>OX638230.1:2230939-3430939 GCA_951805285.1 Thymelicus acteon
ATTGTCGAAATATATCAGAATAAAAATATAATTAATTTAAAATGTTCAAAATAGTACTCACTGTCACGTGACCTCAAACGCCATTTTGAGCTAATGACATCATTGTTCGAATTTTATATGCAAGTTCAACCAACTTCAGTCGACAAATAGTATTTAATATCGGTTAGTGACGTCACGTGACGTTTTTGGCGGGAAATTTGATAACGATTTTTATTTATCAATTTTTGTTTTTAAATTGAAGATTATTATTATTATTCTATTTTTTCTTGAATATTAAGGTTCCATCTATAAAATAAAATTGAATCCTAAAATTAGTCAACATTCCTATTATATAGTTTTAGCAACTCACAGAAATAATGCTTAAAAAAATAACAGTCACCACCCTTTTTAATTTATTTCAGTACTTGATATTTTTTATTATGACACAAACTAATCACAACCTCACAAAACAGATCGTTTCACTAATTAGTTTTACTGATACGCAATCCGGCAGAGCTTCCGCACGCAAGGACATCTAAGTGTAAAGTGTCCGGTACTGCCCGGCGCACGTCTATTTATGGACACTGCCCCCTCCACGCCATTGTCTTCTTAGAAACTGCTAACACGGCCTCTCCTGTCTACGCGTCGTCCACGACCGCGTCTTGGATGTTGGGAAGCCCATCGGGGCTTGCAGAAACGCCTTCGATGCGTGACCTAGAAGGACCGGCCACAGCCAGCTTACTACCATCGGTGTCCTCATTGTTTTCGCTGCCTGTAACCATGAAAGACATTTTGAACAACTATATGGTGCACAAATATGCCTAGCTCAAACATTCATCACTCTTTCGAGGCCCTGACACATTCATCATCGTGCATATAAATCTAAGTATAGGGTTGCACGGAAGAACAAGATCAATATCCCGAGCTTCCGCGAGACCCAGATCTCACAAACGTCTTGCATACGTTGTTTCTTACATCACATGCAAATTTCTACAAGAAACATGCAACTTTTCACATGTAGGGCAATACCCCGCAGTTTATTGCCGCTAGAACGTCCCGCAGTCCGTCTCTACATGTGTTGGGTATCCCGCAGTTTACCCTCACTCAAGGTGATCTAGCCAGATAGCTCGAGTGCTGCTGATGCCTAGATGCCCTCCACGGAACACGTGGCATGACGTCCCGCAGTCCGTCCGCACGTGCTTCGTTTGTTTGGAAGCATCATGAACAAGATTCGAATGTCCCGCAGTCCATTCCTGAACGTCCCGCAGTCCGTTCTAAAAACATAGGAATTCCATCCTCACTGTCGAAGAACGCAGCACAGGTTTCGGAACACCATTCTCCTCACCACGGCACCATGTGTGGAGGTACCAGCGAATGTTCCAACGCTTTTACTTTAAGTCGACTCGGCTTCACCTGACTACCACTAATGATCCTCGTTAAAATTATGATGACCAAAGCGACTAGGCAGTAGGCTTGGTTGAAATCCCACTTCTGATTTTAGCAACTCACAGAAATAATGCTTAAAAAAATAACAGTCACCACCCTTTTTAATTTATTTCAGTACTTGATATTTTTTATTATGACACAAACTAATCACAACCTCACAAAACAGATCGTTTCACTAATTAGTTTTACTGATACGCAATCGGCAGAGCTTCCGCACGCAAGGACATCTAAGTGTAAAGTGTCCGGAACTGCCCGGCGCACGTCTATTTATGGACACTGCCCCCTCCACGCCATTGTCTTCTTAGAAACTGCTAACAATAGTTTTTTTGCACAGACCTAATGATCATAACAGCATGAATCATCCGGTATATAAAATAGTTGTGATGGTACATGATAGTGGTACTAATACCATTTAGAACGGTGAGGCGTGTAAACAGTAATCAATTGCAAAAACTCGATTCGTTGAGAAACGTGAGCCCATCACTAACATTTGAACTAAATGCTTAATTTTGCCTTATTTGAGGTGCTCGTAGATTTTATCTAATGTACAGTCGGCCGTAGAAGTAGCTTGACATTTTAGTACTTTGTAATAGTAACTGTTTCGACGGTTTCCTAGCAACATCTATGACAAATTCAAGAAATGTAATGTGACAAGGTACTAAAATGTTAAGCTACTTCTGCGGCCGACTGTACATATAATCCGGTCAGGCAAGGTTTTAGTTCAGTAAAAGAATTAATAATGGGCTGGCCATATAGCTCGAAGGACCGATAACCGTTGGGGAAGAAAGTACTCGAATGGAGACCACACCTTGGAAAAAGAGCACGGGACGCCCCCCGACCAGGTGGACTGACGACCTGAAGAAGACAACGGGCAACCGCTGGATTCAGAAGACTTAGGACCGGTCAAAGTGGCGCTTGTTAGGGGAGGCAGTGGACTTCCTAAGGCTGATAGCTGGATGAATGGATGAAAAGAATAATTAAGTAAATAAGATTGGTAGATCTCCAGTTAATAGATAGATACCTAGCAAAAAGGGATATATTGACGCTTCTGACATAATTTTTTTATTTTTTTTTATTTTGCCTTTAGCTACATCTTTAGCTTGCTGGACCCATACTTCTTGCGTATTTTTGGCTAGAAACGTATCGGTGATGCCTATACCTAGTATTATCTACTGATGTCCATGGGCGACGATGATCACAAAGGTAATCGGGATGTGAACTTTTTACCAGACTAGACCAGTTATGTTTTCGCGCGTATCTTTTATGTATTGTGTGTAATATTCTTTATTACCTTATATCTCTTAAACCACTGAACCAATTTATATAGATAATTAAGATATCGTTAGATGCGTCTAAATATAAAGAAAAACAAATATGGTGGCTGTGTGATACCATTGTTTGAAGTATCAAGAAATAAAAATAAATGGAATAATGCAATAAGGGTATTAAAGAGCTCACAATAAGGATCTCAAAAAGGGATATCATGATAGCTTTTTTTGATAGCAGGCGGTTTTTTTTTATTTTTAAATTTATTTCGTCGGGGGTTAATGGTAATAATTATGCTGCACGACCTATTTGGCCGTGACCACGTTGTAAGAAGATAAATACCGCGCCGTGAGAACTCATATCGCAAAAAATTTTACTGAACATTCGTTTTCATCAAGTCACTTCTGTTCATGTAAAGATATCGTATCGTATCGTCTCGGACATGTGAACGCGCTTATTACGAAACTTGATTCTAGAAGCCCATCTTTAAAATCTAAATGAACTCACTCGCAAATGTTTTTCTGCTCCATTTTGCCTTAAACAGCTCTAAATATATGCAAAAGGCGTCCCATTGGTACGTCGGTGTCGGCAATAAGCATCACTAGTTTAACACAACTGGACGTTGCGTTAATCTCTATGATGGTGGCTAAATTCGTATCAAGTATTCACAGCGTAGTTCAAAAAAACTACGTGCAAGAACAGACAGACAAATCGGCTTCATTCGTTGTATTCATTATATTATATTTTAGAGGAAATTATCCTACTAATATTATCTAATCTATATAAATAAATAAAGTTGGAGTGTCTGTTTGTAATATTAAAATAACCGCTTTTTACTAAGTGCATTTGGATGTATACAAGGTATTTATATATACCAAAACAACATTTTTTACAATTTTTGTCTGTCTGTCTGTCTGTTTGTTCCGGCCAATCTTTGTAATGGCTGGACCGTTTTTGACGGGACTTTCACTGGCAGATAGCTGATGTAACAAGGAGTAACTTAGGCTACTTTTATTTTAGAAAAAAAAAAATAGTTTGTTAGGCGATACGAAGTTCGTCGGGTCAGCTAGTTACTAATATAATCTGTTGCTAAAAATGTTGTATCACGCGCTAACTGTTGTACAGAATAAGATAAAACTTGACATAACATGTCCCGAAATCGAGATTTAAAAAACAGGTAAATTTTATCCCGATTATACGTTCTCATGGGATGATTTAAGAGATTAGATTTAGACGTTTACGTTTGTGAAATCAAACGCGGGCGAGCCGCAGGCGGGTTATTTTAGAGGAAATTATACTGAATAAACATTTTTCAGTGTTGGCAACCCAACATAAAACGATATGGCAATATTGTCAACAATATGATTGTTTAATTCCCATCCATTACGAATAAGTGCAGTTTAATAATGTAATAATATGGATGTTTATTTATTTGTATTTGTAACAGGAGTAGTTCCACAAAATTCTGTTTTCCCATGCATTGAAATCTATTCTGTGTGACGACTGACGACCGTTCTAACAAGAACATTTATTATTTACAGAATCGTGGCGCGATCGTACCCCGCCACCCCGCCACCCCGCCACCACCACGCCACTGCTTGACCCGGCCTTTAGGTTTACCTAGTCCGCAGGCGACCTCTGCTCCGTTTACCGAAGGGTCGAGGGCTTTCTTCCTCATCGGTTATCCATCCTGCAATCGATGCCTCCCATACCCATTCCTTCAACCGACTAACTCTGAGAGCTACGTCAGTTTACTTGTTCGACTACTGTAATCGCCTACATAGTGTCTTTTCCACTGGAGAATTTTGATTTACAATGGGAACTGTATGCGTAATAAAAATAATAAAACATAATTCTAAATTTAAAATTCCTACTAATCACTATACATCTGGCAGTCTACACACTTTTGAAAACACAAATCATCTTTAAGAACATCGAATCAAGCTATCATTCTAAATATACTCGTAATAACGAAATTCAAGTACCAAAAACAAGGGCGGTGAGCTAGTTAACCGCCCAACGGGTTCTATCCGACAAACGCGTCATGATGCATAAAACTTTCGATGGGAGCTCCACAAAACGCAGGCGAAAGCAAGGTCGCGATAAATCGACAGAACTAACTCCATCTCGACATACTAAGCGACAAACGATAAATCGATTCGAAAAACGATAAACGACTTATGATTTTAATTTTTAAACTTATATCATCGCGGACACTTACACTTAGGTACTAACATTTGATTACAAAGGGGTACCTTTTGTATTTTATCCCGATACTTCCCACCCAGTTACACGTATCATGGTCACAGCGGGACTGCGAGTATAATGTACAAAAATCATGAGTAGTCGTTTGCATTCAAAATGATAAGCGACTTTTCCAAGTCATAGAACATGAGTCGCACTGAACAATGATATTTAAATATAGATACGTTATACCCTTACAAATCAACCAAAAAATCTGTTCCGGAAAGAGCTACAAAAACACACGTTTATCTTTTATTTTACTACACCGATCACATTAGTATAATACACGAAGGCATTTTAACGCTGTATGTCAAATGTCAAGCACCTCTGACAACAACGAAAGCGTGCGTATCGTCTTGTATTGACAGAGAGACTACGAGCAGAATGGTCAATTGCCTGTTCTTACGCTCTTCATCGTCGGCGCGCTAGTGACATATCTACCTATTTTACAATATAATATCATTGGCACTGAATAACAGTTACAGACCCGTACAACATTGCGATCGTGCGTCCCGTTTTGGCTTTAATTAACCTAAGTTGACTTGACCTAACCACACACCAAAGCTTTTACAAGCAGACTACTTGGGACATGTGCAAGAATAGAAGAGTCACCAATATTATAACCGTCCCTACGAAGACTCCTTTTACGCCTTGCTTGAAGGAGACGGATCTTTTTGCTTGTAGAATCCTAATACCGCTCCAAAACCCCCTCAGAAGCGAGCTCATTCAACAGTTTCTACGTTAGCAATAGACAAAACGACTTTGATAATGATGATGATGATAAAACTTCGATCTACGCCACCGGTGTCTTTGCTCCTTTGCTTTTTTATTAGCAGGAGGTCATGATATCCTATGTGATCACACGGGCGCGCACACACGCACACTCACACACACACACACACACACACACACACACACACACACACACAAACTTTTCACTTGATACCTATATAAAAGTGAAAATACTACTTGTTCTAGTTCTTGTAAGTTGTAACTTCTTCTAGTACTAGATCTTAAGTTCTAGGTCTCTTGTCTAGTTCTAGTAATCTAGTAATAACAAAGAGCGGGGCATCCTGATACAGGTATATACAAAATTTACTTAAAATGATGCCCCCACTGTGTATAAACAGAGGTTAAATGTCTGAGAGAAATAAAAGTATTTTGTTTTGTATGAATGTGTCTTTCGCGCAAAAACTAGTGAATGGAGTTTCATGAAATTGAAATTTAAGACACAGGTTTTTATTATCCTGGAAAACTTGGGAAAAGCGCTAGTCCCTGTGGTTTTGTGTCAACGTTTTTCATCAAAAACATTTTCATTTAATTCCCACCGAATCTTCCACTAGGACACGCAATTATCACTGCTATTTCTCAGCATACAATTACCTGTAGCGTATTAAACCTGAATTAGATGAGAACAGGCTAACTTCAAGCCGATATAAAAAGCGTTAAAACAAAGTGTTATTTTACCGCCTTGTTCTAGATAAAGTTATTATTTTATTATTCTCATCATCAAAGGTCAGCAGCACTTAATTCGTTAAAAAAACTGAAACTACACCTCAAATTAGAGTGGATCAATAAAAATTCGTACCGCAAGGCCGCCGCGCCCGATAGATGCTCTGCCTTGCAATTAGCGAGACGTTCTAATTATCTCGTTTATACTACACGCAGTTGATATCGTGTTGTACTGATGGTAACCTGCGTTTTATCTATCGCCGAAAGAAACGTATATGGTCACCGTTGTTCAATGTTCATCATTCATGGACATTTACAAAGATGATGATGCGTTACCCCTCAGATGAAAGAATGTTACCCTTATAAGTCAAGAAAAGCAGCAAGATTGTTGACAAGTTGACAAGCAGACAAGCAAGTTGACAAGCGGAAACTTTACTGATTTATGTGTTGTAAATTATGAATTTTACGTTTTGTACTATCAATATTGTGTGTTTTCCAAATAAAATAAATAAAGATAATGCCTGTTTACTGATTTTACAATACTAACAAACTACGCTTGTTCTCAATATTCTATCATCTGTAATCCTCAAGTCACAGTATCAGATATAGTGTTCGTCACAGAGTACTTAATCACTACGTTTTAGTGTTCGTTATTATTATTACTAGCTCATCCAGAGGTCATGGTAAGAGACTATTTATTTATTTATTTACACTTTATTATACCCTTAAAGCTAAGTGGTACAAAAGGTGGACTTAATGCTATAAGCATTCTCTGCCAGTCGACCTTTGGTTTAAACAGAGAACAGCGAAGGCGGTACAAAATACGGACAAAATACAAAGTACTGAAAGTAAAAGTAGAATGAATAGAAAAAGGAAACGGAATACGGAAAATACGATAAAATATATAGTGATAATAATGAAATGATAATGTATAGGTAGTGATAATAAGTACAAATACCATTATATGAGGGTGAAAATAAATGACAATGTTATCCTGCAAAATAAATTGAAATGCATAAAAAGTATTATAGAATACATAAGGTAAATACATAAAATACAAATCTACTTATATACTTCATAAGATATGTTAGACTAATCAATAATCAATCAATAAGTTGACGAGACCTACAGGAAGCTTACACCCCAATTCTTGATGAAGTGTTCAGTGACTTTGAATTTGAAGCTCTGTTTACTGCAAGATTTTCTTAGGTCGCCTGGGAGGGAGTTCCAAAGCCTAACTATGATAATCATAGATTATTGAAAAGAGCCGTAGTGACACCTAACGACTTCCAGCAAGAGTCCCTGGCGAGATTGCCTTGCATTGAAATAAATTATCTTAAAAACCCACAAATAAAGTTAGTTAACATGGATCAGGCACGGTTTCGGTAGTTAAGCAAGTCCCTTCAAACAAGTTGTTAACAAGATTGTAGCAGCGGCCTCAGCGGCGATACAAACACCTTGGATGGCAGTTCTTCTAACACATCTAAGGATTTTAAAACGTTGAATTCTGTTGGCCACATTCGCGGCCTAACGCGGTAAGTAAGGTCCATTCCAGCGAAGCCGTTAACACTAACGTTAACGCAGATATCAGGAGCATTACCATGTTTTCCTTCACTGAAATAACCCTTAATTTAATATTCAATGATTTTATGCATAAATTATAATGAAGGGGTATAAATAAATTGCGTATAAATGAGGGGTACGCTTTCGCACATCATTATATTGATCTCATCATCATGTCATGAGGAAAGTGGAACTCCTCAACCTCCAAACCTCCTCAAAGGGCTTATTTGCATTTGACGAGTTTGGTGACAATTCAAGGGTCCTTAAGTGCAATACTGTTATTTATCCATGGTAAAAGAATTAGCTTAACTTTTATTCATTGAGCACACGACATTGACAGTTTGCCCCTTAAATCGTCCATCAACGTCTGAGTATAATATAAATAAAATAGCTGTATATAAAGGAATCTTACCATGAAAACCATTAAGCGCCGTTTGCCCTTTCCCCACCTGCCCGCCGCGCGAACTGTCAACAACAAATGTTTCCATCGTTAACTAAATGAGCACAACTGAACAACGAAAAACCCGTTCTGTGACAAAAACTGACATTGAACTTCAGGGATCATCCATAAGGTACTTCCACGAAATAGTTATACCATCATTTTTAGTATTCTACACTAATCTACTAATATTAAAAACAGGAAAGATTTGATTGTTTGTTTGCATTGAATAGGCTCCGAAACTACTGAACCGATTTGAAAAATTCTTTCACTGTTGGGAAGCTACACTATCCCCAGATGACACAGGCTATATTATATTTTCAAAAAAATTAGGGATCCTTAATAAAACTCCAATAATGTAACCCAAGGTGTAAACAAATAAGAAAACCGAAGCAAAGCGAGAGCAGTTACTCGTCTATTATAAAACACTCGTAGCGTTTTGAAGCCCAAAAGGCTTCTAAAGGCTTTTATTTATGTAACTAGCCGACAGTCGAGCTGACGGATCCGGATTATAAGTTGCCACCGTTAAAAGCATTAGGGGAAGCTCCTAGCAAGCTTCTAGCTTCGCAGGCAGGGTCAGGGCAGGTTGGTAGTGACTAAGAGTGGTTACCATCACCGAACTGCTTGGCACGTGTCTTGTCTTATAATACGAATTGACATAGTCTGTCATGCTAGCCAAGAATGGTTTCTTCATCACAGATTTCCACATGACGTTTTCGTTCTCCGAAGCGAGTGATAGTAAATTTTAATACGCACATATTGAACTTTTAAGGCTTTTAGGTGCGTTCAGGATACGAACACTGATCCTCATTCTGACCGCCAACATTCAAACCAGTGTATCAGCGATTGTAGGTCTCTAAATAGTCATAACATTTGGACATCAACATGTCAACCAAATCGAAGATGTTTGGATCTTTAGATGTTGGAATGTTTGTCTCTTCATGGCGCGTTAAAACCATTATTTAAACAAAATAAATAAATAAATAAACCATTCACACTCAAAACCCTACACTACGAGTCCCTGTGTCGTGGGTGCCATGGACAACACACAAAGAACAATACACACACCCAGACCGAGAACAGAAATTTAAACTCATCATTCTAATTTCCACCTCTCTGGGATCGAACCCAGGACCCTTTGTATGGCAGTCCAGTAAATATTGCGCCACAGAGGTAATCATTGTTTGGCTTAAGATGAAGCACACTCTTGTCCAGGCCAAGAAAATAGGATATAATTTATCCTAGCGATGGGCCGAGTAATACATTTTACAACTCGAGTTACTCGAGCAAAAGTAACCATTTACTCGAGTAAAAACTCGAGTAAACTCGAGTAAGCTCGGTGTTAAATATCACGAGTAGCGAGTAGAGTCATGAGCTCCCGAGTAAGTATAGCTCGCGAGTAAGATCGTTGAGATGCGACGCGCGTTGGCGGCAACTCGACGAAGTCGACGAATTCGACGATTAAAATCGACCAAGTTGAACCGCGTCGCCGCGTCGACTCGCGGTCGTCGCTGAGTTGAGTCGGCCGAGTTTACTCGAGTACGTTAAATCGTTACTCGAGTTACTCGACCAAAGAGTTTACTCGAGTTACTCGAGTAAATTTCGTCGACTTGCCCATCGCTAATTTATCCCGGTTGTTGTAGTGGTTTCGTTATATGGAACCTTATATTATAAAGCATGCAATAATACATATACATAACTATATACTTACAGTAATATCAGTGAACGTAGTCCATTGTTTAATATGTTTTCGTTAAACTTTAACCTACACAGTTACTAAACTAATACTGGCCTTATAATACAAAAACTAACTTAATTCACATGTTTACAATTACTAAACTATGGTAAAACTATCAAATGTACAATTATTCTATATTTTTAACTGTCACATAATATCTACTTCTTTTTCTTGTTATATTGCTCTGTGTATTTTGTAGTGTAGCTTGAGGGTTGAGACCTCCATATCTGAAACAAAGGAAAATCATTTATAATTCTCAGAAAATTGAATGAAAATTTCTTCTTATATTATTATATTTTCTTAACACATTCACACGTACCCATAACACGCATCTTTTTGTACCATACTTTGATAGTGGTAGCTTTTTGGTTAGATTGTGAAGCGCTCAGAGCCCGGCGGCTAGCGTCGATCCTAAGTGATCGATAAAGTTAAGCAACAGCGGGCGCGGTCGGTAGTTGGATGGGTGACCGCTAGTGGCAATTTCTTGAGCGTTTCCGTGCTTCGGAGGGCACGTAAAGCCGTCGGTCCCGGTTGTTATCGTAAGATAACAGTCGTTAAGCCATGTCGGAGGCCCTCGGGCGGCATGAAAAATTCGGACAATTGGGTTGGTCACTAACCCCAATCCGCACTGGAGCAGCGTGATGGAGTATGCTCTAGGTGCTTAAGAGGAGAGACCCGTGCTCAGTAGTGGGCCATGGGTTGAAGCCAGGGAAGAGATTAGGGTTATTATAACAATAATATAACGTGCCCCTGCATTCATTCTTAACGTAGACTATTTCGACATAATCTTCTTATCTTGCTAGAAATTTCACTCTAATTCTTCTTAAAATGCATTTTTAACAAACTTCAAAAAAGGAGGAGGTATTCAATTCGACTGTATTTTTGAAGTGAAACTTCTGTATAGACGGAGTATTAGGAGATTTCTGTCACGAAAAAGCGTTACCGCGAAGTGACGTAGACGATATATAATATTATATCGCGTGGAAATATTTGAAGTAAATCTATACTAATATTATAAAGAGAATAAACGAATAAACTCAATAAAAAGCGGCCAAGTGCGAGTCGGACTCGCCCATGAAGGGTTCCGTAGCAGCAAGTAACATAATATAAAAGTTCTTGTAGTTCGTTGTAACTTTGATCGAGGTAAATTGCGGTTTACGATTTATGACGTATTAAAAAAAACTACTAACTAGATCTCGTTCAAACCAATTTTAAGTGGAAGTTTGCATGGTAAAGTACATCATATATTTTTTTTAGTTTTATCATTCTCTTATTTTAGAAATTACAGGGGGGGGGGGGGACACACATTTTACCACTTTGGAAGTGTCTCTCGCGCAAACTATTCAGTTTAGAAAAAAATGATATTAGAAACCTCAATATCATTTTTGAAGACCTATCCATAAATACCCCACCCCACACGTATGGGTTTGATGAAAAAAAAAAATTTTGAGTTTAAGATCTAAGTTTGGGGTCCCCCAAAATTTATTGTTTTTTTTTTCTATTTTTATGTGAAAATCTTAATGCGGTTCACAGAATACAATATCTACTTACCAAGTTTCAACAGTATAGTTCTTATACTTTCGGAAAAAAGTGGCTGTGACATACGGACGGTCAGACAGACAAACAGACAGACAGACATGACGAATCTATAAGGGTTCTATAAGGGGTTTTTGCCATTTGGCTACAGAACCCTAAAAACTACTGAACCGATTTCAAAAATTTTTCATAATTCGTTTTTCCACTTGTCCGTTGCGATTCGTTTTTCCACTTGTCCGTTGCCATTCGTTTTTAGGGTTCCGTAGCCGAATGGCAAAAAACGGAACCCTTATGGATTCGTCATGTCTGTTTGTCTGTCTGTCCGTCCGTATGTCACAGCCACTTTTTTCCGAAACTATAACAGCTATACTATTGAAACTTGGTAAGTAGATGTATTCTGTGAACCGCATTAAGATTTTCATATAAAAATAGAAAAAAAACAATAAATTTTGGGGGTTCCCCATACTTAGAACTGAAACTCAAAAATGTTTTTTTCATCAAACCCATACGTGTGGGGTATCTATGGATAGGTCTTCAAAAATGATATTAAGGTTTCTGATATCATTTTTTTCTAAACTGAATAGTTTGCGCGAGAGACACTTCCAAAGTGGTAAAATGTGTGTCCCCCCCCCTGTAACTTCTAAAATAAGAGAATGATAAAACCAAATAAAATATATGATGTACATTACCAAGCAAACTTCCAATGAAAATTGATTTGAATGAGATCTAGTAAGTAGTTTTTTTTTTAATACGTCATAAATCTTAAACCGCAAAAAACGTTGATCAAAGTTACAACGAACTACAAGAACTTTTATATTACGTTACTTGCTGCTACGGAACCCTTCATGGGCGAGTCCGACTCGCACTTGGCCGCTTTTTGTACTTGTCCGTTGAAGTTTCACTTCTTCTATGTGTCCCAGTTTTTTTTATGTTTGTTACCTTTTTTTAACTTTCGACTGGGTGAACCAATTTTGATGATAATTTTTTTAATCGAAATTTGGCGCTTGTCATGTGGTCCCACTAAAATTTGAGGTAGATCTGACGTGTAGTTTTTGAGTTATTTTGAAGTCGGTTATTTTTTCTTGGTAAAATTCAGATTATTTAACTTATTCAGATAGGATTAAGCAATATAATCATGAAAATCCTATTCATATTGATCCAGAATAGACAAATGTCTTAGACTTTATTGCCACTGACCACATTCATTTATGTAGACAGACGTCTTCAAATAAAAAGTAAATAGGTTTTGATCGTGCACAGGATAGTATCGGATATTCACATTGCAGTGAAGCTTTAAGTTATCACATGTAAAAATAATAAAAATATTCTTAAGGTGAGATGGGATGGTTGTCAAGCATTAACTTATTGTATGTAAAAAAATTACATTCTATATTTAGCCTGTTAGGCGTTTTGTCTGAACATTACGTAAATCGCCAGATCAACATCTTGTGATTCGAATACTAAATTGATTATAAAATCAACTTTTGGTCATTGGTCTTTATTTTACAACGGTTTTTTAACCAACTTAAAAAAAAAGCAGGAGGTTCTCAATTCGACTGTTTTTTTTTATGTTTGTTACCTCAGAATTTTGGACTAGGTGAAGCAATTTTGATGATTTTTTTTAATCGAAAGCTGGTGTTTGTCATGTGATTCCACTTAAATTTGAGCTAAATCTGACAAGTAGTTTTTGAGTCATTTTGAAGTCGGTTATTTTTTTCCTGATAAAATTCTTAACAATGTTGATTGCTAAGTAACAGCTAAAGAGCAACAATTGGTTCCTCAGGTATGCAGTGGGAAATCAAGCAATGGTTCTTCACACAATATGGCTTCAACCCATTAATGACCCACTACTGAGCACAGGTCTCTCCTCTTGAGGAGGCCTAGAGCATACTCCACCACGCTGCTCCATTGTGCAGCATTGTCCAATGCAGATTGGTGGAGGGGTTAGTGGCCAACCCAATTGTCGGAAATTCTCATGCCGCCCAAGGGCTTCCGACATGGCTTAAAGACTGTTATGTTACAGTAACAACCGGGACCGATGGCTTTACAGGCCCTCCGAAGCACAGAAGAGCTCAAGAAATTTTTACCACTAGCGGTCACCCATCCAACTACCGACCGTGCCTGCTGTTGCTTAACTTTGTTGATCGCTTAGGATCGACGCAAGCCGTCGGGCTATGAGTGCTTCTACACAATTCATTTCACATAATATAAAAAGGGTTAATAACAAAATTTGTAGTGTATTAGTTTAAATAGCAAAAAAGCTTATCATTTCAGACATGCAAATCTTTCGACACCAATTGCAAAAAATGTTGAATATTCATATTCATTACTAAACAAATGAATCAATTAACTAATAGGAAAATAAATTTTGTACTAAAATTTTTAAATTAAATTATTATAGAATTTAAATTTCGATGACATTTTTTGGTAATAAAGTAAAAATAGGACATAAAATTGGGTGTTATTGTGTTACAACCCAGATATTTTTAAATGTGTGTGTACTAAGTACTTAGTAAATGAGAGCAACCAACACCAAGTTTATATGGCAACATGTTTATTTCTTATTTCTGTTGCGATCCAACACAAGTCTAACTACGTCTATTTTTATTCTGTATAAATAGATAATAATTGAAGATATAATGATTTCCAATTAAACACCTAATGATTTTACAGTCAAATTAATCATATTGTAATTATGAAATTACAATGAGATACCTAGTTATTTATTCAGGCTTTGAACAATAATTAAGTATACGTTTGATATATGTGCTGGTAATTATTTTTGTATAAATTTATGATCTATACAGTAAAACTAACATTAAATTTACCTTAAAGACTATAGATAGTTGATTCGATTTTATGTAATAAATATGTAAGTTTCTGTCATAAATAAATACAGGAAATAAAAACTAACCATTCTAACTTTAGTGCTTAATTTAAAAAGGCAATCTTTAATAGAAAAGTTTATGACAGAAACTTTAATTAAACTCGTATGTAAGTTGATAAGCACATACCTGTATTTTTTGATAAATCCTTTTCAATGATATTTCACACACTACACATAATTGC
Organism: Thymelicus acteon; assembly: GCA_951805285.1. Classification (NCBI taxonomy): domain Eukaryota; kingdom Metazoa; phylum Arthropoda; class Insecta; order Lepidoptera; family Hesperiidae; genus Thymelicus; species Thymelicus acteon. Next base: position 2,245,672 of record OX638230.1, read on the forward strand.
TCAACATTTTAATAATTATTACATCTTAATCACTGAACAAATTTTGCAACAATTGTTTCGCGAGAATTACTTTTTAATACTAAAAAAAACAGTGTGTACTTTGTAATTTAAGTACGTCACGTAAATATTTTCATCGAACGAACTGTCAAAGTCACTTTTTTTATAATCCACCGAGCATGTGTTACAGGTAAAGATGAAAACGGAACGTTTATTTCCGCTTCCCAATATACAGCCAAAAGATAAAAATGAGGAAAACTACTTTCGCAATAGGTACCCTATGGCCTATTCTGATAACTTTAGTTTATAGCAAAATTTTGATTCGTAGTGTAGTAAACGATACTCGTCCGAGGTAGCCTTCTAACACTGCATTAGTAATGTTTCGCGCGATAGTAAAATTACTTAACTGACCGCTCGCTGGCCAGTTAGCCGGTTCGTTGCGCGCTTGGTACAATACACCTACAATGCCATAATAATTACAGCGACAATTACGGATACAAAATGGTTGAGCTTCAATTTAGAGGTCGTTTGATCACTTCTTTTTTACCCTGCTACTAATTATTTGTTCAGTTAAAGATTGACTTACGTTACGAGCAAGGGCGGATCCAGCTTTTGCGCCAGGGGGGGGTCACATAGTCGTGGTCAAATCACAAGAAGTTATAATTTAATTTTGATGATAATAGATACAAGTAATAAATATGTATTATGTAAGTACTAGTCCGGTCAATTTAGACATTCGAAGGTGCATAAATTCCCAACAAGCTGAAAATCAGTAAGATTGTTCAAAACATAATTATAAATAAAAATTTTAAGTTCCCCATCATTCTCATGTATGGAAAAAAAATATTCAAGGTCAAAGGTCAAAAAAATGAGTTTTTCGCGATTTTCAGCAAAACCGTAAATTTTATCATAAAGTACCCCATACAAAAATTGTAGATCATAAAATTATCTATAAAAACGTATCAATACTTTTTTTTCCTACGAGCCACCGTTTCTGAGATATAACGATTCAAAAACGCGCTAAGTACACTACCATGAGGTAGCGTGGTAAACGGGTGCATATTATGATGATAAAAACTTACAACTTTTTGAATCATTATATCTCAGAAACGGTGGCTCGTAGGAAAAAATATTGATACATTTTTATAGATAATTTTATGATCTACAATTTTTGTCTGGGGTACTTCATGATAAAACTTACCGTTTTGCTGAAAATCGCGAAAAACTCATTTTTTTTACCTTTGACCTTGAATATTTTTTTTCCATACATAGGAATGATGGGGAACTAAAATTTTTTATTTATAATTATGTTTTGAACAATCTTACTGATTTTCAGCTTGTTGGGAATTTATGCACCTTCACTATCATTTTTTGGTCTAAATTGACCTGACTATACTGTACATAAAAAATCTAACTATACTTAAATAAAAAAATAATTTTTCTTTTACGTCGTCACTTCACCCGAAACGCGTTTTCGATGCGTTCGTTAGTCTAGTCAACAAGTTCAAAAACGTGTTAAATAGAAATAAAGCTCCTAAAAATATGTGCGATAGCTCATTCGATTCGAAATGACGTCTAGAAAAATGTTTTTTAAGGGCTTATTAGCACATAAAAGATTGCGATTGTTATTAACAAAATAAGATTTAAAAAATGATATTTAGTTTTTAATTAATAACTTCAAAAATAATGATATTTAAGGAATTTTGGAAAAAGAACCTGGAAGAGGAAGGAATTTCCAATAAAAACGTCCCAACTCCCGGAACTTTATCTTTATTATTTACGAGTAACCGCCTTCGATTTGCTTCGGTTGTCTTATTTTTTTACACCTTGGGTTACATTATTGGAGTTTTATTAAGGATCCCTAATATTTTTAAATATAATATAGCTATGTTACTCGGGAATATTAAAGCTTTATTTATTTATTTATTTATTTATTTATGCTTTATTGACCCTTAACAAATAAGTGGTACAAAAGGCGGACTTAATGCTAAACAGCATTCTCTACCAGTCAACCTTAGGAATGTGCAGAGAACAATGAAAGCGGTACAAGTGAAAGAAAGAAAAAAGCTTTCCAAGCTTTCCAACAGTGAAAGAATTTTTCAAATCGGTTCATTAGTTTCGGAGCCTATTCAATGCAAACAAAAAATCAAATCTTTCCTCTTTATACATCACGAGTAACCGCCCTCGCTTTGCTTCGGTTTTCTTATTTTTTTATACCTTGGGTTACATTATTGGAGTTTTATTAAGGATCCCTAATTTTTTTGAAAATATACTAAAACCTATGTTACTCGGGGATAGTGTAGCTTCCCAACAGTGAAAGAATTTTTGAAATCGGTTCAGTAGTTTCGGAGCCTATTCAATGCAAACAAAAAATCAAATCTTTCCTCTTTATATATTAGTATAGATAATCTATGTTATACATATATATAGTCCAGTGCCGGCCGATACCTCTAAAAACGGTAAAAAGTGAAAGAAAATTACAGTAGAATGAAACCTATTGCAAAAGGAAGAGAATATAACAAAAATAAAAGGAAAAATAAATTACGGGCGCTCTGAGGTCGGGAAGTGGGGGAGGGGAGGGGGGGTTTAAGGGTTAAAAATGGTTTATCTCGATTTCCGGAAAAACTACAAGTACTATTGAAAAAAGTTAATTGGCAAAGTTGTAGGTAATAAAAAGATCTACAACTTTTGGATTTACACTTTTTTACATAACCTCAAAATTTATGTGAAAAATTCAAAAAAACACGTTTTTGGTTTTTTATTTTTATCTTTTACAAAAAAAAATTTCGAAATTTTGTGAAAACTTACCTCTGTATATGTATGTCCTTAACATACTGTAATTTTTTTGATTCAATAATATATATTTTTTCACCTTATTTTGACCTTATATCGAAAATGCACCCTTATTTTCAGTCGAAAAATCTCACGTCAAAAAATCAGATTTTCTTAAATATTCGGTGATCTTTTTGTTCGTTTGAATCTCTACTTTCTAATGGTATATAAAAAAACTATACACTTCTATGGTAAACGTTCTCAGAAAATGCAATGAAACGACAACTATTTTCGCAAAAAAAAAATTCGGATTCCATTGATTGCATATGAGATTGCAAAAAACATGCGAAAATAGTTGTCGTTTCATTGGATTTTCTAAGAACATTTACCATAGTAGTGTATAGTTTATTATATACCATTAGAAAGTAGAGATTCCAATGAACAAAAAGAACACCGAAAAATCATATTTTTGATTTTTCGACTGAAAATAAGGGTGCCTTTTCGATATAAGGTCAAAATAAGGTGAAAAAAAAATATTTTTGAATCAAAAAAATTACAGTATGTTACGGACATACAAAGGTAAGTTTCACCAAATTTCGTGAATTTTTTTTTGTAAAAGATAAAAATATAAAACCAAAAATGAGGTTTTTTGAATTTTTCACATAAATTTTGAGTTTATGTAAAAAAGTGTAAATACAAAAGTTGTAGATCTTTTTATTACCTACAAGTTTGCCGTTTAACTTTTTTCAATAGGACTTTTATTTTTTCCGGAAATCGAGATAAACCATTTTTTACCCTAAAACCCCGCCTCCCCCCACTTCCTGACCTCAGATCGCGCGTAATTTATTTTTCCTATAATTTTCGTTATATTATCTTCCTTTTGCAATGGGTTTCATCCTACTACAATTTTTTTTCGTTTCAAAAATTATCGGCACTGGTCTAATATTAGTATAGATAAAAAAAATTAACGCTGATAGGGCTCCGCGAGGTCGTTACGGCATAGGCGTGCTGCCTAAAAAAGCCGGTATATCACATAAAATAATTTTTATAGTATTAAATAACTATTTAAAATTTGAATAAATTATGGTGTAATCTAGACACTTGAACGAACAAAACCTCGGTGAAAAAAAAATCTTTTGTTGATTTTTCAAAAAGTTACACCGTTGTTAATAAAATTAACAAATTTTTTTCCAATCTCTCTTTTTATAAATTACGGTATAAAAGTTTAAATAATTGATCTATAAATTTTTCGCTTCGTGGAGCTCTTCTTATTTAGGTACTTAATAAAGATATGCAAAAAAAAATTAAAGTTTATTATTTTGTTAATTCTAATTTTTTAAGCTAACAAAATATTTTTATAAAAAACGATATCGAAAAAGATTTTTTAGCAATGTATTATTATTGCTGTTTTTGCATCTAATATAGGTATTAATTAACATTGGAAAAAAAAATTTTACGTCATTTTATAAGAAAAATATGTTTATAAACAAATAGACTATTTAGGGGATTTTTTTTAATTGTTACCATGTTATTGCATAGGTGAAATAATGATTTTTTGAAAAAAAAATTCTTTAATAATTTTTTTCCAGGATCTTTTTCCTAAATTCCTTAAATATCATTATTTTTGAAGTTATGTATTAAAAACTAAATATCATTTTTTTAATCTTATTTTGTTAGTAACAATCGCAATTTTTTATGTGCTAATAAGCCCTTAAAAATATTTTTCTAGACGTCATTCCGAATCGAATGAGCTATCGCACATATTTTTAGGCGCTTTATTTCTATTTAACACTTTTTTGAACTTGTTGACTAGACTACGTTCCCGAATACTATGTTTGTATTATATTAAACTAATTAAATATTGAAAGTACTTAAATAAAATCTATATTGTGACAAAAAAATATATAAAAACATTATGTTTAACAATTTTAATTAGTGGTCCTGGACCCAGCCCAGGGGGGGGTCATGACCCCCATGACCCCCCCCCTGGATCCGCCGTTGGTTACGAGGTAAAGGTGTTTTGGAAAAATACATGCAGAGCATAAGTATATTTATTATTGTTTTAATCAACGCATGCAAATGTATAAGTAGTAACATAAATTATTTTCGTAGCATATCGTATATTAACATCCTTTTCACAATATAGGTACTTCCTAAAAGAATCTACTCTACAGTTCTATCTAGCGTCAAGTAGCAAAAATATAATACAGACATCCTCGAATTTCTATTTTGTTGCACAATAAGGATATTTTGTTTTCCTGAACTACTTTGAATACTAATTATGTTAACTAGAAAAATACATACTATAATAGTGTTAATTAGCGTTCGAAACTGCTGAATATGAGCTCGATAAATAGAAAACAAAATGATTCTATAGTTTACATAAATTAGACCGGCCAAATGGTTACAAATATTATATAATATTATAACAGTATTTTTTACATTCATGAAAAATATGATTAAAACAGTGTTTTTAAAAATATACTATAGAAACATCTATTATAGGTAGATTTTAAATACTTACCTTGCTTATATTGTTTCAGCCTACTGGACAATAGATGTCGCTACTGAACTTAACACCAGTGAATATATTTTTTTTAGGAAAACATTTTAATAATAAGTAGAGTCCGACCGAAACTGGTTTTTCAGCCGAAACCGAAACCGAAACCGAACCTTCGGCCTTAGTTCCAGTTTCGGCCGAAACCGAAACCGAAACCGAAACTTAGGGTGAGGCCAAACGAGCGTATTTTTGGAGCTGTGAGTCACGTAAAATGAGCTGGTTTCATACAAAAGTTCAAATTGAATTGTTTGGAATTTATATTATTTTACGATTTACGCTATTTTACGCAACGCACAGCTCAAAAAATATGCTCGTTTGGCCCACACCATTAAGGTATTTTTTGAGCTGCTCATTTGTGGACTCAACAAAAAAAATAGGGTAAAGGAACCGAATTGTTGAAATTTTACAAAGGGCATTTTTTGACATTTGGCAGGTCAACCCTCAAGCTCACTACTTACGGAATACCCTGTATATAGGTACATATGTATATACTAAAGTACCTATAGGTATTTCAGTACCTATAGGTATTGAAATATAGCGTGTTTTTTACACATTTGTATACAATAGTAAGTAGTACGTGCCTTGAGTTCGATAAACTTATATCTTAATACATAGACGGCAAAAATTCGGAAAAATGTACTTATGAATGGGCGCTGTTTTAACCCCCGACGAAAAAGAGGGGTGTTATAAGTTTGACGTGTCTGTGTATCTGTTGTATGTCAGTGCATCGTCGCTCCCAAACGGAGAAACGAAGGTGACTAAATCGAAAGTGTTCTTAGCTATGTTTAGTGTATATCAAACTGTCGGGCCTCACTCAATAAATGTAAGTATAGGCGAAATTTACATAACGTAATTTATTTGTGAACCGTTTGAAATAAAACAAACACTAAATGTTAACCCAAGCTCACTACAATATGTATAAGTCAGTGAAAACCGCAGCTAAATCTGTTAAGCCGTTCCTGACATTAGCCGAAACAAACGCACAGACAAATAAACAAAAAATAATTTTTATTTAATCTATTATGGCTAATACTTACCCCTATTAAAAGTTTTACTCAAATATTAGTACAGTTACAGTTTCATTATATGGCTATGACGATGATGGTATATACCTACAGACAGTTAAATGGTGTTAGATAAAATGAAAAAAATAAATAATTAAGTCTTATGCTCAACATAGGCCTATGCAAATGAGCGCCAAAGCCCCCTGTCAATTAATTAATGAACAAATAAAATAAACATGTTAAATTAATGACTTCACTTGAAAAGTCAGTGCCCACGAGTTAGCCGCGAATTTAGCACGACGACGAAATTACGCACGACAATTCACGAACACAGAGTTTCGGTTTCGGTTTCGGTTTCGGCCAAATTTTGCCAAAACCGAAACCGAAACCGAAACTAGATTTTTTGGCCGAAACTGGCCGAAACCGAAACCGAAACCGAAAGTTCGGTCGGTCTCTAATAATAAGATAAAGTTTATGAATTTATACGCAATAATAAATATTGGATATTATTTTTTTACGTAGATTATTAGATTTAACTTTTCCTAAAACGGAACGTAGAAGTACTAATTTGACAACGTCTGTCAGCTGTTCTGTCTTCTTGACCGTTTGATTTGAGATAAACTTTAATAACCTCAAAAATACTACATTATTAATTCATATTTGTGTTAAAAATTAAAATATACATATTTTTTGTATGAAAGCATGGCGGAACTGCCTCCCAAACGTAGAAAGCAATCCGAGGCAACTAGAGAAGAATTACTGCAACTAGACAAAGAAGTATATCGTCAATTTTGTTTATTTATTATGTGTATCGAATAGGAATAATCTGTTTACTCACTTTTCTTTGTAAACCTTCAGGAATTAGTGGAAAAAGTGTTACAGTATCAAAAACATAACACACAGTTGCGGAATATTATCAGCAAAAATAGTTCCGAGAATTCTAACAGTGATGTTAAGAGCAGAAAAAGGCAATTTGATTTCACGAAGTAAGTTTTGTAACAAATGAAGACAGTTATTTTATATAACCAAAACCTACTTATAACTATGATTTCCAGATGCCACTACCGGAGAATTCTTCTCCGCATCATGTACTTTGGCTGGGATTATCAGGGTTTTGTGGTGCAGGAAGATACTCCAAAAACCATCGAACATTGTTTGTTCCAAGCCCTGACCAAAACCTGCCTCATAGAGAGCAGGGAGAAATCGCAGTATCATAGATGTGGACGAACTGACAAAGGTGTTAGCGCTTTTGGACAGGTAATGTATTAAATAATAGGCTAAAGGAGCGATGTGACGGGAAAATGCTTGAAAAGGCGAGATGCTTCAAGATGCGCCAAATAAGCTAAGGGAGCATTCACACTGAGACGCGATGCAAAGATGTTTGATGAGGCGAGCTGCTTCAAATTATGAAGTGCGGCACGGCGCAGCGAGACGTAACTTGCCATATGCAGATAATAAGGTCTAAATTTTATTGGCATTTAAAAATACGCTCTATAAAATATATTGCACGCTGCCTCGTGTCACGTCGGCACTCGTTGCAAATTGACCCTAAGAGAAAACACTTCACTGTTTTCACCAATTTTGTTTTTGGTTTGTTGTAGTGTTATAGACAAAAATAATTTTTTAATAAAATCATTATGTTACTAAACTTACGTGGTTCAGCTGTGATTCTAATAATTTATCAGTTTTACAAGCTAAAAAATCAAATCTTTTTCTTAAAACTTCCAGGTAATATCCCTAAGCATTCGAAGTAAGCATCCCCCGGAAGAGCAGTACAAACCCGAGGCTATATCATCAGAGATACCATACTGCTCCATGCTAAACAGACTGTTGCCAGCAGATATAAAAGCAGTAGCCTGGATGCCGATACCAGCTGATAAACCAGAATATAGCGCACGGTAAAAGAGTTGCTTGTTTCTAGAATACAGGAAGTCATTATAATAACTTGAGATAAATGCCAAATACGAGCTGACGATCCACCTGGTGATAAATGGTCATCGTCTCCCGCCCATGGACATAAAAAATAATACCAAAGGCATCACCGATTTGTTGAGTAAGCAGTGAGAAAGAAAGAATTGGCTCCCAGAGCCCCAGCCGGAACACGACATTTTGTTTGGCGGCTGACCCAATGGGAAAAAATTCATGGTCTGTAGTCATAGATCCGGATAGATTGAAAATTACATTGGATTGCAATCCCTATAAGTTCTTGCATTGACTGGCGGCCCTAATATGCTTATAATTTTTATAGACATTTCTATGCCACGAAAAGAACGATTTACCTTAGGGGCCATCCATAAATTACGTCACACTAATTTCATGACTTTTTGACCCCTCCCCCCCTTGTCACAGCTGGTCACATTTGTGAGATCTCCCCCCCCCCTAGTGTGACGTCACATATTATGAAATTTTACACCTAGAAATTATTAAATTAAAACAGCAGTACCAAAATAAGTTTTATTTCGATTAATTTGTTTTTAATATTTACCTATACATCGCAATTATTCGATTTTGAAATGTGACGTCGCAAAATTTAGGACCCTCTCCCACCCCTTGTCACACAATGTCACACTTCATCGACCCCCCCCCCCCCCATCCCCGTAACGTGTAACGTAATTTATGGATGGCCCCTTACTTATATTTAAATTGCATTAAGATAAGACTGAAATTTCAGTGAATTTGAATTGAAGATTGAAATTTTAATGTCCGCGCAGTCCCTTAGCAACCCGCCCATTAGAAAATGGTAACCATCTGACATTTACGTAAGCACAAAAATATACCTTTACTCAATAAATAAACACGGCTTCAGGTTCGACTGCAAGCGGCGCCAGTACAAATACTACTTCCCCCGCTCGACGCTAGATGTCGCTGTGATGAGGGACGCATGCGCACGCCTAGTTGGCTCGCACGACTTCCGCCATCTTTGCAAGATGGATGTTGGCAATGGCGTCGTGCAATATACGCGGCAAATTTTCACAGCTAATATTGTGCCCGTTGATGGGAAGGAAAGTGATGAATGTAAGTATTATATAAAAATGATAAGAAGCATCTCTCTTGTCTCTAGAAGCGGGTTGGATGGATAACTGCTAGTGGCAAAAACTTCTTGAGCGTTTCCGTGCTTCGGAGGGCACGTAAAGCCATCGGTTCCGGTTGTAATTGTAACGTAACAGTCAGAGCCCTTCGAAGCAACATCAAAACTACCGACGCTTGGTTTGGCCAATAACACCTCAAGACGAAACGATATCGCATACGGGGCATTTCACGTCAAGCGGACAGGGAAAAAAAAGTGAGGTTCTGAAAGGGCTTCCAACATTTTTGTATGGAGCCTGGCATACCTACAAGTCCGCCATTTTGAAAAAACCTCGATTCGGCGGCCAGTAATGAAACATGCGTCAATCGATAGAATAAATGATTGTAATCAAAAAGTATTCAGTGATGAAATGTCGTAAGTGGTATACTTTCTGAGATATTTGAGTTCAAAACCGTAGGAAAATAAAGCAAAAAAACATCGTTTCGGCCGATATTGATAAAACATGTGTCAGTCGATAGTCTAAGTGATTACGATCAAAAAGTATTAAGTGATAAAATGTCGTAAGTGATATGCTTTCTGAGATATTTGAGTTCAAAACCGTACAAAAATAAAACATTTGTAATTAATTGTCTTTTTATTTCTAGTGGATCTGTAACTGTATCAGTGTAATGCCAGATAAGAAAAAATAAGAATATTTAGAATAATTACTATATACATATAAAATCACAATATACATAACAATATTAAACAAATACAGTTTTATTCATATTCACATATAAACATCTTATATATTAAGTAAATAAATATTTATAAATACATATATAACATCTATTTGAATATCACGGGCGACAACATTCTAATTGCTTCAGGTAGTGCTGCCGGACTTCTTGAAGGAGCTTTTGGTAGTCTATGATTTTTTGATGTCTACAAACAAGGAGTTCCAGAACAGTATAAACTGTATTGTGAAAGAATTCCCGAAATAAGCAGTGCATTGGGTTTCCTTTAAATAAACAGAAGAAGACACATTATTCAAAATAGCATAAAATGTTGAGAGAATTCTGAAGTTTCGCCTGTATCGAATGTATAGCCATTTAAGTTAGGAATTGAACCAGGAAATGTGGTCATACTTACGTAAACCAAAGATATATCTAATACAGTTATTAAGAAGCCGCTCCAATTTACTCAGAAGTTCCTCTGACAAATCTGAACAACACACATCAGCATAATCAAGGTGAGGGATGACCAGAGTGTTTATGGCATATTTATGGTTAAGTGTTTATGGCGATTCAGCAATTGAAGTGTAACGGTCACTTTTTTCCTTACCTCAGTTACGTTATGAATTATAAAAATTAAACAAATTCGTCAAACAAACAACTTAAGGGTAGAGATAAAATCGCGGGATGGTACTGCTCATGCATAGTGGGAAAAAGAACCTTGTCCTGTTGTTCCCATATAATGTGTGTTATATGGTTCTTAGCATGGGCTCGACATCAGGAAACATTGCCTTTATCACCAGCGGAATTTTTAGATTCAGTGATTGTCAGACATGATACAGAAAACTAAGCCAATAATGAATTTTAACTTTTGGTTTAGAGTAATTGCCAAAGCTGTAGCCGCTGGTGGCAAATAAATTATTTATAAAACAACCTAGTAGTTTGCTTTTGCTTTGCTTTTTTTTTTAATTCAAACCTACCCGTTATTAATAAATCAAGTACCTATGCAGCACATACACATATGGCATAATATACTTATTTTTCATTATAGACCTAATAAATTCAAAATAAGTAAATGATAATTTTTAATGCATTATTTTTGTACGGTTTTGAACTCAAATATCTCAGGAAGTATATCACTTACTACATTTTATCACTGAATACTTTTTAATCGTAATCATTTAGCCTATCGATTGACATATGTTTCATCAATGTCCGCCGTAACGAAGTTTTTTTGCTTTATATTTCTACGGGTTTGAACTCAAATATCTCAGAAATTATATCACTTACAACATTTCATCACTTAATACTTTTTAATCGTAATTATTTAGCCTATCGAATGACATATCATTTATCAATGTCCGCCGAAACGAAGTTTTTTGCTTTATTTTTCTACAGTTTTGAACTCACTTATCTCAGAAAGTATATCACTTACGACATTTCATCACTGAATACTTTTTGATCATAATCATTTAATCTATCGATTGACACATGTTTCATCACTGGCCGCCGAATCGAGGTTTTTTCAAAATGGCGGACTTGTAGGTATGCCAATTAGGTTCGATGCCCTTTGTTCATATTAGGTCCAGTTATACTTCTAGTAGATATAAATACGAACACAATTTTTTTTATTCATGTGATGTGTATTTGTCTAGTTATGGGCTCCTAAAGAATCGTCTAAATCGAAATTAGGATTTTTTTGAAGAATTTTTTCGTATTGAAAATAATTACAATAAATTTTCAAACTACGCGATTTGTATAGAAAATTTCCTGATCTTTTTAAAAAAGGAATCAAATTTGAAAAAAAAATTTTTTTACTCTCCTAAACCGGAAGTAAACATTTCAAAATAAAATTTTGGAAACTTCGACCATTTTTTTATTTAATTTTTTTATTTCAAAATATAGCTTACAGTATCTAAATAATACACCAGAAGTTTTGAAATGGGACCTGCATTAGTTAAGGAGATAGGTAAATAAATGTATGCACATGTAGCAGTCAGTACAATGTTAAGCATTTATGTCGGCCGGTTGGCGCGAATAGAGTTAGTATTTTAGTGTTAATTTTATAAAAAAATAATGTTTGTTTGTTAGTTAGGTAGGGGTAATCTCCGGAACTACTAGAAACTACAACGACTACTACTTAAAACTGCTGAGAAATTAAATGACAATTATAATGAAATAACGTAATAACAAATTCAAAACAATTTTATTTTATAATTTTTACAATTTTACTTTAAGAATCTATGCAAATTGGCTCTTTTTTACAATCAATCAAGTTTCGTTAAGAAATAAAGAGTTAACTTTATGATAAGCTAAAGATAAAATTATCTCTTACTTCTTCCTATTGATATTTGTAGTTAATCAAATGTTTTTTATCAATGTCTTGATATTATTTTATTTTTAAATAAATACCCCTAATTATTTTTAGAGCTACAACAAAATGAACAGGATAATAAATGTTAATACTGTCGCGTTTCAATTCCATAATTCGTATGTTAACCGACATAAACAAATGCCTAACACCGTGTCCTGCTTGGGCGAATCAACGTGAACGCGATCGCGAAGCGGTCCAATGCGAATTCCGTGCGATGCGGAGCGAAGCGGCGAGTCTGTCCTACGTGCGTGCGAATTGTCACTTCACCGCCACTGACATACGCCGCGCCGCTGAAGTTCGCGCGAAAAATCAAACCAACTGATCGCGTTCGCTTCAAACCGCGCCGAACCGCAACGCCCTCTACGTGCTTTTGGTCACGTAGGACACTTCAATACATCTCGACTGTTTGTTATTTTCACTTCGCACCGCTTCGCTTCGCGTTCGCGTTGATTCGCCCACGCAGGACAGCGCGTAACATTGTACTGACTGCTACATGTGCATACATTTATTTACCTATCTCCCTAACTAATGCAGATCCCATTTCAAAACTTCTGGTGTATTATTTAGATACTCTAAGCTATATTTTGAAATAAAAAAATGGTCGAAGTTTCCAAAATTTTATTTTGAAATGTTTACTTCCGGTTTAGGAGAGTAAAAAAAAAAATTTTTTCAAATTTGATTCCTTTTTTAAAAAGATCAGGAAATTTTCTATACAAATCGCGTAGTTTGAAAATTTATTGTAATTATTTTCAATACGAAAAAATTCTTCAAAAAAATCCTAATTTCGATTTAGACGATTCTTTAGGAGCCCTTAACTAGACAAATACACATCACATGAATAAAAAAAATTGTGTTCGTATTTATATCTACTAGAAGTATAACTGGACCTAATATGAACAAATTTCAGAACCTCACTTTTTTTTCCCTGTACGCTTGACGTGAAATGCCCCATACGCCACGGAGGCACGCACGGGACGGGAACGGGGCACGCTCGTATATTTATGCCCCGTCCACGTCCCGTCCCCGTCTCGTCCACGTTACGTATGCATCGACCTTTAGGCGAATCCACGCTAATATCATCATTAAAATATATAATTATGGTTTTTATAAAATAATTTTATTTACCATTTGATTTGATATCTGGATCAGGTACAGCCATGTATTATCTGTTGATAGAGGGCAATGCATTCCTCTGGCACCAGATCCGGTGTATAATGGGAGTATTGCTGCTCATTGGTGAAGGTAGAGAGAAGCCAGAGGTTATTAGTGAACTACTGGATATTGAGAAGATTACTAGGTAATTTAATAAATGTTACAAAGTTTTTTTTTCTTTTTTTTTCTCTGGTAATGTGCTTATTTTCTGTACTTTTCTTTCTATCCTCTGTAATTTATGATATGTTACTGCTTTTCTTCTCTTTGTCTGTAATTGTCTATGCCCTTTTTTTTCTATTATATATTTTTTAAATCTACGAATATAATTTACTATTATTTATTTTTTATTTTAGGAAACCACAATACAATATGGCGATAGATGTGCCATTGAATCTTTTCCAGTGCACATACGATTTAGAAGAAAGTAATGATTGGGTGTATACAAAGGATGAGTTGAGACTAACTATAATGGATCTGCAGAAAAACTGGGCCATGTATAATATTAAGTAAGTCAGAATGCACTACTACGTACAAGTATCCATATATTGTTGTTAAGATTCTTCTGAAATGGAAAAATAGCATCTAAACTATAATATTATAAAGAGGAAAGTTATGATTTTTGGTTTGATCACCAATTAGATGATCTTTTGTGACTAACATGGACTATATTTCATTTTAAAAAAAATATGTATCTCTGACAAAGGATTTTCTGGATTTACTCCGGCGGGAAAAACTCCACGTATCCCAAGTCGCGGGCACAGCTAGTCTGTCATAAATAATTTCTCTATGTTTCAGATGCACAATGTTGAAAGATTCTCTCGACCAACTCCAGACAATATACTCGACGACGAAAGCGACAGATAATAAACAGAATGAGAGTGAGGGAGATAGTGTTATCGAGTACGCTAGTGGTTTACGCCAAGGGATAAATTCTAAAGTTTACAAACCGTTGTTTGAACGAGAAACTTGTTGTAAGTATACAAATTGGTAGAAGAGCGTAGAAGAGCGTAGCTTTTAATTCAAAACTAAGATTTTTGCTTTATTTTTTTAAGGTTTTGAACTCAAATATCTTAGAAAGCATATCACTTACGACATTTCATCACTGAATACTTTTTGATTGTAATCAGTTACTTCGTCGATTTTTTTTTCAAAATGGTGGTACTTGTAGGCATGCCAACTAGGTTCAATGCCTGTTATGGTATTACCTTCGAAATGGACTGTGAATTATTAGGTCTATGCAATTGGCTTTCTGGATAGGTGAAGAAATGATAAAGGGAGTGGAGAAAAAGGTACTTACAAGTCTGCTGCTGTAGTTGAGACTTGGTTTCTTACTTGATGTTCTCGCGCCACGTGCTCTTGCGCGGGAGTAGGTACCTACTATCACTCTTGGATGGATGTTTCACTGTACGCGCACTGAGTCCAGCGATCTGTATGTTCTCACGTGTTACGTGTTACACGGACTTTGCTTCAATTTAGTATTTGAATATTTGCTATAATCCGCCGGCCGGCGAAATTGATGATTTGCTGATGCGTAATATGCGTACGCTTCGAACGAGTGCCAACACGAGAGAGAGATTCCCGAGAGAGTTCTAGATGGCGTTCATTCGTTCGTTGCTTGCGCCGACTCGTTCAGGAGTTGTTCAGAGGATAGGGTTGTGCGATTGAATTTATAGGGATGGGAAAGGAATGATTGAAATTGAAATGATAGAAAGAAACCATAACATTTTCCCCCCCCGCTGGCGAAATTTGTTGAGACTGAGAAAAAACTCCAATTCTGGTAAAAATGCAAAATAATTCTTATTTGATTGATTGATTGATTGTTATGAAATGAGTTTAAAAATAAAATGTTAAATTGATAAAAAACTAATGATCATTTCCATCTGGGATGGGACATAATTTGACAAGAGGCCGATTTATGATGCCTTGAGCGGTTTCGACCGTCGCTGAACGAGAGATACCATCGCGTCCGGGATATAGTTTGATAATTTTACCGAAACGCCAACGTAATGGAGACTGTTGGTCGTCTTTGATTATAACAATTTGACCAATTCTAGCCTGCTCTGACGACTTGGTCCATTTCAGCCTTTGCGAGAGACTGGTCAAATATTCATGGTGCCACCTGGCCCAAAAATCTTGATGCATACGCTGCACAAGTTGCCAACGCTTGAGTCTGTTAAGAGGAGTATGAGAATGATCTGATGTTGGTAACGATGTTAATGGTGCTAATGTTAAAAAATGACCAGGTGTGAGAACTAATATATCATTAGGATCAGTACTGACTGAACATAAAGGTCGTGAGTTCAAAACTGCTTCGACCTGAATAAGCAGAGTGTTAAGTTCCTCATATGTGAGGATTTGAATTCCAACGACGCGATATAAATGAGTTTTTACGGACTTTACGCCCGCTTCCCAAAGTCCACCAAAATGCGGTGCCCCTGGCGGGTTAAAATGAAATTCAATGCGCTCAGATTCGCATGCTGATTGCATGAGGTTAGCTAATTGGGATTGGGCACCCTTGAAATTGGTTCCACAATCTGAATGGATGATGTTACATCTACCCCGACGGGCGATGAATCTGCGCAATGCAGCTAAAAAACATTCTGTGGACATGTCTGAGACTAACTCCAAATGGAGTGCTTTAGTGGAGAAACACACAAAAAGGCACAAATATGCTTTTGTTGTTCGTGCACCACGATGTCGATGCATGGTTATGTTAAATGGACCTGCGTAGTCACAACCGACAGTTTGAAAGGCCTTTAATTGTGTGATACGTGACCTAGGTAGATCTGCCATTTTAGGTTCAAAAGGAACTGGTTTAGTGCGAAAACATTTAAAACAATTTGATAAAACTTGATGTATTGCTCGCCGCGGAGACAAAATCCAAAAGTTTTGTAATAATAAAAAATGTAACTGCTGCATACCTGGATGCAAATTTTCGTTATGAACTGATTGAATGATGAGTTTAGTTAACCGATGTTTGCGTGGGAGCAATGCTGGATGTTTGGTTTCGAATTCAAGATCAGATCTAGCTAGTCTTCCTCCTACTCGTAATACACCGGAATGATCCAGAAACGGGTTGAGTTTTCGAAATGATTTGGGCAATGTTTTCCCTGCTAATAAAAGTTTGATCTGATCTGCGAACTCCGATTGTTGCACATGTTTGATTAAAATCATAAGCGCCTTATGATGCTCTGATTCGGTTAAATGATTTGTTAATGGTTTGATTTTGCGTAAAGCGGCAATGAAACGATTACAATATGCTATAATACGTTGAATTTTGCGTAAAGAGGAAAATTTTTCCATTAAAGAACTGATAAAATTTATGTTGATTATGGTAGTCAAAACGGTAACACGCTTTTCGCAGATTACATCATTATCGGTAACGCATGATGATCTAGTTGGGTTTTGAGGCCAATGTATTTGATCTAGTGATAACCACTCTGGGCCTGTCCACCAGAGGGCGTGATGAATGAGTTCGTCGGACAGTAGACCTCTACTTGCACAATCAGCTGGATTCTCTTTCCCTGGTACGTGTTTCCAGGTAGCGGTTGGTATTTTTCGCTGAATATTTGCAATGCGATTTCCAACATATGGTTTGAAGTTGGATGAATTTGATTGGATCCATGCCAATACGATCATAGAATCCGACCATGCGTAAACATTATCTATGTTTATAATGTCTGAAAACGTGTTGAGAGTGAAATATATAAGGTCTGCGAGCAATGAGGCTCCACATAGCTCCAGCCTTGGTAATGTTCTGCGTCTAGTTGGAGCCACGCGTGATCTGGCGTCCACAAGACAGACTTGATAGTTGTTTTCATTGATCTCGGAACGAAGATAAATAACTGCTGCGTAACCAGCCTCGCTGGCATCACAGAATCCGTGGAGTTGATATCTCACGGCTTCAGAATGAGTGATTCTTCTTGGTATATCAAGCTGAGATAATTTTGATAGCTGATGAATAAACTTCGTCCAAATTTGATGAATATCATCGGGTACAGGTTCATCCCATGATGTTCCCAATAGCCACAAACGTTGAATTAAAAATTTTGCTAAAAATGTTAATGGTGTAAGTAGACCAATGGGGTCATAAATGCGGGCCAGCTCAGAGAGCATGGTCCTTTTGGTACAATCGCGTTGAGTTTGATTAACTTGATAATTAAAAGTATCATGATGAGCGTTCCAAGAAAGTCCTAAAACTTTGATGAAATTGGTGTCGCTATCAAATGTCAAATCTGATATCAATTTATGTTCATCTGGAATGTTTTGTAGTACAGCCACATGATTGCTGGACCACTTTCTAAGCTCGAAACCGCCGGCTGCCATGATGCTAGTCAATTCCTGTTGAATCTGAATTGCTTGTTCTATGCTGTCGCAACCAGTTACTACGTCATCAACATAAACGTCGTTCCGTAGCACCTTCGCTGCAGTCGGAAATGACCTTTGCTCGTCTTGAGCCAATTGATGAATGGTACGTATGGCTAAAAACGGTGCCGACGAGACTCCGAACGTAACGCGATTGATTCGATATTCCTCAAGAGATTCTTCTGCTGAAAACCTAAAGAGAATACGCTGAAAATCTCTATGTTCTTGAGTAATGATGATTTGTCGATACATCTGACGTATATCGGCTGATAACACGATAGCGTGGAGACGAAATCGTAAAATGATGTTGCTAATGTCTGCTTGCAATTTACCACCGGTCAAGAGAGTATCGTTGAGGGATTTTCCATCTCTATCCTTGGCCGAGGCATCATACACCACTCTTAATTTTGTAGAAACGCTGCTGGGTTTCACAATAGCATGGTGTGGTATATAATAGGCCGTGGACGATTGACATTCGTCGTAAGGGATACGTTCCATCTGACCGGAGGTGATATATTCTTTGATATGTGCTTTATATTCGTCTCCAAAAGAAGGATTTTGCAAAAGACGTTTCTCCAATTGCTTGAATCGACGCAACGCAATGGAATATGAATCATTAAATGTTGGTAAAACTTGCTCACGAAATGGTAAATGCACGGTATAACGACCGTCAATATCACGATGATGTGTTAACTGATAAATATCCTCACAGCGAATGTCGTCTGCGGAGGTTGCTTGATGATGATTTGACTCCGTGGGAATATTATCGTTGTCCCAGAATTTCTGGATAGCAACATCTAAATGTGCGTCCAGTGTTACATGATTGATGGATACAGGACTAGAATCTACTTTATGATTAGCCACGTTTGTTCTACCCATCAGAATAAAACCGAATATTGTATTTATGGCTGTAGCCATTTGATGAATATTATCAACGTCAACCTTACCCGGTAAAAGGATATGGGGAAAAATCTCTCCACCAATCAAAAGGTCGATAGGACGACGCTGATGAAAATCTGGGTCTGCTAGCTTGAGATTACTGATGTGCGGGAAATCATCCATATTAATATTGTGTGTGGGCATATCGCCGCATATTTTGTCTAATACAACCGCTTCAATTTTAAAAGACGGTGTTGATTTTGCCAATGGGCGCAGTTCTGTGAATACTACGCTGCCTGATTGACTAGGAACGGTGTTACCAATTCCTAACATAGGACAATTTAATTTAACGAAAGGCAAACCCAATCGTCGTGCACAAGCAGTTGAGATGATGTGAGCTTGACTGCCAGGATCAATTAGCACCCTGACCTTTTCAAAAATGTTATATTTATTTTTAACTTCGATTTCCGCTGTAGCAAGAAGAACGAAGGAGTTAGATTTGCTTTTAGATGTGTTTGACAATGTTGTGATGGGTGCAACTGTTCTTTCTTCAAGACTAGATGCTATGTTCTGATTGGCCATGATTGATGTAGTGGCCATATTAACCTGTGATAATTTTGCTGACTCATTTGTTGATGATGTCCCAAAATGCAATAAACTATTATGACGCTTATTGCATGTCCTACATGTACTAGTAGAACGACAATCTGCAATATTATGATTTGATCGTAGACAATTAATACAAAGTTGCAGGCTCTTTGCCATTTGCAACCTCTCATGAGGTGTTTTAGAAAGGAATTTGTTACACTGATAAATAAAATGTTTTTCTTTACAAACAATGCAATCTGAAATGTAAGGAGTTTCACCCAATAATGTTGTTGAATATTTGTTTACCGCTTGTGATTTATTTTTATTTGAATTTAATGAATTGTTAAACCTTTTAATATTATTATGATTGATATTGCTTCTAGGTGGGAGTTTATTGACTGCTGATTCAAGAGGGAGATGTGTAAGAGATGAACGTTCTAATGCATTACATCTTTCTACTAAAAAAGTCTTAAGTTGATTGAACTGCGGAAACTCTGTTCCATTGCATGAAAGCTCAAAGGCATCGCGTGAATGTTTATCTATTTTAGTTAAAAGAGAGTGAAATAAAACAAAATCCCAATTAGAAGTAGGTAAACCTAAAGAATTTAACATAGAAATGTTTTCAGAAAAGCAGTCTAAGAGAGTGCGGAGACTCTGCACCGACTCAGAATTAATTTGTTTTAAATTACAAATTTGTTCCCAACATAGAAAGGCAAGATATCTTTTATTGGTGTACCTATCTACGAGTGCTTTATATGCATTAATATAATTTGCTTCGGATATAGTGTATGCTCTAATAAGATTGATCGGTTCCCCAGAAAGGGAAGTAAGGAGATATTGAAACTTCTCAACGTTGGATAGGTCTGGTCTCTTGTGAACCAACGTGTTAAACAAATCAATGTAACCCGGAAATTCTTTGAGATTACCCGAGAAACTGGGTACCTTGATAGGCGGTAATTTTGACAGGTTTTTATGATCACCTGACGATGAGGTACATGGCTTGACCTCTGATTTTGTTGGAGGTAATAATTTGCGTTGAGCTTCCAGAGTCTCAAAATACATGTCATCAGCCTGCTCTTGATAAGTTGTTTGTTTGATGATGTACTCCTCTTGACCGAGATCCTTGTAAGTACTTAAAAGTTTGATATGAGAGTCATTAAATGCCTCCATAAGAGATTCTAAACGCGAACACCATGTTTCGAATCGCGGTAGAATACTTGGATCCTTTAATGTATTACGAGCGCAGGTGACAGCATCTGATAACCTCTTGAAAGCTATGTTACGTTTAGCTTCATAATGAGCGGCCATGGCTTCACTCATGATGATGAAATTAAAAAATGATCAATTTATAAAATGCAATATTAATATGATAAGTCTAATTTAATATATTTTAATATTAAATCCAACGTTATAATGTTAATTAATGTTTATAAAAAAGTGTACAAACACCTTTACATTTGTTTACAAATGGTAGAAAAATAAATTTGGTATTTTATTTAAAAACTACCAAATGGTAGAAATTTTATTTAGTATGGTATACTTTTGTAGCTGGTATCCCTAATAATGCTACTACAAAATGAATGAATGGGAATGAAACTTTTGCGAATAGCGCTAAGTATTTAAATTTAATTTTCGATCGAAATTATTTGTATTTAAATTTTCGAAGGACCTTTTATTTACCATGAAATAATAGAAATTCAATGTTTCGTATGATTAATGATTACAATATTATGAACACAATGTATTTACGCTTCACTAAATGAATACGATCAATTTAGGTAGCTATATTTACGTTATTTGTTACGTAAAATAGAAAAATGTTGTTACTTCGATATTCACCATGTATTTTGTGAATAGTGAATAGCTATTATGTTAAGATATGATAATATTTAAACGTCGTATGTTACGCTTAAACAATAAATGATAGGTATTCCTCGGTCGTTACGTGTTACGCCGGGAAATAAAACGAAATTATGATTTAACTGGTAAATAATGTATAGTTATGTTATGATATGATAATATTTAAACGTCGTATGTTACGTTTAAACTATAAATGATTGGTATTCCTCGGACGTTACATGTTACGCCGGGAATTAAAACGAATATGAATTAAATGATTAAAATATGTCTAAAATGTCGCATGTTACACTTAGACACACAAACGTTGGCAACTCGATCGAATATGTTAAAGGAAATATGATATTTATGATAAATAACTCAAATGTTTGTTTAAAATCGTACGCGATGTTTAAAGGATACGAAGCGGCGTCGAATGTACCGCTCGCTGTTTGATGGCCGGCGACAAAAGAAATTATGATTTGATATTGATGTTGATGTTAATATATTACTTTTGCGATTAGACAATGAAAGCCATTGTATAATGGTTCGAATATAGAAATTCGGCTCGTCAAGGACCAGGAAATGTTATGGTATTACCTTCGAAATGGACTGTGAATTATTAGGTCTATGCAATTGGCTTTCTGGATAGGTGAAGAAATGATAAAGGGAGTGGAGAAAAAGGTACTTACAAGTCTGCTGCTGTAGTTGAGACTTGGTTTCTTACTTGATGTTCTCGCGCCACGTGCTCTTGCGCGGGAGTAGGTACCTACTATCACTCTTGGATGGATGTTTCACTGCACGCGCACTGAGTCCAGCGATCTGTATGTTCTCACGTGTTACGTGTTACACGGACTTTGCTTCAATTTAGTATTTGAATATTTGCTATAATCCGCCGGCCGGCGAAATTGATGATTTGCTGATGCGTAATATGCGTACGCTTCGAACGAGTGCCAACACGAGAGAGAGATAGCGATGCGTGACTCTGAATGATTCCAGTCGAATTATTCGACTTAGTAAAACATTCGACTCATTCGAATGATCTATAAAAATTAGTAACTAATTTGACTTGAGTCGACACAGAGTACTAATCATGAAGCTATTATAGAGAGGAGACGGCCTAAGCAACTGTGCACTGTGACTCAACTGGGTCCTGACGTCATCACAGTAGGCGTGGCCTTAAGTCAGTCTACTGTCGGCGCCCGTCCTGTGCACAGCTTCACATTTTCAAAGAAAAGGATGAAGTGCTGTGTTTTATCGTGTAAAAACTACTCGGATAGATGTTCTGATGCTATGGATGGCATTTCATTTCATTTTTAAGTAATTTGATTCATAATTTATAAGAATAGGCAGAATAGTTCTAGAAAAATCACTAACGCCGATCTCGCCAAATAAAATTCTACTCGACATTAGATGGCGACACTTTGTGTCAATAGAACTAAAAATGTATAGGTGCGTAGAGCTAAGTATTAGTATTATATTGATAATCATACGTACTGAAATTTGTCCTACATTCATTCCTATAGAGTTTTTCACCGCCAAAATATTATTTTTCTAGTTTTTATATTCATTTTGTAAACAGGCCGCCATCTATCGTCAACTATTTACAACAAATAAACATAACAAAAACACAGGGCCGTAATTAGAATCCAATTATTTTACCAAGTGTCCCATTGAATTAAAGTACTGCCTATACTCTGTTCATTATAGCTTGATTCTTTTTGTCTTGTGATGGGAAATGGGCATGTATCTATATAAGGCAAGGTACAAAAGGTTTAATTTTATATAATCTAAATTTTACTAACAAAAAATAACCGACTTCAAAGTCTCAAAAAGCACTTTTCAGATCTCTTTCAAATTTATGTGGGACCACATGACAAACACCTGCTTTAGATTAAAAAAAGAATCATCGAAATCGGTTGGCGTGATTTTGAGTTATTCGTCAATTTGTCGCGCACATCTTAACACAAATTTACGACTTATGTGGTTTTCTCATGGATGCCATTGTCAGATCTCAATAAAATATATGTGGGACCACATGACAGCCACCAGCTTTCGATTAAAAAAACAATCATCAAAATCGGTTCGCCCAGTCCAAAGTTCTGAGGTAACAAACATAAAAAAACAGTCGAATTGAGAACCTCCTCCTTTTTTTGAAGTCGGTTAAAAAATTTATTATAATCACAAAATTGATACATTTGGTTATGATGACGTTAGGGATATCATTATTGATTGCTACAACCAATAAAGTATACTATTGACGTGCGTGCATTTCTATGTAAAAAAAATATGAAACTTTATGCCCGTGATCTCGATGACCGCTGTCAAAAGAATAATGCCATAATGAACAGAGTATAATTTATTTAATTACGTGAACGGGAGTAGGTAAAATCAGTTTTTTTTTTTAAGTTTAACATTGTATACAATCTTTATAAGTCTTACACTTCCCGCCCACGTCCGACTTTTTGTAGGACCGATAATCGGGCCGATTTTTCCTCAGATTCTTATGACCGATTTTGTGGCCGACTCGCTATTCGACCACGACCGATATCGGTGACCGATTTTTTTTGTAGGAGAAATAGAGCGTACTGGTCACTATAAAGTGAGATATTATTATTTACATGATGGTCCTACTACATACCACATTGTTAAAAAAAAAACCTTAAGAAGCTTTTTCAATATTTATTTATACAATATTTTGAATAAAATTAAATGTGATATAACATTTAATCTAAAACGATTGATCTTAAAATTGGCTTAATGATCTATCTTTATTTAGAGACCCACTGAATTAAGCTTGTCGATAGTTTATATAACCATATTAAAAATATTTTATTTGATTCTGGATCGATACGAAACATCATATTAAATTATGCGGTATATCTACATAAAATTACATCTTTTATTTATTACCATATTAGCTTTTGCCCGCAGCTTCGCCCGCGGTAGAGATCAATTTTTTACAAATCCTAATTACTTTTACTTAGTTTGATTTAGTTGCCTATGACTTAAGTAAACATGTATCATTTGATAGCGTGATTCAGAACTTGCAAATGAATTTCACTAACGCCATATATTAACAACGTCTGGAACTAAATATCTAGCAACTAACAAAACGTCGATCTTCCCATGGCCTGGGGATGTTTTACCGCGGTAAAAAGTAGCCTACGTTACTCTCCATCCGTATCGATACAAGGCACCTAGATCGAACATCCCTATGTCGGTGAGTCGGTGAGAACCGAACGTTCCATTTTTCACCGATATCGGTCGGAATGCACCGATTTTATTTCTGACCGACTTGTTGAAGGACGTGTGCGTTGCACTATTGCTATCAGTACGTTCTATTTTTCACCTACAAAAAAGCGGTCACCGATTATCGGACGTGGGCGGGAAGCCTAAAAACAAACTAACGCCCCAACTCAGAGTCAGTAACGGTTACTTAAATCGCTCCTTAGTACATAATTTGTGTGGTGATTCTATACTAAGGAGCGATAAGTAAGTGACTCTGAGTTGGGACGTAAGCCATTTAAAAATAAGAAAACCGGGCAGGTGCGTGTCAGGCCACGCCCAATGTAGAGTTCCAAAGTAGTAAGTTCATCGACTATTGCTCATTAACTACTTATGCTAACATACTCGTAGCCATGATAGTTTTCCTTGTAATTTCATCATATTATAACCTATTTTTGAGAATTTTTTCACTTGTCTAAATTATGTCCAATGAGGTGGTATGAATATTCTGAGTACGTCCCTGTTACATCCTACATTTATTGACATCTAGTGTGAGATAGTTAAACTACGTAATAAAATCGATATAGAACGAAGCGAGTAGTTTTGCTATTGATCGATAGATGGAAAATAAAGAAGTGGGCGGGATTTGGTGGGTTGGAGGGGGTGCCCTCGCCCCGCAAAGTGTCACGCGTTCTTACATAAGAAAATCTACATACAACGTCTCCTCTCTATAATAGCTTCATGGTACTAATCGTAACCTTTCATTCGACTGGGAACTTTGTTAGCGGTTAGCGAACGGCGAACTCGGCCGTCCTAACGAAGAGTGCAATAAGTCGAGTTTTTGGGCAAATTGACTTTAGACCATATTCGTAACTACATAAGGTCTTAAATTCGACTACTACCGCACGGCGCGGCGGCGCGGCGGCGGAGTGGTGAACGATAGACATGGGTGGTATAAACGATAAACAGTTTCAGTAACTATTTATTGGTATCAGGTGCCTCAATAAGTATTTATTGAGAGAAACCATTTATTCGTAAATACGAGGTATTGCGAGTTAGGAACAATATATTTATTTTAAATGCAACAGGATATCGCTTTTATTCCTATTGCAATAAAGTTCGCTACTAAGGATTCATTTAATCAGTTATTCCGTATACCGACATTAGCGAGAATAAGATTATACCGATGATACCGTAAAACTGATATACCGAGTAAACATTTCAATAAATAGTTTTTAAAAATAAACAGTTTTATAACACTATCGGCAACAATAACAATAAATAGTTATGGTATTACGAAAACGCGTACTGACCCATGTCTAGTGAACGATCATACATAATAATAATGATATTCATTCCAAACTGACAACTGGCTACGTGACAGTGTTGCCAACCTCGACTAAGCATCCCCCCTCCCCCCAGCGTCATCTCGAAATTCCCCTCTTTCCCCCTAACACTATGTCTAAGCAGTAATTTATTTAAGTAAGTATAAGTAAAAAGAAGCTCACCAGGATAAATTGAATTAATTCATCAACCCAATCAATGATCTTCTAAATACGTACAAAACCCGCTATAAAAAAATTCCCCCTAGAAAAGGTAACTCTTGAAACATGCGTCAAAAAATTGTTCCTCTAGTGTATGCCCCTAAAATATGGCTATATAAATATGGCCCCTGAAGATACCCATTTTCATCTAACTTACCCCCAAATTTAGGTGAAAAACCCCCAAGTTGGCAACACTGCTGAGTGAGCGTCGAATGCGCGAGCGACTCGACTCAGAGCGGCTATTAAATTAGTTATTAATTTAGCAGTCGACTAGCCGTCAGCGTCGAATGCGCGAGCGATTCGACTCTTAGAGCGGCTATTAGATTAGTTACTAATTTAGCAGTCGACTAGTCGTCATTCGAATACGAACGTTAGTATATTACTAATATTCAAGTCGAATGCGTACATTAGTAGTCGTAGATTATTCGAATAGTGAGATCATTCGCAGTCGCGCACCTTTAGAGAGAGATTCCCGAGAGAGTTCTAGATGGCGTTCATTCGTTCGTTGCTTGCGCCGACTCGTTCAGGAGTTGTTCAGAGGATAGGGTTGTGCGATTGAATTTATAGGGATGGGAAAGGAATGATTGAAATTGAAATGATAGAAAGAAACCATAACAATGCCCTTAATAGTATCGTGATAAGATTGAAATTTCAATGGCAAGCATGCCGTGCCATCAGTGGAGAGAAGCTCTAAGCCTTATTAATCTCATTGCAGGCAGCCTGGAAGAGAGAATCGATTACTACAAAAAAAAAAGGTCAGTTAAGGAACCTAAGGATAAGGACGAAACCAATGGACAGGAAGATCAAATCAAAAGTATGGTTGAAAGTTAGATGTTCATATAATTTTATTATAATTATATCCTGCATTTTGTTACACCCTGTATATAAGTCTGAGTGTTAAGAGTGCGTATACACATTTTTTTCATAAGTTTAAAATTAAGCCAGCGTTCTTTTTTGTAAAAAGAAGTTTTATTTAATAAAATTATTCCAAAATATTTTAATGTTTTTCTTTCTCCAAAGTCGTTAAAATTGAATCCTATAAGAGTAGATTAAGATGTCCCTGAAGTTTCAGCCTCATAAATATATTAATCAGCGACAAAACTACATTCGAATGAAAGCATTTCATCAGTCTCTTATATCAGTCTCACAATAAACAACTTTCTTTGAATGCGGTATCTACTATAAATTGTTTAATGACAATGTTGAAAAAAACGCGACGTTAAGTCGTCTATTTTCTGGTCGCTGGCTCAGGTGGATCAATCCATCAACAAAATAAAAATATTGAACGGAGAGTTTGGTAATTTGACACATAAAACAGGTATTTGAAATAACGGCAAAGTGCACCTGAGAATATTTTCATATTTTTTCAGTTTTAGCGCAATCTTTTAAATTAAATCCCGAATATATTCATGTTCCGTCAAAGGGTTACTCATTAGTCGATATCAAGAACTTTATAGTATACAACCACGGACCTAAGAAAAAGACGGACGTAATCCCAACAACAAATTCGGTAAAGCACCCATAGTAATACCAACTCTCTATTCGTACAAGTACACACACCCACACATTGACACCATACTGCTTTGACATTGACACCATACTGCTTTGACATTGACACCATCGCGAATCAAAAATTACGCATACATGGAAAGCGGTCGGCCATATGATGGCTATATGCTTCACTCTCGATTAGACGAGGTTACGTCCGTCTTTTTTTCAGGTCCTATACAACGTGTAGGTACGGTTACGAACTAGCGATCATTTATGGGCATAAAATATAAACTGTCTTGTACCTAATTTTATTAACAATATCCACATGTGGGGGTTTAGCCCGCTTGTTGGAATGGCTGACATTTTTTTTTATTAATTAAATGACTGACGTGGTGCGGCGACTAATGAAACTTATCGATCGGTATGAAAGTATAATACTGTAGAATACAAAATGAAGTATAATTACAAAATAAAATTATCATGGAAAAAATTGGAGTGTCAGTCTGTGGTTTCAGAAAACTTGTTTTCAAGTTATAAGCACTTTTTATTTACACGATATGAAATGAAATAATCTTTTATTCATGTCGAGCGGATCGGGGAAGATTTTTCCCCGTCAGCAGTAGTAGCGGCGATACTGGCGGAGAAAGCATGGCCGTAGCTAGGGGGGGCATTGTGGGGCAATGCCCTACCTTGTAATCACAATGCCCTACTTAAAAATACCAAAAACTAAAATAAATTATTATAATAAAATTAAATTGTTTGTTCATAGTTTGAGATAAAAAAAAAATTGTAGCGATAGATAGGTATCCAAATTTTTCCGAACATACCACATTTTGTGACATTCATTTCATATTATAATAATTATTTGTTCTGTGACCTAGAGGTCAGTGATATACATGGTGATTGATTTAGGAGCCCGTGCTTCAGAACAGATCAATTATGATATTTTTTTTTTACTTCCGCCCTACCTGTAACCAATGCTGCCCTACCTTAAATTCAACTCTAGCTACAGCCCTGAGAAAGATGCGTGGAAAGCTGTGGTCTCCTGTGAAACCGTTATGGTGAAGGAGTCCGCCGAGCGGGATCGGGAGAGGGCTGACCCTGCTCGTAGACGACATCGGCACTGAATTCCGGTTTAGACGTATTAAGTAGTTAAGTAGTTAACTAAATTTTAACTAAATTTTAAGTGAATAATTTTTAGTGTGCGTCCACACGTAATAATTTAGTAAAGCTCTTTAGTTCATACAATTCTACTTTTACTAAATTACTTAATTACTTAAGCATTTTACTAAATAACTAAATTTTAAGTAAAAAGTGCCTGTCCAAACGTGTTAAGTGATAACCCCCGCCCACCTACTTAACAGAAAATAGAAAAAAATTCAAAATTACTTGTCTATTTGATTACTAAACTACTAAATTGTCCGTTTAGACGTATTAATTTACTTAAAATACGTGTAAACCGAACATGAGTGAGTTTCACATACGGGAAGAACGATACAGTCAGTAGGGGGGGTTCCGGTGCGTTCATTTGAGATCCCGGAGCCTCACCATATGCACAGGATGGCTGCCGAGGGGGTTTTAGTGGGTACAAATCCCACATCACCCGTAACCTGTGGTTTCGGGTATCTTTGGAAGATTTCCCCCTCGAAAAAAAACAACAAAAAGAGGTATCACTGATACACTTATGCGCGAAAGCTTTTCGGAAAGGTGCTTTGTCATGGAGAAGAAAGGCCGTAAAGAAACTCCTCACCACATCTTTTAAAAATAAAAGTTATCTTTATTACAAAAATAGGTATTCTCTAACCTGAGCAGAAATGGTTGCCCAGCTGGTCAATTTCCATCCATCCTTATCATTTAAATATTCATCTATACTATAATATCCCTTGCCTCCGAGCTGAGTTTTTACACGTTTCACCGGAAAGTCACGTATTTGCTTTGGGACTTTATAAATAGAATTTTATACCGAGCCCCATAAAAGAACGCTGCACATTAGAAAGACGGTACGAAGAGGTAACCAAATTTATGCATCCTTCTTGTTCGCCGATTTGAAGTCACATAGTTATGTTAATCCGTATGAATATTAAAACAAACTTTATTAAATTTTTGTCTGCCTGTCTGTCTTTCTGTTTGTTTGGGCTAATCTCTGGAACGGTTGAACCAATTTTAATGGGACTTTCACGGGAAGATATAGGAGGTTATAGGGCAAATTTATCTTGGAATTTCTTCGAAAAATATACTCGCTTATGGATAATAATGGCATGCGAAACAAAACGCATTCGAGTTGTAACGTCTTAATTGTCGTAACTCATCGTGATCGTCATCGACATTACGTAGTCGCTGTCGCATGCAATTCCATCTAAACTATTTTTTTTGAGTGTGGGTAATACCTTATTATAAGTACCTACTATTATTTTCTTCTGTGGTAATACTACGTAATCTATTCTGTGGTACTACGGCATTTCCCACTGCAAAGCGAGGGCGGTTGCTAATATTAAATAAATAAATGAAGTTGTAAACACTGTGCCAATCGCACCTGGCCAATTTTAAATATGACGATCCGTGTGGCGCAGTGGTCTGTAGGCGACTAGTTACCATGCCGGATTGCCTTGCCAAGGGTTCGGGTTCGATTCCCAGCGAGGCGGAAATTTGAATGATGAGTTTTAATGTCTGTTTTTGGTCTGGCTGTATCCCATCCCATCATCCCAAGGGTTGTATGAACCCTTGGATATCCATGGGATAAATTCTACCGCATTTGTTTGTCCTGGATAACATGACGCGGACGACCCCTGTGGCGCAATGGTTACTATACCGGACTGCCATTCAGAGGGACCTGGGTTCGATTCCCAGTGAGGCGGAAAGAATGATGAGATTCAATGTCTGTTTTTGGTCTGGGTGAGTGTTCTTCTCTTTGTGTGTTGTCCATGGCACCCATGACACAGGGATCCTAGCGTGGGGCTATAAGTGTGTAGCGTTACTTATTATTTTTTACCAACTTCAAAAAAGGAGGAGGTATTCAATTCGACAGTATTTTTTTATGTTTGTTATCTCAGAACTTTCCACTGGGTGAACCGATTTTGACAATTCTTTTTTTAATCGAAAGCTGGTGGTTGTCATGTTGTCCCACTTAAATTTCAGCTAGATTTGACGAGTAGTTTTTGCGTTATTTTGAAGTCGGTTATTTTTTTTTTTGGTAAAATTAAGATTATTCCATAGCACCAGTCATCACGATTATGGGTTGTGTTGTGATCGATGACGTTTGTGGTCAGTGTTTATGATGAATTGATTATGGACTAGCTCGAGAATGAGTGGGTTGAAATGTATCATTCATTGTTTGACGTCGTCCAACCCACGTAATGTCATTACAACTGTACTACGTCAAAAACTCTTGCAATATTAAACGAGTATCGAGCTTGGGGTGTCACGTATCAGGATAATTCTCATAGCGATCGATAAGAAAATTTCTTTTGCGTCTTACTTATCGGGCCATAATTTACTTGTCAGATGTAAAGTCGATACCTGCTTCTCACTTTTTTCAAATGCATAACTTAATGATGATGATTATTTATTTTAAATTTCGACTAAGTATATGCGAACTATAAAAGGCGATATAAAGGCCATTCGGTCGGTTTAAATAAGCTAATGTCATCTTAAAATGCGTAACGTGATGTGAACGGACTAAAAGTTATTCAGGTAAATATTATTCGAAGAAACGTTTTTCTGTTATGATCAACGGCAATCAAATAAAAATCAAGTCGCTACGAAAATGAAAAAACATCACTGTGAAAGACAACAACTCGTGAGATGTTAACAAAGTCATTTTATTCGTAACTTTGTCGAGCGATTTGAAGATATGCGTCGTAAGTTTCGGAAATAGCGGTGCTATGAATAGACTAAATACCCAATATTTATGAGAATAACGTCAGAAATATTAATAACTCGTCTGTTTCGGTTAATGTAGGTAGAAAATCATTAATTTTTAACCGACTTCAAAAAAAGGAGGAGGTTCTCAATTCGACTGTATTTTTTTTATTTTTGTTACCTCAGAACTTTGGACTGGGCGAACCGATTTCGATGATTCTTTTTTTAATCGAAAGCTGGTAGCTGTAATGTGGTCCCATATAAATTTTATTGAGATTTGACAATGGCATCCATAATAAACCATAAAAATCTTAAATTTGTATTAAGTAAGCGCGAGAAATGGACGAAAAACTCAATATCACGCCAACCGATTTCGATGATTCTTTTTTAATCAAAAGCAGGTGCTTGTTATGTAGTCCCACATAAATTTGAACGAGATCTGACAAGCAGTTTTAGAGTAACTTTGAAGTCTGTTATTTTTTGTTAGTAAAATGTCATCAAAAACAAAACTTGAAAAAAAAACCAAGTCTCGCAACTCAGTTCTTCTACCGTAAAAAATTGTGAGATCCATGTAATACCAAGTCGGTTAATTTATTCAGTTCCTACTTAAGGGTCTTTCTGTCTTAAGTTATTACGTAATTAGCTAACCTAACAAGTAACAACATCTTATAGTGACCATATTACCAATATTAAAAATCTTTTATGTTTTAAATAAATAGATCGACTTGACCATCGCATGAAAACACAATGTATCTCACAAGTAATACCTACATATAATATTAAATTTGATTGTTTAGTTTTGTTTTTGATGGCATCTCATTTCTTTTTGTAGATAGTTCTACTTTTTTTCCTTTTACAAGTTACCTTTGAACATAATAAAATTATATCTAGGTAACTATCTACACCTATTATTCCATTATATTATATACAGGTACACTGATTCATTCACTGCAAATGTAACTTTGTTATAAAGGTACAGTGATTCATTAACTGCAAATGTAACTTTGTAATCCTATATATTTATATGGGATTACAAAGTTATTTATGCAGTTGATGTATCTAGAAAACTGGACCGAAATTGCAAAATATTTTAGTTTTTCCTTGATCTATACACTAAACACTAATTGTGTTCCAAATTTGAAGCTCCTATGTCTGCTAGAAGTGCCTTAGACTTTTGATGATCGGTCAGTCAGTCAGTGAGTGACGAAATTAAGAAACTTTGACTAGTTATAATTCTTAAACTACTGGTTCAAATTGAATGAAATTTGAAATAGAACGTATTTATACAATGCCTGCTTGGTTACAAAAAATTCAGGCTTTTAGCTTTATCCACATCGAAGTCATAGGGGTTCGAAAATGGCCTGAATTGCTTCGAGAAAAGGATGGTACGGCCGTGCCGCTTTTTTGCTCGACTTGGCGGGGGCACTGCCGTGCCCCCAGATTTAGATTATTGTCTAAAATTACGAAGGAATGAGATGACGAACAAACTACTAATTCTAGATGGTAACCCCTAATGGAATTTACAGATATTTTCAGCTGTTTAGAGCTTTTGCATGTTTCCAAGAGCTGTATCATCAATTAGATGACGCTCTTGCATTCCACCTGTGTTGCATCTCCAAGTGTTTTAAGTGTATCACTATAATGGTCCATTTACATTAGATATCTCTTATCGTGTTTATTGTATTGTAATATGGTAAATATATTTTTTTTATTTAACCGACTTCAAGAACAGGAGGACCTTCTCAATTCGACTGTTTTTTATATGTGTGCTACCTCGTAACTTTTTACCGAGTGTACAGATTTTGATGATTATTTTTACATTCGGAACCTGGTGCGTGTCATGCTTCCCATTTAAAGAGCGAGATCCGACGAGTACTTTTTGAGTTATCCCTAATTTTGAAGTCTGTTATTTTTTTGAAAAGTTATGATGAGTGGACTGAGCCTGAACCCTGAGGTTTTAAATAATAATTAGACTATCTATAATTAAAGTATCTACGGTCAAAACAAAGTACCCGCATAACGTACATTGTCACCCAAACATTTTTTGTTCCGCATTGGTGCCCGCATAAATATTACTAACTTTAATAACTATAGCAAGAATTGTAACACCGTTAGTATTGTACCATTTACATTATATATATCTACAGGTACTTTCCAAGGCAAATGGCAGACGTAAAAAGTTAAAAATATATTTTTATCTGCGATGTAACATTTTATTGTCTGTAAGAAGACGTAATCGTAGGCGGTAGTATAATAGCCGCTTATATCAATGGCAAACAAGGCCTAAAGCATAACAATATACAATAGTAATCATTGCCCTTATTATCTTCTTTGTTCCATATTCGTATGCTGCAGTGTTGCTGTGCATCGGATGGCGTGCATAGCATTGGCTCCATGACTTGATTTTCATCGTGAGTTAGCTTTAGCTGTCAAAACTGATGTTTTCAATAACCTATCTATCTATAGTAATCTGTTAATAAATAACAAATATTATTACTTTTTAACGGACTTCAAAAAAAGAGGTTCTCAATTCAACTGTATTTTTTTATGTTTGTTACCTCAGAACTTTGGATTCGGAAAATTCTTTTTTAAATCGAAAGCTTGCTTGGTGCTTGTCATGTAGTCCCAAGCAAAGAGCTAGATCTGACGAGTAGTTCTTGAGTTATTTGAAGTCGGTTATTTTTTTCTTGGTAAAATTCAGATCATTGTTAGGCAACTGACTTGATGATTTTGTATACATAGGAATAAGAACGAAATTGTAAGTCGCTTCAGAAGCCTATATGAAGCAACTTCTAATCTTCCAAAAGTTCCAGATATAGATCTTCGGTAGGTCGATTTTTAAGTTATAATTTCCCAGCATTACAGTGTAGGAATCAAAATCAAAGACCGCAGTGCTGGAAGCAAATGACGATTAAAAGCCATTAAACGCCACCACCTGTTAAGCAAAGGTCTTATTAACCTCTATTTTTTAATATCAATTTTTCACTATACATATTATTATAGAACTTAACTGCTGAGATGTCAGTCTGAGATGTTTTTAAATCATGTAGTAAGTACACGGACCTGAAAAAAAGACGGACGTAACCTCGTCTAATCGAGAGTGAAGCATAGCAATGGCCGCCCGCTTACCAAGTGTGCGTAATTTTTGATTCGTGATTGAAGCAGTGAAGTGTCAATGTGTGGGTGTGTGTACTTGTACGAATAGAGAGTTGGTATATGGGTGCTTCACTGAATTTGTTGTTGGTATTACGTCCGTCTTTTTTTAGGTCCGTGAGTAAGTAGCTAAAAATATTTACTCATAAATGCCATTCAGACCATAATATTATAATCACCACGTTTAAACAGCGTTAAATAATTTTTGAGAAGGTTCCGGTGGTACCAAATTACCTCCACATCAACGAAACTGCCATATGTTTATTATAATTTTCAGTGACACATGCATATTTGCACATGTTTGACACACATGTTTACATTGTACATACAATTTATTGCATGCGTTGCAGTAGTGTTGTTCAGCTTATAATGAAAGTATCGATACCTTGTAGTGTACTTCGCAACAATGATGTTAACAACAAGCATGTTAACCGCGGATTGTTGCGAAGGGAACTAGTACTAACTTAATACAAACGAACCAATTTCTTATTTTTCTTCAAGCATTCTAGTGAGGTAGCATAATAAAAATCAAATTATATTGAGGCTGGATCCGGTACAATCCCAATTTATTATCTATCATTTCGCGCTTACCTCTCTTTTTTTCCTCTCTCATATTTTTTTATACCGAATAAGTAGTGCTTGACCACAAAACCACCTGATGGTAAGCATACCATATTTATTTATTGAGAAAATATAATATGAACTAGCGATTTAAACAACCGATTGTTTGTATAATTTCATAAAATAAATGTCATAATAACATTGTATCAAGAAGTTTCTATTATGTCTTAGTCGGCAAGGCTTCCGTGATGCTTTTGTATTTCTGATGTCCATGGGCAACAAGAACCAATTATCATCTTTGGCTTTTCTGTTTGTTTGTTGGCCATTTACATAAAAGTTCAAAAAATAATAATTGTGTGGTTTTATGAAACCACGATGCAAGTGAAACTTTTTTCGGTTTGTAGGCATTTAACTAAAAAAATTTAGAAAATTAATTGATTTAGGGTATGAAAATTGCGTTTTTAATCTTAATTATTGAAAAATGGGAATGATAATGGGAAATCAATAGTATACAAAATATTCAATTATAAAATGTAATTAAAATTTGCGTATTAGAGTATGGAATACATAATTAATATAAACATTTAGATGATAGACGCTTAATAAAAACTAAGAGCAATATTTATTTAAATCATTTAATCTTCATTATTATTCTAACTCTAGGGCCTGCTGTGATGCGACATGCGATAGATGGATGAAAAATTTTGGGGCGATAGAATAAAAATTTCACTTTAAAACTGTAGTTGTATATTAATTCAACAAACTAAAGTCGCAGCCCAAGGCTCCTGTTTTGTAACTGACGATAAATTGTACACTGCAATGGTAGTATTTTAAAGTCTACATACCCGTGCGGAATGGCACTGTCGCCTACTGAACATGGAACAGAAAAAACCCTCCCTGACAAGGAATCGAACCTGGTACCCCTCGTTTCACAGGCAGGGTCAAATGCAGACAGGTTTTTGTATAATAATAGTACCATCTTTGGTACAACTTATCGTCATTTTCATTTTCATTACTTAGTTATTACTAATATCAAAACCTGTCAAAGTGAAAAGGCATTTATTCATTTTGTTATTATGATTGATCAAAAAGAGATTCTTACATTACTAGATAAGTGTCGTCAAATACATGTCAACATCGATCACAATAATTTAAGTGTGCCGTGCCAACAAATGACATGCGTGTCATCTACATGGTAATGGGACAAATATCGATTATGGGGCTGTAATTTAGGTCCGTTCGTTCTTTAATAGAAGATTATCTTATAGTCATGCCGGGTTTACGACTTTAAATGTATATGGAATTATTGATCCAGAGTAGTAGGAAGAAACAAAATATAAATTGATTCTCTCTCTTTTTCATAATTTCATCGTCATTTTTATGCGTACGAAAATGATGTCGTAATTTGTAAATTGTTTAGTTAATCGACTTAAGCACTGCTTTATCCAGTGTCCACTGGATCAAGGATAGGCTGGTAATATGGTTACTTAAGGAGGTCCTTAAACAACCTAGGATGCTGTGGCAGTTCAGTACGGCCCTGGGGACCGTCACGGTGATAACTGCACTTTTTTTTGAAGCTTATCAATAAAATATTACCTTCAATCGGATAAAATCATCCACCACTCAAAATTACCACTAATATGGAAATTAATACGGGAAACAAATCCAAGTAGCAGTTCAAAAATTGTATAGCAAACACAACATTATTCAATATTTATTAATTAAATAATTTTATAATACTTCAAATAAATAATTATACCACCGTATTAAGGTAGGTAGGTATACATGCGAGGAAAATATCGATAAAGGTTTTCCACGGTCGCGCCACTACGCCTGTCATTCGGCCATGTTGGAGTTTTATTTCAGAGTAGGAAACGGACGGAAGCGCGCGCCATTATGACAGAGCGCGGGAAAAAAATACGTTTTGTTTTCTAAATGACAAAGGTTGTTAATGTTATGCCTATTGAAAGAATTGTCTTGTGATTATGCTGTGAAGTGTGGTTTTTCAGTTGCATGGCTGATTTAATATTTGATTTGGTAAGTCATTTCAATTTCTGATAATTTAATACGGCAGTTTGGCGTGAAATTATTCTTGTGATTGTTATTAGTCACAGCAAATGATATTATTAAGAGCAAAATATTTTCCTCTTTAAATAAATTTTAATGAACTACAATTAATTACAATTGATCAGATAGTCCAAATTACGAAATGCATACGAGTATCTAGCCTGAAACTGAAGTGGTCTATGCAACTACATCTATGTTCATTATTGATCTTAAAAATATGTAATAAGCATACCTAATAACCATGCAAAAGTGGTCTATACGCCATTTCTGCTTCAATATACATAACCTTAACTCTAAATCGACATTAGAATTAAATAACTAGGATTTAATAATAAGTACTTAGTCTTTTGAAGTCGTCTAATGTTAACTTCACTCATTTTTGTATGCCGTAACATAAATCACTTTAGTTTTAGGTTCGTTCATTTAAAACTTATTATTCGCCTTGGAATAAGTCTATTATTCTATTAAAACTGCTATTAAAATTACGAGTAGAATAGATGGGTATAATATGATTTCACTTCATTCTAATTTTAAGTAGGAAATAATTCATCAAGATGTTGAACACTAAACCTGCTAAACCCCTTGTAAAATTATACCGTAGATAAATAATACAGTTTAGTAAATATTAAACTGTAATAAACTGTTACCAAAGTTACTCAAACAAGACTTTCCATAAAAAACATTCAATATTCATTGAAGTATTATTACTAGCATATAGAACTGACACCGCGAAGATAATGTATGTCTCAATGAATTGGCGCCGATCGGCTTCAATTTTCAATGGATTCGTTCGATTTTGAAAGGAGAACGGGGGCTCAATTTTGAAAATAGAACCTCCCGGCGGGACACATTTTCTTGTGTCTACTTTATTTTCAAATTACGATAAAAGAACAGAGTGAGACACATTGCCAGCCGGTGAAGAATTCATGAACCTCTTTTTTACTGGCTCTCTAACAAAGCATCCGAAGTTTCTTACAACTTCATGGGTGATTTAGTGTAGGGTTACCAAGTGTCTGAATTTGTTCGGACATGTCTGGACTTTTAGCCTTCTCTCCGGCTTTTGAATTTTTTCCGGCGAGAGCACAGAGGAAACAACATCTCGCTTTACCATGATAAAGGGCTAGAGCCGATGCATTTTTAAGCGGTTTTATTTAGCTTCTCCTCTTTGTTTCGGTCAAATCTTGCAAACCTAATTAGACCTACTTCCACTTATCCTAAGGAGTTGAAATTTTGCATATTGCTTTAGTTCTGATTACAATGCATTTGTGTGATAAGCATGACCTGATACTATACACAGGTTATGCTCCAGCCGAGGGAACTCCTTAATTATTAACAGCACAGTCCCATTTTTTTTTTCTTTAATATCTACATTGACACTATAAAACCGTGTATTTAGTTTTTTTTTTTAACTATTAACTTGTTTTAATACGTAACTGTCCGATCATTTTTAGAAATGTACGAACTATATTTACCCATTTTTAATGATATCGATAGGACCACATGACAAGCATCAGCTTCGATCAAAAAAGGAATCATCAAAATCGGTTCACCTAGTCGAGAGTTCTTAGGTAACAAACATAAAAAAGCGGCCAAGTGCAAGTCGGACTCGCCCATGAAGGGTTCCGTAGCAGCAAGTAACATAATATAAAAGTTCTTGTAGTTCGTTGTAACTTTGATCAATGTTTTTTGCGGTTTACGATTTATGACGTATTAAAAAAAAACTACTTACCAGATCTTATTCAAACCAATTTTCGTTGGAAGTTTTCATGGTAATGTACATCATATATTTTTTTTATTTTTATCATTCTCTTATTTTAGAAGTTACAGGGGGGGGGACACACATTTTACCACTTTGGAAGTGTCTCTCGCGCAAACTATTCAGTTTAGAAAAAAATGATATTAGAAACCTCAATATCATTTTTGAAGACCTATCCATAGATACCCCACACGTATGGGTTTGATGAAAAAAACATTTTTGAGTTTCAGTTCTAAGTATGGGGAACCCCCAAAATTTATTGTTTTTTTCTATTTTTGTATGAAAATCTTAATGCGGTTCACAGAATACATCTACTCACCAAGTTTCAACAGTATAGCTCTTATAGTTTCAGAAAAAAGTGGCTGTGACATACGGACGGACAGACAGACAGACAGACAGACAGACAGACAGACAGACAGACAGACAGACATGACGAATCCATAAGGGTTCCGTTTTTTGCCATTCGGCTACGGAACCCTAAAAATATAGTTGAATTGAATACATTTTTTGAAGTCTTTTAAAAAATGTCCGCGCTTGTCAAATTTTAAGTTAGTAACCCTAATTTAGTGGAGGTTGGTAGCTCGCAAGGCCGATAAAACCTTACCACGCAAGAGTACCTTTGGATACGGTACCTTAATGTACTAATATACAAGCACAATACAATTCATCTTACTTTTAACCGACTTCAAAAAAAGTAGGAGGTCCTCAATTCGACTGTATTTTTTTAAATGTTTGTTACCTCAGAACTTTCGACTGGGTGAACCGATTTTGATGATTCTTTTTTTAATCGAAAGCTGGTACTTGTCATGTGGTCCCACGTAAATTTGAACGAGACCTAACAAGTAGTTTTTGAGTAACTTTGAAGTCGGTTATATTTTGTTAGTAAAATTTAGGTTATTAGTACAAGCCTACAAGGTAGAAGTTCTGCTCAAGAGAGTAGGTTAGCAAATTAAATTATTTGATAAAGATCCCTAAAACCCCAAGCTAATTATATTATTAGGTATCAGGCATGCAAACGATGCCGATGGCACGAATGAAATCATTTTATTTGTGAATACATGTAATCTCTCAAATTATTCCAGTGAGAGATCATTATAATGGTTATCATTATGATTAATCTATCCATTTATAATGGGACAATTAACCATTGTGGTACTATTTGTATTTAATACTACCTGGCACCAGAATCGAAGCTTGTCGTATTTATAATTTTGATGACAGCAAAATAATCTTATTATTTTCTCCTGAATCTTAAACAACAGTAGGTTTTCAACTGTGTCGCGGGTGGCATGGACACATTTATCACCCATGACCGGAGTACAAATAATTATCTGTCACATAAATTTCTGCCCCGGCAAGGAATCGAACCCGGGACCTTTCGCTTCGCAGGCAGGTTCGCTACCATCTAGCTAGGCTACAGGGTCGTCATAATATATACAATATTTTAAAGAAAATACTATCGATGGTCCGAAGCTCTCTGGGCCGGTTTTTAAGCTTTTCAAAAAGGCCCCGAACACGAAAGTGTGCCCAAGGGCCCCGAATGGTAACCCAACCCCAAAAGGCCCTGTTTGATGGCAATAAACGATTGTATTTCAGTCTGCAATTATACTAAATTCTTTCGGTGCTAAATTCAGTTTTTTAGTTATTTTAAAAGTAAAATAGTAAAGAGGTTAGATTTATAAGCACTATTTGTTAAAACGATATGCTACCGCCGAGAAAGCGGCTATTTGACCTACATTGCAGAAATACCATGTAGGTAGGTGAGATGGGTCATTTGATAACATTTTTGTTACCTACTTAATTAATTCTTACTTAGCTGCATAATCAGTATACCAGTAATTCAGGTTTGGTATGCAGGTAATTGGAAATAACCATTTAAAAACTATAAAAGGTAATAATTTATGTATTAGTAATAAGTAGTTTACCATAATAAGTCCTAGTATGAGTCCCGACCGGTTTAGTAATTTGTCCCAGTATTATTTTCAACCCTCTTAACTGTCCCTAAACTTCTGATTTTTTATTTTCGCTAACAACCGTCATTGTTTTCCTTGTAAATTCATCATATAACCTATTTTTGAGAACGTTTTCACTTGTCTACAACCGTCTAGCCGGGGGGGGGGCTGCTTTCTAGCCCTAAGGGTCTCGGCGCGGCGCTTTGCTTCGGACAGACTGACGCGGGACGGACGGATATGACGAAACCATAAGGGTTCCGATTTTATTTGTACTTCGGAACCCTAAAAATATAAACCAACTGAAATAATAAAAAAAAATGACCAGCTTGCTTTACTGATGTTTCCGCCCGGGATCGAACCGGGGACCTTGAGCGTGTGAAGCACACGTGATAACCACTACACTACGGAAACTATACATCGGTGGGTTCAATTTAGGTAACTGATGTATCATGTAAGTACTGACAAACACCTAACTTACATCTAAAAAAAAATTGTTCATAAACTTGAAAGAATAAGAAATTTATTCTTCCGTAAAATGTGTTAATTAAAGTTATTGATTGACGATGTCTCCATTTTTTACGAGTCATACCTATTTAGTAGAGTCCGACCGAAACTGGTTTTTCAACCGAAACCGAAACCGAAACTTAGGGTGAGGTAAAACGAACGTATTTTTGGAGCTGTGAGTCACGTGAAATAAGCTGGTTTCATACAAAAGTTCAAATTGAATTGTTTGGAATTTATATTATATGCGATTTTACGATTTACGCTATTTTACGCAACGCACAGCTCAAAAAATATGCTCGTTTGGCCACACCATTAAGGTATTTTTTTGAGCTGCTCATTTGTGGACTCAACAAAAAAAAGTAGGGTAAAGGAACCGAATTTGTTGAAATTTTACAAAGGGCATTTTTTGACATTTGGCAGGTCAACCTTCAAGCTATCTGTCCTCTAACGTAGATCCATTACTTACGGGATACCCTATATATAGGTATATATATACTGAAGTACCTATAGGTATTTCAGTACCTATAGGTACTGAAATATAGCGTGTTTTTACACATTTCTATAGTAGTACGTGCCTTGAGTTCGATAAACTTATATCTTAATACATAGACGGCAAAAATTCGAAAAAAATATACTTATGAATGGGCGCTGAATAATCCCCGACGAAAAATAAGACACGTCAAACTTATAACATCCCTCATGTTATAAGTTTGACGTGTCTGTGTATCTGATGTATGTCTGTACATCGTCGCTCCCAAAC
The DNA here is from genome assembly GCA_951805285.1 of Thymelicus acteon. Classification (NCBI taxonomy): domain Eukaryota; kingdom Metazoa; phylum Arthropoda; class Insecta; order Lepidoptera; family Hesperiidae; genus Thymelicus; species Thymelicus acteon. The sequence continues at coordinate 2,287,814 of OX638230.1, forward strand.
GGAGAAACGAAGGTGACTAAATCGAAATTCAAGTGTTAGCTATGTTTAGTGTATATCAAACTACCTCACTCAATAAAATATGTAAGTATAGGCGGAATTTACATAACGTAATTTATTTGTGAACCGTTTGAAATAAAACAAACACTAAATGTTAACCCAAGCTCACTACAATACGTATAAGTAAGTGAAAACCGCAGCTAAATCTGTTAAGCCGTTCCTGAGATTAGCCGGAACAAACGCACAGACAAATAAACAAAAAATATTTTTTATTTAATCTATTATGGCTAATACATACCCCTATTAAAAGTTTTACTCAAATATTAGTACAATTACAGTTTCATTATATGGCTATGACGATGATGGTATATACCTACAGACAGTTAAATGATGTTAGATAAAATGAAAAAAGAAAACCAATAAAATTAAAGTCCTATGCTCAACATAGGCCTATCCAAATGAGCGCCAAAGCACCCTGTCAATTAATTAATGAACAAATATAATAAACATGTTAAATTAATGACTTCACTTGAAAAGTCAGCGCCCACGAGTTAGCTGCGAATTTAGCCGAACGACGCACGACAATTCACGAACACAGAGTTTCGAAACCGTAACTAGATTTTTTGGCCGAAACTGGCCGAAACCGAAACCGAAACCGAAAGTTCGGTCGGTCTCTACTATTTAGTAAAAAACTTACACTGTCTTTTTTAACGTTATTTGTGATTTAAAAATAAGGCAGAAATAAAATTATAATAATTCAAAGATTAATAAACATTTAATTCCAAAACTAATTTGTTACCAAATAAGTGTTACGGCGAGTAGTACTACGTACGCCGTGAGAGGGTAGCTGGCGCGCGGTCGACGGGTTGGCACCACTCTGTCATGTTGTCAATTACAAAAAAAGTAACGAATTAATAAAAAAAACTCTGTTATTTTGTCAATTACAGAAAAAGTAACGAATTAATAAAAAAATTAACTTCAGATTGAGATTAAAATACGTTTCAAGACAATCTATTGCATTTTTAACCGGCTTCAAAAAAAGGAGGAGGTTCTCAATTCGACTGTATTTTTTTTTTATGTTTGTTACCTCAGAACTTTGGACTGGGTGAACCGATTTTGATGATTGTTTTTTTAATCGAAAGCTGGTGGCTGTCATGTGGTCCCACATAAATTTTATTGAGATCTGACAACGGCATTCATGAGAAAACTACATAAGTCGTAAATTTGTGTTAAGATGTGCGCGACAAATTGACGAATAACTCAATATCACGCCAACCGATTTCGATGATTCTTTTTTTAATCGAAAGCAGGTTCTTGTCATGTGGTCCCACATAAATTTGAACGAGATCTGAAAAGTAGTTTTTGAGACTTTGAAGTCGGTTATTTTTATACTTAAAATAAGTCTCGTCAAAAAAATGGAGCAGGTATAGTTAAATATTAATAATTTGCAGTACTAGCATTGATCGATATGCTTGCATATGAATCATATGATTTAACAATTTCACGATATGGATTATGGAACAAATGTTCTATTACTTTATTTATAATGTCTGTAGAGAATGCAGTTTGGCTTATCTTGAAAACAGTGGGTTTTATTGAAATTTGCTTATAAATATATTTTGCAATTAAGGGTCCTTAATTAAATTTAAATTAATTAATAAAGTTTTTGACGGCATAGTTTCAAGGAATGTCTTACGGATCCGGGTGTGAAGTTACCTGTGTCAATAGGCTACGTTAATATCTAATTTCTTTCTATACTCCGTGTTTTACAACGAATCCTATTTACCTAATAACAAATTTACTTTAATTTTGATACATTAGTGAAGATAAATAAGTATTTCAAATCCGCAGGGTTTGAAAATAATATCAATTTTCGGTTTAAGAGCTCAATAAGGCGATAACTCATCTTTATTATTGTACCAAATACATATAATACCTTAGAATTTTCTTTAAGATTTACAAAGGTGTGAACTCCAGAATTCTATTGCGACAGTCTAACTAAAAAAAGTTGAACTCACAATTTTGTTAATGCAAGTTTGTACATATCAAACCTTTTTCGTCGGTTGAGTAGCGCAAAAACTGCGAACATCAAATACGTTCTTCTAAAAAACCACTACGTATTTATTATTCTTGGTAATATCGGTTGTATTTGTATGGACGTGCAGTTTGATTAATTTCATCCATCAATTATTATACCCTTGTAAAAATAGACAATGTTCCTTTTCAATTTGCAGGTAAAAAATTGTTACTATGGAGATGGAGATAATCTGTGATAGATCAAAATAAAACATTTGCGGCGGAAGATCCCCGCAGGGAATGAAGTTTTAACTCAACATAAGTTTATTAACTTTGAACAAAATATTAGCAAGAGTGTTTTCTGACAGAAAAAAAAACGTTAGATGTCACGTAATTCGTCGTCAACCCTCTTCGAAGCTTACCGTCTAGATGTAGGTACTACTAACCTACTGATATTATAAGTTTGGATGTTTGTGACTTATCACACAAATACGGCTGAACGGATATGGATAAAATTTGGCACACGGATAGCTTTTAACCTAACTTACCGGATAGGCTACTTTTTATCCATTTTTGAAGTCTACGCAGACGAAGTCACGGGTAGAAGCTAGTCTATACTACTACTATAAAGAGGAAAGATTTGATTATTTGTTTGCATTGAATAGCTCCGAAACTACTGAACCGATTTGAAAAATTCTTTCACTGCTGGGGAGCTACACTATCCCCGGGTGACATAGGCTATATTATATTTCCAAAAAAATTAGGGATCCTTAATAAAACTCCAATAATGTAACCAAAGGTGTAAAAAAATAAGAACACCGAAGCAAAGCGAAGGCGGTTACTCGTAATATATAAAGTTCGTGGAGATGACAGTTACTTTGCGCTCACAGAAATTATATTGTCACATTAAAAATACATCCTTGCAGCCATGACGCCCATGACATAGGTTACACTATCATAACGGATCGACGACACGTCCACTCCACCCGGCATTCCTCGTTATGTGTTTGCATTACACTTGTTTTCATTTGTCTAGCACGTTTTGCTTATTTACGTATCCTTGGTACTTCGTAAAATACGTTGATAAATAAGTATGTATGTATATTACGCAAAATGTATGTGTGGTATTTGTAAATTATAATCTATACTAATATTGTATAGAGGAAAGATTTGATTGTTTGTTTGCATTGAATAGGTTCCGAAACTACTGAACCGATTTGAAAAATTCTTTCACTGTTGGGAAGCTACACTATCCCCGGGTGACATGGGCTATATTATATTTTCAAAAAAATTAGGGATCCTTAATAAAACTCCAATAATGTAACCCAAGGTGTAAAAAAATAAGAAAACCGAAGCAAAGCGAGGGCGGTTACTCGTATTATATAAATAAATAACAGTTTCACACTCATAGCCCCACACTAGGATTCCCTGTGTCGTGGGTGCCATGGACAACACTAGACAAGGACATTCACACCCAGACCGAGAACATAAATTCAAACTCATCATTTAAATTTCCGCCTCGCTGGGAATCGAACCCAGGACCCTCGGTGCGGCGATCCGGCATGGTAACCATTGCGCCACAAATATTATTAAGATATGTAGGTATTATTAGTATGGCTCGTTGTGCCACCAGTACCCAGGGTCAAACACTGTCACCCACGTTGCCGCCTAGGACTTGAACCCGTGACTGCTACAGCGTAGTTCAACTACAGAGGTACACACTACATACTGACTCCCCACTTCCCGTGAACCTGAGACAACATAAATATTGACATAGATTTAGAACCTGGATACTCCCATACATTTGACAGAGCGAGATCGCCAGTTACAAAATCTACGTGACAGACATAAATATTATTTTTTGTCTCCGTCACCGTGGCTGATATATAGTATGTATAATGTATATACATACTATATATTGTTTATCACAAGTGCAAACAATGTCTGAGTTGTGACAAACAATGAAGAGTGAGGTGTCCATTTGAAGATTTAAAGTTTCAGTTTGTTTTTAAGCAGAAAATCGTAGAAAGTTTAAGTATTATACGTAGATATACGTAGGTTTAAGTACCTACGATACAGAGTAACAGTATTCTGGGCTGCTTGTTAAATGTTACATTTGTTTTAAAATAACCTCAAAGAAACGTATATTCTCTGTCTCATGTGCAGCCGTGACTAAATATATGGGTAATACATCTATAGATTACATCTATACACTAGAGTGCTCTTCAACTAAATCTGCACTTGGAGTATAGAAATTATTTTTTTATAAGTATTAAATATAATGTTTTATATTATCTCGTAATATATATCGTTATTGCCTTTGATAAACTTAATAACAACGCTATTATTATGTCCATAAAATGGTTTTTGACACATTAAATACACTTATTTCAATGCTACCAACATTACACCCAACTGCAGATTTAGTTGAAGAGCACTGTACAGCACGTTTTTGTCTTCATTACATATTAGAAATTAGGTGAAGCCGCGCTAAGCTAATTACTGGCCAGATATTTACTACCACCTACCTACTTAGGCAAGGTTCCCAATATTTATTAATCTGTCTAAACTTTGATTGAATTTGCACCGTCTATAAGTGCCGTTAGTTGTTTAATTTTTTCTTGTATTTTTAATGCTGTGCAAACAATCGATCAAACGAGCCAACTGGTGGTAAGCGGTCATCGTTGCCCACGTCAAAAATCTATACATTAGCATCACGATAGAAGAAGGACATAATTAACTAGCTGAAGTGAAAAGATAGAAGGAAAGAACTGGCCCTTGGGCCCCAGCCGGAACACGAACACGACGAATCGTTGACGGCTGACCACAGATTACCCCCAATAGATACCGCATACAAGGCAACTGACGCGCGCCAACACGTACATGCATTTGCATGTTCACGACATTAGTGTCGACCAATACTGACCCGTCAAGTCCAAGTATGAAAATTAGAAATAGCCAATCACAGCGAATTTTTTGGTCCCCCGCAAGCCGCGCCTTCCGCCAAATTTTGTGAGTTCAGACTCAAAGAAAATTTCACTTATGCGGTAGGTACCTATCTATTGGGGGTAATCTGTGCGGCAAGATGTTGGTCATATCAGGAATGCTTTTGATGTTCATGGGCGATGGTAACTTACCATCAGGATTAACTACAGGTTTATCACCTATTTACATATAAGGCATTGTTGTACATATATTGTTGTAATTAAATAATAATAAATAACGCTACACATTCATAGCCCCATAATAAGGTTACCTGTGTCGTGCCATGGATAACACACAAAAACAAGGACACAGATTTCCGCACCGCTGGGAATCGAACCCAGGACCCTTGGTACAGCGCGGCGGTCCAGCATGGTAACCATTACGACACAGGGTCGTCAAATTCTTCAAATTCAAAGTTAATACGAGTGGTAATCAATTACACGCGAGGTTTGTTTACGGATGAATGGATCAAGGATCGAGCGCGGATATGTTTATGGTATGACTGGATTATTAATCACTTACTCTTTCTTTACAAACCACTATACTTTACATCACTAACGTCCCAATTCAGAGTCACTAATGGTTACTTAAATCGCTCCTTAGTACATAATTTGTATGGTGATTCTTTATTAAGGAGCGATTAAAGTAACCGTTAGTGACTCTGAGTTGGAGCCTAAGTAAAGCAAAAGCAAAGCAACAACCCATAGTTGTCCCACTGCTGGGCTCAGGGTCTCCATTCACAATGTGAGGGGGTACAGACCATTTTCTACCACGCTGGCCAAGTGCGGATTCGTAAACTTCACACAATTTTGAGAACTTTATGGAGAACTCTCCGGTGTGCAGGTTTCCTCACGATGTTTTCCTTCACCGAAGCAAGTGATAATTAACTTATAATACGCATAAATACTTGAAAACATTAATTACCATTACCATTACCAAATACTTGAAAATTAGAGGCGTGCCAGGATTTGAACTCGGGCCACTCCGTTCGGGAGACTAACGGTTCTAACTTATCACTGCTTCATGTGCTCAATGCATCACTAAGTAATGAAAGGAAATTAGAAAGGAAAAAAATGTCTTTAGGCCATTAACGGCTCACTACTGAGCACGGGTCTCTTCTCTTTAGTAAGGTCTTGAGCATCCACGCTGCTCCAGTGCGGATTGGGTGGAAAGATTAGTAGCCAATCCAAGTGTCGGAAGATTTTCATGCCACACGCCTCCGACATAGCTTAATGACTGTTATCTTACTATAACAACCGGGACCGACGAGATATGGGATCCAATGCGTAAATAGAACACCACTAGCCGTTTTTCTCAAATATCTTCCGTATATAGCTACACCTTTATTAATGTACTCGTACGTTGATATAGATCAGAGGTTCCCAGACTTTTTTCATAGACCATTTTCAACATTTTGCCAGTTCCGGTGGACCACCTGCAGCTACATTTGTACCATATTCCCAAAACTTGACAAAAAAATGTGAAAATCAGATCTAACTATGGAAATTGTGCGTTACGGCTGAGTTTAGATTATATAGAGATTAATATTTTTTCGTAAAAAACTAGACCATTTTGGGAACTAAGGATATAGATATACTATAATTGATATCTAGGGCTGGTTGAAGTCAGTTATAAATACACCGTGTCCACTTAATGCGGAACACTCCGTTTGAACGTTAATTAATGTACGTGGGAAAGTAATTAATCCCTAGATAATAACCCCACAGCGCCAACCATTCTGATAAAAGAAAAACAATTATTCGAATAAGGATACATTGTTCTATGTCTATAATCTCGTTCACATAGATTCTCACGCTAATATACTATTTGTTATAAAGGCACACTTCCTATTAAGTGTGCTGATGAGAACATCTCTTGTGCTAATGCTAATAACATTAGTATAATTAATTCTAATTATATAAATAAAAGGCTTAATGCTGAACGCACATTTGTCTGCACCCGCGGTTTCCTAACGGACCAACTACGTACGCACAACTAGTGGTACGGCACAACTAAGTGTTCCCATCGGCACAACTATGTACAACCAAGTACAACTATTTTACTATAACCATTCCTAACGACACAACTAAGTACATTCGGATAAATACGATTAATAAGAACCTCTTCAGACATTAAGGGCTTGTTTCACAATCTTCAAGTAAGTCCGAAGTAAGCTATTCGCTGGTTAAGTTGACATTTCGTGTATGTAAAATGACACTTTAACGTAACTTTAACCACTTCGGACTTACTTGAAGATTGTGAAACAAGCCCTAACTATGATGTTGGCTACTTCTGTCATATAATATCTTCGTCGGCGCCGGACGCATCGTCATATTATGTCATCCGCATCGGGCTCTCATATGATTTCATACAAATGCGATGCGTCCGGCGCTGACGGTGCGGACGAATGTGTGTTCAGCATTAGGCGACTGACGTATGTTTAATTTTATGATGGTATTTTTAAGTACTTAGGTATTGATAAACAATTCGTTAGGCCAGAAATACGATAGCGCGCGACGCGTGCATTAAAAGGAAAATAAAAAGTAGTGGATGCAAAAAAACATTTTATACATACAATTTGAATATGTCTCCTGAAAACGAGATGGTAGCTTGACGTTATCAAAAGATGTCGCACCTTAACGAGTCAAATTAATAGAAATGAATGGTCATCATAGACCAGGCGCTCCATAAGATCTCTGTAAGCAGATCTTCGTAAGCAGATTTCCGTAACCTAACTACGTGGTTGGTTTAAATTAGACGCAATGATAACATTTGATGTGTGATTCCCATCACACAGGATTTATTGCAAGCACATTAATGTCCGTTTGATTGTTCTCAGCTGTTTCCTGTTTATTTGCAACAGCGCCATCTCCGTAAAAAACAATAAAACTCGATTTACTTCTATCCATTAATTTTATTTACGTCACTCGGTTGCAAGTTTTAATCAATAGGACACTGGTTTAAATCCGGCTCGAAGGACCAACCGTTATTTATGGCGTATATTTATACAGTCAGTGGTTGAATACTGGAGCATCGTGGCCGGGGCGTTGATGTCGATGAGGTTATGTCAATTGTAATCAAAACACACAATCAAGTACCTACTAATGCTGCTTGACTGAATAATAAAATTAATATTCAATACAGGGATTGTAAAAGCAAACAACTAGATATTGATGTGCGTTATACAGGGTGTCCAGCAATCAACTAGCGATAATTTAAGAACATGAAATATACCTAATTTTACTGACTAAAATACTCACATGTGGGCGGAGGGGGGGTCTAGCCCTTTTCATTTCGGAATGGCCGCCATTTTTATTTTAATTATGAAAACTATTATTTGAAAGGTAGTAAATACCATCTATTCAATAAAAAAAATATTGGATTAAGTTTCAAGTTACAAAAGTCATAAAAAAATATGATACTCAATTTAGTCAACATTTTCACAATTTTTTTTAAGTTTTTCCAACATACTTCAAAAACTAGCATATTAATACATACACCTTTTTTTAGTATATGCATTGATTAACAAGGACATTATGTACAAATGACATCAAAATCATTGCTCTAAGTTGCAAGACTGGTTACTTAATGCTGTTTGAATATGAGTCCATACTTCTTGCGTAGGTAGGCTACGTGCTACATTGAAAAAAAAAGATGGCGACCCCCACAGGTGGGTATTTTTGTCAGTAAAATTTGGTATATTTCATGCCCTTCAGTTATTGCTAGTTGGTTGCTGGACACACTGTATATTTAACAAATACAAGAATCTGTTAAAATCCTAAAAATATTTCTTTTATTTCTTTCTGCCAGGAACATAATCGCGAAATCGTGATGCAATAACTAAAGAACTATCGCGAGACGAATGACCTATCAGTCACATTTAAAATTTAAATTATCACCTTAATCTATCAGACACCACGACACCAGGCAACACGCATATTTGCACTTGCACTATACGAGTATCTCAATCAGTCACGCACCTAGACATTTTTTTAGGGTTCCGAAGTAAAATCGGAACCCTTATAGTTTCGTCATGTCCGTCCATCCGTCCATCCGTCCGTCCGTCCGTCCGTCCGTCCGTCCGAAGCAAAGCGCCGGGACCCTTGGTGCTAGAAAGCTGTTTGGCATGGATATACATAGGTACATATTTATTGAAACTCCCGAATCGTAGAATAAAATATTGAAAAACATTTTAGGGTACCTCGCTACAGGTAAGGTGAGGATATTTTTTTATTCGTCGCGTACCCTATAGTGTGGGATATCATTGAAAAGGTCTTCCAAAAATATTATGGGTCTTCTAAGACCATTTTTGGAATTAGGGGTCCGTTTGCGATATAGTTGGAAATAATATTCTGAAAACATAACTAACATTTCTAGAAAAGACACTGAGTTAATTTATATACGTGGAAGTAAGTACAATATAACCTGTGGTTACAACTAACCATTCGATCTCACTCCTATATGTAAACGTACGTAAGGTACGTCCTACTGTCAACTTGCGGAACTTTGATGTAAAAACCTACACCGTTTCAGTGAAGGTAAACCTGAATAATGAGCTTCACATGTCCTTAAATCGATGTGAACTGTGTTGATATAGATTTAATGGTTTGAGTCCGCTTCTAGGTGACTCACTCACCCCTAAAACTCACCTCGAATTGACGGACTTTAGTACGGTATTAATACTACAAATAGGTTGGTCTACGAGCAACAAACGTAGGGTATAGTAGTAAAACCGATTTGTAGGGTTGCCATACGTCCCGCATATATGGAACTGTCAGCGTATTTGACCATCCGGTCCCGTATTACTACATGTCCCGTCGACAAAATACTGAAAGAGAAGTGTGTGGCGCGGAAACCCGGTCCGCCTCTTGACGCTCTGCGAGAGACATCGAGTAGTTTAGGTAAAACCATTTTTATTCCTGTTACTTAGGGGCCATCCATAAATTACGTCACACAAATTTCATGACTTGTTGACCCCTCCCCCCTCCTTGTCACAGCTAGTCACATTTGTAAGACTTCCCCTAGGGTGACGTCACATATTCTGAAATTTTACACCTAGAAATTATTAAATTAAAACAGCAGTTCCGAAATAAGTTTTATTTCCATTAATTGTTTATTAATATTTACCTATACATACCAATTATTCGATTTTAAAATGTGACGTCACGAAAAGGACCCCCTCCCACACAATGTTACACTATATCGATAACGTGTGACGTAATTTATGGTTGGCCCCTTATTATCGTATCGTCAAAAAAGATGCCAAAGAGAAAGTGTAATTTATGTTGAAAAGTCGCGTGTCGCTCTAAACGAAGACAGCGCCAAGTAAACTACGTTATATTCCTGTAAGTAGTTACTTATTCTATGCATAGAAGGACACCGGTGCCTAATATCGACTTATAACCTACACGTTCAATTCAAACCCTATACTTGAATGAATATAAAATTCAATACACTTTAAATTTTAAACAAGAAATTCTTGAACATCACAGGACGACTAGGAAGAATATAATTTTATATCGTTTTTTCTCGGACAAGCTGACCGTGAACTATTTCTTCAAATTCATTTAAGGATAACGCAAGGCTCAATCAGATGGCCCGTATTCTTATACGTCAGCCCTTTAAGTTATAAAAATATACATTAATAAATGTACCTAGTAGTACAGTCAGTCGCAGAAGTAGCTTAACATTTTAGTACCTTGTCACATTACATTTCTTGAATTTGTCATAGATGTTGCTAGGAAACCGTCGAAACAGTTACTATTACAAAGTACTAAAATGTCAAGCTACTTCTACGGCCGACTGTACAACTATAGACAGCTCCAGATAGTAAATACTAACTAGTTATCTGGATGATTACTAATATTTACTAATAGGTAAGGTCACCTTATTATTATACTAATCGTCCTAACTTCCATAGTCCTCTTACTAACAAATAAAAATTAAATTATATTCCTACAGTTACTATTATAATTTATTAAAACAAATACAATATTATTATCATTAACACTTTACACTAACAAAAGCTACTACCCGACTCGTTTGATATCCTCATTACTTAAAATTCTAACATAATTGTTGACAAAAATTAACCGACTTCAAAATCAGGAATAACTCAAAAACTACAAGTCATATCTCGCTCAAATTTAAGTAAAACTGCAAGACAAGCACCAGCTTTCGATTAAAAAAAGAATAATTAAAATCGGTTCACCAAGCCAAAACTTCTGAGGTAGCAAACATAAAAAATACAGTCGAATTGAATACCTCCTCCTTTTTTGAAGTCGGTTAAAAATCACATCAGCTGCAGGCGAAGTCTGTACAAAGCTATTTCAGCTTCACAAATTGCGAACTGAATTGTACAATACCATAAACACGGATGAGGTGTCCATATACATACATACATATATCCGAATGACTGGCCACCCTAGCGACGGTCGATATGCTATCAATAATTCATTCAACGGCCGTGGGACATGGCGGGTTGGGTGCTGGTCGCGCGTTCTCTAGATAATTAAATAAATAAGTATCTACCTGAATAAAAAATATAATAGGAATTATACACAATATACAACATACCCATATTTTGTTAAACAAGTGCTTTCCCAGTTGTTGAATTGCCACCATAATCATTAGTGAGGTAAAGAAAACTTGTTTTACGTTTCGACTTTTCTGCTCATTCTGTGGTTTTCCATGCACTTTTTCATGTAGTGTTCATATTTTGATTGCTAAGTAACTTACTTAAAAAAAATATCTGAAAAATAAGTTAATCCCGTATAGCTCGTAAGCTATACTGAAAGCATGGACGTAAAAAAAGACGGACGTAATCCCAAGAACAAATTCAGTGAAGCACCCATAGGAATACCAACTATGTATTCGTACAAGTACACACACCCACACATTGACACCATACTGCTACGACATTGACACCATGGCGAATCAAAAATTACAAAATTACGCACACATGGTAAGCGAGCTGTCATTGCTATGCTTCACTCTCGATTAGACAAGGTTACGTCCGTTCTTTTTTTACGTCCGTGACTGAAAGCTATAAAAAACTATAAATGTATAAGTCTAAATATTTCATGGTTTATTGTTGATTCAATGACCTACGCAATAAACATTTATAAGAAGGCATAACATCGTTTTTAATACAGTTTTTTTTACTTTATTCTACAAAAGTAGAGTAATTCCTTTATTGTTCTTTGCCAGCCAAATCATTTATGTATCGTTACTTATATTGCTGGTCAATAGAGAGAACGCTTTTATAAAAAAAAAACTTCATACTCTGAAATTATCTTTGAAGTTTCAAAACAGGACAATATACGACTATTTCTCATATACATTATAAAGGTAGGTACTTGTTCTACGCGAAACACCATCAAACATTAGATAATATAAAAAATATACACTTGTTAATAGATAAATGTCGCTGTGTTGGCAAATCGCCAAGACGTGTCTATGGGAAGAAAAATTTGGCAACAGTAGTAATGTGCTAAGAATATTACTAATATTTTAGGGTTCTCTACCCCTGGTACAACGGAACCCAATGAAAAGGGATTGCTCCGAGTGTCTTAAATATTTCATAATTCAAAATATTAATTATTTTCATCCTGGACCACATCTCCACTTAACATCAGGTGGGATTGTAATGATGCATTGGGATGCATTAACTTATTTTAAGTAAAAAAAAATTAAAGATAACAACTAAACCATATTTTTGGTAACACAACAAAAATACGTAATTATTTCATGAATAAAATGAGATAGATATGATTTTTTTTAATGTCTGATAAAAACGGTACAAAGATTTTTCTTTTAGGCGCGTGTATTTTATAAATATTAAAAAAAAGGGTCCCATGAGCAGGATATCTAAAAGAAATAAAAATTGTTACAGGCTATTGTGACAAAACCCGTAAAAAATAAACTTGACAAGTGGGAGTTAAACTCGCTTGAAGAGGGTTCCGTACGTTGATTATGTATTTACCGTTATTTTCCTATTTTATTTATTTTTGCCGTTTTTTAAAACCATAGACTTCTTATAGGTTTTCCTGTATCATAATTAAAGAACTATTTTCTGAATTTTTCTCAAAATTCTAGCCTCAGTAGTTACATAGGGAGATAGGCGGGGAATGGTCAATTTTCGTTTTTTCTTGAGTAATTTTAAAAGTATCCATTGCAGAAATATAACCAAAATATATTTGAGATCCTTACAATAAGTCCTTTCATTTGACATACACACGATACGGTTTGTAAAACAGTTTTTTTTTGATTTCATTAAATATTTTTTTTTCAAAATTCATTTGTTTTCTTTAGTCTTCGGGTTACAAAAAAGCATATGCATAACAAACAACTCATTTGGTCCAGTAGTTTCAGAGAAGGCTTTGAAGGGCGGTCGCCAAGCCACGCGAGTTTTCCCTTTTCCGTTTTTTTTTCGTTGAGAACCCTATCGTACACTCCGGAAATACTACTACATCTAGGTATTTAACATACGGAACCATTCCGCGTGATTTCAATTTAGACTTAACAGAGTGAATGACCGAGCGTGAGTATGATCTCTTCAATCTTCGAAGCGATGTTTACTAATAATTATGTTGTCCTTACTTTTTGTAAGCAAATAACGCTTCAATAATAATAACGCTTCAGACTCATAGCCCCATACTAGGATTCCCTGTGTCGTGGGTGCCATGGACAACACACAAATAGATTCACACCCAGACCGAGAACAGAAATTCAAACTCATCATTCAAATTTCCGACTCGCTGGGAATCGAACCCAGGACCCTTGGTGCGGCGATCCGGCATGGTAACCATTGCGCCACACGGGTCGTCAATGATGCATTTGGTCTCAAACATTGCAATCAACTGGAAAATTTAAACATATCAGATATCATACCATGGAGGAGTAAAGCCGTAACGACTTTACAGATTAATTATTAGAGACCCTGTGTACTGGACAAAGGAAGTCTTGATTCGATTTTTAATTACTGTATTTATTTTTAACCGACTTCATAAAAGGAGGAGGTATTCAATTCGAATGTATTTTTTTTATGTTTGTTACCTCAGGAATTTCGACTGGATGAACCGATTTTGCTGATTCTTTTTTTCATCGAAAACTGATGCTCGTCATGTGGTCCCACTTAAATTTGAGCTAGATCCGACGAGTACTTTTTGAGTTATTTTGAAGTCGGTTATTTTTCGTCAAGAATTATATCTCGAGCTTTTATAATAAATAAGAACTAAAGTCTACTTAGTTTGTTAATTCGGTTTTAAAATTATGTGAGTGTTTGATAGTTATTATCAGTTGCTTTAGTGATTTTAAAATCTCACAGAACCACCAAATTCTTAAATGTCTGTTTCTCCTTGATAGTATTAGCAATTTCTAGTGCAGGTGTGTGCGTTTGTTCATTATTTATTTACACAATAGACAAAGGGCTATTTGAATGGGGATTTATTGTCTTCAGCGGCTTATTGATCGGCTGAAGAAACTTTACCAGTGCATTGATTTAGTCTACATTGGCCACTTCGGCTTAGGTTTTATTTTTTATTAAACCTTTATCAAAGGCTCAACTGCTTCCTTATTGATTCGCCGGAATGTACACAGGCTATTTCCTCTGTGTGGGATGATTTAAATACATAATTATTAACAAAATGTATCCCATAATAAACAAAGTTTTATTAAAACAATAATTTTGTTGAGCCACGAGTACCACAACCACGATTCATGCATCTGAGTATAAATATCGGCGTACAAAATGCAATCGTGAGTACTTATATCGAAGTAAGATATGCTCATTCCTCCAAGGGTTAAGTTTAAATTCATACGTTTGTGTACCTTCTTGTTTTTGGTATAAAAATAATAGATATTATAATTATTTTACATATATTGTGTCACATGATAATAAAAAAGTTGTTTTTATAAATAACATGGTAAGTATTTGTTGTAACATATCTTCGTAAGCAAGGTCTGATAATCCATTTAATTAAAGTAATTTGCTCGTTAATTTTATAATCTAGCCTTCAAAGCGTATGTAACATTGATAGTGGAAGTAGGTTTATATAAGTGGAGTGCAAATTTTAATGCGTTATGTACTGCAGAGAACAGGACTGCGTAGAACTGGAGACACTGGTCTACTTAACCAGGTGACACAATAACGTCTTGTTTAACCGACTTCAAATAAAGGAGCCGTTTCTCTATTTGGTTATATTTTTTATGTTTTTTACCTCAGAATTTCGCCATTTATCACCCAATTTGGGAAATTCTGCCCTTACACAACAAGTTATACAAAACTTTAGCGAATAAATTTAAAGTACCCAAAACTTTCTTAAGTAACTTTTCGAACTTGACCTCGTAAACTAATTAGTGTACTAATTATGTAACGGCCTAAACAGCGCGACCGCATTCGAAGTATACACGCTACACAGATACGAGCGCTACACGTGAGGTTGTTGGAGCCGTGATTGATCCGACACACGCAGATAGCGATGGGCCGAGTAATACTTTTTACAACTCGAGTTACTCGAGCAAAATTAACCGTTTACTCGAGTAAAAACTCGAGTAAACTCGAGTAACCGGACCGAACCGAACCGACGCGACAGCGCGGTCAGCGAGTAGCCGACGCGAGCGAGTAATGAGTTGACTGAGTAAAATCGTCGCAACGCGAAGCGCGTCGGCGGCAACTCGACGAACTCGACGATTAACACCGACTGAGTTGAACCGCGTCGCCGCGTCGACTCGCGTTCGTCGCTGAGTTGAATCGGCCGAGTTTACTCGAGTACATAAAATCATTACTCGACCAAAGAGTTTACTCGAGTTACTCGAGTAAATTTCGTCGAGTTGCCCATCGCTACACGCAGATACCTAAATCCAGTCCATCATGATGTTCATTAATTACTAATACATTATGTTAACAACATGTTAGTCGGTATACGGTACCGTACAGTAGTTGGTTCGGAAACGTGTTTGGTCATCAGTTACCTTTACAATGGTAAGTGCTTGCAAGAAGTTTGGTGCAGCCCACACACACGCCTGCATCATCCTTACATCAATTGATCCTTGCCGAAGAATCAATTTCTACTGTTGATTTGGCTGTTGTAGAATTTCTATGCACAGATTTTTACGTCTTTTTTCCGGTGCGCTATGATTCGATGACACACATGAAAAACCCCTTTTTCTATAAGGTGTAATAAACTGAATTTTACCAAGAAAAAAATAACCGACTTAAAAATTACTCAAAAACTACTCGTCAGATCTAGTTCAAATTTGAGCGGACCACATGACAAGCACCAGCTTTTGATTAAAAAAGGATCATCAGAATCGGTTCACCCAGTCGAAAGTGAGGTAACAACACAGACAAGGTATACATGTCTGTGGGCAACAAACATAAAAAATACAGTCGAATTGTCCTTCTCCTTTTTTGAAGTCGGTTAACAAATAATTCTCCTTTAGTGCCGGCTTCGCATTGATGACTTCTTTGACGTCGCTCGTATCATTAGGCAATGGTGACAACTTACCATCAGAGTTCGGTTACTTTTCCCCCTCTGCTTGTGTCATAACTCAAAATTATTGACATGGACTTACTCCATTTTATTGCATTAAAACAAAAATAAAAAGTCGTTGAAAACAACCGTTTATCTCATACTTAAATATCTCCACCAGCTGGAAATCAACCTCGTCCCCTTTCGTTCTGGGGGCTAGTAGGTAACAACTTAATTACAGGGTTGTTAAATTTACCTTGCCAACATCTGCATCAGCGATTTTTTGTACACTTGCATTAAAAATGTAAAGAACACACAGGTGTAAAGAAGGTCACTAGAACCCACGCTCCGAAGTGTTCCGAATCCGTACTAGCACTTGTTTACACTAACAAAGTTGACACAGACAATGCCGCTACACATGTACATCACAAAATCAATATAGTAGCAATTTGATGCTAATAATAGCTGGTCGGACATCGCTGGAACGATTTAGGTAATCTGTATTACTGATGGATATAAGTATGTCGTATCATAATTAGATGGTGGTATAGTGAGCACGTGAGCGTCAATGTAAAATGGGTAACGTACAAATAAGTTTGTGTAAAGCAGTAATGTGTGTCGATCAGAAGAGCCACCTGATGAAGAAATATTATCATCATTAACACTCAAGGTGTGATCGACACGTTACCGGTTATGAAAGAAGTGGAAGACGCCTTAATTGGCTCTGATTCTGTTGAATACTTAGTAAAAATTAAGTCACATTTGATTCTTGGATCCCTACTGCACTCAATCAGGGGTAAATTCCTTACGACCTCAATAAGAAGGAATTTTTGACCTCGATCCTTCCAATCAGTTTTGATACGTCCAGCAGTGTACAGAGAGGTCTTAAAAGTAGATAGAGTTCCTCACCCTCCTGTTACCTCCTGTTACCTAAAAATTTTAGGTGAGGTGAGGTGATAGTGAGGTGTTCTATTTCTCCACTCGAATATTATCATCAGAAATCTTATGGATCTTATGGAATCTTATGGAATCTTATGGATTATGTCTGAAATAAAGGATTATTATTATTATTATTATTATTATTATTATTGTACTTAACTTTTTAATTAAAGCTCGTCCTCTTGGGACGGTGTTAAGTAACCTAGCACGGGCCTAGGCCAAGTGACTAGGTAGTTTTGTTTGTCCTTATAATGTGTTCAAATGTAGGCTTATAATGTGTTCAAATGTTTTGTATGTCATGTGTCATAGATGTGTTATAATTCCCAGACTCCGTGGTATGTATTGGAAGTGAGGATGGATTCATGAAACGGCGTACGATAGAGCAGGTGTCAAGAACAACGGATTTCTGTAGTGTTATGTATGTATGTTTTGGGAGTTGAAGAAGTTCTATTGCGTTAAGTAGTGTTTTTGGGATAACACCAGTCGATGAAATGATAATAGGAATGATTCGAACTAGGTCCTGGTGCCACATTTGTTTAATTTCGTCGGCTAGGGGTATGTATTTTTGGATTTTGTCTGTAAACTTTTGTTTCAGATTATTAGTGTTAGGTACAGAAATATCAATAAGGTAGGTTGTTTTCGTTGTTTTTAATGTCAGGGTTAAATCTGGTCTATTACTCAATACGGTACGGTCAGTGATAATGTCTCGGTTCCAGTAGAGTTTTGTGTCATTATTTTCTAATACGTTTTTGGGTTTATATTGGTAACTAGGTTTTGCGTGGGGCGCGCGCTGCTAAAGCAGCGCGCGTGCCTTTTTCTTCCGCAAAAGAACAAATAAACAAATAGTTTTTTCAAAAATATTATTGGTCTGCAAATTTCATTTTTCGATTCAGGGGTATGTTTGCGACATATTCGGCTTCAAAGTACTTTGTCTTTTTTTGTATGGCAACACTGAAATATTTTTTCAAAATCCAAAAAATTGTATGAAAATAATAAATATAAATATGAAAATTGATTGGGAGGGGGAGAGGGGAGGAGGAAGGGGAGTGAGAGGGGAGAGGGAGAGGGAGCGAGAGAGGAAGAGGGAAAAGGACAGGGGAAGGGGCAGGGGCAGGGGCAGGGACAGGGACAGGGGCAGGGAAAGGGACAGGGACAAGGATAGGGAATTAAATGATCTCAGAAGAGGGACAGGGAGCGAGAGAGGGAGCAAAAGAGGGAGTAAGAGAGGGATCGAGAGAGGGAGAGGGAGCGAGAGGGAGTGAGAGAGGGAGATGGTGAAAGAAAGGGGCAGGGGCAGGGGCAGAGCTGGCCCTGTGGACAGGACAGGGGCAGGGGCAGGGTCAGGGAGATGGAAAGGGAATTTAATGATCTCCGATTTGTTAAACCTACAAAAACTATAAAAGTTTAGTTAAAAGCAACACTACATTACCTATCACAGGTAGGACATAGCGATCTCCATTGTATCTCACTATCAACTATATCATTGTACCTATGATCCACAATAAATTATCTTTGACTTTGACTTTGACTTTGACATTCATTACGAGATAATTTATTTAGCATTAGGCGATACGAAGTTCGCCGGGTCAGTTAGTAAATAATAAAAGTTTCTTTCTGTAATTTGGCATGGATTTAGGTCGGCTATAAGTCTCTTCGCATTTTATATGAAAACTATAGACCTTTTTTATTCAAAGTTTAATAACTTTTAATTATTATAATAGATATGTGCCATTTTGTTTGTTGACTTTTTGATCATGTATCTTGGAGACCAAATATGTAACAATGTAAAATAATGAGCGGGAATGTTACTATTTAAAAACCAGTCCATAGTTTACCAACTCCATCCATGTACTATGTATTTTGTAGTTGAATTCTTTCTAAGGACTTATATTAAGACTTAAAACAGTACTCAATTTAATTATAATGTGACTTGTTATTCAACTTAAAGAACGGCACTTTGATATACATACATTGTAAATAGTAGTATTATTATATTGTAATACTTACCACGTTCTTGGAGATTATGTTAATCCTATCAATATATTTATAGTGAAAATTTAGATGTTTTTATTCAATCACGCTTATACAGCTAAACAGATTCGGATGAAATTTGTCTCACAGATAGTTTATAACCTGCATCAAAAGGTAGGGATGCTTTTTATAACGGGAATGGATCTGTTCTATATAAGGGGTATAGTTTAGTATGGATGTTTAATGTATCTGCGAATGACTTAGAATTTTATATTATTATTTTTAGGGTTCGGTTCCGTTTTTCTTTTTGAAGTAAAAGGCCCGTCTGTCTGTATGTGTGTCTATCAAAAACCTTTAAAATTAATATCCAGTCTTCGGTCTGCTGTGCAATCCCTAAGAGTTGTGAAAAAATCAAGCTTTTTAAAAGTCAACGTAATCAAAATTACGAGTATATATCACTTAAAGACTTAAGTTTACGTTTCCGTTGATCAAGAAAAATGAAATGTGGTGAGAAGTAATGTCATAGGATACACAAGTAAAGGGAAAAATTTGAAGACCGTTTTATTAAAAATAAAATAGTAACATTACAATACAATTTACAATCAATCGCACAGCCGAAGCTACTGGGCGCAAGAAGCTAAAATTTGGCATGTATGTTCCTTGGGGAGTGTAGGAGCGCACTAAGAGATGATTTTTGGAAATTCCCGTCCTCCCCCCAAGGGGGTTAAAAGGGGGGGTATGATGTTACTCTTTATGCAAATCACACTGGACGGATTTCGATGAAATTTGGTAAACGGGTAGAATATAACCTGGAATAGCTTATAGAATATTTTTTATCGCGAAATTCCATGGGCTGAACCAATTTTGATAGGACTTTCACTGATATGTTCGTGAAAATTAAAAAATGTTGAAAAATATCATTCAGGCGGGCGAAACTGCGGGCTAAGCTAAAGCTAGTACAATATATTTTAACCTCCGATGCAAAAGGATGGGTGTTATAATTTTGATGTGTATGTGTCTGTTTGTGGCATCGTATCTCCTAAATGATTGGACCGATTATGATACAGTTTCTTTTAATGCTGAGGTGATTGAGAGGGTTCTTAACTATTATAATTTATGAAGATCTATGTAGGCGTAAAACAATAAAACTGACTCTAACTGATATTTTGCGTCCATGCATGTCGTGTTATTTTTTATTATATTTTTAGTTGAAATTTTAGTATGTATACAAATGAAAATGCAAAAAATGTGCATATTTTTTAGTTATCTGGAAACATTTGAGATTTTCTTCATCATAAAAATATGCGAGACGATTTACAAACAAATCGTAGACTGTCGTAGTGTTGAATATTGCTACTATAGAATAGAATTAAAGAAGCGTTTTGCTTCTATTAGTAGGTAAGTAGGTAGGCTTAACCATGTAATGTATTTTTCACAATTTGGTTATGTTTTCAAAATAATTAACACTAAAAATAATTTTTCCTACACAAATAATAATTATTCAAAGCAGTAAAGGGCAGAGATATATGACCTACATACATGATAAAAACAGGTTCAAACTAAACTATCGGATAAAAGAGTCGAAGAAACAGACAATGACTTCCAGATCAGATCAGTAGGTAATAGTAAAAACACTAATGCTACAAATGTCTTGAATGATGTTTAAAATGTATGAAGTACTACATATTAAATTATCTTTCAACATTTCAAATGTTTACACGCTAATTTTGTTTTCTAGATTAAACAATAAAAAATTTCTTTGTATGCCAACACAGTTTTTTAGGGTTCCATAGCCAAATGGCAAAAAACGGAACTCTTATGGAATTGTCATGTCTGTCTGTCTATCCGTCCGTATGTCACAGCTACTTTTTTCCGAAACTATAAGAAATATATTGTTGAAACTTGGTAAATAGATGTATTCTGTGAACCGCATTAAGATTTTCACACAAAAATAGAAAAAAACAATAAATTTTGGGGTTTCAAAGGTCTTCAAAAATGAAAGTGAGATTTCTAATATCATTTTTTTCTAAACTGAATAGTTTGCGCGAGAGACACTTCCAAAGTGGCAAAATGTCCCCCCCCCCCCTGTAAATTGTAATAAGAGAATGATAAAACTAAAAAAAATAAATGATGTACATTACCATGCAAACTTCTACCGCAAATTAGTTTGAACGAGATCTAGTAAGTAGGTTTTTTTAATACGTCATAAATCGTAAACCGCAATTTACCTTTTATACTTGCTGCCACGGAACCCTTCATGGGCGAGTCCGACTCGCACTTGGCAGCTTTTTTTCACTCATATAATGTGCAGTCTATTTGCAACTTTAAACGCCTCATACATTTTACAGACATAAATGCAAACAGTCCGAAATGTTCTATATAGATTTTTATGAAAAATACTTGTTTTTGTATGGCAACACTGAAAGTTTCTCATTTTTTATGGCAACACTGAAACAGGTTTACAGGGATTTGACCGATCTATCAGTAGCAACAAACGTCGTATACATTTTAATGACATCAAAGGAATCGAAAGCCTGAAATATCACATACAAAAATTAATTTGTATGAAAATTATTATTTTTTGTATGGCATCACTATTTATTGGTTACACCAACGTGTCCGGTCCCTTAGTACCTACAAATACCTCATACATTGTAAAGACATCAAATGGGGACAACAGCCTCAAACATTCGAATAAAGAATACATTTGTATGAAAATTATAATTTTTTTGTATGGCAACACTGAATTTTTTTTTCACCAAAATTTACAAAATCTGAATACCTACAAACGCCCAATACATTATAGCAACGAAATATTCGATCCAAAAATAAATTTGTATAAAAATTAATATTTTTTGTATGGCAATACTGAAATTTTATAGTTTTTCTAAAACGAATATATTAATTTAAAAATATCTCCCATACATTTTCTATACCCTTGATCTATAGTTTCGGCTCAACTACTCGAAAATTAAAAAAAAATCTGGACTCCAGTGTTGCCAGTTGATTGAGATGAAAATGGTCAAATGTCATTACAACGCCCACAAAAAATCTTGTGGTGTAATGTTTTGATTAAAAATGTTTCTCCTTCTACTTTTTACATTTTTGAATAGAAAGTTCACAAAAATGTACGAATGACAAAAAAATCAACGTAACCTGGCAACACTTTCAGTCAAGCTACACAACCGCCCCATACAAAGTGACCCCCTCAAATGTTGCCAACCCACAAATTTTTTCCTTCAAAAAATGCAATTTTTCGTACATTTTACAAAATGGTCACCACGAAATCCGCCATCTTTTCGAAAAAAAAAATATACCCAATATGTCAAAATTGAGGATAGACCCGAGCCAATAGAGAAAAAATATCGCAAAAATGTTAAAACACCACCGCGATGCGACCCCACAAACACACCTCGAAAATGGAAAAATTTTAAAGTAAAATATCTCGGCGGCCATCTTGTTTTTTCAATTTTTTCCAACTTCATCATATTAGTCGTCCCAAGATTAGCCGAAAACGATACCAATGTCAGGTAAGTGCTCAAAGTAAACTAAAAGTTGACAATCGCCGAGCGGCCGCCATCTTGAATTTTCGAATGGTCGTATTTTTCCTATAATAACCATAGATAGTCAAGAAACTTTCCCATACATTATTATTACCCGCCACCGATACTTTCGGCTGGGCTATTCGAAATGTGAAAAAACGTGAAAAAAAAATCCAGCAGCCAGTGTTGCCAGTTATTTTTGATGAAAATGGTCAAAAGTCATTACAACGGCCACGAGAAATTTTTTGGTGCAAGTTTTTGATTAAAAATGTTTCTCCTTCTACTTTTTATATTTTTGAATAGAAAGTTCACAAAAATGTATGAATGAAAAAAAAATTAACGTAACCTGGCAATACTTCAGACCAAGCCTCACAACCGCCCAATACAATGTGACCCCCTCAAATATTGCCAACCTCAAAATTTTTTACCTCAAAAAATGCAATTTTTTGTACATTTTGCAAAATGGCCGCCATAGGATCCGCCATCTTTAAGAAAAAAAAAATATACCCCAATCGTCAAAATTGGGGATAGACCCGAGGCAATAAAGAAAAAAAATCTAAAAAAAGTCAAAACACCAACGCAATCCGACCCCGCAAAGTCACCTCCAAAATTGAAAAATTTTAAAGTAAAATATCTCGGCGGCCATCTTGTTTTTTTTATTTTTTTCCAATTTTATCGTAACACGTTTTCCAACATTAGCCGAAAACGACACCAATCTCGGGAAGGTGCAAAGTGAAAAAAAAAGTTGGTCATTTCGACTCGGCCGCCATCTTGAATTTTTGAAAGGTCGGATTTTTCCCATAGACACGGAGGCAAACCAAAAATTCTCACATACATCGTACCCACCCCCCACCACTCCTTCCGGGAGATCAATTCGACTTTTCGTAAAACGAAAAAAAAAATCCAGCAGCCAGTGTTGCCAGCCGACATCGACGAAAATGGTCAAATGTCATTACGACGACCATGACACGTTTGCCTGTCTGACATTTTGTTTAAAAATATTGCTCCTTCTACTTTTCATATTTTTGAATAGAAAGTCCAAAAAAATGTACCAACAAAAGAAAAAAAAACTCAACCTGGCAACACTTTGGGTCAAGTTACATAACCGCCTGGAACAAAGACACCCACTCAAATGTTGCCAACCCAAAGAAAAATTCACCCAAAAAACGTCGTTTTTCGTACATTTTTCAAAATGGCCGCCACCGCGTCCGCCATCTTGTCGAAAAAATAAATATTCCCAAAATATCAAAATTAAGGATACAATCACACAAACATTCAAAAAACATTTAAAAAAAGTTGAAAAACCGCCCCGATGCGACCCCGCAAATTCACCTCTGAAATCGAAAAAATTCAAACACGAATATCTCGGCGGCCATCTTGTTTTTTCAATTTTTTCTAAAGTTTTCGTAACTCTGCTCCAAAACTTTACGAAACTATCCAAAAAAATCCCCCAAAAAGCCATAAACAAAAAAGTTGAAAATCACAGAGCGGCCGCCATCTTGAAAATGTGAAATGTCAGATTTTTCCCGAGGTGTCGGGGGGGGATGGAGAAAACCCGCCATAGACAACAAAGTCCCATCTCGCCTCCTTCTGGGAGAACAATTATATAGTTCACTCCCCGTAAGTCTAGGATTATATAATATAACTAGGTTTTGCGTGGGGCGCGCGCTGCTAAAGCAGCGCGCGTGCCTTTTTCTTCCGCAAAAGAACAAATAAAAAAATAGTTTTTTTTTCAAAAATATCATTGGTCTGAGAAATTTCGATTTTTCGATTCACGGGTCTTTTTGCGACATGTTCGGCTTCACACTATTTTTTTGACGGGAGGGGGAGGGGAGAGGAACAGGAAACGAGACAGGGACTTTGACTTTGAAGCGAGACAGGGACCAGGAGCGGGAGGAGAGGGAAAGGGAGAGGGGCAGAAAGCAGGGAGGGAGAAAGAGCTAGACAGAAAGCGGGAGAGGGACTGGGCGCGGGAGAGGGACTGGGAGCGGGAGACGAACGTGAAGTGGGAGAGAGAGGGAGCAGGAAAGGGAGATGGGAGAGAGGGAGAGGGGCAGAGTAAGAAGGAGAGAGATGGAGAGGGGCAGAGTAAGGAGATAGAGGGTGAGGGATAGGGGAGAGGGGATAGGGAGAGGGGAGAGGGAGAGGAAATTTAATGATCTCTGATTTGTTAAACCTACATTCATTACGCGATAATTTATTTAGCATTAGGCGATACGAAGTTCGCCGGGTCAGCTAGTAAATAATAATAGTTTCTATATATCCGCCTCTCCGTCCGTCCGCAGTATAGCGCCGAGATCCTTAGCGCTAGAAAGCTGTAATTTGGCATGGATACACATACTTATTTATCAAAATTACAAAGTGTTAAAATAAAATCTTTATAAGGTTTTTCGGGTAGTGCCAGCGAAATGGTCGATGTTGGACATGTGACCACGGCAGTAGAATATTTAAAATGATGAATTTCAAAGGAAAACTCTCATGGAAATGTTAGCTTAAATAGTTAATTAGTGATGGTCGACAAACTTACAACTACAGTACCCTAAATTCTCTACCCAAGTCCTCCTTTAATATAGGAAGGATCTGATGATGGGTTCCAGAGATAAAGAGTGGAACACTTCAGTGGTGAGGCATTTATAATAATCCTTAATTTTGGGAATGTTACTATTTAACAACCAGTCCATAATTTAACAACTCCATCCATGTGTGATGTATTTCGGAGTTGAATCCTTTATAAGGGCCTATATTAAGACTTAAAAAAGTACTCAATTAAATCATAATGTGACTTGTAATTCAGCTTACTTAAAGAATGGCACTTTGATATACACCGTGTTCCTGAGGTTGTGCACAAACTTCGGCCTGTTATTCAGACCATTAAATTAGTCATCTTTCGTTATGGATTCATTATTGAATTTTTTTTTTTAATTTTCATACAAACTAAATACTTGAACGTAAATTGCCTAATGTGTAAAGATTTTTTTATTAATTCGATCGTGGCTTCTTCGAGACGAGCAGCTCTTTGTCTAAATGGGCCTTTATTGACAAGTCAAGCCAATAATGACATTTAAAATGAAATAAGTGTAGTTTGAATGATTATGACCGTACTGAGCAGCAACATAGCACAAATAAAGACCCTTTTACAATGTACACCTATATTAAATGGAATTACCAATACCTTAAAAACTAAGCTTTATAATGCACTGGTACCTGTATAAGATATGTTTAGTAAATGCTATAGAATCATTTGGTAAAGTTTGTGCACAACCTCAAAAACACCCGGTATAGGTACAATAGGTACATAGTTTTATTTCATACATTGTAAAAAGTAGTTTTATTATACTGTTATACTTATCAACTACTTGGAGATTATGCAAATCCTACGAACATACTATAGTGAAAATTTGGATGTCTTTATTCAGTCACCCTAATACGGCTAAACGGATTCGGATGAAATTTATCTCACAGATAGTTTATGACCTGCATCTAAAAGTAGGACGATTTTTATAACGGAATGGACCTGTTATCAGGATAAGGGGCATATTTTAGTATGGATGTTTAATGTATCTGCCAGTAGCTTATATTTTTTATATTTTATATTATAATATTTAGGGTCCTTTTCCGTTCTATTTTTGCTTTTGAAGTAAAAGGTCCGTCTGTCTGTATGTGTGTCTGTCAAAAACTTTTCACTAAGGAATAAAAGCAAAAAAGCAAAGCAACAACCCATAATTATTGTCCCACTGCTGGGCTCGGGGTCTCCTCTCACAATGTGAGGGGTATAGCCTACCACGCTGGCCAAGTGCGGATTGGTAGACTTCACACACCTTTGAGAACTTTATGGAGAACTCTCCGGTGTGCAGGTTTCCTCACCATGTTTTCCTTCACCGAAGCAAGTGATAATTAACTTTTAATACGCACATAATATTTTAAAATCAGAGGTGCGTGCCAGGATTTGAACTCGGGCCCCTCCGTTCGAAAGACCAACGTCCTAATCGCTAGGCTATCACTGCATATTTATTCACTAAGGAATACGTGGAGGTATTAATTTAAAAAATAATATCCAATTCTTAGGTCTGCTGTGCAATCCCTTAGAGTTGTGAAAAAATTAAGCTTTTAAAAGTCAACGCAATGATAAAAATCTTTGTTATGTTTTTTTTTTAGTTCTTTCGACACTCGCAAGTTAATCAAAACCTATCTCCTAACTAAAGACTTAAGTTTACGTTCCGGTTGATCAAGAAAAATGAAATGTGGTGAGAAGCAATGTCGTAAGGGAAAAATTTGAAGACCGTTTTGTAGTAACATTACATTACAATTTACAATCGCACAGCCGAAGCTACTGGGCGCAAGAAGCTTTTGGCATGTATAATTTTATTATGTTCCTTCGGGAGTGTAGGGGAGCACTAAGACATAATTTTTGTTAACCCCTAAGAGTTACACTTTCACGCAAATAACACTGGACGAATTTCGATCAAATTTGGAAAGAATATAACCTGAAATAGCTCATAGGGTACTTTTTATCGCAAAATTCCATGGGCTGAACCAATTTTGATAGGACTCTCACTGAAAGGTTCGTGAAAACTAAAAAATGTTGAAAAATGTCATTTAGGCAGGTGAAGCTGCGGGCAAAAGCTAGTACAATATTTTAACCCTAGACGCGAAAAGAGGGTTGTTATAATTATGATTTGTATGGTTGTCTGTTTGTAGCATCGTATCTCCTAAATGAATAGACCAATTATGATGCAGATATTCTGCGTCATGCATAACGCGTTATTTTTTATTATATTTTTAGCTGCCATTTTAGTATGTATGCAAATGCAAAAAATGTGCATATTTTTTCTTTATCTGGCAACACTTGAGATGCGAGACGATTTACAAACAAATCGTACGCTGTCGTGGTGCTGTATATTGCTGCTATAGAATGGTATAAAAGAAGCTTTTTGCTTCTATTAGTAGGTAAGTAGGTAGGGCTTAACCAGTATTTATCACCTTTTAGTTATGATTTAAAAATAATTAAGTATACTCAAAATTAATTTTGCCTACACACAATGACTATTCAAAGCAGTATCGGGCAGAGTAGAGAGCAGTTAATATAAATGATAAAATCACACTAAACTATCGGATAGGAGAGTCAAGAAACAGACAATCACATCAGACCAGACCAGTAGGTAATAACAACAGTATATTGGTACAAAAAAAATATCTTGAATTATCTTTCGAGATTTTAAATGTGTACACGTTAATTTTATTTTCAAGATTTAACAATAAAATATTTTTTTGTATGCCAACACGGATTTTTTTTCACTCATATAATGTGCAGTCTATTTGTACCTATAAATGCCTCATACATTTAATAGACATTAAATGCAAACCACAGTCCCAAATGTTCGATATAGATTTTTGTGAAAAATACTTGTTTTTGTACGGCAACACTGAAAGTTTCTCATTTTTATGGCAACACTGAAACACATTTATACGGATGTGACCGATCTAACAGTAGCAACAAACGTCTTATACATTTTAATGACATCAAAAGGAGACAAAAGCCTGAAATATTACATACAAAAAATTCATTTGTATGAAAATTATTATTTTTTTAATGGCATCCCTAAATATTGGTTACACCAACGTGTCCGGCCCTTTAGTATCTACAAACGCCTCATACATTATAAAGACATCATATGGAGACAACAGCCTCAAAAATTCGAAAAAGGAATACATTTGTATGAAAATAATTATTTTTTATATGGCAACACAAAAATTTTTTTTTACCAAAATTTACAAAATATCAGTACCTACAAACTCCCCATACATTAAAATAACGAAATATTCAATTCAAAAATAAATTTGTATGAAAATTATTATTTTTTGTATGGCAACACTGAAATTTTATAGTTTTTCTAAAACAAATATATTAATTTAAAAATATCTCTCATACATTTTCTATACCCTTGATCTATAGTTTCGGCTCAACTACTCGAAAAGTGAAAAAAATTCTGGACTCCAGTGTTGCCAGTTGATTGAAATGAAAATGGTCAAATGTCATTACAACGCCCACAAAAAATCTTGTGGTGTAATTTTTTGATTAAAAATGTTTCTCCTTCTACTTTTTACATTTTTGAATGGAAAGTTCACAAAAATGTATGAATGAAAAAAAAATCAACGTAACCTGGCAATACTTCAGACCAAGCCCAACAACCGCCCGATACAAAGTGACCCTCTCAAATGTTGCCAACCTACAAATATTTTCCTCCAAAAAATGCAATTTCTCGTACATTTTACAAAATGGCCGCCACGGGATCCGCCATCTTGTCGAAAAAAAAAATATACCCAAAATGTCAAAATTGAGGACAGACCCAAGCCAATAAGGTAAAAATATCGCAAAAATGTTAAAATACCACCGCGATGCGACCCCGCAAAGACACCTCTAAAATTGAAAAATTTCAAACTAAAATATCTCGGCGGCCATCTTGTTTTTTCAATTTTTTCCAACTTTATCATATTAGTCGCCCCAAGATTAACCGAAAACGACACCAATGTCGGATAGGTGCTCAGTGTAAACAAAAAGTTGACAATCGCCGAGCGGCCGCCATCTTGAATTTTCGAATGGTCGTATTTTTCCTATAATAACCATAGATAGTCAAGCAACTTTCCCATACATTATTATTACCCCCCACCGATACTTTCGGCTGGGCTATTCGAAATGTGAAAAAACGTGAAAAAAAAATCCAGCAGCCAGTGTTGCCAGTTAGTTTTGATGAAAATGGTCAAATGTCATTACGACGGCCACGAAAATTTTTTTGGTGCAATTTTTTGATTAAAAATGTTTCTCCTTCTACTTTTTATATTTTTGAATAGAAAGTTCACAAAAATGTATGAATGAAAAAAAAATTAACGTAACCTGGCAATACTTCAGACCAAGCCTCACAACCGCCCAGTACAAAGTGACCCCCTCAAATATTGCCAACCTCAAAATTTTTTACCTCAAAAAATGCAATTTTTTGTACATTTTGCAAAATGGCCGCAATAGGATCCGCCATCTTCAAGAAAAAAAAAATATACCTCAATCGTCAAAATTGGGGATAGGCCCGAGGCAACAGCGAAAAAAAATCGAAAAAAAGTTGAAAACCCATTGCAATCCGACCCCGCAAAGTCACCTCCAAAATTGAAAAATTTTAAAGTAAAATATCTCGGCGGCCATCTTGTTTTTTTATTTTTTTCCAATTTCATCGTAACACGTTTCCCAACATTAGCCGAAAACGACACCAATCTCGGGTAGGTGCATAGTGAAAAAAAAAGTTGGTCATTTCGACTCGGCCGCCATCTTGGATTTTTGAAAGGTCGGATTTTTCCCATAGACACGGAGGCAAACCAAAAATTCCCCCATACATTGTACCCACCCCCCACCACTCCTTCTGGGAGATCAATTCGACTTTTCGTAAAACGAAAAAAAAATTCCAGCAGCCAGTGTTGCCAGTCGACATCGACGAAAATGGTCAAATGTCATTACGACGACCACGACACGCTTGCCCGTGTGACATTTTGATTAAAAATATTGCTCCTTCTACTTTTCACATTTTTGAATAAAAAGTCCAAAAAAATGTACGACCAAAAGAAAAAAAAACTCAACCTGGCAACACTTTGAGTCAAGTTACATAACCGCCTGGAACAAAGACACCCGCTCAAATGTTGCCAACCCGAAGAAAAATTCACCCAAAAAACGTCGTTTTTCGTACATTTTTCAAAATGGCCGCCACCGCGTCCGCCATCTTGTGAAAAAAAAAATATCCCCGAAATATCAAAATTGAGGATACAATCAAACGAACACTCAAAAAATATTTAAAAAAAGTTGAAAAACCACCCCGATGCGACCCCGCAAAGTGACCTCTAAAATCGAAAAATTTCAAACTCGAATATCTCGGCGGCCATCTTGTTTTTTAAATTTTTTCCCAAGTTTTCGTAAATCTCCCCCAAAACTTTACAAAATGCCCCAAAAAAATCCCGCAAAAAGCCATAAACAAAAAAGTTGAAAATCACAGAGCGGCCGCCATCTTGAAAATGTGAAATGTCAGATTTTTCCCGAGGTGTCGGAGGGAGAAGGAGAAAACCCGCCATAGACAACAAAGTCCCATCTCGCCTCCATCAGGGAGATCAATTATATAGTTAAGTCAGTGGTAAGTCTAGGATTATATAATATAACTAGGTTTTTGCGTGGGGCGCGCGCTGCTAAAGCAGCGCGCGTGCCTTTTTCTTCCGCAAAAGAACAAATAAATAAATAGTTTTTTTTTCAAAAATATCGTTAATATGAAAGCTTATAATAATAAGTCAATGGTTAAAAAAGAAAAAGAAAAATTAAGTGTAGAGGACTTTACCGTTGGGAGGGGGAGGGGAGAGGGAGAGGAAGCGAGGAAGGAAGCGGGAGCAGGAGAGGGAGAGGGAGTGGGACAGGGAGAGGGAGAAGGAAAGGGAGAGGGTGAGGGAGAGGGAGAGGGTGAGGGAGAGGGAGAGGGTGAGGGAGAGGGAGAGGAAAAGTGAGAGGGAGAGGGAGAGGGAGAGGGAGAGGAAAAGGGGGAGGGAGAGGGAGAGGAGAGAGACAGGGAACGGGAGAGGGAGAGAGGAGCAGGGAGCAGGAGAGTGAAAAAGAGCGGGACAGAAAGTGGGAGAAGGACTGGGAGCGGGAGAGGGAGAAGGAGAGGGAGAGACATATAATGTGCAGTCTATTTGCACCTATAAACGCCTCATACATTTTATAGGCATCGAATGCAAACAACAGTTTGAAATGTTCAATATAGATTTTTATGAAAAATACTTGTTTTTGTATGGCAATACTGAAAGTTTCTCATTTTTTACGGAAACAATGAAACACGTTTACACGGATGTGACCGATCTAACAGTAGCAACAAACGTCGTATACATTTTAATGACATCAAAAGGAGACAAAAGCCTAAAATATTACATACAAAAAATTCATTTGTATGAAAATTATTATTTTTTGTATGGCATCACTAAATATTGGTTACACCAACGTGTCCGGCCCTTTAATACCTGCAAACGCCTCATACATTATAAAGACATCAAATGGCGACAACAGCCTCAAACATTCGAAAAAGGAATACATTTGTATGAAAATAATATTTTTTTATATGGCAACACTGAATTTTTTTTTTACCAAAATTTACAACATGTCAGTACCTATAAATGCCCCATACATTATAATAACGAAATATTCGATCCAAAAATAAATTTGTATGAAAATTATTATTTTTTGTATGGCAACACTGAAATTTTATAGTTTTTCTAAAGCGAATATATTAATTTAAAAATATCTCCCATACATTTTCTATACCCTTGATCTATAGTTTCGGCTCAACTACTCGAAAAGTGAAAAAAATTCTGGACTCCAGTGTTGCCAGTTGATTGAGATGAAAATGGTCAAATGTCATTACAACGCCCACAAAAAATCTTGTGGTGTAATTTTTTGATTAAAAATGTTTCTCCTTCTACTTTTTACATTTTTGAATAGAAAGTTGACAAAAATGTATGAATGAAAAAAAAATCAAAGTAACCTGGCAACACTTTCAGTCAAGCTACACAACCGCCCCATACAAAGTGTGCCCCTCAAATGTTGCCAACCTACAAATTTTTTCTTTCAAAAAATGCAATTTTTCGTACATTTTACAAAATGGCCGCCACAGGATCCGCCATCTTGTCGAAAAAAAAAATATCCCTAAAATGTCAAAATCAAGAATAGACCAGAGCCAATAGAGGAAAAATATCGCAAAAATATTAAAACACCACCGCGATGCGACCCCGCAAAGTTACCTCGAAAATTGAAAAATTTTAAAGTAAAATATCTCGGCGGCCATCTTGTTTTTTCAATTTTTTCCAACTTCATCATATTAGTCATCCCAAGATTAGCCGAAAACGACACCAATGTCAGGTAGGTGCTCAAAGTAAAGAAAAAGTTGACAATCGCCGAGCGGCCGCCATCTTGAATTTTCGAATGGTCGTATTTTTCCTATAATAACCATAGACAGTCAAGCAACTTCTCCATATATTATTATTACCCCCCACCAACACTTTCGGCTGGGCTATTCGAAATGTGAAAAAACATGAAAAAAAAATCCAGCAGCCAGTGTTGCCAGTTAATTTTGATGAAAATGGTTAAATGTCATTACGACGGCCACAAGAAATTTTTTGGTGCAATTTTTTGATTAAAAATGTTTCTTCTTCTACTTTTTATATTTTTGAATAGGAAGTTCACAAAAATGTATAATTGAAAAAAAAATTAACGTAACCTGGCAACACTTCAGACTAAGCCCCACAACCGCCCGATACAAAGTGACCCCCTCATATGTTGCCAACCTCAAGATTTTTCACCTCAAAAAATGCAATTTTTTGTACATTTTGCAAAATGGCCGCCATAGGATCCGCCATCTTCAAGAAAAAAAAAATATACCCCAATCGTCAAAATTGGGGATAGACCCGAGGCAACAGCGAAAAAAAATCGAAAAAAAGTTGAAAACCCATTGCAATCCGACCCCGCAAAGTCACCTCCAAAATTGAAAAATTTTAAAGTAAAATATCTCGGCGGCCATCTTGTTTTTTTATTTTTTTCCAGTTTCATCGTAACACATTTTCTAACATTAGCCGAAAACGACACCAATCTCGGGTAGGTGCATAGTGAAAAAAAAAGTTGGTCATTTCGACTCGGCCGCCATCTTGGATTTTTGAAAGGTCGGATTTTTCCCATAGACACGGAGGCAAACCAAAAATTCCCCCATACATTGTACTCACCCCCCACCACTCCTTCTGGGAGATCAATTCGACTTTTCGTAAAACGAAAAAAAAATTCCAGCAGCCAGTGTTGCCAGTCGACATCGACGAAAATGGTCAAATGTCATTACGACGACCACGACACGCTTGCCCGTGTGACATTTTGATTAAAAATATTGCTCCTTCTACTTTTCATATTTTTGAATAAAAAGTCCAAAAAAATGTATCAACAAAAGAAAAAAAAACTCAACCTGGCAACACTTTGGGTCAAGTTACATATCCGCCCGGAACAAAGACACCCGCTCAAACGTTGCCAACCCGAAGAAAAATTCACCCAAAAAACGTCGTTTTTCGTACATTTTTCAAAATGGCCGCCACCGCGTCCGCCATCTTGTGAAAAAAATAAATATACCCGAAATATCAAAATTGAGGATACATTCAAGGCAACACTAAAAAAATATTTAAAAAAAGTTGAAAAACCACCCCGATGCGACCCCGCAAAGTGACCTCTAAAATCGAAAAATTTCAAACTCGAATATCTCGGCGGCCATCTTGTTTTTTCAATTTTTTCTAAAGTTTTCGTATATCGACCCCAAAACTTGTCGAAACGCCCCAAAAAAATCCCGCAAAAAGCCATAAACAAAAAAGTTGAAAATCACAGAGCGGCCGCCATCTTGAAAATGTGAAATGTCAGATTTTTCCCGAGGTGTCGGAGGGGGATGGAGAAAACCCGCCATAGACAACAAAGTCCCATCTCGCCTCCTTCTGGGAGAACAATTATATAGATCACTAGGTGGTAAGTCTAGGATTATATAATATAATATAACTAGGTTTTGCGTGGGGCGCGCGCTGCTAAAGCAGCGCGCGTGCCTTTTTCTTCCGCAAAAGAACAAATAAAAAAATAGTTTTTTTTTCAAAAATATCATTGGTCTGAGAAATTTCGATTTTTCGATTCACGGGTCTTTTTGCGACATGTTCGGCTTCACACTATTTTTTTGACGGGAGGGGGAGGGGAGAGGAACAGGAAACGAGACAGGGACTTTGACTTTGAAGCGAGACAGGGACCAGGAGCGGGAGGAGAGGGAAAGGGAGAGGGGCAGAAAGCAGGGAGGGAGAAAGAGCTAGACAGAAAGCGGGAGAGGGACTGGGCGCGGGAGAGGGACTGGGAGCGGGAGACGAACGTGAAGTGGGAGAGAGAGGGAGCAGGAAAGGGAGATGGGAGAGAGGGAGAGGGGCAGAGTAAGAAGGAGAGAGATGGAGAGGGGCAGAGTAAGGAGATAGAGGGTGAGGGATAGGGGAGAGGGGATAGGGAGAGGGGAGAGGGAGAGGAAATTTAATGATCTCTGATTTGTTAAACCTACATTCATTACGCGATAATTTATTTAGCATTAGGCGATACGAAGTTCGCCGGGTCAGCTAGTAAATAATAATAGTTTCTATATATCCGCCTCTCCGTCCGTCCGCAGTATAGCGCCGAGATCCTTAGCGCTAGAAAGCTGTAATTTGGCATGGATACACATACTTATTTATCAAAATTACAAAGTGTTAAAATAAAATCTTTATAAGGTTTTTCGGGTAGTGCCAGCGAAATGGTCGATGTTGGACATGTGACCACGGCAGTAGAATATTTAAAATGATGAATTTCAAAGGAAAACTCTCATGGAAATGTTAGCTTAAATAGTTAATTAGTGATGGTCGACAAACTTACAACTACAGTACCCTAAATTCTCTACCCAAGTCCTCCTTTAATATAGGAAGGATCTGATGATGGGTTCCAGAGATAAAGAGTGGAACACTTCAGTGGTGAGGCATTTATAATAATCCTTAATTTTGGGAATGTTACTATTTAACAACCAGTCCATAATTTAACAACTCCATCCATGTGTGATGTATTTCGGAGTTGAATCCTTTATAAGGGCCTATATTAAGACTTAAAAAAGTACTCAATTAAATCATAATGTGACTTGTAATTCAGCTTACTTAAAGAATGGCACTTTGATATACACCGTGTTCCTGAGGTTGTGCACAAACTTCGGCCTGTTATTCAGACCATTAAATTAGTCATCTTTCGTTATGGATTCATTATTGAATTTTTTTTTTTAATTTTCATACAAACTAAATACTTGAACGTAAATTGCCTAATGTGTAAAGATTTTTTTATTAATTCGATCGTGGCTTCTTCGAGACGAGCAGCTCTTTGTCTAAATGGGCCTTTATTGACAAGTCAAGCCAATAATGACATTTAAAATGAAATAAGTGTAGTTTGAATGATTATGACCGTACTGAGCAGCAACATAGCACAAATAAAGACCCTTTTACAATGTACACCTATATTAAATGGAATTACCAATACCTTAAAAACTAAGCTTTATAATGCACTGGTACCTGTATAAGATATGTTTAGTAAATGCTATAGAATCATTTGGTAAAGTTTGTGCACAACCTCAAAAACACCCGGTATAGGTACAATAGGTACATAGTTTTATTTCATACATTGTAAAAAGTAGTTTTATTATACTGTTATACTTATCAACTACTTGGAGATTATGCAAATCCTACGAACATACTATAGTGAAAATTTGGATGTCTTTATTCAGTCACCCTAATACGGCTAAACGGATTCGGATGAAATTTATCTCACAGATAGTTTATGACCTGCATCTAAAAGTAGGACGATTTTTATAACGGAATGGACCTGTTATCAGGATAAGGGGCATATTTTAGTATGGATGTTTAATGTATCTGCCAGTAGCTTATATTTTTTATATTTTATATTATAATATTTAGGGTCCTTTTCCGTTCTATTTTTGCTTTTGAAGTAAAAGGTCCGTCTGTCTGTATGTGTGTCTGTCAAAAACTTTTCACTAAGGAATAAAAGCAAAAAAGCAAAGCAACAACCCATAATTATTGTCCCACTGCTGGGCTCGGGGTCTCCTCTCACAATGTGAGGGGTATAGCCTACCACGCTGGCCAAGTGCGGATTGGTAGACTTCACACACCTTTGAGAACTTTATGGAGAACTCTCCGGTGTGCAGGTTTCCTCACCATGTTTTCCTTCACCGAAGCAAGTGATAATTAACTTTTAATACGCACATAATATTTTAAAATCAGAGGTGCGTGCCAGGATTTGAACTCGGGCCCCTCCGTTCGAAAGACCAACGTCCTAATCGCTAGGCTATCACTGCATATTTAT
The DNA here is from genome assembly GCA_951805285.1 of Thymelicus acteon. Classification (NCBI taxonomy): domain Eukaryota; kingdom Metazoa; phylum Arthropoda; class Insecta; order Lepidoptera; family Hesperiidae; genus Thymelicus; species Thymelicus acteon. Next base: position 2,324,698 of record OX638230.1, read on the forward strand.
TCACTAAGGAATACGTGGAGGTATTAATTTAAAAAATAATATCCAATTCTTAGGTCTGCTGTGCAATCCCTTAGAGTTGTGAAAAAATTAAGCTTTTAAAAGTCAACGCAATGATAAAAATCTTTGTTATGTTTTTTTTTTAGTTCTTTCGACACTCGCAAGTTAATCAAAACCTATCTCCTAACTAAAGACTTAAGTTTACGTTCCGGTTGATCAAGAAAAATGAAATGTGGTGAGAAGCAATGTCGTAAGGGAAAAATTTGAAGACCGTTTTGTAGTAACATTACATTACAATTTACAATCGCACAGCCGAAGCTACTGGGCGCAAGAAGCTTTTGGCATGTATAATTTTATTATGTTCCTTCGGGAGTGTAGGGGAGCACTAAGACATAATTTTTGTTAACCCCTAAGAGTTACACTTTCACGCAAATAACACTGGACGAATTTCGATCAAATTTGGAAAGAATATAACCTGAAATAGCTCATAGGGTACTTTTTATCGCAAAATTCCATGGGCTGAACCAATTTTGATAGGACTCTCACTGAAAGGTTCGTGAAAACTAAAAAATGTTGAAAAATGTCATTTAGGCAGGTGAAGCTGCGGGCAAAAGCTAGTACAATATTTTAACCCTAGACGCGAAAAGAGGGTTGTTATAATTATGATTTGTATGGTTGTCTGTTTGTAGCATCGTATCTCCTAAATGAATAGACCAATTATGATGCAGATATTCTGCGTCATGCATAACGCGTTATTTTTTATTATATTTTTAGCTGCCATTTTAGTATGTATGCAAATGCAAAAAATGTGCATATTTTTTCTTTATCTGGCAACACTTGAGATGCGAGACGATTTACAAACAAATCGTACGCTGTCGTGGTGCTGTATATTGCTGCTATAGAATGGTATAAAAGAAGCTTTTTGCTTCTATTAGTAGGTAAGTAGGTAGGGCTTAACCAGTATTTATCACCTTTTAGTTATGATTTAAAAATAATTAAGTATACTCAAAATTAATTTTGCCTACACACAATGACTATTCAAAGCAGTATCGGGCAGAGTAGAGAGCAGTTAATATAAATGATAAAATCACACTAAACTATCGGATAGGAGAGTCAAGAAACAGACAATCACATCAGACCAGACCAGTAGGTAATAACAACAGTATATTGGTACAAAAAAAATATCTTGAATTATCTTTCGAGATTTTAAATGTGTACACGTTAATTTTATTTTCAAGATTTAACAATAAAATATTTTTTTGTATGCCAACACGGATTTTTTTTCACTCATATAATGTGCAGTCTATTTGTACCTATAAATGCCTCATACATTTAATAGACATTAAATGCAAACCACAGTCCCAAATGTTCGATATAGATTTTTGTGAAAAATACTTGTTTTTGTACGGCAACACTGAAAGTTTCTCATTTTTATGGCAACACTGAAACACATTTATACGGATGTGACCGATCTAACAGTAGCAACAAACGTCTTATACATTTTAATGACATCAAAAGGAGACAAAAGCCTGAAATATTACATACAAAAAATTCATTTGTATGAAAATTATTATTTTTTGAATGGCATCCCTAAATATTGGTTACACCAACGTGTCCGGCCCTTTAGTATCTACAAACGCCTCATACATTATAAAGACATCATATGGAGACAACAGCCTCAAAAATTCGAAAAAGGAATACATTTGTATGAAAATAATTATTTTTTATATGGCAACACAAACAAAATTTTTTTTTACCAAAATTTACAAAATATCAGTACCTACAAACTCCCCATACATTAAAATAACGAAATATTCAATTCAAAAATAAATTTGTATGAAAATTATTATTTTTTGTATGGCAACACTGAAATTTTATAGTTTTTCTAAAACAAATATATTAATTTAAAAATATCTCTCATACATTTTCTATACCCTTGATCTATAGTTTCGGCTCAACTACTCGAAAAGTGAAAAAAATTCTGGACTCCAGTGTTGCCAGTTGATTGAAATGAAAATGGTCAAATGTCATTACAACGCCCACAAAAAATCTTGTGGTGTAATTTTTTGATTAAAAATGTTTCTCCTTCTACTTTTTACATTTTTGAATGGAAAGTTCACAAAAATGTATGAATGAAAAAAAAATCAACGTAACCTGGCAATACTTCAGACCAAGCCCAACAACCGCCCGATACAAAGTTTATTGAGATGAAAATGGTCAAATGTCATTACGATGCCCACAAGAAATCTTGTGGTGTAATTTTTTCATTAAAAATGTTTCTCCTTCTACTTTTTACATTTTTGAATAGAAAGTTCCCAAAAATGTATGAATGAAAAAAAAATCAACGTAACTTGGCAACACTTTCAGTCAAGTTACACAACCGACCCTTACAAAGTGACCCCCTCAAATGTTGCCAACCTACAAATTTTTTCCTTCAAAAAATGCAATTTTTCGTACATTTTACAAAATGGCCGCCACGGGATCCGCCATCTTGTCGAAAAAAAAAATATATCCAACATGTCAAAATTGAAGATAGACCAGAGCCAACAGAGGAAAAATATCGCAAAAATGTTCAAACACCACCGCGATGCGACCCCGCAAAGACACCTCGAAAATTGAAAAATTTCAAACTGAAATATCTCGGCGGCCATCTTGTTTTTTAAATTTTTTCCAACTTAATCATATTAGTCGTCCCAAGATTAGCCGAAAACAATACCAATGTCGGGTAGGTGCTCAAAGTAAACAAAAAGTTGACAATCGCCGAGCGGCCGCCATCTTGAAATTTCGAATGGTCGTATTTTTCCTATAATAACCATAGATAGTCAAGCAACTTCTCCATACATTATTATTACCCTCCACCAATATTTTCGGCTGCGCTATTCGAAATGTGAAAAAACGTGAAAAAAAAATCCAGCAGCCAGTGTTGCCAGTTATTTTTGATGAAAATGGTCAAATGTCATTACGACGGCCACGAGAAATTTTTTGGTGAAATTTTTTGATTAAAAATGTTTCTCCTTCTACTTTTTATATTTTTGAATAGAAAGTTCACAAAAATGTATGAATGAAAAAAAAATCAATGTAACCTGGCAACACTTCAAGCTAAGCCCCACAACCGCCTCATACAAAGTGACCCCCTCAAATGTTGCCAAACTGAAAATTTTTTCCTTTAAAAAATGCAATTTTTCAAACATTTTATAAAATGGCCGCCACGGGGTCCGCCATCTTGTCGAAAAAAAAAATATACCCCAAACGTCAAAATTGGGGATAGACCCGAGGCAATTAAGAAAAAAAATCGAAAAAAAGTTGAAAACCCATTGCAATCCGACCCCGCAAAGTCACCTCCAAAATTAAAAAATTTTAAAGTAAAATATCTCGGCGGCCATCTTGTTTTTTTATTTTTTTCCAGTTTTATCGTAACACGTTTCCCAACATTAGCCGAAAACGACACCAATCTCGGGTAGGTGCATAGTGAAAAAAAAAGTTGGTCATTTCGACTCGGCCGCCATCTTGGATTTTTGAAAGGTCGGATTTTTCCCATAGACACGGAGGCAAACCAAAAATTCCCCCATACATTGTACTCACCCCCCACCACTCCTTCTGGGAGATCAATTCGACTTTTCGTAAAACGAAAAAAAAATTCCAGCAGCCAGTGTTGCCAGTCGACATCGACGAAAATGGTCAAATGTCATTACGACGACCACGACACGCTTGCCCGTGTGACATTTTGATTAAAAATATTGCTCCTTCTACTTTTCACATTTTTGAATAAAAAGTCCAAAAAAATGTACCAACAAAATAAAAAAAACTCAACCTGGCAACACTTTGGATCAAGTTACATAACTGCCTGGAACAAAGACACCCGCTCAAATGTTGCCAACCCGAAGAAAAATTCACCCAAAAAACGTCGTTTTTCGTACATTTTTCAAAATGGCCGCCACCGCGTCCGCCATCTTGTGAAAAAAATAAATATACCCGAAATATCAAAATTGAGGATACATTCAAGGCAACACTAAAAAAATATTGAAAAAAAGTTGAAAAACCACCCCGATGCGATCCCGCAAAGTGACCTCTAAAATCGAAAAAATTCAAACTCGATTATCTCGGCGGCCATCTTGTTTTTTCAATTTTTTCCAAAATTTTCGTAAATTTTGTCTCAAACTTGTCAAAACCCCCGAAAAACATCCCCCAAAAAGCCATAAACAAAAAAGTTGAAAATCACAGAGCGGCCGCCATCTTGAAAATGTGAAATGTCAGATTTTTCCCGAGGTGTCGGGAGGGAACGGAGAAAACCCGCCATAGACAACATCATTCTATTTCGCCTCTTTCTGGGAGAACAATTATATAGTTAAGTCAGTGGTAAGTCTAGGATTATATAATATAATAATAATAATATGGTGTGTAGGTTTCTAGAAGTTTATATTTTAATGCGAGCTGTTGGTGGATATGTTTAGCTACATTGTCATGTCTATGTGTGTATTCTTTGTTAGCTAGGGCCCTGCAACCCCCTGTGATATGGTCTATTGTCTCTGTTGTTTGATGGCATAATCTACATTTATCTGTTTCTATTCTTTCTTTGAGGATGTATTTAGAATAGTTTCGGGTTTTTATTACCTGATCTTGGACGGAAACAAGAAAACCTTCCGTTTCACCAAAAATATTTCCTTTTGTAAGCCAGCTGTTAGATGCTTCTTTATCAATGTGTGGTTGTTCTATTTGTTGCAGGTATTTACCATGTAAAGCTTTATTTCTCCACTTTTCTATTTTTTCTTCTTCCGACTGTATTTTTTGCGTAGGATCGTATTGGGTATTATTTAGTTTTAACGGGGTTCCTGATGTGGGTAAATGTACTATTGCTTTGTGTAACGGAGTATCATTAGATTTGTTTCGAAAATATAAACGTAAATTTTGTACTTGAGCGTAATGTAAATTTTTAATGTCGATAACTCCGCGGCCTCCATTTTTCCTTTTTATAGTAAATCTTTCTACTGCTGAATGACTATGGTGAATTAAGTGTTTGTTGCATGTAGTTCTCGTTAATGTGTTAAGGGCATTTAGTTCAGTTTCTGACCAATTTATAATACCAAATGAATATGTCAGGATTGGTACAGCATATGTGTTTATGGCTTTTGTTAGGTTTCTTGCAGATAGTTTTGTTTTTAGTATAGTAGTTAGTCTTTGTTTATATTTTGTTCGTAACTTATTTTTGATTTCTGTGTGATTTAGTGTTATACTCTGATGATAACCTAGGTATTTATATGTCTCTTTAAATTCCATATTACTAATAGTGCCTTCCTGATGTGTTAAAGTGTGTGCGTCTGTTTTGTTATATTTACCTTTTATTATACTATTTATTTTACATTTGTCTATTCCAAAACTCATTTTTATGTCTTTACTATATTGTTCAGTTATTGTTATTAATTGGTTTAGTTGTTGTCTGTTTGCTGCGTATAGTTTGATGTCGTCCATGTAGAGTAGGTGTGTGATTTTAATGTTATTATGTTTATCTAGTGTGTAGCCGTAATTTGTTTTGTTAAGGATTCTAGAGAGTGGGTTTATGGCCAAACAAAACCAGAGGGGGCTCAGGGAGTCTCCTTGAAAAATTCCTCGTGATATTTTAATTGGATTTGTTTTTACTGTTCCATTAGCAGTGTGGATGTTAAGTGTAGTGCTCCATGTTGTCATTATATGTTGTAGGAAATTTACGAGGCTATCATCTGTTTTGTAGAGTCTTAAGATATATAGAAGCCAGGAGTGTGGTACACTATCGAATGCTTTTTGGTAATCTATATATGCGTAAAATAGGTTTCTGTGTCTTTGTTTGGCTTGGTTGTGTATTTCGGTGTCTATTACAAGTTGCTCCTTACATCCCATAGAACCTTTACGGCTTCCCTTCTGTTCCTCGGGTATTATATTATTTAATGATATGTGTGTATTAAGTTTGTGTGTGATTATAGAAGTTAGTAGTTTATATATGGTAGGAAGACACGTGATAGGTCTATATTTGGAAGGATTTTTCGTGTCTGAGTCTTTTGGCTTTAAGTATGTAATTCCATACGTTAGAAATTGTGGCATATTGTGTGGTTCGTGTATGAGTGCGTTAAGTGTATTTGCGAGATGATTGTGAGTAGCTGTTAGGTATTTAAGCCAGTAGTTTTGTATTTTTTCTGGACCAGGTGCTTTCCAGTTGTGGGTTTTCCGTACAGCAAATTTAACATCTTCTACGTCTATTAAGATTGGTGGCATGGGTACTATATTTTCTGTTTCTTTCTTTTCTGACTCTATAAATTCGGCGTCCTTGTTATATTCTTCAGGTGTCGACCAAATATTTTCCCAAAATTGTTGAACTTGTGTTTTATCTGGTGTTTGTGTTATTTTTATGTTTTCTGACTGTAGGTTTCTGTAGAATAACTTTTGATTATTGTTAAATAAATTATTGTCTGCTTTTCTTCTACTACTTTCCTCATATCTCTTTAAGCGTTTTGTATATGCTGATAGTTTTTGTTTGTTTTTGTCAAGTTCGTCTATAAATTCGTCGGTGTTAAGATTCCTGGGATTTATTACGTGTTTTTTTTATGTGACAGATTTCCTTTTATATACTGTGTCATACGACCTATGTTCTTACGTAGTGTTGCGATTTGTGTAGTGATCCGTTTTTTCCAGGGAGGTTGCTTTTGGTTATTTTTATTTCTGTTACTGATATTATCTGAATTTTTATTTTGTTTTCTTGATTTTGTATGTACAAAAGTAACAGTCATAGCTGCACAGTATATAATCGTAAGTAATTCTTCTATTGTTAGCGTCTCCTTATCTTGTAAATATTTATGCAAAATGTTATTAACGGTATTTACTGTTTTGATAGTTGAAAATGAAATTTGTAGTTTTGGTATAGTGGGTCTAAGTGTAGGGTCTGTATTTTTATATATTATAAGATTTTCTTTAAATATGCAATCAATTTTTTCATAATTTAAGTGTGTGTTGAATGTGTGTTGATCTTTTTGTGTTGAATCTAATGTGGGACTGTGTTGTATAATCGTTTCGTTAGTTTGTATATTTTCAGTTACTAAGTCACTAGTTTCGTCTCGTGGCTCAGGGGTTGATGTCATGTTTTCTATAGGATTTTCTACTGAGTTACTTATGGTTATATTACTATATGCAGTTGGGATGTTAGTAGTAAGTGGTATGTCATTTTGATTAAGAGTATTTCCATCGGATATAACTTCTAGGATTTCTTGTTTAATACGTGTGCGCTCAGATAGACTAATTCTGTTATTTTTGTGTATTACTCTAATTTGGTCTGAAAGTCTCTGTTGTGTAATGTGTTGTAACTCAGGGTATATTTCTACAAATGCGTGGTGTAGTAGTGGACGATAAGCAGTGAGATCCTTTTCACAATTTGTGACTCTGTAGTAGCATCGCAAAAGTTGTCTATTTATTTGATCTGTCCACTTCATTCGAGTTCTACTTTTACCATCTAGGGTGGTAGGGGGAAGCATTTCCCGTAATATACTTGTAGTTGGTGTATCGTGCTCATGGTGTGTGGGCGTAATTAAGGACCGTGATGTGTTTCGAATAGATTCTACGCGTAAAATATTGGTATCTCGTCTGGATCCCTGCGTAGAGTTGGTGGTGTCACTAATGGGCGCAGGTAAATTAGCCATAGGCCCCCGTGCAACATTAAATGACATTGGGGAGGTTGTGGATGATCGGGATGTGGATGGATTTTCGTATGAATGGGGTGATGAGTTGGGTGACTGAAATAGACTATAGGTAGATGAAGTTGGTGATGACGGAGTTGATATGATATCGGCTGTAGTAACTTCGGGTACATGCCCGGCGGGAGCCCGCCTGCTCAGCTCCAGGCCATCGGCGGTTCGCATGCTGTCACATCCAGCGCCGACTCCAGATGTGCCCCGGCGACCTCCGGGTAGCGGCCTCAAACTATATTTCCTTTTATCTGACTTTTCCATGATGTGTTTGAGGTTGGGACCGTTAGTTGAGAAGGTTGCCTAGGTGTGATTGGCTTTGATTGAGTGTAGAATCTTGAAAAGAGTTTGTCTAGATGGCATTTGACATAAATTTTGACCGCTTCCCGTAAGCCCCCCCACCACGACAAGGTGGTCCCACGGGGGGGTTATTATTATTATTTTTGGTCTAATGGTGCCTTTTTGTCTCGGTTTTTAACCGGTGAATTTTTTATGAGGCCAAGTACGGGCGTTAGCCAAGTAACATGGTTCTCATACAAACTTAGTTATTTATTAAAGGTGATAGGTTTAAAAAGCGTCGAGTTATGGAAGCGGTATCTAACACAGTTGATTTTTGCAACTGATAAAAGATGGATTTTTGTAATTTAAGTTCCTTTATTGATGTATGTAGGTTCTTTGGTATTACGCCTGTTGATGATAATATTATAGGTATGATGCGAACATTATCCTGGTGCCACATTTCCTTCACTTCATCCGCGAGAGGTAAGTATTTCTGGATCTTATCAAAGTGTTTTTGCTTTAAATTATCTGTATTTGGGATTGAGATATCAATAAGGTAAGTTGTTTTAGTAAGTTTAAGGGTTAATGTAATATCCGGTCTATTGCAGTGAACTGTTTTGTCTGTGATAATGTCGCGGTCCCAGTATAATTTCGCTACGTTATTTTCCAATACCTTTTTCGGGGTATATTTATAATAAGGTAATTTGTTATCAATTAGTTTATACTTTAATGCTAAATATTGATGAATTTGTTTTGCTACATTATTATGTCTATTTATATATTCTTTACTAGCTAATACTTTACATCCACCTGTTATGTGTTCTATAGTTTCATTACTTATGTTACATAATCTACATTTATCATTTACTATACTATTATCTTTTAATATATGTTTAGCATAATTTCTTGTTTTGATTATTTGGTCTTGGATTGCGATTAAAAAGCCTTCCGTCTCGGCAAAAATATTTCCTTTCACTAACCAACCACATGATGCTTCTCTATCTATATGTTCCTGTTCAAGATTAAGTGGAAATTTCCCATGCAGTGATTTTTTCTTCCAGTTTTCTAATTTAAATTCGTATTTAACAATCTTATTGGCAGGTTCAAATTGTTCATCTTTAAATAGTAATGATGTTCCTGATGTAGTAAGATCTGTGATAGCTTTATGAACTGAGCTTTCTTTAGCTTTATTAAAAAAAATAGGTACGTAAGTTTAATATCTGTTTATAGTGAAGATTTTTTATGTCGATAAAACCACGACCTCCAAGTTTCCTTGGCAGTGTAAATCTTTCGACTGCTGAATGTATGTGGTGCGTGTGGTGGCTATATGCAGTGGTTCTTGTCAGTGTATTTAAAGCTTCCAAGTCAGTATCGGTCCACTTTATAATTCCGAAGGAATATGTTAGGATGGGAACTGCATAAGTATTTACTGCCTTAACTTTGTTTCTAGCTGATAAATGACTTTTAAATATTTGATTTAGACGTTTTTTATACAGAGCTGTAAGGTCTTGTTTGATTTTAGTATGTTCAATAGATGTATTTTATTATTATTATTATTATTATTATTATTATTATTATTATTATTATTATTATTATTATTATTATTATTATTATTATTATTATTATACTTGGGTACCTAATGGTGGATTCGCCTTAGAGTCCTTAGAGTCTTACCGTGCGTACAGAGGAACAGCGATCATCCTAATTTTTCCTTTTTTATCAGGATGAACAATGGACCATGGCCGAGGCATAGTTGAAGTTCCTATCAAGAAAGTTGCAGCTCGTTTAGACCAGTGTGCCCCAAGAATCGTTGAAAGAGTCGGCCAAATTGCCGGTAGAAGATCTGAAAGTCCTAACCAAAGTCTCTTAGATAGAATAACTTTTGAAAGTGAGAGAAGAACTGGAAGTCACAGCGAATCATCTTCTAGACGGAATAGTGATGATGGGGGAAGGGCGAAGAAGGAAGCATTTAGGGAAGGTTAGTTTAGAGTATGGGATTTTGAAGGTTTTTTTCAGAAATAATATACCCTCTTTGTACCTATGTGACCTATGTCTTGCACACAGTTTAGTGTTGTTGGGCAGATCTCTTCAGATTACCAAGGCAGGATCGTGATCTGAAGCTAAAACTATCTCCAGCTATGGTAATCGGTTTTAGCGAAATACCAATCTAATCGGTATCTCCAGAAATTCATACGCCTGGTCTGACCGTCTGAAGGAAACGGACTCTGAATCTTTCATTCATTACATTTGTCAACATTGACTATGGTCGGATTTGCTAGCTTGTCAGCCTTGTCAAGAAAAATGTAGTCAATTATTATTGTGACACGAATTTAGCGTAGGCACCGTGATTCAGGTTGTGACACTTCAACGTGCAGTTAACATGTGACGTATTATAAAAAAAGACATATTTGGTACCTTACATTACAATGTATGTCATGTTACAGACGGCACCAGCTCAGAGCCGCCCACAGCTAGCGTGACAGAGCATAATGCGTGGAATGACCTGAACAGCTCCACGTCTACAACGCGCACTGAACTAAGTGTATCCGACGGGGCAGGTGATGATACGGTGAGAAGGATATAATGCACATTAAAATGCACAGATGGATAAAACGCACATTACCTATTACTTATTCGATTTTAGATTTTTTATCGCCGAGGAGTAGCTGGTTAGGAAAGAAGCGAGACCAATAATTGATATACCAAGAGGAAAGGTGAGTGAATAGATGGTAAGCAGTCATCGTCTCGTTAAAGGCGTCAACGAAGCACCCGGATTAAATTGGCTGCCCGAAGTTTGCTCAAGTTGGCGAAAAATTGGTTCAAATCATACAGGCACAAAATCATGATAGTGTTTTAATGCATCACGTGAAAGTTTCCTACGCCAACTAGTTATTTATTTCAAAGAAAACGCAATGAACGGTTTTCATGTAAGGCCATAAAGGCAGTTTAATTAAACCGTTTTGTGTTACGAATTTACGTCTGTTTTACGACAGTATCGCCCGCCAACATTATTGAGCCATTCCCGATTACTGCCCCACATATAGTTTACCATGTTGTTTTGTTTGATTAACTTCTAAAGATGGATCGGTGACCCCTGAAGATACACTAACGGCCGGTTTCAATAAATAATACATATATCCCATGCAAAGCAAAAGCAAAGCAACAACCCATAATTGTCCCACTGCTGGGCTCTTGGTCTCCTCTCACAACGTGAGGGGTATAGGCCACAGTCTACCACGCTGGCCAAGGGCGGATTCGTAGACTTCACACACCTTTGAGAACTTTATGGAGAACTCTCCGGTGTGCAGGTTTCCACACGATGTTTTCCTTCACCAAAGCAAGTGATAATTAATTTCTAATACGCACATAATATTTGAAAATTAGAGGTGCGTGCCAGGATTTTGAACTTGGGCCCCTTCGTTCCAGAGACCAACGTTCTAACCGCTAGGCTATCACTATACCTATACTATAATATATCCCATACTGCTTGTTAATTGGTTACCCAAGTAGCAAAATAAAGTTATATAAATGGTCAACGAACGTCTTAGATTAACTTTCAGTCAGTCAAAATGGTTATATTACAGTATATTAGACGTCTATATAACGCGGGTTTGGGCGCACCTTATATAACATTTACATCGTGTAAGGGTCGTTTTGTCGTCGCAACGGCGTCAATTACGTTGCATAAAAATCACATAGATGTTGCAAGTGTGACTAATATGTTTTATAATAGTGTCTAGTAATACTCCTACATAACTTTAACCGTATATATAGTTGTAAATAAAATTACAAAAGAGTCCTGTTATGGTTAAACACACAACATCTACATGAGTTTTCTTAAGCGAACGGACAATATTTTTTCTTCTTGAAATACTTTATAAAAAGTTAAGCCAAATGTTATCATGATTTTCATTTATTTAATATAAAGAAAGTCGATTGTGGTTGAAGATGAGGAGGGTGATGATATAGTGGCCATTAATTTTTTTCGAGAATATGTATGGACATCTTTGTTCATATTTTAATGGGCCTTCAAAATATTGATGTTTTAATATTGTATATTAAAATTATATATATGAATTGACTTTAATAATTTCCGCCATATTGCAATCAACACACTGAGCGACCGCTTTACGACGTGTATATGACTAATACTGGTTATATACATGTATTTTATTCAACTTATGTCGTCCTGTCGTCCACCATTACGGTTGTAATTAGGGTTCTATGGAACAGAAAAATATGAAAAAAACCTTTATAAGTAATTCTGTTTTTGAAGTGAAACTTCTTTAGAGACTTCTTTATAGAGGTATTAAGAATTTTCTGTCACGAAAAAGCGTTATCAAGGCGTGACGTAGACGTAGCAGATATGTCGTGTGGAAATTTTTGAAATAAATATTAAATATAAATACGTTGCCATTCGTTTTAAATATTTAAAATATTCATTTTTATTATTTTTTTATTTTTTCGACATATTTTTTTAATTTCTTTTTGATTTTTTTTTGATGTTTTTAGAAATGTTTTTTTTGTTTACTTTTTTGAATATTGTTTTTAATTTAATAATAAAAATTATTTTTGAAATCTTTTTTTAAAAAAAAAATTTTTAATGTCTTCTTTTTGAAAAAAGAATGTTGCCATTATTAAATTTTATTTACTCTGCTACTACTTTATCTAAGGAAAAATAGCTGTATTTTAGGGTATTTCAAATTAAATAAAATCTCATACATCCACTTAGGTTTATTTACTAAGCTATCATAGAATTGACATAAGCATAAGAAATCTTTTAAAGAAATAGAAATTTCAACACTTTTCCAAAAAGGTCCTTCGGTACGATTTAGGCGCCTGGTTGCCTAAGTCGTATCACCTATAGCCTAAGTGGTAGGTACTAATGCTGGGTACTGCCCAAGTGTTAAAAAATATACGGAACCACCTTGATTTTTGCTACTTTCTTTTTGATTGGGACCGCAAGACAATGTTTTTTCCAGATTAATTGTAGGTATTTTTGATATTTTTAATGATTTATAATTTTTGTTTACTTTTCTTCTAAAACCACCACTTTTGTTAATTCTTTTCCACTTTCCGAGATCTATAACTATGAATTAAATTAAAAATGGCTTCTGAGTCATTTAAAAGTTACTTATTATCGTTTAAATAATTACATGAATTATAAAAGTCATATAAGAATAAACTTATAGCCTAAAAGTTACATAATGATTGAACTAAACACCTTAATAAGACTTTTTTATAATAGTTTATTATACAATCATTATAGGACAGTTAATTATTTAAGCGTTACATAAAAGTTTCCAAAATTACACAAAAATAGGAACTCCTGACTATTATCTGACTATAACGTTAACTCGACTCAAAGCCTTATCATGTAAACGTAGTGGCAGATACGTTTATATTACGTCATATAAATTCGTTGAGACGACGTTTACCAGACGTATTTATATGATTTAAATTATATATAACTAAAGCATCGTATTGAATACCACTTTACAATTATTTGGTTGCTACAAAACTGAAACAAAACCCTTATACGTCTTTTAGTTGTATTATATGACTAGTTTGCTACTTGGGTAATAACCGTTAATGATAATATTACAGTATCTACTGCTTCGTTTATGCATTTCTATCCTTGATGTGATCTTTTTTAATTAAGAAGCTTTTAGGATCTATCAAAGATTCTGTTCTTCCTGTGTTTCCTGAAGAGCCTAACAATGTTTTAATTTAATTTATTTGCAGAATCCCATACGTCGAAGAAGCCATGAATTGGCGTTACCAGGGACACCACTTCACATTAGAACTCCATGGAAATCAGCTGACAGCCTGGCGCCAGAATCGGCGTTTGGCACATCCCTGGCTGATATTATGGAGAGTCCTGCTAATATGGTAAAATCAACATTATGTTTAAATGCCTAACCACATTTATTTATTCGAGACTCTTTTGCTAACGATACTGCAATTCATATAACTACAGTTCATACCAATCATGTTGCTAACTCACAATATCAGAAAACATTTCTCACTTAAACTAACATAATCGTAGAGATAGTGGAGCCCGAAGTCTATCATTAAATAGCTCAATATATCCTGATAAAGTTGACCCAGAAGACAATATTCTAATGTAGGTAACATAAAATATAAATTAAAAAACCGGGCAAGAGCGTGTTAGGCCACACGCAATGTAGGGTTCCGAAGAAGTAAGTTTATCGACTATTACTCATTAACTACTTATGCTAATATAGCCGCGATAGTTTCCCTTATAAATTCATCATATAACCTATTTTTGAGATTTTTCACTTGTTCAACTACAACCGTTTAGCCAGCAGGGGGGGGGGATACTTGACTCTATCCAAAATTAGCACTTTAAAGCCAAATATTTCTCAAACGGACCCCTAATTCCAAAAATGATCTTAGAAGATTCATAATATTTTTGGAAGACCTTTTCAACGATACCCCACACTATAGGGTACGCGACGAATAAAAAATTCATCCTCACGTTACCTGTAGGGAGGTGCCCTGAAAAATATTGTTTTTAAATATTTTTTTCTACGATTCGGAAGTTTTAATAAATATGTATATCCATGCCAAGTTACAACTTTCTAGCATTAAGGGTCTCGGCGCTTTGCTTCGGACAGACGGACGGACAAACGGATGGACGGACATGATGAAACTATAAGGGTTCCGATTTTACTTCGGAACCCTAAAAACGGATAGGATAGTATTAAAAAAACAATTTAAGAAAGATTTAATTAATTTTGATTAAAAAGACGGGAGTTTGGAGAAAAAACACTAAAAAATTTCCCATAGAAAACTAGAAAATATCTCTAGCCAGTTTTTGTTGTTGGACTCGTGATAACGTAACCTTTCATTCATAATTATAATAACAGATTAATGATAGTTTAAAATGTTTTGCAGAATGCACCGTTTAGCCAAACGAGTGAGAAAAAGGTATTTCTTAACTTGATTTTCTCACTGTCTGTATTTGTCCTTTCTGTGCTACTATATCTTTAATTTGAATGTCAAAGAAATCTAATTGCGATTAAGTACTCAATCAATCTATCTAGCCGTCGCTTACCTTCACAGAATATTACTCACAACACAATACATAAACACAGGGTATACAGTACATTGTTAAATATAATTATACCTACTAGGAATAGCCTTGCGTAGGTCACTCCATAAGTTTTGAGATAAGAAAAAACTATATATAATATTTATTTTAAATTTTTTCGAAACACTCTCCTTCATTCTCTATGCAAAGTTCCATTCGCCTAAACCAACTATTAAAACACTTTTTCCAGTCTTGATCCGATAGGTCCGAAATTTTATTGCGACTTCGTAGGCACATGAAAAAAAAGCGGCCAAGTGCGAGTCGGACTCGCCCATGAAGGGTTCCGTAGCAGCAAGTAACATAATATAAAAGTTCTTGTAGTTCGTTGTAACATTGATCAATGTTTTTTGCGGTTTACGATTTATGACGTATTAAAAAAAAACTACTTACCAGATCTCATTCAAACCAATTTTCGTTGGAAGTTTGCTTGGTAATGTACATCATATATTTTTTTTAGATTTATCAGTCCCTTATTTTAGAAGTTACAGGGGGGGGGGACACACATTTTACCACTTTGGAAGTGTCTCTCGCGCAAACTATTCAGTTTAGAAAAAAATGATATTAGAAACCTCAATATCATTTTTGAAGACCTATCTATAGATACCCCACACGTATGGGTTTGATGAAAAAAACATTTTTGAGTTTCAGTTCTAAGTATGGGGAACCCCCAAAATTTATTGTTTTTTTTCTATTTTTGTGTGAAAATCTTAATGCGGTTCACAGAATACATCTACTTACCAAGTTTCAATGGTATAGCTCTTATAGTTTCGGAAAAAAGTGGCTGTGACATACGGACGGACAGACAGACAGACAGACAGACAGACAGACAGACAGTCAGACATGACGAATCCATAAGGGTTCCGTTTTTTGCCATTCGGCTACGGAACCCTAAAAATCCCTTTTATTTTTTTCCTTGATTATCGGGAACAAAGAGAAATCACAGGGAGCTAAATCAGGACTGTACGGTGGATGGGGCAAGGTTCCAACACCGGATTCCTCAAGAAACGCCTTTATTCTGAGTTTTGATGAACGTATGTGACGAAGCGTTATCGTGATGCAACATGATTCCCCGAAGCCCAATCTTTGGTCTCCTCTCTCGCAGACCTGAGAAAACTTTCGGCAATGCTACAGTTGTAGGCATAGATCTATAATTTTCCAACATTTTTGTCGACACATGGCCACTGAGAGAGAAAAAACTAGCTACCATTTTTTACCAACGTTACGAGGTCCTTGCAGTTTTATCGGCAACTTTCCTTCTGAAAAGACCCATTCTTACGACTGTCTTTTATTTTCGGATCGTATTGATAAATCCACATTTCGTCGCCTGTGATGATTTCCGAAACGCGTCTTGTCGTTCCATTTTCAAATCGTAGACGCATTTCGCGACACCAATCCACAAGGGCCTGTTTTTCAGTGTCTGAGAGCAAACGCGGGACCCAACGACAACAAAACTTCCTCACTCCCAGATGCTGATTCAAAATAATTTTCATTTTGTAATTAATCAGTGTTATAATTTTAAAATTACTCACAAATAAAAACCTAAGAAAATGCCCATTAATTTCCATCTACTTTTATTATTTAATTTATTGTATTAACTACGACTTTTATGACACTACTGGTACGTGAAAAGCCTTATACGTACAAACGAGCAAAAATTGGTATCCCAGATATTTCATTTTAATTTGTGGATGATGAATAAAATGTTCTACCAGCTAAAGTAAATTGATATAGGACTTACAATACTTACGCCAAACAATTTACTAGAAGTAAGCGTATATGTACACTCTTTAAAGTCTTATTTATACAAACTCCAATGCACGATAGGTCTACCTGCGTGATGACCTAATGTCCTCTGGAGATAGCTCCGCCAAACGTAAAGCAAAATTGGGTTGGCGATTGGTGAGGAATGTGACGTCAGCAGCCTGTGCCTTCTCACCAAAGATGAAGCAGGCTTCCACAGCTTTACCTGGCACTCCTTTACCGAGTTTCCAGGTAAAAAATATGAACCTACTAATATTACAAATGTGGAAGTTTGTGAGGATGTATGGTTTATTACGAAAGTTGTCTGAAAGCTTAGAATAAGTAAAACTCCTAAGGGGGAAAACAAGTGACACACAAGAAGATTAAATCTTACCTTACCATTTAAAAGAAATGTTAAAATAAATTATAAAATAGATTTCGAAATGACTACAGAGTCTTGAGGTCTTGGCTCACATAATGCTAGTCTTATTCATATGTCATTATCTTTCTCTTCGTTTGCATTGGTTAATTCTGTATTTAACATTATTATCTACCGCAATATAAATGACAATTGCGTGTTTTGTATATCATTAACATCATCACCATCACCAAAACTTTGTGGTGTAAGGGACTCTTCCATTCATTTTGATTCCAATCGAGCCTGCCCTGATCATGATGACATTTTAAGGAATCATTAATACATTTTACTTTGTGATGACTTTACAAAATCGATTTACATTCATTTTAAATGAAAACAAAAATTAATTCAACGAAATTGTACATAAGCTTGTTTTGGATAAATGACAGAAACTTAAATTGTAAATATGATTACAGTTCAAGACTGACAACTCAGAATATGCTTCAAGAGAAGATAGAAAGTCTAATACTCCGAATTATTTCAATGAGAAGGAAAATATTGGAGAAACTAGTCCAGAGGTAAGTCCTGTGTCCATACCACTAAAACATATTATACTTCTATAAGTGTTAATGTCATTATACAAGAAGGGAGCAGTTGTAACATCAGTCATCACTGTAGCCCATGAATATTCTTAGCACCGAAGGCATCTATGATAAGTGTCCGGTCAAGAAGGAAAAGTTGAAACCACTCTCATTCTGAATCCATGAGTTATTTATAAAAATATTATTCACTCGCAACTTAGATCAGACACAAATATTTTTGTACAAATAAAAAAATCTTTTTATGATCCATTTGGACAATTAAAGCTAGTGATCCACATAAAGGGGGAATATTAAGTATTGATAAATTTTAACAAAATACAGGGTTTAGATCCCGACTCCTTGATGTTCCGTGACGGTAGACGACGGATAGACATGGTGTTGGCATACGAAGAAGAAGATTATGGCGTTATGACGGAAGCTGAGGCGAAGAAACGGGATCACAGGCGGACATTCCAGGTTCATTACATAATTATCCCAGGTCTCAGTTAAAAGAGCACAGATCACTTCCCTACCAGGTGGACTGACGACCTGAAGAAGACAGTGGGAAGCCGCTGGATTCAGAGGGCCCAGGACCGGCCAGAGTGGCGCCAATTAGGGAGGAATATGCCCATTAGTGTACTTTAAAGGCTGTTAGATAGATAGTTCGGTACATTACTTGATTGCACATCATATAACTTCCAAGATTTTTGGAGTGTTATGCCCAGTTCCATTGATTTTATCTGCTTTACGTTAACTTTGCCATTTTTGAATCCTTTTTCTTTACAATTGTGGACCTTTTCACTCTTTGTGTATTAAAGTTTTGCAGTAATGTTTTTTTTTCATTACTTTAATCAAATGAATTTTCTCTTTCACAGTGTTTTTTATTAAAAGTAAAGTATTTTTTTTATTTTTAAAGCTATTTCATATTCTTTTTTTAGGAAAACCTAATAAGGGAAGGTTTAGAATTAGAACTGGAGAACAAGTGTCTGTCATTTGACGGGAAGACTTGGTTCCTCAAAATACACATTCCTTGGAAGACGGAGATGAGGCTCGCTGAGGTTATTGGCATGAAGCTGCCTACGAAGCGGTTCATCACCATTTCCGTGAGAGCCTGGGTGAGATTTAAGGATTCTTAAATCCTTATAATAAAATTAATATCATCAAAAACATAAATGTGACATGAGAGCCAAGTTCAAAAAAAAAACTAATTTATATCTAAATGGGTGCCAAGTTCTGCTTGAATTACATGCAGTTGTGACTAAAATTTTAGGATTTTCTACACAGAACTTGGCACCCATTTAGATCTCAATTCTTTTTTTTTTTCACCGTGGCTCTCATTTCTGATTTATGTTTTTGATGAGACATCATTACTTCTGTCCTTGTTTTGTACTTGTCTATAATAATTATTGTATTGTATATAATTGTTTTGTACTTGTCTATAAATTATTAGTATTAATTAATAATTAATATACCTATTGTTATTTGTAAAATTACTCTGTATAGTGGACCCGCTAATTCACTACTTCATTTTCAGTTTTTAGACTTTTTCCTTCTTATACGCCTAATGGTCTACCTTGATGCCAAATATCATATTTCTAGGTCTAGCTTATAGAAGTAGGTTAGGTTTTTGATCGTATGTCAGTGAGTCAGTCACCAAAATGCGGATTTTTAAACTTTAACACATCAATAACCCCAATGAACCCAAGAAAATCCTCAGAATTAGAAAATGACAGAGATTTGTGCTCACTAACTTATTTTTTTCCGTATAAACTATAAATGTTTGAAAAAATAACATTTCAGGGTGACGAAAAAGTACCAGACAATGAACAGAAATGGTATTCAAAATGGCGGAGAAAATGGAAGGACATTTACGAGTATGAGCACAACAGGATCGAGCCAGAGCCCTCCTTCTATGTCTCTACTGAGCAGAAGGGAGTTAGGCGAGAGGAACAGTAAGTTATATTGTAAAAAATATTATAATTTTTGGGGGTATTAGAAATCCTTCCATCCCCGAGGACTCATAAGAACTCTTAGATGTGCAGGTGGAAATGTTATCCTTCACTGAAAAAAGAAATTTGAATTATTTTTTTAATGCACCCATAACATCTAACTCCTTGGTAACTTTACCCCAGAAGCAAATATGTTTATCAACCCAAGTAAAAATCTTTTGTCATTTCTCTCGTCTCTGATTGTATTTAAATTTCCAGGTTCCTAGTCAAAGACCGTCACACCCAGTTCTCTCCCGCCCAACGAAGTTTATTGGTGATGCAAATACTGCTACGAGCCAAATACGATAATAATGAAACTAAGGTAATGATAATATCAGAATTTATCTCTCGATGGCCTTAGGCTGCAGCCCTAATATGTTTTCAAAGAGAAGATGACCAAGATTCTCTGTGCTGATGACATGAACAAAACAAATAAGACCGCGCCAACCTGAGGATAAAAATTTATCTGAAATGTCTGCCTTTTCCAGGAATCAAAATAACATAATTCCTAAATCACGTGTTTAAGTAATCTATGCATTGTGACAGTTTACAGTTGTTAATAAGCCAATGGTATTGGCTATAGAATATAAAATTGAAAAGAGAAAGACTAACAAAAACAATCTTCTTCCAGATGGGAATACGTCGTCTCCTGAACGACGGGACCTACATCGCATGTTTCCCGTTACACGAAGGTAGATACGACATGGATACGCCAGAGGGAACACAGACTGATAGACGGGTAAGGTTTTACACGAACTGAAAACAAAACATTTTAATAAAAGGATCAATCTTTCAAACAAAAAATGAATTTTCCAAATCGGTTCCTACTAAACAGAGTTCTGAGGTAGCAAGAATTAAAAAAAAAGATTTTTTGGTCGTGAAAAATATTAATTGCAAGCAGTCATCACGCATAGATTTATAATAATACTAGCTGATCCGTCGAACTTCGTATCGCCTAACAAACTATTTTTTTCTAAAATAAAAGTAGCCTAAGTTACTCCTTTTAACATCAGCTATCTGCGAGTGAAAGTCCCGTCAAAATCGGACCAGCCATTTCAGAGATTAGCCGGAACAAACAGACATACAGACAAAAATAGTGAAAAATGTTGTTTTGGTATATGTACCGTGTATAGTACATCCAAATGCACATAAAGTATTATTATTAGTAAAAAGCTGATATTTTAATATTACAAACAGATACTCCAATTTTATTTATTTGTATAGACTAGCGTTCTGCTCGCGGTTTTTCCTGCATTTTCCAGGATAATAAATACCCTATACCTTATACCAGATCATGGTCTACCTGTGTGCTAAATTTCATGAAAATTCGTTTTATAGTTTTTGCGTGAAAGAGTTACAAACATCCATACATCCTCACAAACTTTCACATTTATAGTATTAGTAGGAAGGATGATTTATTAATCTTAGTAGATTAATGAAGGGAAGAGAGAGTTCCCTTAAGAAGGCCTTGAGCATCCTCCACCACGCTGTTCCAGTGCGAGTCCAATTTCCAATATCCAAAGTCCAATATCTATATATTTTCCCCCAGCTCCTATACCTAGAATGGGCTCGTCCCTGCAAGTGGTACAAGAAGCAGCCGCTGTGGCTGGTGCGCCGCTACTTCGGCGAGAAGATCGCGCTGTACTTCTGCTGGCTCGGCTTCTACACCAAGCTGCTGTACGCCCCCGCTGCTGTGGGAACACTGTGCTTTCTGTACGGCCTCGCTAGCATGGACAGCGCTGATAACATACCCAGGTAACACAATAAGTTAATTGATGTCCCTGTAGTCTATTTTGCTAGAGGTTCTGACGGCAAAGCGATTGGTAACAAGAAATGAGGAGTTTATCTCGCAGTTTCTTCTCCTTCTTGACAAAGCATCCGTACGGTGTCGTGTAAACCGTTTTGCACTGTCATCCCTTTTCCGCCATCACCTAAGTTCACGGAGCTCAGTCAATTGAATTCATTGTGAAAATTAAGTTCCACTAACTGTTGGGTACACCTGCAATGTCTTCCTTCGTCCTTAGTTCCCAGTATGCGTAATGAGAAAGAAAAAAAGAGAGACTAAACACTCTATAAGCCTTCTTTATATCTGCTTGTTTTATGAATAAGGGAGTGAGACTCTTAGATTTTATTGTTTATGCTTTGCTATTTCGAATAAATGCTTTTTCTTTCTTTCTTTCTAATGTTTCCTTGTCCCCCAGCAAGGAGATCTGCGACAGCAGCGGGCCGGGCAACACGACGCTGTGCCCGCTGTGCGACAAGGCGTGCCAGTACCAGCGGCTGGCCGACTCCTGCCTGTTCGCCGAGCTCAGCTACCTGTTTGACAACCCCGCTACTGTGTTCTTTGCCATCTTTATGAGCTTCTGGGGTTTGTGTTGTTTTTAGACGTTGTAGGAATGTAACAAGTTGGCACAATAGGTGTTCTTAATACCTTTTCCAGATAACCTATTAAGCTGTGGGTAAGGTAGACCTCCTATGCATTCCTTATGAATAGGAAATAAATGTATTAATGAGTGTTTTAGATGTTTTTTTAATCAATTAATGAATTGATGGATGGATGAATGAATGGATGGATAGATCAATGCACGAATGAAATAATTAATAGCAAAGGACCCCGCAAAATCCTTATGGGAATTGGCTCTCGGCTAAATTAGCTAAAATTTTGCACAGAGGTAGCTTTCATCATGCTGATCAAAAGTCTTAATGGGCGCAACCCCCCAAAATCAAACCCAGACCCACCACTCCCCCCCAAATCTCAAAATACTCCCCAAAGCAGATTCAATGAAAATCAATGCTTAAGGGATATATTCATAAGAAACTTCGCACAGAGGTAGCTTTCATCTGCTGATCAAAAGTCTCAATGGGCGCAACCCCCCAAAATCAAACCTGAAATCAAAAAGGTAAAAAAAGATTTACGGACATTTAGTGATGTGGTTGGTGTTTTATTATGATTTGGGTTTACTTAATTTTATTATGAGGACTTGTAAAGAAAATGGCGCAATCCCATTAGTCCCGTTGAGTTGTTTCGTAACGGGACAACTGGCACATACCTGACAGTTGTCTATAATATTCTCAACAGCTAGATAAATTCTGGCAATCCGCAAATTAAACCAGCTAGACATTATTGCCTGCACCCATCACAGTGTGAGAGGAAACTTTGATGATGTTATGATGAAGATGTAAATTTCACCAAATTTTGTTACAGCGACAACATTCTTGGAGCTTTGGAAACGGAAACAGTCTGTCTTGAGATGGGAGTGGGACTTGGGAGGCGTCGATCAAGTACGTCTCTTTACCATTCGAGCAAGTGCTAAGGCAGAATTTTAAGAAATTCCCATGGGATGGAAATAAAGTGTTTTTTTTTTTATAAATTTCCTTATTTTCACAAAATTATGGCAACTATAAAACTACCTTATCCACGCGGATATAGTTCAAAAACACTTGTCAAAACTATTGTCATTACTTTTTATTGGAATATTAATTTATTTAGTGTAAAAAAAAATAGTGAACAAAAAGTATTAGCATTAAATTGTTATTTGTCTTTAAATTCCTTTCATTTTGAGTCAGCCTTGACTGGTCCAAAAAAATGTTTATCGTGTAGTAGCTACTTTTTATCCGTTTTCGCTTAATCCATTGACAGGATGAAGAACCTCGTCCCGAGTTCGAAGCATCAGTGAAGACGTTCCGCACGAACCCGGTGACGCGCGAGAAGGAGCCGTTCCTGCCCACCTGGCAGAAGACCATGCGTTATGTCGCCACCAGCTCCGCCGTGCTCTTCATGGTAAACACTGCTACTTTGTTGTTAG
The DNA here is from genome assembly GCA_951805285.1 of Thymelicus acteon. Lineage (NCBI taxonomy): Eukaryota > Metazoa > Arthropoda > Insecta > Lepidoptera > Hesperiidae > Thymelicus > Thymelicus acteon. The sequence continues at coordinate 2,348,267 of OX638230.1, forward strand.
TGTCATTGGTATTAGAACGAAATAAGAAAGAAAGAAAACATATTTGTTCCGTCAGTATTTACAGTATCAACTGCAACTAGCATTACATATATGTAATGGCGATGTCGAAAAACGTGTGCATGTGGATTGAAGGCTCTTTTTTAAAAGTTACTCATACTTTTTCAACATCAAGGAGACAATTAAAAAAAAATAATGAAAACATCGTGGTGAAGATAAAAATCTGTGAAACGTATGGTTAGAAAGTTGTGGTCGATAACTGGAACACTCAATTTAACGCTATTTTAAGAAAATCCTGTGTGATGTGCAGCTGCAGTCGTACCATACCCTCCAGACGGAAACGACTGCATTCAGATTTGCTGTGGGTTACTCACACCTTCTGATATTCCGTGCGGCCGTGAGCGTTTATTATTTCATTTCGGACGTATTGGGACAGCTTAGAAACCTGACCACAATCCCATACCGCCATACAAAGGTCGTTACAGGCGACTGAAGCTGGCCCGATTGGTTGGGTAGTGGATTATGTTATAAGTAATATTATTATTAAATAACTTATTAATATGAATACTTAGTATTTTACTGTAAAGCCTGTCTGGTTAGCCTCTTGCTTGAGTCAGCGACCAAACTGGAAGATAGAGAGAAGGAAGGCCATCTCTGTATATGAAAAATGTCCGTGCCGCTGCGGTGCGGTCTACAACAGCTATGTTCGAAAATCTATTTGGTGGACACTAGCGCCATTCATTACGGGTGGCATAACTCAGCAAACTTCACTCCGTCTACACCAGCCATGTTCATATATCTATTTGTCACACACTAGCGCCATACTGGAATGGCCATTATTGGAACCTCTATTTTCTGTAAACAGCTGGACAATTTTTCAACTTTCCCTTCATATGAGATGGCCCTCCTTCTACCTCAATACTCCATGCACCAAACTTACTTCCCACAGATAACAATAGTGATGGGGGCGGTGCTGGGCACGATAATCTACCGCATCTCCATGGTATCCGTGATTTACGGGGGTAGTGGGTTCTTCCTCAAGACGCACGCCAAGATCTTCACCGCCATGACCGCTGCGCTCATCAACTTGACCATCATCATGCTACTTACTAGAGTAAGATTTTAACTCACTTATTAGTACGTTAGGGATTTTAATAATCTATCTAGCGATAGTCTCTGCATAAGTTCAGGTAAGAGTTGCAAAAGCTAAAATTATAACGTTTTGAGCTTGTGAATTTGACAATTCTAGTATATTATGACTTGAGAGAAGTCCAGAATTTTAAAATAACTAACAGTGTTTAAGTAACGTTCACGTTCACGTTCGTTCACGTTGACCATATTTCTCGTATTTCCTTTGAGTAAAATTGCCTACCTCTGGTATTTAGGAAAGTTACTTTCCCTCTAGAAGGGGTAAAAAAATTTCACCTTGTATACGTATAATATGTATGGTATTTGCATGTGAAAGCTTTGATTTTTTTTAAACAACAAATGAAATTATTAAAATATCCACACAAAAAAAACACATCAGTTCAATAATTTTTATTTATTTCCAGATCTATGCCAAAGTAGCGGTCTACTTGACCAACATGGAGAACCCGCGAACTCAGACCGAGTATGAAGATTCGTATACTTTCAAGATATTCTTCTTCGAGTTCATGAACTTCTACTCTTCGCTTATTTATATAGCTTTTTTTAAGGTGTGTGATTTATCCTGCTTATACTACTACTATTCGATTTACTTACAAAAACGAATGGTTCCCAGTCCCAATATTGCACCCTGTAACACTACTTTTACTTGTTATCTAAAATCTACTAACTTTCTATCAAATTTCAATTCTAAATAATCTTCTCATAAAAGTTTTACAATTTAAAGTGACTTTTTGAACCTCATCACAATTATTTTATTATGTATTTGATTATTACGCTTAGCCAAGGTGTCCAATGCTTTAGTGAGTACTATGAAAATTTCAATGAAATTCTCAACTTTTGCCAATATTGATTGACAATCTTAATAAGTTAGTAAAGTAAATTAGTTAAGTATTATTTTAAAACCTTTTCTTATTTTCCGTTGCTTATAATTTATGAATATACATAATCTTTTCTAGGGTCGCTTCTACGACTATCCAGGTGATGACCAGGCGCGTAAATCCGAGTTCTACAAATTAAAAGGCGACATTTGTGACCCTGCCGGCTGTCTCTCTGAACTGTGCATCCAGTTAGCTATCATCATGATTGGGAAGCAATGCTTCAATAACTTCGTGGAATTGGGATATCCGTGAGTTTATTACACATGTCATATGATGTCAATCTGTCCAAGGCAAATTCTTGCTGCTAAAAATTAAAACAGATCGTAAGATGATGTGATCGCTGAATCAAAATAATTAACCTGAGTTTATAAATTAATGGATGTTGCAATTATGGCCTTCCATACCCAATTTAGGAGCCCTGCAAGCTTGGAAATGTTCTTCTCTATAAAAAGACAGTGACGCAGCAATTTGCGGTGAATTTGTAGCAGAAACTAAGATCATTTATCGGCTATTTTCATAAAGATCTTATTTTGATATTTGAGGAGTTTCCCATCATCATTGTCTTCCCTCAGCAAGTTCCACAATTGGTGGCGGCAGCGCTCGCACCGCGCCGTGACGCGGGACCCCAGCAAGCCGCACATGGCGTGGGAGCAGGACTACCACCTGCAGGACCCCGGCCGCCTCGCGCTCTTCGACGAGTACCTTGAGATGAGTGAGTTCTTTCACATGCTAGACTAGACAAAAAAAATGTTCTCTGTAAACGCTCATGCCAAGCGCTACTTTTAAAATTTGTAAAGTCACGTGCTTTTTTTCCCGCACGTCATTCCCATCTCATACGTTACGTACATATGAAGGCAGCTTTAGGCGTGAGCGTTTACAGAAAAAAAGTTTTGTCTAGGGCATCTGGTACGGGGATTGTGTCCGGAAAAGGTAAACTCTTCAATGAAGCATAGTAATATTATAGCCTTAAGAAATAAAGCGGTCGCTGATGATTTCAAGTAAGGAAATAATACAATAATAAATAAATAAAAATAAAAATCCTTCTATTTCTTGGGTCGTCATGACATGAGAGTTATTTGACTAAAATTGTTTCAATTCTTGTAACACTATGAATTATAATATTTAAAAACTAACATTATCAAAAACATTAGAATTAAATTGTAAAATTATGGGATTATATGAATAATTAAAATAGAATTTCAATATCACATTGCTTAATAATAATTTCATTGATATTTATTTACATGCATATTTGTCACGATTCTTAATACTAAGGGCTTGTTTCACCATCTTCAAGTAGAGTCCTGAATAAGCTATTCGCCGGTTAAAGTGACGTTAAAGTGTCATTTTACATACACGAAATGTCAACTTAACCAACGAATAGCTTACTTCGGACTTACTTGAAGATTGTGAAACAAGCCCTAAATAATATAATAATGCTAATTAACAAAAATAAATAGTCAAAAATAACAAATGTTTCAATGTACATAGTATATAGTTTAAATCATACTTACTACTTGTCGTGGTATTCTTGAACTGTAAATTGCATTTCATCTTTTAGGAGTTTATTTAAGTTGTCATGTAGATATTTTAGGTAACTGGATATCTGGGCATCCGTTTTTAAGGGTATAGTTATATTATTACTGTAGCTTGCTCTACTTTTTTTTAGGCATCCGTATTTTTACTGTAGCTCTTAATGATCTGTGGTCAGATGGAAATGTTATTTCAGGACTTCAATGTTACGGAAATTCTTCAGAAAATTTCACAAAAAATAATCAAGTTCCTTTTTAGTTTTTCCGTCTGGTGATCTCCATGTCGATCTATTTCTGGTTTTCTTTTTGAAAAATGTATTCAATCGTTAATAAATGTTTCAAAAAATACAATAGATGCAACGAGGTGATGAGATGCCCCCTTGCAAGACCTAAAAAATCGTGTCATGTAGTTGTTTGCATGTTTCCTCTTATCATACCTTTTGAGTTTCAACTTTTCAGAAAAGCAGACAAAAAACAGGTAGACTACCTAACGGTAAACAGTTGTTCAGTCAGCCTACCGACATCCCCGACTCTAAAGGGGTTTAGAATCTGGGGTCACCAATCCGAAGTCACCAATCTGGGGTCACCAATCTGGGGTCACCAATCTAAGGTCATTAATCTGAGCATAATCAGTGAATTCATCGATGAATGATTCTCTTTCAGTCCTTCAATATGGGTTTGTGACTCTATTCGTGGCGGCGTTCCCGCTGGCGCCACTGTTTGCGTTGCTCAACAACATCGCTGAAATCCGTTTGGACGCGTACAAGATGGTGACGCAAGCCAGACGCCCTCTGGCGGAGAGAGTAGAGGACATTGGTGCTTGGTAAGAACAACGATAAATATAAAAATACTGTGCTTTGATATGTATTTTGTGCTAAGGGGACCCTAAACAACTATGACTTTTTTTTTTCTTTTCAGGATATGGAAGATGACTCATCTTCCATATCTTGAGACACTTTAACTTTGACGAGTTTTTAACACTTCGCATTTAATACCGATTACTGCACAATATAATACGGTCCACTCGATTTTTGTATTGATAGATACAATGAAATTCGATCCATTGGCGGATGAATACTAATACACATGTAAGGTGGATCGGCAGAAATATTTTTTACCGAAAGCATCACCGATGCGTTGCCAACGAAGAAGGACTGAGTTCCCCCCAGAAGCTATACACAAAACAACGCCTGTTATAAGATACTTGTCCAGGTACGGCATCCTGCGAGGCATCACGTACGCGGCCGTGGTGTCCAACGCGTTCGTGATCGCGTACACGAGCGACTTCATCCCGCGCATGGTCTACAAGTACGTGTACTCTCCAGACAACACGCTGGCCGGGTACATCGATCACTCGCTCTCCTGTAAGTTGGACATTGTATTCGATTGTTTACTATATCTAAACATCATATCTGTACAATGGGGAATGTTCTGAAGTACTGTTTGGCTTAATACCTGCAGTTGGTTTTCGATACCGCACATCACAGAGTACCAGGTTCCACCAACAACACCTGGATACCTGGCATTCGACCACAGTTCGGTTCTCACGTAATTTTCTACCTCGTACGTGTAAACTGTGGAATAAACTTCCTGCATCGGTGTTCCCTTTATAAGCTATGACATGGGGTCCTTCAAGAAGGGGGTCTATCGTCATCTTCTTGGCCGGCAACGCGTTGGTGACGCCCCCGGTGTTGCTAATGTCTATGGGCGGCGGTGATCACTTACCATCAGGTGACTCGTCTGCTCGTTTGCCTGCTAAAAGCATAAAAAAGTAACATAATACCAAATGTCTATTCACACGTGCGACAGCGATCACAGCGATATGGATTGGCTTCAACCCATTAATGGTCCACTACTGAGCACGGGCCTCTCGTAAGGAGACCTAGAGCATATTCCACGCTGCTTTAGTGTGGGTTGGTGGGTTAGTGAACATGGCTTAGCCACCATTATCAATCAATCAATGCCACTTGACATTATTATGTAACATTTCATACTTCAGGATCAAAAACATTTCATAGCCCAGGATCAAATAAATTAACCTTTGTTATTAAGTTAGTACCTATTAGTCTACTTTGCAAGAGTCCGCGGTTATCAATATGTATAATGGTATATACTTTAAGACATGCGTGGCAGCTCCCTCCCTTCCACAACGAAAACATGCACTACAATAATTAAGAGTATATTCCAACATACATACCAGAACCAACACGTGTTTCGCCCCGAAACGGAGCGTCATCAGGATAAGTTGACTCTACGATAGTTAGTCGCCAAGTAAACATCGACCATCGTTCATTGAGCGCGGCTTATTTATACCCAATTCGCCCCCCAGTATTCAATACATCCGACTACCGCGAGGAGTGGGGCGCGGATGAGAACGAGGTTGACCCCCCGATGTGCGCGTACCGGGGGTACCGCAACCCTCCGAACCACGCGGACCCCTACGGCCTGTCCCCCCACTACTGGCACGTGTTCGCCGCCAGGCTGGCGTTTGTCGTCGTGTTCGAGGTAAGGTTTGGCCAGGAGACTTAGATCAGGTACTTGATGTAACTACTCCGCAAGTGATACTAGTGGCCGTGGATTTTTCAAAACCATTATGCTGAGCGTGAACCTTTTTCGTGTATTATCTTGTAGTTTTAAATATTGTTTTTGGTTATAATTTAGGTGAATTAAACATTTCTTTCTTTCTTTAATATAATAATTCTAATGGTATATTGGCATAATGACGCTGGATCTGCGGGGTGACGGATCCGGTTTTTTGGATTATAATTGGATTGGAGTCTGAGAACTGTCTTTCTCTATATATGTATATATCCCTCTCTCCCCAGCACGTAGTATTCGGTCTGACGGGGCTGATGCAGCTGTTCATCCCAGACGTGCCGACGGAGCTACGCACACAGCTGCAGCGCGAGACGCTGCTGGCCAAGGAGGCCAAGTACGAGCATGGCCGCCGCAGACAATCCACCGAGTGCCGGCAGCTGTTTCAACAGAAGGGGGATGGAGGTGAGGAGTTGCGACATCGCACATAAGTCACACGGTGACGTCACGCCGCCTGAATCACGCTAAGTTTTCTGCATCGGTTGCATATACAACGCTTCTACAAGATCAGTCGGAGCTCGGCCCCCCACTTTACTAAAGTGGTGCTCGATGTGATGTTCATGGTCATGTTTGAGATCTAATGCTTGTACGTTGACGTTAAAAACTTACGGCTTTAGTTTGTGTATTTCATGGTCATGGCGATCCTCCTGAGTCCTGATGATAAGTGGTCAGCGTCGCATCGCAGGAGAATAGATGCATTCGAGATGTGGTGCTGGAGGCGAATGATGAATATCAGCTGGACAGATCATAGAACCAATGTCTCGATATTAAAAACGCAAGGCATCAAGATTCGGCTACCGACCACCTGTCTGCGGAAAACACTCGAGTACTTCGGTCACATAGCAAGAAAAGACGCGGGTAGCATAGAAAAGCTCATGCTCACAGAGAAGATCGAAGGAAAGAGACCGAGACGTTGGACAGACCAGGTGAAAGAAGCGCTTGACATCGCCATCTACAGTGCTTACCACACAATGAAGAACCGGCAAAGATGGAGAAACATCACAAAGAAGGTTATATCAGACCGGAGCCACGATTCCCAGTAATGAGGGAACGTCGCAAAGAGGAGGATATATTTTATCTTCAACATCTGTTTACATTTCAAGATGCCGTAGATTATACGGTGTAGACAATGTGCTTATCTAAATTATTTATTTTCTATATCTAATCATTAGACTTATATTCATTATAATTCTTATCTTATTATCTTCTAAAATTTTTAGAGCGCACTGGCCCCTGGCGTAGAATGTCACGCGCATCGGATGGTCTGGACGCGCACGTCGCCGTCGCGCAGCGGCCTTCGTCGCCACAGATTACACACTAACGGCACAGATTATAGGGTGTAGTCATAAACAATGAAGGAATACTGGCGCAGATACACATGCTTATTAGTAGCACACGTATATGACCATTTGCAATGCCAAGAACTTTATAATGCAACTGGAAGGCAAGTTTTGAAGAGGTACCTGAAGATGGATCACGTGACATTGGATGAACAATTTCAACCAATAAAAGGCCTGATTGACGTTGTTCTTAAGACTCGCAGCCACTCGTAGGCTGTCGGTGTGTATCTTCGATAAATGACTAGGCACAGGTGTTCACTATTCATACAGTGTCACGTGATTCGTCTTCAGATTTCGAAGCTTGCCGTCCAGCTGTATATACGGGGTGAATTTTTCAAGTAGGCATGAATGGCCAAATTCAAAACTATGAGAAATAGCGAAAAGTATTCAAAGGAGTCTCGGGGCCGATTTTGATGAAAACTAAAACTGCAGCATTAAATTTTTGACAAATTTATATTCCTGGCCAGGAATCGAACCCATTGATTATGAAAAATTCGATAGTGTTGCTAACAAGGATCCAATTCTGGGAAGTAATGAAATGACATACGGCGATTCCTTTGAGCATTTTTCACTATTCCTCATAGTTTCGGATTAGGCCATCCAAGTGATCCACGCCCACTTGAAAAATTCAACCTGTATAAAGTTCTAGGTACGGATGGAATGGCGCATTCTGAACATGTGTGTGTGCTGAATTAGCATGCTAGATTCAAGCATGTGTATCTCTACTCAACATTTGTTGGGTGTGTATATTATGATAAAGCATTTTGACAAGTTCATGATTTTTCTCAAATCGAAAAAACTATTTGAGAGTCTGCTAATGTTGGAATACCTATAGTTTAATTTTTTTACATATTGCCTTTAGCAAACTGACGCCGTAAATCGCGGTAGCGATGATAGTGGAACAGCAATCCATGTTATGAGAAGCATTTGTAGAAAATTGCAGACAGATAGAGTGAGATACAGCAGCATACGAGTACACTTTATATTTTCAAATATATTATCTTCGTAATACATAAGTAATAAGTATTATTTCTTCTGTGATAATACCCTTATGATTCGGTTCGCGGCGTCCGTGTGCTAACGCCTTTAGAGACGCCATGACTTTAATATGACTATAACAGTGAGATCATTGCGATCATAGACAAATTAGGGATACAAAATATATTTATAAAAATAAGATTTAAGGAAGAATCGGACGGTTTGCAAGGAAAAGCACTAACAATTTTTGAAATATCTATATAGAAAACGGGGCACTGCAAAAAGCAAGATGAGCATGTGATTAAATATATTGTACTGTTATATTCGTAACTTATTGAGGGTCCAATCAGTAGTTTACCATTAAGGAAATGTATACCTACCTAACAAATATTTATTATATTGTATTTATCAATTTAAAACATGCCATGTGTCGAATTCGTGTTTATGTGTTTTGCTACGGATTTCTCTATTGTGGGTTCCTTTCTTAATTTAAGTCTAAATTACGTATAAATTGGTATAGAATTATAAAATAATTATTCATGTAAGATTAAATTAAATTAAGTTAGTTATTAAAATTATTGTTGATTAAATTAGGTATTTATTACTATTATTCATAAGCATACCTCTTTTTCTCTGTTACAATAGCACAACACTATTGCTTTTTCCTATATTATTACTACACGAAGCATCTTATCAATAGGCATGATGACAGTAAGTAAAATCACTAAAATTATGTAGTTATTTAATGAAACCCTGTTAATGGATTACAAAACGCATTTATCGTATTATCATTAGCGAGATAAACAACATTTTTGATAAAATAAAACTACAAAATACGGCAAGCCGCCATCTTAGCTAAAACGCCAGTCAGTCTCAATTAGCGCGAATTACGTCACACTTCTTAAAACAAATGAATATCACCATACTAATAATGACGTATTGTCTTTTGTTTTCCTAAGGACTGACGTCACAACCACGCCCTGACACTTTGAAGCGTTTTGGTGCGAATTTTAAACTTATAATTTGAAATGTATTTATACTAAAACTTATTTTTTTGCGGAAATATGATATACGATAATATATTTTCCAACAATATAGAACAGGTATTTCAAAATCTGTCATCATGCCTATTGTGGTTAAATTATCGATTTCATTATCGATTTGAATGTTCGAAAGTGTCTGATATAATTTAGTTAACCCTGTGTGCAATTTGATCCTGAATAAATCTTTTGTCGTCCGCCCAACGATACGCTATAAACAAGATTAAAATTATGATTATATTCGTTTAGGAATGTTGTGAGGCGATTCGGCGTGTTTTACAGCGCCATCTGTTACAGAGTAGCAGAAGATTTTTAATAAATTGTAATAACCCATTTCTTTTCATTACACAATTTTGTTATTAATAGCAGGCTAAGGATTCGTTTCTGGTAACACGATTTTTCAGATTTTTTTTTCTATGTTTACCGCCGCTTATTATCTCGTTCAGACAGTTTTAAACGTACGTCTTTACAGGTGTTAAAATTAATGATTATTATATTCCAGCTACCAAAAAAAATATTTTTATTTGCTAGTGTATTGAGTACAATTCTTCACCACTCGATTGCAGTGTCGGCGTTAGGGTATAAATATTAATGTTAAATCATATAATGAAAAATACAAATCCTTTTTGACGTGATAACGTCTATTAAAACGATGAACGCCGGGCGCACGCACGAAAAAATGTAGCGTTCGCGAGCGAGAGAGCGGCAAAAGCGAGAGAGAGGCACGATCGGTTACGATCGGCGTATCGTAGCCGATGCCGTAGGCGAGCCGTAGGCGATCGTCGTTGAGCGGAGCGGGGCGGAGCTGAACGGAGCGGAGCTTTGCCATGACGTTGTCACGTTAAACTACCGTCCGACTTTACAGACAACCATTTTTCATTTACATTTTTACGTTAAAAAAGCAAGCTGCAAAATTTACTCTTGACCAGTTTTTTTTCTTTCATGTTCTGTGAAAGCAATAAATTATTCTATGCTAACATCAAATATTTTATTGTTAATAATTAAATGAGAATTAAGCCAATTTCTATTTTGTACATGCCAAAAATTAAAGCGCAAATTGAGAGCTGAGATTGAAAGTTATAAAAAAGAAATAAGCAAAATGTTAACAGCAATAAAATTTCATTCTGCTTTAGATTTCTATTTATTTGAAATACCATTATAACTATTATCATTTCTCCATGGGGTCCGCCTGGATAGTTACCACCCTTGAGCTTGAGTCAACCGCCAAACGACTCGTCGTGTTCCGGCTGGGGGCTTGAGAGCCAGTTCTTTCTTTCTTTTTCTTCTCTGCTTTTGTTCTGTCTTTCTTTTTTGGTGTTGCTGATGTTCATGTGCGATGATAGCCACTTGCCATCACTTGATGGCAAGTGGCTATCGTCAGCTCGTTTGCCGGCAAGTTCCATATAAAAAAAATATATCACCTTTCTAAAAAGTTTGATAAAATAACCGAAACTGCGTCATTGTTGACGCAGAGATTAGACGGCATGACATTTTATAAATATATTTCTCGTGTATGTCCAAATCTAAATGTGATACTAGGTAGATACTTATTCAACTATACTATAACATAAGTAATGCACAGTCTGTGTTGAATCTCATATCTTATTGTAATTAGTGTTACGATACTCATCGAATTAATAAATTATTTTGTTGTTGTATGTTGTTTGTTTTATTTACATTTTTACCAGACTACACGACGCAAAGGAGGGTAATGTGTTTGTCTGTATATGTATGTATGTACGTGTGTTACTATGTGGCGTTGTAGAGACCAAAGGGATTTTACACGGGTTTACCACAGGGACAACCAGACGCCATATTGTCTAAATGAAAAAATAAATTCGACAAACTACGTCAAGTTGATGTTGAATAGGTACCTACTCAATTTTTTTTATAAATAACGCTTCACACTCATAGCCCCACACTAGGATTCCCTGTGTTGTGGGTGCCAGAATCGAACCCAGGACCCTCGGTGCGGCGATCCGGCATGGTAACCATTGCGCCACACGGGTCGTCAAATTTTTCATTCATAATTTTCGTTCATAATTTTTCATTATATGTGACTGTTTAGGATATATAATGATTTAAAGTTGGTTAAACAAACTATTCTCGTTAATTTACTAACTCCCTTAATGAAATGACAACATTGCGAATTTTACCGTCTCATAATCCTAATAAAGAAGTCGATGAATCAAACTAAAAAGTTTAAAATAAAAAAATATATAAAAATTAAAAACCTGACTGCGTAAAAAAACTAAAAAGCAAAAAAACAAGCCCAGTAATTCAGATTGTTGTTAAAAGAATATAATACTGAACAACTACACCATAGATGGATTAACAGTTGGGGCCTATTATTCAACCAATCAAATCTTGTTTGTTTTTCCCAAGCAACCCTGTAAAATTTTAATGGGTCCCGACTGTTCAGTTAATCCTTGTAGGTGTTAAATTATTTTTTTTAGTAACGTAGGTACCTCTATTGTCATCACATTTTAATTTATCTCAAGTAGTCTTTCCCAATTTCTGACAGTTTTAAGTTAAAAAAAAATACAGTCCGTTAAAAAAGAAGATAATAATATATGTGCGTTGGTCGCATTGAGACAACTTCCTCAGGGGGCAGTCCACCTCAGAACACAAAAATTGTCCCCTTTTACCCCTTTTTAAAAATCTCGCCAAGCCCCTACAAGACAAGTCCGAGGAAACCCGAACTGACGGCAGGCCCAATTATAAAACACGTACCTATGCATTATGTGTGTGTATAGTTGCGCTTTAACTATTCAGCGCTAGATGGCGTTAATGCCAAGAATATCTAATTCAATAATATACCACTAGATGTCGTACCAATGCATCCACTTTTCTAATTTGAAGCATAGAATACTATTTGAAGATTAATACAGCTATCGTTAAACCATTACAACATTTTCAACACACAATTGACACTATGAACTTAGATAAATTAACTAATTTCCTCAAGTTTCTACACAATCGTTATCTTAGCAAAGCGACATGTTAAATATTGTTGATAAACATTGAATACTGGGAATTACTAAAATGAACGCTTATCAGTAATATCGGGCGAGCGATAATTAGCAACTATGGATAAAGTAACTGCACGAGACAAGTAAACAATCATAGACGAAACAAATAAACACTCAGTCATAGACGAAGTGCAGGATAATTCTACGTTTCACGGATCTAACTCACGCTAATAGTTACTTTAAGTGAATACCTCTGGCTAACGGTCACAGCTGCCCAATGACGTCATTAACATCAATCGACAAAATGTACATCTATGTTGTGTTGTGTTGTGAAACGGCATCTGATTTGTCACACATTACCAGCAAAGAAGAAAGCGAAGAACTCGCTGATGACTGGCTGTCCAACTACTTACCTACAACGGAAATATCAAGAAACTTTAATTACTTGATCCCAGAAATGGGGTGCTAACTGCTAAAGAATCAATCGGCTAATTACCATGTGTCTATGCATATTCGATACTACAGTAGGGTCGATTTGCAGCCGATACAAATGTAGGTAAACAAACCATTAAATAGTTTTCAAGGTTTTTCACCAACTGACATTTTGAACACCAAATACGTTTTATTTAGACAAACTACTCAATAAGGTATTTGTGAATTCTTAAATAAATAGTTATTGATCGTTAACAATTATAAATTCCGAGTAAATGTGGAAACAAACAAAATTAAATAACACTGTCATCATTCATACACTTTGCAATGATAACCTTATTTCCAAGAAGCGATTTGAAACCTTTAACATAACGTACTATTTTGCCTTAATAAAATAAATAAATAAACGCTAACACACTCATACCCCCGCAGTAGGTTATTACCTGTGTCGCGGGTGGCATGGACTACACATAACACATCACAATAACACCCATGACCCGAGTACAAATATTTATTTGCCACATAAATATCTGCCTGCCCCGGCCGGGAATCGAACCCGGGACCCCTCGCTTCGCAGGCAGGGTCGCTACCAACTAGGCTATAGGCTCGTCAAATGAGTGCTTAGTTTATCTGAATAAAACGCATTTGGTGTACAAATTCATGTCAGTTGGTGAAAACCCTAGAAAACGATTTTAATGGTGTGTTTACATTTGTATCGGCTGCAAATCGACCCTACTATTAAGTTGCGTACGGTACATGACCAAGCGACTTCCAACCGGCCCTCCGAAGCGAATATCTAATTAAAGAGAATTTATTTTAGTCGTATTGAGGCGGCTCAGAATTAGTATTCTGATATCCCTATTAACACGCCTCATGGGTGTCATAGAAGCGACTAAATCCGGCCCGCTGGTGGTAGGGGCCCACGCAGGGATTATATTGATAATATTGATTTGAATAGTTCATTAATACCATTATTAGCTACTATATTTCTCCATGGGGTCCACCTGGATGGGTACCAACGTTCCTCTTAATTGAGTCAGTCGCCATACGACACGTGTTTCAGCTGGGGGCTTGACTTGAGACTCTTGAAAGCAAGATCTTTCTTTCTTTTTCTTCTCTCTTTCTTGACCAGCAAGTGATACCTTTGGTGTCGCTGATGTTCATGGGCAACGATAGCCACTTACCATCATCGTCATAAAAAAAACTAGAATTAATATTAATGGTCACGTAAATTAATTGCTAATAAAATAACCCATCAATGAAATCCAATTCAGTTAAGACAACGTGGAAAAGTATTAGGTAATAAAATATAAGTGTTTAGTTGACTTGGCAAACGAACAGTGCCTTGAGAGTCGGGTAATTTCCGGTGTATGATGTAGGTAGCTACTACGGAGTCTTCGGGGCATGAAAAATACAGTCGTGTAGTGAAAAATTGCCGACAAAATATGTTGGACAGTATACAAAATATGTTGGGCAATATACAAAATATGTTGGGCAGTATACAAAATATGTTGTGCAGTATACAAAATATGTTGGACAGTATACAAAATATGTTGTGCAGTATACAAAATATGTTGGACAGTATACAAAATATGTTGGGCAGTATACAAAATATGTTGTGCAGTATACAAAATATTTTGGACAGTATATAAAATATGTTGGACAGTATAAAAATATTTTGGACAGTATATAAAATATGTTGGGCAGTATACAAAATATTTTGGACCGTATATAAAATATGTTGTGCAGTATACAAAATATTTTGGACAGTATATAAAATATGTTGGACAGTATACAAAATATGTTGTGCAGTATACAAAATATTTTGGACAGTATATAAAATATGTTGGACAGTATAAAAATATTTTGGACAGTATATAAAATATGTTGTGCAGTATACAAAATATTTTGGACAGTATATAAAATATGTTGTGCAGTATACAAAATATTTTGGACAGTATATAAAATATGTTGGACAGTATACAAAATATGTTGTGCAGTATACAAAATATTTTGGACAGTATACAAAATATGTTGGACAGTATACAAAATATGTTGAGCAGTATACAAAATATGTTGAGCAGTATACAAAATATGTTGGACAGTATACAAAATATGTTAGGCAGTATACAAAATATGTTGGGCAGTATACAAAATATTTTGGACAGTATATAAAATATGTTGGACAGTATAAAAATATTTTGGACAGTATATAAAATATGTTGGACAGTATACAAAATATGTTGTGCAGTATACAAAATATTTTGGACAGTATACAAAATATGTTGGACAGTATACAAAATATGTTGAGCAGTATACAAAATATGTTGAGCAGTATACAAAATATGTTGGACAGTATACAAAATATGTTGGACAGTATACTAAATATGTTGGGCAGTATACAAAATATGTTGGACAGTATACAAAATATGTTGGACTGTATACTAAATATGTTGGGCAGTATACAAAAATATGTTGGACAGTATACTAAATATGTTGGGCAGTATACAAAATATGTTGGACAGTATACAAAATATGTTGGGCAGTATACTAAATATGTTGGGCAGTATACAAAATATGTTGGGCAGTATACTAAATATGTTGGACAGTATACAAAATATGTTGGACAGTATACTAAATATGTTCGGCAGTATACAAAAATATGTTTGACAGTATACAAAATATGTTGGGCAGTATTTTTATTATTTTTGTTCTAACACTATACCTTAACTTAACTTTAGCCGTATTAGGGCGGCTTAGAATACTAACCCTAATCCCAGGCCGGATGGGTGTCGTAAAACGCGACTAAATCCGGCCCACTGGTGGTAGGGCCCCTCGAGGGATTGTATTATAATTATATTGATTTTAATTGTTAATTAATACCATTATTACTATTATTATTTCTCTATGGGTTTGCCTGGATAGCTACCACCCTTGAGCATGAGGCTTGGGGCTTGAGAGCCAGTTTTTTTGTTTCTCTCTTACTTAGCCAGCAACGCATCGGTGACGTCTTTGGTGTTGCTTATGTCCATGGGCGACGATAGACACTTACCATCAGGTGGATCGTCAGCTCGTTTGCCGGCTCTATATGATACTTAGTTATTTGTACTGGGTGGCGCCTAAAACGACGAAACATGGCCTAATTAAAGCTTAGTCATTAAAAGTGACTGTGCTGAACAGAGATATTCATTTTTCACCGCACAGTCACGGACTTGAAAAAAAACGGACGTAACCCCAACAACAAATTCAGTGAAGCACCCATAGTAATACCAACTCTATTCGTACAAGTACACACACCCACACATTGACACTTCACTGCTTCAATCGCGAATCAAAAATTACGCACACATGGTAAGCAGGCGGCCATTGCTATGCTTCACTCTCGATTAGACGAGGTTACGTTTGTCTTTTTTTCAGGTCCGACAGGAAAAACATATGTCATGTCATGTTAATATAAAAGTAAAAAAAGATGATACAAAACAAACTTTTAAATAAAAAATAATCTCATAACAGCAGTAAAATCATTTTATTTTTGAAGT
Source organism: Thymelicus acteon (assembly GCA_951805285.1). Taxonomy (NCBI): domain Eukaryota; kingdom Metazoa; phylum Arthropoda; class Insecta; order Lepidoptera; family Hesperiidae; genus Thymelicus; species Thymelicus acteon. The sequence goes on from OX638230.1 coordinate 2,364,719, forward strand.
GGAATTGTTCTTTAACTGGCTTAGGTACGTACCTAGTACCAAGTTGCCACTTTACGAATACCTATTAAGTATCTACCTATTTCTTACAAAATCCCCTTTTTTGTGAATAGGTAGCTGACTCTCGTTTAGGTACCTACACTGCGCCTAATATCTATAAGTCCGGTTTAGACGTATAAAGTAGTAAATTTTAAGTAAATAATTTTAAGTGCGCGTCCAAAGGTAATAATTTAGTAAAACTCTTTAGTTCATACAGTTCTTCACGACCTACTTAATAACTTAAGCATTTTACTAAATTTTAACTAATAAGTGCCTGTCCAAACGTGTTAAGCGATAAGCCCCGCCCACCTACTTATCAGAAAGTAGATTTTCTAAATTACTTGTTTATTTGAGTACTAAATTTTAACTACTAAATTGTCCGTTTACACGTATTAATTTACTTATTTACTTAACTCCTTAATACGTGTAAACAGAACATTAGGCGCCTAAAACAGTTTTACTATTATAGATAACATTGTAAAGTCATTACAAAAATAGAGTCAGTACTCAGTAGTAAGTCAATGGGCCACATAATCTATACGAGTACGCTGATGTCAACCATGCAGAGGGACAATCGCCGATCCGATAACAAAATCGGAAGCTGTTCTAGCGCGGTAAGGTCGCTGCCTTGGATACTCGTGATATATTTCATATGTATCTATACAAATAAATAAAATTGGAGTGTCTGTTTGTAATTTTAAAATAACAGCTTTTTACTAAGTGTATTTAATATTCGGCAAACAAGCTGACGATCCACCTGATGGTATGTGGCTATCGTCGCCCACGGACATCAGTAACACAGATGGAATTACCGATGCGTTGCCGGCCAAGAAAAAAGAGAGAAAAAGAACATTAAAAACAAGTCACCATATGTGAAAATTTTGTATTACTATTAACTACAACTATTAAATAAACTTTAACATTGTAACAGCATAATTCCAGATTACATAATTCCAGATTACCAAACAGGTTGCAGTCCGAGACCCATCAGATCTAGATTTCGACTAAATCCAGTTGGATCCAGTAGCTCAAAAACGCAGGAAGTTCCAATCACCTCCTGCGACACTCTGTAATTGGGGCAACGACCTATAGCTACTGTCTTTATTATCCAGGGATGTGAATGTGACGTTGATAAAACAATAGAGTATCCGAAATAAAAGTATCCGAATAATCTAAAAGTTCATGTCTGTCCGACTAACTATGACGAAAACCGTTCAAAATATATTTAATGTTATTGTTTAATTTTAAGTATACTTTTTAGTATGTAGTATATATCTATGGAAAATAATTTGAACCTCAGTTTAACAATGCACTGGATTGTTGCTTACCTTTAGAACTTATAAATATATTCCACACCTCAGTTCCACACATGCATCAGGAGTCACGCCAGTCGCTTGAGACAGAAAGATAAAGAATATCTTCCAAATACTGCCAATTAGATATTTAAGCGCCAATCAATAAGTTACACAAATGAATATTCATAAAATCAATTAAATAATACGGTATACTTTAAACCCAAGCACAAGCACATCCCTAGCCGCCCTCATTATTTCACAATTGTTTAGACTGATTTACATTGTTTAACTAAAATACAAGTAAATTATTAAACAGGTATCGGTACTATCGGTTTACGAAATCAGTAGAATAATACACTTGTGGACAAGTTGGGTCGCCAACAGTCGCGAAAATAACTTTGTTTACTAAATAGGACTCAGCTAAAAATGGACATAACTTTTTTTTTTATTTATTTTTTTATAAATAAATAAACGCTTACACGCTCATCCCCCGCAGAAGGTTTCTACCTGTGTCGCGGGTGGCATGGACGACCGTCTTACAAGTCCTACAAATCCTATAAGTCTCCAACTATGGAGGTATGTAACAAAAACTTTATTTTAGTGTCCCTTGAAAAGTCTAGATACCAACATAACTCGATAATCTCATAGCACAGTACACATATATACAGTAACGTGACTCGGCCCGATTCTCGAAAAACTTGCCTACGCGTCGCCGCGCGCTGGGGCTGTCCGCCGACAGTATTTTAATTTTATAAAACGACTTGAGTTTTTTTGTAGTTTTGTATTTATAAATGTTATATTTTCTATTTTAATAAATGCAATTCATTGTGAATAAAAAGGAAGTGTTCCATAAAAATCTATGTTGTGTTTTTATTAGTACTGTGAAGGTTCGTAAGCCTTCAGTATTGTATTAGAGACAGAGACTCTTAGGGTATGGTAAGTTCTTGCAGGTTAAGGTAAATAAAAAAGGTACAACTGTCCGATTCTATAAACTTCAAATATTTCAAAATGGCGGTACTTGTAGCCTGGCGTGGGATTGGGGTTAGTATTCTAAGCCGCCCCAATACGACAAAAGTAATAATAATCAACCATTAGATTTTTTAGCCCCTTATTTATAAATCTAGGCATTTTACTCGGTGGACTTATGAAAAATAAACAATTTAGGTACCTACTTATTGCAATACGTACTTGTTTTTATTTATTTTATTTATTTATCCTACATGCACTGATCTCCTTCGGCAGGACCGAAGACCTTGAATACAATAATTTGATTTCTTATTAATAATTACAATACAATAATAAAGTTAATATTAATCAATAACGCAATAATTATACAATACCTACTACCTAAGTTACTTACCTACAATAATTATATATACCTACCTACAAGTACGTATTATATATTATTATATATTATATTATATAGTATTATATATACTATATAATACGTACTTGTAGGTAGGTGTATAAAAATGTGTCTTACCTTTCGGAGTCTCCAGGTAACGTAAACAATGATATTCCTGGGTGACTTAATGTCGAATTAAAGCACCCAAAAACAGCACAATAATGTCTACTATTTCTGTTACCCTTTTCTACTGCCATCTTAAATTTTTCTAAATCCACAGCCGCACACGACCATACAGCTCAACCAGAGTAGAAAAACTAAAAAAATTGTTATTTGTACCGACCGGACCGTGGTACAAGCTCCGCTCGTTCGCCTGTCGGCAATCGCCACGCAGCGGCCGCTGTTGCCCTCGTATCGCACGCGTATTCGGATGTGGGTAGGTATAACGCGCTTTTCGGCCGTTTGTATGAAGAGCGACTACTGTATATATGTGTACTGTGCTCATAGTTAGGTCACATAGATACGGTCACTGATTCGCGCACTCTTTTGTATACAATTTTCTTGAAGGTAGGTACTAATCTACACTTTGTGCTCTTATTATGTATATACCTACCCATAGATCAAGTAATGAATAGATATGACGTAGACGTGATATTTGATTGAACCTAGGTATATTGAAACGAACCATTTCAAAAGGCTGGTAATCACATGTGATCTGTTAGGCTGAATAGCAGACAATTTCACTGGCAGTTGGGAGTTGATGTTTGTAATTTTTGTGAGGGCAATGACACAGAAGTTATTGTACTTAGTTTTCAAATGTTATTAGTATTTCAGTTGAGTATTTTAGTAGTATTTCAGTCCGCGTTATCAAACTATTTAATATATAGCAGTGATAGCCTAGCGGTTAGAACGTTGGTCTCACGAACAGAGGGGCCCGAGTTCAAATCCTGGCACGCACCTCTAATTTTCAAATATTATGTGCGTATTAGAAGTTAATTATCACTTGCTTCGGTGAAGGAAAACATCGTGAGGAAACCTGCACACCGGAGAGTTCTCCATAAAGTTCTCAAAGGTGTGTGAAGTCTACCAATCATATTGTGAGAGGAGACCCCGAGCCCAGCAGTGGGACAATTATGGGTTGTTGCTTTGCTTTGCTTTGCTATCAAACTATTGATGTGGAAAATATAGATATGGGTGCTAAATAAATTGACTTCTATTTACTATTACTATTGAATAATAGATATTATTCAAATTAAGAAAATATCAAATCCATACCAATAAATGGAGTTACAATTAAATTAATATCTCTGGTCATGGTTATAGACCATTGTAATGAAACCGACAAATGAGCAGAATATTTGCTAACGGCCTTTTTCAATAAACTATCCATTGTTTCTGGATACGTTAGTATTTAGTAAGCAAAATTATAACAAAACACTGACTTTTTGTCAGTTGCTAGGCAAAAAACAAATGGATATAGGATAATGAAAATTACCCTAAGTCACCCATGACATGACTCATGTCCTATCCTGTCTCCTAACAGCGTCCAAAGCTGGTCGATCACTACCTTGCACATGCCGTTCGAGCCTTATCGTTTGTAGCTTCAAACCATTAATAGCCCACAAGTCCCACAACAAGGTACAGGCAATGATATTATAATGTAAAAAAGAGGTAGATACGTCACTATCGCCCCGAAGATGAAGAGCGTAAGAACAGGAAATTGACCGTTCTGCTTGTAGTCGCTTTATTAATACAAGACGATAAGCACGCTTTTGTTGTTGTTAGAAGTGCTTGACATTTGACATACAGCGTTAAAATGCCTTCCTGTATTATACCAATGTGATTGGTGTAGTGAAACAAAAGATAAACGTGTGTGTGTTGTAGCTCTTTTCGGAACAGATTATTTGGTTGATATGTAAGGGTATAACGTATCTATATTTTTCAAATATCATTGGGCACAGGTACCTCCTTATACTCAGAGCACCTAAAGCTTACTCCACCACACAGGTTCACTGTGGATTGGTTTAGGGATTTAGTGGATGGGTAGCCAACCCAAGATTCGAAAGTTTAATGCCTGGGTGGCATTAATTGACATTGGCTTGTAGACCTCCGTCATTGCCGCTTCTATTTCATACTAATTCTGTGACCATATAGTGTCAATCGACACCGGAAGGGTCCAATTTAAGATCTCTGATGCAATTGCACTTGCTGACACGAATCATTCGTGCGTTCTTGGAACTCAATTACTGATATCTTCAGGTATATAATAAAACTAGCAACTAGGCCAAAAGTTCTTAACAGCAGCAATAATACAACATTAATTGAATATCAGACAATGTACCTAGATGGATTATGATAGAGAAAAACAAGACAATGTTAAGATTATTATTAGAAGATTATAGATTTGTATGCTGTACTATGATATTTATGAATTCAAGTAGATTTATCTATCTGTTTCATCTAAATATAAAATCTTTGGGTTAATTAATGACGTATCATGTCAAGATTAATGACAAATCTGTATCTTACTTTTTCTGAAACCTCAGATAATGAACTTGATCCTGCAATTCTACACAGGTTTTCGGCGGGCAATATGAAAACGAGAGGTCAGTATTAACTAATTTAGTTAATTTACTAGTCGCTTTCGGACGTTTTTAAACACAGACTTGTTAATTAATGTCGGTATATAAAATAACTTTGGTAAATTGACACTACGCCCGCTGAAAAGAATCCATGTCTATCGTGACGACAATCCATACTATACATCACTGTGACGTCACGTCAAAGCGTCAGAAACCTGAATCACGGTATCGAAGTTTCCTTGTGCGCGCATATACAACTTCCGATCATGATTTTGGCTTGAGAGCCAGTTCTTTATTTCTTTTCCTTCTCTCTTTCTTGGCCGGCAACGCATCGATGATGCCTTTGATGTTGCTGATGTCCATGGGCGACGATAGCCACTTACCATCAGGTGGATCGTCAGCTCGTTTGCCGTCTGTTTCCATAAAAAAAATAATGAAATTTAAGGAAAGCAATTTCCATACGAAATAGTTCAGTATTATTAAAATTAAAAAAGGCCGTCACGGGACGCCCGGAATGTGAAACATGTATCTATACTGTATACTGGATTGTACGATTGTACCGTATTGTACGCCTCTGTACTCAGATTTCAAAACTGGTTCGGATTATTAGTTTTCTTTCACATTGGAAACCGGGGTGTTTAGAGTTATCTATATGTACATTCCTATAACCACCGTATGAAGTTAAGCAATTTCCTCTACCATATTATTATTACCCCCACCAATACTTTCGGCTAGGCAAATATATGGAAAAACATATTTTTAAGTACTGTTATTTCTTCTGTGCCTATAGTCTATACCAAAATTGGAAATTGAAGTAATTAATAAATATCTATGACTAAATATGAAGTGAAATAAAAGAAAAATAGAGTTTCATTATTAAAAAATCACAGAATGGGCTTGTTCGGATAGAATTTTAGGTTTAGTTAAATTGGGATCGACAGGAATATTATACGACGATAACCAGTTTAACATATTATTATTATCTTTCTTTCGACTATTGGAGTTAGGTAGTTTTTGTACACATTATTGTTGTAGTAAAGAGCATTGTCGACTACTAATAATTAATTTCTGGGTAAATTATTGGGAATAAGTTGTGATTTCGTAATATTTGTCACTGTTCATTTCCTTGATAATGGCCAATTTTACATATCTGTGGATTTATACATAACTATATTGAACTACTATATATTGAATTATTATAATCGTGAAATATTAACAGTATCTGACCTACCCTTGCCTTTAGTGCGCGATGTATGTTTTAGGATATATGTATAAGTAGGATTTAATTTATCCATATAAACTATTTCTCTTCCTTCAATCCTATCCCTATGTTTTCATATTTCGTCTAAATATTTAAGCCTCTTTAAACGCACATCTTGTTTTTCTATTAAAAGTTTCCTGTTATCTTGAATTCTACAGTATCAAAAGCCCATATGAATAATTTTCCATAATGTAGATTATGGACCTATGAAATGTATGGCATAACAATGTGGTCAATGTGGTCATGCCGTTTGCCGTCACGACACACAAGTTGGTTGTACTGTCTATGCCAAGGCGCGCTTTGAGGTTTCAAATCAAAATGCAATTTTATTAATGATTCTAAAGCTAATCAAGCTACTACACGAAATAACAACAGATAAATTACCTAGGTCGGTTAAAATGCCTTTGTGTATTATACTCATGTGATTGGTGTAGTGAAACAAAAGATAAACGTGTATGTGTTGTAGCTCTTTTCGGAACAGATTTTTTGGTTGATTTGTAAGGGCATGACGTATCTATATTTTTTTAAATATCATTGGTTACAAATGGAAATATAGCTACGTAATCATCACACATTCTATGCGACATTAAACAAGGCAAGGTCAAGATTAGTGTACTATGATTATGTTGTGGTTGGTCGCGAACAATCGTGAAGTCACGTGATGATGATCACCGACCGGTTAGTGGTGACCTGCCGGAAGGGTTCTGGGTTTGATTCCCGCGTAGGACAGAAATACATTTTTAGCCGTATTAGGGCGGTTTAGAATACTAATCCCAATCCCACACCGGATGGGTGTCGTAAGAGGCGACTAAATCCGGCACGCTGGTGGTAGGACCCCTCGAAGGATTATATTGATAATATTGATTTTAATTGTTAATTAATACCATTATTATTATTATTATTTCTCGATGGGGTTCGTCTGGATAGCTACCACCCTTGAGCCAAACTACTCGTCATGTTCCGGCTGGGGGCTTGAGAGCCAGTTCTTTCTTTTCTTTTCTTCTCTCTTTCTTGGCCAGCAACGCATCAGTGATGCCTTTGGTGTTGCTGATGTCATGGGCGACGATAGCAATTACCATCAGGTGGATCGTCAGCTCGTTTGCCGGCTACTTCCATAAAAAATAAATACATAACTATGTGATAAAGTTAAAAAAAATCGTTAAATGGTTACGGCTACGTTTTTAGTATGCTGATATAAATAAATATCACATGGTCGGTAACTACTTATAGGTATAATTATCGTCTTTCCAAGCGGATGTGAGTTCAGTTCGTGACATCTAACAATACGTAAATTAGTACTGGACCGTACACCACATATTGTGGTAGCACAGCGTAAGTTTGCTGCTCGTATTAATACTGTATTGCAGTAAATATTAGAATTAGTTCGACTTCCGTTAGTATAGATGTTGTATTGGATATAGCCGTAAATACCTTATTCCATATTGCGATAATATAGATTTATTCTAATTACATAATAAATTATTCTTAAATATTAATAAATAAATAGCACTTCACACTCATAGCTCCACACTAGGATTCCCTGTGTCGTGGGTGCTATGGACAACACACTAGACAAGGACATTCACACCCAGACCGAGAACAGAAATTCAAACTCATCATTCATATTTCCGCCTCACTGGGAATCGAACCCAGGACCGTTGGCGCGGTGATCCGGCATGGTAACCATGGTAACCACTGCGCCATACGGATCGTTAGTAATTTCCATCCGCTGGATACCATAATTTTCCTTAAAAAACATATTATTTAAGTTTGTCAAGGAAAAAAACATATTGTTTATTTACCTTAAAATTAGGTTAATGTATTATTATTACCTATTAAAATATCGATCAGAAAAAACCAGAGTTTTACCACTGTTCAATTCAATAAACATTTAATACCTCTGTATACCAACTACATTCTAACATAAAAATAAATGATTTTATATAATACGAGTAACCGCCCTCGCTTTGCTTCGGTTTTCTTATTTTTTTACACCTTGGGTTACATTATTGGACTTTTATTAAGGATCCCTAATTTTTTGAAAATTTAATATAGCCTATGTTACTCGGGGATAGCGTAGCTTTCCAACAGTGTAAGAATTTTTCAAATCGGTTCAGTAGTTTCGGAGCCTATTCAATGCAAACAAAAAATCAAATCTTTCCTCTTTATATATTAGTATAGACTACATTCCGTCCGCAGCTGCGCCCGCGTGGATTTCGGTTAATTTACATAAAACCATAATGAATATTGAATATACCTACGCCTAAACCATCCCCAGTAATCACACAACGTATTGGTGAAAACCGTACAAAAATCCGTTCATTTCGTTTCATTTTATAATGTTAGGATAGCTGGTACAACACTGACTATTTTGAACCAAACATATTTATTATCTATACTAATATTATAAAGAGGAAAGATTTGATTTTTTGTTCGCATTGAATAGGCTCCGAAACTACTGAACCGATTTGAAAAATTATTTCACTGTTGGAAAGCTACACTATCCCCGAGTAACATACATAGGCTATATTAAATTTTCAAAAAGTTTGGGATCCTTAATAAAACTCCAATAATATAACCCAAGGTGTAAAAAAATAAGAAAACCGAAGCAAAGCGAGGGCGGTTACTCGTATTATATAAGAAAGATTTGATTGTTTGTTTGCATTGAATAGGCTCCGAAACTACTGAACCGATTTGAAAAATTCTTTCACTGTTGGGAAGCTACACTATACCCGAGTAACATAGGCTATATTATATTTTCAAAAAATTAGGGATCCTTAATAAAACTCCAATAATGTAACTCAAGGTGTAAAAAAATAAGAAAACCGAAGCAAAGCGAGGGCGGTTACTTGTTTATAATATTCACACAGCTATATTTTGTTTCCTTATGGGATAATTTGTCGCGAAGAGCATCAAATCTATCGTCATTAATACGAGCTCAAACAAAACAGATACATATCTTTACTGATGCTTATTTGAAAAATAAATACAATTTTTAAACGTTAGTAATGCTTATCTGTCGGTAAGGGGTCAACCGCGGGCAGCTATCGGCCGAGCGAATCAGAATGGAATATTGTGGCCTCTCTGTTAATAAATTATAACAAACAAATTATGTTTACGATTTTTCTGTGGCTGTGGGTGGATTTCGTAATTACATATCTGCTTCATGAGTTAGTCGCGAGGCTTTAGTTTATTACAGGGAAGTACAGAAACGTTCCAGAAATTTTACCAGTCATTTAAGTTACTACCGACCCTACTAACTACCGACCCGACGCATCCGAAGTGACTAAACTTCAGAGTACTTAAACACTCAACTCGAAGTATATATTTTTTCGGTGAAGGAAAACATCGTGAGAAAACCTGCACACGGGAAAGTTCTCCGTAAAGTTCTCAAAGGTGTGTGAAGTCTACCAATCCGCACTTGGCCAGCGTGGTAGACTATGGCCTGTTCCTCTCACATTGTGAGGGAGACCCCAAGCCCAGCAGTGGGACAATTATGGGTTGTTCCTTTGCTTTGCTTTTTTCATATATTTTGTCATACATTGACACAAGCTAAGCACTTGTCTACATTTAGCAATTAACATTAATGCTATCTTGTAACGTTAAATTAATTGTCGTGGTCAGTAAAGACTTTTTTCTTGTGACTAGTTAATGCTAGCAATATCGTAGGCACATGCAACAATCCTAGGTATATAGTACCTCCTGGTAAGTGGAAATAGTTCAATTTAGACCCCCTTATATATATATATCGACCCACATGTGGTCTGTGGAAAACATCTAAGCTAGCGAAAATGACGCAGACGGGAAAACGTTGTCATCTTATTTTCCCAAAGCATATTTTTTCTTACGATTGACATAAGCTAACACAGTGTCCTGCGTGGGCGAATCAACGCGAACGCGATCGCGAAGCGGTCCAATGCGAATTCCGTGCGACGCGGAACGAAGCGGCGAGTCTGTCCTACGTGCGCGCGAATTGAGTTGTTCATTTAAAAAAAAATATTTTTTTTTTAAATGTATTTTAAATCTTTAACACAAATTATATTAATTGGCATTGTTAAAAACGCTTAAAAACTATTTTTAATATTAATAATAATGAATTCAAAATTGATAAAAGTTCAAAAAGAATCACGTGACTACAAACGCGCCAGATTTGGTCGCCATGTTAGTGACGTCATTTTGTTAAAGCAATTACACAGTGTTAGAAGCTTCTACGTGAATTGAGTAAAAATATCCGAAATTTAGTGCAAAAAGATATTCATACCACGTAATTTTATTGTAAATTTAAATGTTAAATGATTTCTTCTTCATTAAATATTATAATAAAACTCTCTATTGATTGTACACACTAAATAAATTTAGATAAGGTTACACTGTTAACTGGTAACTCGTGTCTGGGAGAAATCAGGGCAGGGTGTTAGGGGTATAAATCAGGGTTGTATGATAAAATTATATTTCATTTATCATACAACTAGCTTCTACCCGCGACTTCGTCTACCTAAATTTCAGATATGGATCCTGAGAGAAGTGAAGAATGTGATTAATAAAAAAATGCACAATGCAATACTACAGAAATTCTATGCTAGTAGTAGGTACATACATATGATGACCCTATAGCCCAGTTGATAGCGATTCGATCCAGCCTGCGAAGTGAGGGTCCCAGGTTTAATTCCCGGCCATAGCTAATAAAATGTGACAAATAATTATTTGTACTCGGGTCTTGGGTGTTATAGTGACGTGTTATTTGTGTTGACCATGCCACCCGCGACACAGGAAAACCTACTGCGGTGGTATGGGTCTGTACGCGCTTTATACATAAAACTGGTACAATATATAATTTTTTTTTGTCTCCGAAATACGCCAAGTTGGTCAATGATCACGACTCGTGTGGCGAATCGTTACCACTCCAGATCGCTAAGTCAAGGGTCCTGGTTTCGATTCGATGCGAGGTGGATGCTGCGAGATGGTTTGAATGATTAGTTTGCATTTCTGTTCTTGGTCTGAGTGTGTGTCCTTGTGTTGTCTATGGCACCCACGACACTGGGTATCCTAGTATGGGGCTATGAGTGTGAAGCGTTTATTTATTTATGTACCTACTGGTTTTACAATGTTAACGATAATATTATCTAATATCTTCAAACACGGTTCCGTTTTACTCTATCTACCATTGTTCTACCACGTGTTCCACTTTGTAGCCCCAGGACCCATCATCAGATCCTCATTGAATTTGAGTAGGATCAACGTTGCAAAATTCCTAACTAATAAAATAAAACCATGAGTTGTTTTATAAAAAAACGGGCATGTGCGTGTCAGGCCACGGGCAATGTAAGGTTCCGAAGTAGTAAGTTTATTGACTATGACTCATACTTATGTTAACATAGCAGTGATAGTTTTCCTTGTAAATTCATCATATAAGTACCCTATTTTTGAGATTTTTTTCACTTGTATAACTCCAACCGTTTAGTCAACAGTTGGGGGGGACACTTGACTGTAACCAAAATTAGCAATTTAAAGCCAAACATTTTGCAAACGGACCCCTAATTCCAAAAATGGTCTTACAAAACCCATAATATTTTTGGAAGACCTTTTCAACGATACTCCACACTATAGGGTAGGCGACGAATAAAAAAATCATCCTCACGTTGCCTGTAGGGGAGGTACCCTGAAAAAAAATGTTTTTCAATATTTAATTCTACGATTCTGGAGTTTTAATAAATATGTATATCCATGCCAAATTACAGCTTTCTAGCAGTAAGGGTCTGGCCGCTTTGTTTCGGACCGACGGACGGACGGATGGACGGACAGACGGACAGACAGACAGACGGACAGACGGACGGACATGACGAAACTATAAGGATTCCGATTTTACTTCGGAACCCTAAAAGCGAATCTATGAACGAAAACTAAAATTTTAGCTCTTATTCCTCGGGAAAAGGTCACAGGTACACATTTAACATTATCTTTGGGGTGTTTTTTTTGTAGTTTTCACACGTAATGGTACAAAACAAGCACGATAACTTTTAAGGTTTAGCATTTTTGATATATTTATCAATATATTGACGATAATATCAAGATTTTATCAGTTAAAAGTCAAATCACAGTATCAGCTGTATGCTGCAATGAATAGCAATTAACAAAGTGACGTCACACGCGCGCTCGGTTCTATTCGGGAATTGTCGGCGTGTTTTCGGTACTGGATTCAAAAACGTATTTTTGATTTAATGTAACTTTTAAATTATAGCGAATAAAAAAAAACTAAAATAACTTTGTTATAAAACTTATATATGAACTTTCCATTTATAACAAAAAAAAATTTAGGAAACAACTCAATTGTCACTTCACCGCCACTGACATACGCCGCGCCGCTGAAGTTCGCGCGAAAAATCAAACCAACTGATCGCGTTCGCTTCAAACCGCGCCGCACCGCAACGCCCTCTACGTGCTTTTGGTCACGTAGGACACTTCAATACATCTCGACTGTTTGTTATTTTCGCTTCGCACCGTTTCGCTTTGCGTTCGCGTTGATTCGCCCACGCAGGAAAGCGCGTAAGCGCTTGTACCTTACCATCGTTAAGCTTTTAAGAATTACTTTTTCTTGTGACAAGTTAATATTAGCAACATCCTAGGTACATGCAACAATCCTAAGTATCGTACCTCCTGGTAAGTGGAAATAGTTCAATTTAGACCCCCGTTTATCTACTAGGCGGGGATAAATTAAACCGGGCAAGTGCGTGTCAGGCCACGCGCAATGTATAGTTCCAAAGTAGTAAGTTTATCGACTATTACTCATTAACCACTTACGCTAACATAGCCGTCATAGTTTTCCTTGTAAATTCATCATATAACCTATTTTTGAGAATTTTTTCACTTGTCCAACTCTAACCGTTTAGCCAGCAGGGGGGGGGGGACATTTGACTCTAAGCAAAATTAGCTTTGCTTCGGACCGACGGACGAACGGACGGACGGACGGACGGATGGACGGATGGACGGACGGACGGATGGACTGACGGACAGACGGACGGACAGACGGACAGACGGACGGACGGACAGACGGACAGACGGACAGTGGGACAGACGGACAGACGGTTGGACGGACATGACGAAACTATAAGGATTCCAATTTTACTTCGGAACCCTAAAAAAAGCTGAGGCGTAACTGTAAACATTTGAGTAAGCGAAAATGACGCAGACGGGAAAATTTTGTCATCGAATTTTCCCAAAGCTGAACTCTTGTAAATAACTATGTATTCTTGCAAAATATTAACATTACTTAGTATACTCTTAACATTAGTAGGTACTTAGCATAGAACATTTTGTTGAATTTCACGAACCCTAGTGCTTGAGATCTTGACTGCAGATCGAAGAGCCTCGGGTTCGATTCCCGGCCAGTACAAACACACGCGACAGACGAAAAAATATTTATTCAGTGATTTCTTGTCATTCACTGTTTGATTTGCCCTGACAAGTAGTACTTACCTAATCTATATATAAAAGAAAGTCGTGTTTGTTACACTATTTATAACTCAAGAACGGCTGAATCGATTTGGCTGAAAATTGGTGGGGAGTTAGCTTAAAATCAGGAGACGAACATAGGATACTTTTTATCCCGGAAAATAGACCCGTTCCTGTGGGATAAGGTAAATTTTTGTTATATGTAGTTGATAGATTAGTTATTTATACAGATATCAAATAAAGCTCGGGGATGGATATAGGATACTTTTTATCCCGGAAAATAGACCTGTTCCTGCGGGATAAGGTAAAATTTTGTTATGTGTAGTTGATAGATAGCTATTAGCGGGAACGGGAGCGGGAGCGGGAGCGGGAGCGGGAGCGGGAGCGGGAGCGGGAGCGGGAGCGGGAGCGGGAGCGGGAGCGGGAGCGGGAGCGGGAGCGGGAGCGGGAGCGGGAGAGGGAGAGGGAGCGGGAGAGGGAGCGGGAGAGGGAGAGGGAGAGGGAGAGGGAGAGGGAGAGGGAGAGGGAGAGGGAGAGGGAGAGGGAGAGGGAGAGGGAGAGGGAGAGGGAGAGGGAGAGGGAGAGGGAGAGGGAGAGGGAGAGGGAGAGGGAGAGGGAGAGGGAGAGGGAGAGGGAGAGGGAGAGGGAGAGGGAGAGGGAGAGGGAGAGGGAGAGGGAGAGGGAGAGGGAGAGGGAGAGGGAGAGGGAGAGGGAGAGGGAGAGGGAGAGGGAGAGGGAGAGGGAGAGGAGAGGGAGAGGGAGAGGGAGAGGGAGAGGGAGAGGGAGAGGGAGAGGGAGAGGGAGGAGCACACAGAAACTGTAACGGCTAAGAACGGCTGTACCGATTTTACATTATTAGGCGATACGAATTTCGCCGGGTCAGCTAGTTTCCATTAAAAGATAAGTGCTGCAATTAATCAAATGTTTTTTATAATGCAATAATCTAAAAATTATTACATTTTTGACTATTGACAACAATTAACTGCTAAGTTCCTGCTTTAGACGCTCGAGCGACACAGTCATTACTACAGATTAAAAATTTAGATTTAGTTTTATTAAACTATTCTTATTACGTATAAACGTATAAACGTTCTTATTAGAACGAATAAAAATCAAATAAAATAAGGTACTTAAATATGTAATTTATTTGCATTTTGCGTTTAACAATAAATCACGTGAGGGTATGTTAAATTATCTACACCTTGTCTCTGATTTATGCAGATTATATAATAAATTACCATCAAGATTGAGTCGAGAAATAAATCGATACAAGTATTAATGTTTAAATACGGCATCTCCCATACCCGCTTTATTAATGAAGCTACAATGCTTCAGAATCTCATATAGAAACTTCACATTATCACTAAACCGATAACCTCAGAAAAAATATATAGATAAACGAAATTGACCCTTAGTTAGTATGTCGGTAGCCGCGGAGACGCACGGTCGTACGTCGGGTTGATAGGTTATATAATGATGGATCATTTAAACTTGGACAAGACCACCTCCTCAACTCTCATGTTGCCCAAGGAGGAAAAGGAAAAAGTTGTGATAATAACGCCGCACTCCAATATTGGAAGGATTCTGATCCGAGAGGACACGGTGCTGACTGGTCTCCCAGGGTGCGCTGGATGTGGCAAGACCCAGTTCACGTGTTCCGGAGTGAGTAAACAGTGGTCCGTGTTGTGTTGGGGACCCCAGTCGGACAAGAAGTACTATACCAGTAAGTCTCTCAGTTTTTTCCATGATTATCTCGAACATTTTTCTATCTTCTGTTTTGTTTTTAATCGGCTTCAGAAAAGGAGGAGGTATTCAATTCGACTATTTCATTTTTATGTTTGGTACCTCAGAACTTTCGACTGGTTGAACCGATTTTTAACCGACTTCAAAAAAAGGAGGAGGTTCTCAATTCGACTGTATTTTTTTTATGTTTGTTACCTCAGAACTTTGGACTGGGCGAACCGATTTTGATGATTGTTTTTTTAATCGAAAGCTGGTGGCTGCCATGTGGTCCCACATAAATTTTATTGAGATCTGACAATGGCATCCATGAGAAAACCACATAAGTCGTAAATTTGTGTTAAGATGTGCGCGACAAATTGACGAATAACTCAATATCACGCCAACCGATTTCGATGATTCTTTTTTTAATCGAAAGCTGGTACTTATCATGTGCTCCCATTTAAATTTGAGCGAAATTTGACGAGTAGTTTTTGAGTTATCCCTAATTTTGAAGTCATTTTTTGTCAAGAATTTTAATTTCTGTAAATTATAGTTATACACATACGGTATAGTGACAGTATATGACTGTATATGATTTTAAATTACTTTACAGTAGGTACTTAGTAAAAAAATTACAGCAAGTGAAAAACTTAACGCAAGGTTTCGAAAGAAACCAGTAGGTAATTAAAGAAATGCGAAATAATATGTAGCTATTTGTTTATGTAAGTTAGATATTTAGAAGGGTTTGCTAAGTGGTGTAGTGACCACGGAACCACGGTAATATAATAATATAATATAACCGACACCTGTGGGACGTTAATATTTGCATAATAACAGTATACTGTTATGTTATGTACAGTTAAGAAATGTCTTACGAGGATGCCTGAAAATGTTTTGTCAACAACTCAATTCGCGTCGATTAGTGAAGTATCTTTTCAAACCGGTATATTTACATAAAGCAACAGTATTATGTGCGTTTCATTGAGTGGATAAGATGTCTGAATAATTAAAATCACTTACAATTAGGGTTACCAGGTCGGCCAATCAAAAAGCCGGACAGACCAGCCAGTTTGGTCGGACATTTGGGTAAAAGGCCGGACACCCTAAATAATCAAGAATTTTGTGAACTTTAGTTTTTTAGAACTTCTTTAAAGTAAACAACCCAAAAATATTAAATAATTAGCAAAAACGTTATTTAAAAGCTCAATATTTTTCAAAATAAGGTTGTAATAATCTTTAAACGTCAAATATTTTAAATGAGGATCCGTAACGTTTTTAGTTGAGAATGCAGATTTATAGAGCTAAGAAATCCTTAACATACAGTGAAAAAATTTTTGTTCTACGACAAAAATTGACGAAGTTATGACCAAATTACTTACAAAGTTCACTGCGTGGCTGTGACGTCACGATTACGGTCGCCGCCAGTTAGCCGCTGGCAGCGATACGGCGCGCAATGTTTTGTTTCGATAATTGTGACTTTGAAACAAATTAAGTGTCCCATTTGTGCCTAATTCACCTTTTAACTATGTATCAGTATTGTATAGTGCTTAAACGTTCAAACACTTCTATGAAAACGCCAAAAAAAACTATTTTTTAACGTGCCGAAAAACTCAAAACTTCGTAGAAAATGGTATTCCGTTGTAAAAAGACAATATATGATTTATCTTCAATAGTAACTGAGCTGGGAACCATATCTTTAACTTATATAAATTTCGTAGTTGTATCTATATAGCCAGCTGTGGTTGGGCTCCGTAACATACAAAAATAGAAAAAAAAAAACAATCAATTTTGGGGTTCCCCATACCTACTTAGGACTGAAACTCAAAATTTTTATTTCATCAAACCCATATGTGTGGGGTCTATGGATAGGTCTTCAAATATGATATTGAAGTTTCTAATATCATTTTTTTCTAAACTGAATAGTTTGCGTGAGAGACACTTCCAAAGTGGTAAAATGTGTGTCCCCCCTGTAACTTCTAAACTTTAAAAAAATGTATGATGTACATTACCATGCAAACTTCTACCGAAAATTGGTTTGAACGAGATCTAGTAAGTAGTTTTTTTAATACGTCATAAATCGTAAACCGCAAATTACCTTTCATTATGTTACTTGCTGCTACGGAACCCTTCATGGGCGAGTCCGACTCGCACTTGGCCGCTTTTATTTCCCTCTCACTCATCGTTACAAATCATCCTTTGAGTAGTAGTAGGGGCTCGACCAAAATTAGCACTATAAAGGCAAATATTTCGCAAACGCACCCCTAAATCCAAACATGGTCCTAGAAGACCCATAATATTTTTCTAATACCTTTTCAACGATATCCCACACTACGGGGTACGCGACGAATAAAAAATTTCATCCTCACACCTGTAGGGGAGGTACCCTGAACAAAAGTTTTTCAGTATTTTATTCCACGATTCTGGAGTTTTAATAAATGTGTACATATGTATATCCATGCAAAATTACAGACGGACGGACGGACATGACGAAACTACAAGGGTTCCGATACTTCCGATTTTACTTCGGAACTCTAAAAAGTAAAGCGTATTGGTGCTGAACGGTAGAGAAGGTGGATTTCCATGACTGTGCTGCTCAAAAGGGAGGCTGCAAACATAGCGTAGCATTTTTGATGTGGCTCCATAGACGCAGCGAGGAGCCATCTGCCACTGAAAAAAAATGTTACGGAGCCCAACCACAGCTGGCTATATAGATACAACTACGAAATTTATATAAGTTAAAGATATGGTTCCCAGCTCAGTTACCATTGAAGATAAATCATATATTGTCTTTTTACAACGGAATACCATTTTCTACGAAGTTTTGAGTTTTTCGGCACGTTAAAAAATAGTTTTTTTTGGCGTTTTCATAGAAGTGTTTGAACGTTTAAGCACTATACAATACTGATACATAGTTAAAAGGTGAATTAGGCACAAATGGGACACTTAATTTGTTTCAAAGTCACAATTATCGAAACAAAACATTGCGCGCCGTATCGCTGCCAGCGGCTAACTGGCGGCGACCGTAATCGTGACGTCACACGCGCCCGCGTAGTTTGAATTTTAGCGGCCGGAACGGCAATGTTTATTACTTAATATCTTCGTAAGTAATGGTCCGATTTGGATGATTCAAAAAGATATATCATTCATATGCCATAAAGAATCGCGTGGATACTAGTTCTATAGAATTTGCTATAACTTTACTGATCCTCATTAAAAGCCATCCGGACTACTCTCATCGATTTAAAATAGGCTACTCATTTCTTGTATACTAACAGCTTCTTGAAATCAAACATCAACATCCCCATTTTTGATCAGAAAATATTTAGGGTTTTGCAATTGGTCAAAACCTTTGCTATCGTCAACTTTAACGTTTTCTTCGTGGATAATAATAGTTTCGGAAACTTGATTACGTGCAGGAACGTCTTTAACAGTCATCAATATAAATTCTTTTGTGTCCTTGTATAAGTTTCTTATAAGTTGGTCAAATGTAAAAAGCCTAACAAGCCGGACAAGCCGGACACCTTTAAATTTAATCGGACACGCATTAAGAAAGCCTAACCATGTCCGGCTTTATCCGGACGCCTGGCAACCCTACTTATAATTAAAATTTAGCGATAAGATAAGCGATCTCATTAGAGGCCTTTCAATAATTACGTAAGGGTCCTAAGGGGGAAGAGTGTCCCTCAAAATCTCTACATGGCCTTATCTAGGAGGAAGGAAGGGATAAAACCATTATTACATAATATTTTGCAATTCGAAATACGAATAACAAAGACAAAAAATCTTCGGTTACGTCATACATATATTGAGTTTTAGTGCAATTGATCCTTTTCTAAAACCAGGTAAAATCTTACGTAAGGGGGACCTTTGAGCGACAAATCTTATTAAATGTGCTCCTGCATAGGTGTAGGGGAGTCAAAATTGTCCTTAAATTAATGAGTGCCCCTTACCACACATTTCTATTTACTTACCTATTTTGTTTTTAAATAGCAAATATTTTCATCTTGTTTTTTCATCTGAAATTCAGTCCTAAAAATTTAGAAAAGATAAGAAAATCTAGAATTCTACAGCAATACCACAAACGAGATAATCTAAATTTTACTAACAAAAAATAACCCACTTCAAAATAACTCAAAAAGAACTTGTCAGATCTCGCTCAAACTTATGTGGGACCACATGACAAGTACCAGCTTTCGATCAAAAAAAGAATCATCAAAATCGGTTCACCCAGTCGAAAGTTCTGACGTAACAAATATAAAAATACAGTCAAATTGAATACCTACTCCTTTTTTGAAGTCGGTAAAAAACTAAGATATTTTGATAACAACAAGCTATAGTGCGTAGGACGCGCAGGGCTAGAATAAGGCGTAGAATACTTCGTAGTTCGTAGACAGCTAGGGGCCGTAGTAAAGACCAGAAATGAATAGCAGTCTTCGACAAAACATTGCAGTCTCCGAAAAACAAAAATCATCATATGTATGCCTATCATATTTAAGGAGTCCGTAATTCCCCATGGATTCCATGATCAGTATTAATATATCTTTCAAATAAAAAAAAAAAATTCGGAAAGATAAGTGACGGAGTTCACATATAGGTAAGAAACCTTAAAAAATACAACGGAATTGAGAAATTCCTCTTTTTTAAGTCGATTTATAAGCTTTTATTCAGTTAGCAACCGAGACGAGTCGTAGTAGTAAATATGTACTGAGTAACTAATTCTGCTTTTAAAAAAACTTTTGCTTGGTTACAAAATGCCAAAGCGAATAATTTTGAAACACAGGAATATGTAGGTAATAGAGGGGTAATTACGACTGCGGGTATATTCCGATAAATGATAATTAAAACTGAACGCAGAAGTGACATGAACAATAATCAACTAACCGAAGATTAACGAGGTTAAGAGATGGAACGACGGAAATATCTCAGATGTATATAACTGTCTCATCGCCGATTTAAAAAGGCTAACTACCTAATGCATATTTGGTATATTTACGAGTCGGATATGCGGAATTTTACGACAAATTATTTACGTTTTTAATTATTGTCATCTTTGACAATTTACGAATTTAACAATTTGATTTCATTGTTTTACATTAAACGTATTTGTTGTTTTGGAATAATTTTGAATTCAGTATTCCCGGAGCGCAGTGACATGTGAGTTTTTCAAAAATTGTCTTAAAAGTTTCTACTACAGGGCCGTTGCATTCCCCTGGTGTTGCTCATATCCATAGACGACAGTGACCACTTAATTATCATCAGTTGATCTGACTTTTTCGTCAGCCCTTCAGACTATAAAAATCCGTGGCTTATTTCCTTTATCGTCGCTATGTAACAAAATTATATTAAAAAATCATACATGTATAGGCTTCTTAATTCCGTAACAATGAAAATTCGAGAGCTATGCTGCATCTCTTCTCCTCATTAATCTATGCAACTAGACAACAGACCAATTTCATTGTAGCATGCAACATTATATGTGTTTGTAATTATCACCATGCGTCAACAGATTTTATACAGAGATGTACCTTTGAATATATGATTCATGATGGACTCTGATAGGCAATTTCCATGTTTCAATAATACACATTTACACATACCTAACTACATTTTGTAAACATGTCTGCGTATTACAGATAAATTTAAAAGATTAAATGAAAAACACCAAAAAAATCAATATCTTTTCTTATACATATATCATAAAAGGAAATGTCTTTTATTTGCAACAATTTTTTATTTTTATTATTTTTAACCCCTGACGAAAAAAGAGGCGTCTTATAAGTTTGAAGTGTCTGTGTATTTGTGTATCTGTGTATCTATGTGTCTGTGTATCTGTGTATCTGTATGTCTGTGGCATCCTAGCTCCCAAACGGATGAACCGATTTTGATCTAGTTTTTTGTTTGAAAAGTGACTTAATTGAGTGTTTTAGCTATTTTTAGTTTAAATAAGACTATCGGGTTTTTTTATTTTAATTTAAGGTTATTATTAGACTAGCCACAGCGATAACCAATCTGTAAACATTTCAAGTGTATCTATTACAGTTCGAAAGATAAGCTCTGCTCTGCGAGTCTATCACATTTGGACAGACAGACGTATAGAAGGACGGACAGCAGGGTCTTGTGAATTGGGTTCGGAACCCTAAAAACGAAGTGTAAATATTGTATGTAAATATATCTGATATATCCATGTTTTTTTTTATTAATCCAGGGGAATTAAGTCTAAACTATATTAGTAATTCATGGTTAATGCTCATTAGCCTGATTTATAATATACTAGCTGACCCGGCGAACTTCGTATCGCCTAACTATAAAAGTACTACTAAAAGTAACCTAAGTTACTCCCTGTTACATCAGCTATCTGCCTACCTGCCTAACCTATAAAAAGTCTATGATCTTAAAAAAACGGCAAAAATAAATAAAATAGAAAAATAATGGTAAATACATAATCGACGTACGGAAGGAAGCCTCTCCAAGCGAGTTTAACTCGCACTTGTCAAGTATATTTTGCATTCGCGTCGGTATTTTTTATGAAGATAATGATGTGTTATTTTGGAGTAGTATTGAGTTTAAATTGAGGACCTTGAAGATTTCAAGAAATATGTAGATAGGTGTCTTTACCGTGTTAATACCAGCGCAGCCAAATTATACACCATAGGTAAGTACAGTCACCTGCAAAGAAAAATAACCCATCTGTTTATAAACACACAGTAACAGATGGGTCACTTTTCTCTGCAGGTGATTGTACCTAAGAAGCAGACCTGACTACTATGTATTATCTAGTTTATAAAAATCTCGTGTCACGGCGTTTGTGGTCGCACTGCTCTGAAACGGCTGGATCGATGTCCGATTGTTATGAATTTTTTTTTGTAAAATTTTTGATAGATATGAGAATAGGTCGTAGAGTACAGATATATTTCGTACCACTAGGTGATGAGAGTTCCCAGGCCAAGGGATCGGGGTTTACGCGTAAAATGCTGCCACGCGAACGAAGTCGTGAGCACAGCTAGTT
Source organism: Thymelicus acteon (assembly GCA_951805285.1). NCBI lineage: Eukaryota > Metazoa > Arthropoda > Insecta > Lepidoptera > Hesperiidae > Thymelicus > Thymelicus acteon. The sequence continues at coordinate 2,387,415 of OX638230.1, forward strand.
ATTTACCGATATGAAGAGTGAAGTCTCCGTAAACAATGCCTAGATACTACTCTTTTGCTTAATTCAACCGCCAAATTCTGTGTTCCGAATTCCGACTAGGGCATGGGCGCTTGAGCAATGATATTTAAAAATATAAAACCCTTACAAATCCACCAAAAATATGTTCGAAAAAGAGCTACAACACACACACGTTTATGAAATAAAAGTCATTACACCAATCACATTGGTTTAATACACGAAGGCATTCGCTGTATGTCAAATGTCAAGCACTTCTGACAACGACAAAAGCGTGCGTATCGTCTTGTATTGACAGAGCGACTACGAGCAGAACGGTCAATTGCCTGTTCTTACGCTCTTCATCGTCGGCGTGCTAGTGACATATCTAATTCTTTTTAACATAATAATATCATTGGACTTGAGAACTTTCTCTCCCATTCATAATCGGCAACATTTTGGTCTAATTTATATCTAAGTCGTCCATAATCTTATAGATAATGGATGACGGTGGCTACTTACAATCAGGTGTTCATCTGCTTGTGAATCAGCTAGTTACATACATAGTTACATACAAAATAATCTTAAACTAAAATTTAAAAAACCCCGACAGTTTTATTAACACTAAACATATGTAGCTAAGAACACTCGATTAAGTCACCTTTCAAACAAAAAATCTAGATCAAAATCGGTTCATCCGTTTGGGTGCTATGATGCCACAGACAGATACATAGACACACAGATACACAGACACGTCAAACTTATTACAAACCTCTTTTTTGTCGGGCATTCAAAATTAGACTGAATAGTCTTCACTCAGAAAGTAGACTCAGTTGTTACGATTAAAAGTGGGCCGCAGCTGTCTAAGCATCCTAGCATTATTTCTTTAGTGCATCAGTGATACCTATAAATAAATAAATAACGCTTCACACTCATAGCCCCACACTAGGATTCCCTGTGTCGTGGGTGCCATGGACAACACACTAGACAAGGACATTCACACCCAGAACGAGAACAGAAATTCAAACTCATCATTCAAATTTCCGCCTCGCTGGGAATCAAACCCAGGACCCTCGGTGCGGCGATCCGGTATGGTAACCATTGCGCCACACGGGTCGTCATAAATAAATGATTTCTGATCAAAGAATAGGCATACGGTAGGTAGTCTTATATAAGCTCAGAATAGTCAGAATACAGAACAAATATAGGTATAGGTATATAATATGTTCTCGAATTAAAGAGTAGGTAAATAGAGCTATATCTATACTTCTATACTAATATATAAAGAGGAAAGATTTGATTTTTTGTTTGCATTGAATAGGCTCCGAAACTACTGAACCAATTTGAAAAATTCTTTCACTGTTGGGAAGCTACACTATCCCCGAGTAACATAGGCTATATTATATTCTCAAAAAAATTAGGGATCCTTAATAAAACTCCAATAATGTAACCCAAGGTGTAAAAAATGAGAAAACCGAAGCAAAGCGAGGGCGGTTACTCGTCATAAAATAATTTTAAACTTCACTCATCATAGTCATCGTAGACTGACCACGATGACGATTAAATTACGATACGGATAATTACGATTTATAGATAAGTTCCGAAGTTGTATTCGACGTAAACAAATAGATTATTATTATGAAACAAAAAATGATAGCGTTATAAAGTCACATATAAATATTAAGTACGTAACATTATTCATGTTAGTTGTCAAACTGGTCCGTCGAATTATGGATTCTACTCATCTACAGTGCCACCAAGTTATCTGTGAAATGGCGAAAATTGGAACTAATGCCGCGGCATTCATAAGTTCTTTGTGCTCATTCATTTGACATTTAACGTCTCGAATTGCGTCCAATGATTGGTCCAATGCTTCCGACAGCGCCCTCCTCTAATTCACAGTTATGTTGGTGGCACTGTAGGTACTATAGATAACAGAGGTATAGCTCCTAAAGAGAGCTAGTAAAGAAGTGAGTTCATTGACAGCTTTAGACTATTCTGTGTCGCTCCTAGTCTTGCAATGTTCATGGACGGCGGTGACCACTCACCGTCACGAGACCTGCTGTAAACAATGCACTGTAAGAGGATCTTAACTATAGAGAATAAAATAAACAGTAATACACAGGATACACTCATACCCTTTCCCCTTTCACAAGGCGGTAAGACATTTTACGCAAAAAACATATTTTCTGTTTCGCTAGCGGATAACACAAATCATGGAGTATTGAGGTAGAAGGAAGAATCTCATATAAAGGGAAAGATGAAAAAGTGTCCAGCTGTTAACAGAAAATAGAGGTGCCAGTAATAGCCATTTCTGAATGGCGCTAGTGTGTGACAAATAGCGATATGAACCATGAATATAGCTGTTGTAGACGGAGTGAAGTTTGCTGAGTTCAAATATTTAAAAATTTTCATAGTACCCTCCATAATGTCAGTATATAAAACCTCAACTATTTACGTAGTCAAATGTAATGTTAGAATGTTTTAGTAAATATAACCAAAATATTGCTGTGAGAAAACGTGACTTTTAAGAGTGTGAATTTTTTAAATTAGTAACTACGATATGAACATAGCTGTTGTAGACGGAGTGAAGTTTGCTGAATTATGCCTAGTGCATCCGCAGCGTCACTCGTAATGAATGGCGCTAGTGTCTGAAAAATAGATATTCGATACCCGTAATTGGACGCGTTTTTACGGACACTTTTCACAAAGATGGCCTTCCTTCTACTCTATCTTCCATAACACAGATCAAACATCACTAACACTCAAGAATCCAGAACAAATGTCTATCATGTCTGCCCCGGCCGGTTAGCGAACCCAAGACCCCTCGCTTCGCAGGCAATGTTAGGTATACCAATTGGACTACTGGATTGTTAAATGTAACGAATTTCCCATAACCGTCCATAGTTTGATGGGTTGTAATTGTAACAGTTCTGTTCGATCGATTATTCGATAATCCTCAAAGCCAACTGAATCAATCTGGTATTAATTTACGTACATTTCATACATAAACAATTGGTAGGTATACTTAAAATAAATAATTGGTAGAATACTGAATCGTCTCTTCTTATACGGTACTGGTTTAACCCGACGCGCGAAGCTACAAACGATGAGATCCTATTTCCTACGTATATTATTGTTGAAATTGATTTTAATATCATACATCAAATGAAACTTGCAGTGCCATCTAGTATTTAATATTTAATACATGAACTAAATGTTACTTAATTGGTAATCTGTGAATTTAATCGTTCAATGGTAATTTGGTGTCTTCTGGTCGAATGAATGAATATTTTGCAGTTGTTCTTGTTCATCTTTCTATTTTAATATAGTTCGCTGCTCGCTACAACGTGTTTTATTAACCTATACAAATAAATACAATTGGAGTGTCTGTTTGTAATATTAAAATAACCGCTTTTTACTAAGTGCATTTGGATGTATACATGGTACATATACCAAAATAACATTTTTTACAATTTTTAACCGACTTCAAAAAAAGGAGGAGGTTCTCAATTCGACTGTTTTTTTTATGTTTGTTACCTCAGAACTTTGGACTGGGCGAACCGATTTTGATGATTGTTTTTTTAATCGAAAGCTGGTGGCTGTCATGTAGTCCCACATAAATTTTATTGAGATCTGACAATGGCATCCATGAGAAAACCACATAAGTCGTAACGAGGTTAGCCGGAAACTCTTTGCTGCCGTGGGCAGCTTACGCAGGGTGCGGAATTTCCTTCCTATTTCCACTAAAATTACTCTCGCTACATCCCTTCTTTTGCCGATTCTTGACTATGCTGATTTATGTTATCCAGATCTTACCGAGGAGAAACTTAATAAACTCGAGCGTCTTCAAAATGTTTGTATAAGATTTATATTTGGACTTCGCAAATATGATCATGTTTCCGAATTTCGTGCTAAACTCGGGTGGCTCCCTATCCGTCTTCGCCGGAATACTCACATACTTTCTGCGCTATACTGTATGTTATTTGATCCTTCTGCCCCTAGCTATCTCCGTAATAGATTTAATTATCTTTGTCGTGCTCGGTCTTCCGAAAAACTTATACTGCAAACTCCCAGACATTTCACTTCCTTTTACTCAAATTCTTTTACCTTAACTGCTATACGTCTCTGGAATGCCCTTCCTCTCCAAATTCGCAAAGCTGAGACCTTACTTTCCTTTAAGAAATTAGTAAAGAAGCATTACCTACATCTCTAACTCTTATTTCTTCAGTTTTCATTTTTCCTGTTCACCGTTCTACGTCATACTACGTCATACAGTCCGTTATCTATGTGTTTACTGAAATAGTTTGTTTTCCTTTATGTTTTTATTACTTTATTTATGTGTACACCCTACCCTCCACATTCTCCCAGACTTGTCTATTCCTTCATCCTGTTGGGTTGCCTGGAAGAAATCGCTTGTAAGCGATAAGGCCGCCCTTTGTATTGTGCTTAGTTGTAAAAGTTTTGTGTATATTTAATATAAAACTTATGGTGTACAATCAATAAAGAGTTTATAAATAAAATAAATAAATAAATAAGTCGTAAATTTGTGTTAAGATGTGCGCGACAAATTGACGTATAACTCAATATCACGCCAACCGATTTCGATGATTCATTTTTTAATCGAAAGCAGGTGCTTGTCATGTGGTTCCCACATAAATTTCAATGAGATCTGAAAAGTAGTTTTTGAGACTTTGAAGTCGGTTATTTTTTGTTAGTAAAATTTAGATTATTGTCTATCTGTCTGTCTGTCTGTCTGTCTGTCTGTCTGTCTGTTTGTCTGTTTTGACGGGACTTTCACTGGCAGTTGTAACAAGGTTTGTTGTAACAAGGAGTAACTTAGGCTACTTTTATTTTAGAAAAAAATAGGCGATACGAAGTTCGCATAGCCGCAGCTAGTTAGAAATATGAAAGTTTATGAGGATGGACGGAATTTTCCGGAAAATTTCCCGGAGCGGAATGTGGTTCTGGCCATAACCTGCTTGTTATAAAGCTCGCACTCCGGTTAAAAGCTCCAAAAAAGCTTCCACCATCAAAGCCAAGAAAACTAAGGACTGCAGAAATAAACAAATTCCAACAAACATTAGAAAATAAAATACGTGAGAATCCTCCAGAACCAAAACATGATGCAAACATTCATTGGGAACATCTGAAGTCTCATACCAATAATACGCTCAGTGACTTCACAACGGATGGAATAACGCAGAAAAAGAAGACCTGGATACAAGACAGTAGTTGGGAGCTCATTGAACAAAGGAAAAAATTAAAATCAAAGGTCTACAAAACCCTGACGTAATGGCTGAATTTTCTCAACTCTGCAAGAGAATAGATAGACAGTGTAGGCGAGATAAAAACAACTTTCTCAATAACATCTGCAGTGAAATTGAAAAGCACGCTAAAAAGTACCAAACAGCCGACCTGTTTAAAAAAGTGCGCTCTTTATCAAAACAGTTCAAAGCCAAGACATGGATAATAAAGGATGAAAACGGGAACCTGCTTCATGAGTTGAATGATATCGCGGAAAGATGGCGTAGATATTGTGAAGAGCTCTACAATGACAGACAGGAAGACACCGAATTCTCAATAGACTGGAAGTTACTGACACTGTAACCATGCATCCTGCGTTCAGAAATCACATCGACTATACAACAACTTAAGCCTAAAAAAGCTCCAGGTCCCGACACTATTACTGCTGAAATTCTTAAGTTCTTAGGTGATAAAGGCACCAGTATGCTGCACATGATATGCAACAAAATTTGGATTACAGGCGTATGGCCTAAAGACTGGACAGAATCTGTCATCCTTCCACTCCATAAAAAAGGCTCAACCAGTGATTGTACCAATTATCGTACGCTATCCTTAATGTCCCATGCCAGTAAAATCCTGCTTCATATTATAAATAATCGCATTCGATATTATCTTAATTGGCAAATCCCGCAAGAGCAGGCTGGATTTGTGAAGGGCAAAGGAACACGCGAGCAAATTCTCAACGTAAGACAGATTGTTGAGAAAGCGTACGAATACAATACACCTGTCATCATATGCTTCGTAGACTTCAGCAAGGCCTTCGACTGCGTTATGTTAACAAGTTATGGACAGTCTTAAAAGAACTTGGAGTACCATACCATCTTATTGCTCTGATACAAACGCTATACGTTAATACCCAAGCGAGAGTTAAAATTGACAGCTTTTACTCCAAACCCTTAAGCCTTGGAAAAGGCGTACGACAAGGCTGTATTCTCTCTCCAATTATTTTTAATGTGTATGGAGAATACATTATGAGGAAAACTTGCGATGACTGGAGTGGTGGTGTAAGCATTGGTGGTACCAAAATCACCAACCTCCGTTATGCTGATGCTATCACGCTGATTGCCGCAAATGAAGAAGAAATGTATTCTCTATTGAAACGAATGGAGATAGTTAGCGCGGAGCTGGGGTTGTCAATAAACAAGTCCAAAACTAAAATCATGGTGGTGGATCGCACTAAACAGTTAGAACTCAGAGGACTGCTTGACCTCCAAATAGTAGAGGACTTTGTATACCTGGGTTCTAACATTAGCAATGATGGAGCATGTGACAAAGAAGTGCGTCGGCGCATTTGTATGGCTAAAAGCGCCATGTCTCAGCTTAGAGCCATTTGGAAAGACAGGAAAATATCAATCAAAACAAAGATGGGCCTTGTACAAACTTTGGTTTTTTCAATTTTCCTGTATGGAGTTGAGACGTGGACTTTAAAATCTGCAGATCGCAAACGCATAGATGCTTTCGAGATGTGGTGCTATAGGAAAATGCTGCAGATACCTTGGACAGCACATCGGACCAACGTATCAATACTAAAACAACTAAACATCAAGACGAGGCTCTCAACCATCTGCCTTAGGAGAATCCTGAAGTACTTCGGTCATATCGCGAGGAAAAACAAAGACAACTTAGAAAAACTCATGATTACCGGTAAGATCGAAGGAAAGCGGCCTCGCGGACGAAATTCTATACGTTGGTCCGACCAGATCCGGACATCTCTTAGCACGACCTTCCACGATGCTTTAAGGGGCGCCGAAAACCGACACAAATGGCGTGAAGCTGTGAAGAAGATTAGTGGCGGTCACGACCCTCAGTACTGAGGACAACGAAGCAGAGAGAGAGAGAGAGAGATGAGGATGGACATATGGATGTTTATAACTCTCTCATGCAAAAACTTCTGAACGGATTGTCATGTTTAGCACACAAGTAGAGCATGATCTGGAATAGCATATAGGTTACTTATCATCCTTGAAAATGCGCGCAAAGCCGCGGCTGAGCTAGTAATTTTATAAAAGACTAGCTGACCAGGCGAATTTTGTATCGCCTAACAAACTATTTTTTTTTCTAAAATAAAAGTAGCCTAAGTTACTCCTTGTTACATCAGCTATCTGCCAGTGAAAGTGCTGTCGAAATCGGTCCGGCCATTTCAGAGATTAGCCGGAACAAACAGACAGATAGAGAGACAAAAATTGTAAAAAATGTTGTTGTATACATATGTACCGTGTATACTCGTGTATAAAAATGCACTTAGAAAAAGCGATTATTTTAATATTACAAACAGACACTCCAATTTTATTTATTTTGAATTTGAATTTGAATTAGAATTAGAATTTGATGAAAAGAATTAAGTATACAGGGCATGATTGTAAAACCTTCTGTAATTATTGATATTACAGATTGTTTGTATTATTATCAAATTTAAATGATACCTGTATACGTAAGGTATGATTTAACGTTGATAATAACATAAACAATATGTAAATTAAACATTACAGAGGGTTTTAGAATCATGCCCTGCATACTTAATTATTTTGTCGACTGTACATGATCACTGGGTTGCAGTGGCCATTGAACTTAACAAGTCTTTCACTCGCTTGCAGCTTATAGCTGACAAGGCGACAAGAGCATTAAATTCTTAAGGGTAATTTATATGTAATTGATATGGATGGTTCAATAAAATCGGGGCAGACGTTCAATCATTCATTTAACGATTTTCACGAACTCATGATTACTTACTAATATTAACCGGCGGGACTTTCTGACGGGAGAAAGACGAACTGACTCTCAAAGCCTCTGCCAGAACGCGTGTTGTTTGGTGGCCAATTCAAAGAAGAAAGTGGAAGCTAGTTAGGCAGGCTCCATAATTAGTAACAATATTAATTTGCTTAATAATATAATCTAAATTTTACAAACAAAAAATAACCGACTTCAAAGTCTCAAAAACTACTGTTCAGATCTCGTTCGAATTTATGTGGGACCACATGACAAGCACCTGCTTTTGATTAAAAAAAGAATCATCGAAATCGGTTGGCGCAATATTGAGTTATTCGTCAATTTGTCGCGCACATCTTAACACAAATTTACGACTTATGTGGTTTTCTCATGGATGTCATTGTCAGATCTCAATAAAATTTATGTGGGACTACATGACAGCCACCAGCTTTCGATTAAAAATTAATCATCAAAATCGGTTCGCCCAGTCAAAAGTTCTGAGGTAACAAACATAAAAAAAAAAAAATACAGTCGAATTGAGAACCTCCTCCTTTTTTTGAAGTCGGTTAAAAATATTACTAGCTGAACGGGCAAAGGTTGTTCTGCCAAAAATGTTTTACGGGTAGGGGGATGAAAAATAGATGTCCGATTCTCCACCCTAGCCGATATGCACGCAAAGATTCACGAAAATCGGTCGAGCTGTTTCGGAGGAGTTCAACTTCAACAAAGCGTGACACGAGAATTTTATATATTTAAGATAATAGGTATTCACAATATAATCCTCACGCCAAGCTTTACCACAGTTACCACCAAGTAGGGCACCGGCTTCTCTTACCTCTTACGACACCCTGGTCCGTCGGCATGGAAGAGGGGTCGGTATTCTGGGCAAGTCCAATAGGGCCAAGACATATAAGATGAATGGCACAGGCATTGACTGACTTACTAACACAAGAATCCTTTTGGCTTTCCTTTTGTTATATTTTTAAAAACAGAACAATCATAGTTTTTATGAATACAACGAAAACAATGAAAGTGCAATATCAGTAATTCCTCGCTGTTCTACACGAGTCTAAGTTCATAGTTCAATTGTATTGCGATATCGGAATGTACTCTCCATAGAAGACACAATCACTTCTGGTCAACTTCTAGTATTCATTTGCTAGTTTTTATGAATAAGGAAGTACGTTAAAGAACAGGTAGGTACCTACCAAAACTTTACGAATAATAATGCCAAAGGTGTATTTAAACTTAAAGTCTAAAAATACGGCGTATTAATCCTAAGTATACTAATTATACTAAGTATAAAAAGTATATAAAATATACTAACACTCAATATTGTTTCAATTCTTCTAGGGCCTTAAACACGTTATAAGTGTTATAACTCAAAAACTTTTCTCTTAGAATTAAATAAAAATCGTTTGTCTGCCCGGGCATCAAAATAGTATAGAATCTACTTATACTCCGAGTCATATTTTAGAAAAAAAAAAAAAAAAACAGAAAATAAGGAGGTTCCCCTGGCGATCTTTTAGTATACCTTACTCATTGCTGGGCAGAAGCAATCGAGAGCAAAGGAGAAGCATTGGCTAACATGGACCTAAATAATATAGACACGCTGTTCAGTACTTACATTTTGTTCACCTGTGTTGACCCCAACTGGGGCCAACTCAAGTTTAGTCGGCTGCGAGCAAGCTACACAAGTAAATGTCACGTTAGAAAAACTCCGACTGTTCAAAAACACTTAATAACGTATTATTGTTTATTGAGCACAGTTAAAACGTTCTCATTATTTACGTTTGAACTTTATTTCACTTTATTTAATCATAATTGGTTAGTAATTGGGGTGACGTCACGGATGGTCATGAGTCAGTGTACGTTCGCGTAATTATTTTGTTTTAAAATAGTAAATCCTTCTTTTTTTGCTGTTAAAGTTTTGCTGGGGTGTGCTATTTTGCTGTAGGTAGTTGTGAGAGTGCGCGCGTACATTATAGTGTTCGTAATTGTGTGATATCTTAGCATTTAAAATTCCAAATTGGCAATTTATAAGAACATTATAATTGTGGGAAGTGGGTACTTGGTGCCAATGTAATAAGTGCACGTAGGTGACAGAGGAAAAAGGTTACGGTCACGCCATCTACTGCGTAGGAGCTAGTGATCCAATAAAACTCTATCCAATCTAACTCAGATTCAAACCAAAATGGCAAAGTGCACGGGTTGTGGTCGCTTCCTCTCACCGTCAGGTGCCGCTACGTGCATTTTCTGCCCAAGCAAGTATCATAAGGGCTGTGTTGCAATTCCGGATTTCACTACTCCACCTAAAGACTGGGTTTGTCCAGAATGTACGAAAAAGAAAAATAAAGGCGACAATAGCGGCAATAAAAACCCCGTAAAAGGCAGCGGCGAATTACAAAATATCGCGCCAAAAACTAGCGAGGCTCTAACACACACTGCTCCCCCGCTGGTAGACTCAGAAGTGCGCGTCTTACGTCAAGAGTTGGCTCAATACATGGCCGAGCAACGTGAGTTCCGTGAGGAGCTTCGTGCATCAATTGCAAATATGGGGGCGCGAATGGATGGCTTCGAGCGGAGACTTGAGGTGCTCGAGCAGAAGGGAGCGGCGGCCGGGAATGAAGATGTCAGCGACTTACAGCAAAAGATCGCTCAGTTACAGTTAGATCTGAACATACGAGATCAGGAGGCGCTACTTACTGACCTGGACATCGGACAAATACCTGAGGAGAAGGGGGAGAATGTCACACACACAGTTACCATTCTGGCTACAAAACTAGGCGTAACTCTGCAGGATCGAGATATTGTGTTCGTTGAACGGGTTGGTTCGGTTGACACGAGCGCCGCCACTCATGATTCTGCGGGTGAGGATGGACAGCGCAGCAGGCCGCGCCGCATCGTAGTGCGCCTCGCTCGTCGGGAGCTCCGTGATGAGATACTGCGCGCCGCACGGGTCCGACGCAACATAAACACCGTGGATATCGGGCTTGCTGGTCCGCCGCGCCGTGTATACGTCAATGAGAGGCTTTCCAAAACTAACCGTCTGCTCTTCTATAAAGCTCGCGTAGAATGTAAGAAGCATCAGTGGCGGTACTCGTGGACGAAACGCGGCCGTGTCTTCGTGCGGCAGGGAGAAGGCCAACAGACTCACCTCATTCGCTCAGACGCAGACCTTGGCCGTGTTTTTGGAACAAGTAATGTTTGAGAGGACTGTTTGTGTAATTAGATTTAGGTACAGTTTATATATACTTAATTACGATTATAAAAAGTATAGTTTACTTGAACTATCGAATTACTCGTATAAGCTCTATTTCAAAGACTGCTTATTAGATTACGCACACATGATAACTAAATGTCATAGTAACTTAATTATATGTAGCTATTACAACGATATATGTTACCCTTTAATACCGACATTTTTTCCTATAATTTATTTACCGTTTAAATATCAAAGTAAATTAAAACTAATTTATTACTTTTCATATTACTTTTTGTATTACATTAACTGCTGTTTATTATCCATCATGCGCATAATCAATAAAATAATACGATCATACTTCGTTATAGCACTAAGTTTTATATTTTATAGCACTTGTTGTCCACTGTATTTACTTGTGCCAACTTTTATCTATGTAAATCACGGACGTTTCAATGTCCGTGATAAATATGGTTAAGAAACATTTAAAAATAGGTTTGTTTAATGCAGGTTCACTTGGAACGAATCACGATAACTTTATTGTGTCAGTAACTCGGAGTGATTTGGATGTTTTGGCAATTAATGAGACGTGGATCCGCAAGGGCGAGGAGGGACGCGCTCCCGCGCTGCCTGCTTACAGACTGCTCCACACCCCCCGGCCGCCGGGCGTGCGCTCGCGCGGGGGTGGTGTTGGTTTCTATGTCAAACGGTGTACTAGAGTGCGCGTCTGGCCTCACCCTGTAGACCCGCTGCATAAAGCAGTTGAGCAAATGTGGGTGATATTGACTCTGAACGGAAATAAGATTGTTATTGGCACAGCATACCGACCTCCATGGATGGATGTTGATTTATTCTTTGATGCTATTACAGATTCTATCAGTTCAATACCTAAATATGACCATTTGATTTTATTGGGTGATTTCAATATTAATTTACTTTTTAGCGAAGACAATAAAACAACAAAGTTTAATACATTCTTATCTTACTTTAATCTTTCGCAGTTAGTTACTGAACCTACTCATTTTACTGAGACTAGCAGCACCCTTATAGATGTAATCTGCACTGATCTGTACGCAAGACAAATCTATCTTGAGCATGTAGGATTGCTGTTGGGTCATCGTTTAGTGATATGTGAGTTTAATATTAAAAAGGATAAATTTGCACCTTTCACAACCACTTATAGGCCGATAAAAAATATAAGTAGGGAAGATTTTAATAGTGATCTGAATGCTATAAGATGGGATTTAATGTCCACACTTAATGATGTAAATGAAATGGTCAAGGTTTTAAGCAGCACTATCATAGCTCTTTTTGATTTACATGCACCAGTGAAGTCAGTGGTGATTAAATATCGCTCCTATCCTTGGATAACTGACACCATTAAATTAATGATGAAATTGCGTGATGATGCTTCAGCTGAGTATTCTACCACAAAGCTGCCAGGTAAGAAAGATTATTATAAGAATTTAAAATCTACGGTAAACCAAGCCTTATATTTTGAAAAAATAGCTTATTTTGAACACAATATAAACAGTGAAGTTAGTAACCCAAAACGGCTGTGGTCTAATTTAAAAAATACAATATTACCTAGCAAAAAAATAGACCTGCCACCCTACTTTAACGACCCTAATATTATAAACAATCATTTTTTAAACATTCCAGGCACCACAGAGGTTACTATATCACAGCTTACCTATTTTGAATTCAATAAATGTAATGATTCAGTTTTTCATATAAAACCAATTACTTTAGATGATATGTGCAAAATTTTCAAGAGTTTAAAATCAAATTCAGAAGGCTGTGACAGTATAAATTTGAACATGTTATTAATGACACTTCCACATACCATTGAGGCGATTAGAGCCATAATAAACACCTCCATAAGTACGTCGACATTCCCTGACATCTGGAAGCTTGCAATTGTACGTCCTTTACCTAAAGTTTCATATCCTGTTGAATTAAAAGATCTTAGACCGATTAGTTTATTACCATGTCTATCAAAATTATTAGAAAAAGCAGTTTGTACGCAGTTAACTGAATTTTTAGAATTAAATAATATTTTACCAGAGTTTCAGTCAGGTTTTAGAAAGGGGCGTAGTACGACAACTGCTCTGCTTGATGTTACTGATAACATTCTCTGCGCCCAAGACGAGGGGATGTGCACTTTACTAGTGTTGCTAGATTTCTCAAGGGCATTTGACTCAATAAATATCTCTCTGCTATTGTCAAAATTAAGTTATTATGGGTTTGATATAGAAGCTCTTCAATGGTTTAACAGTTACTTAAGTAATCGTTTTCAATGTGTAAAACTGACTCAAGCCGATGGTTCAACTGTTACCTCAGAACAAGTTGCATGTACAAGAGGAATTCCTCAAGGATCCCTTCTGGGTCCTATTCTGTTTATTCTATACACAGCAGATATTGCCATGCACATAAAACATTGTAAATTCCATTTTTATGCAGATGATACGCAGTTATATATTTCTTGCAATCCTTCTGAGATTGACTCAGCAATAACTAAACTGAATGAAGACCTTTCAAGTATAGCTGCATGGTCTAAAAGTAACTGTCTATTACTCAACCCTTCAAAAACTAAATACTTAGTCTTTGGGAGCAGGCGAGCCTTACTTAATCTCAGACCATCAATGAAAGTCTTACTACTAGATCAACCCATTGAGCAGGTTCAAGAGGCGCGCAATCTAGGACTACTTATGGATAGCAACCTTCGTTTTGAAAAACATGTTTCCAATGCGGTAAATAGTTGCTTTTATAAACTTAAAGTACTCTACAGAATAAGACCATTTTTAACTGAAAAGTTGCGTGTTCACCTGGTAGAATCACTAGTATTATCCAAATTAAATTACATGGACATAGTATTTGGCCCGCGTCTATTAGCAAAATCTCAAAAACTGATACAAAGAGTCCAAAATGCCTGCGCCCGCTTTTGCTTCGATATTCCGTTTAGAGCTCATATCACTCCATATTTAAACAAACACTCAATCTTGAAAATGAAACAACGGCAAAAATTGCATCTGGCTTGTCTCCTTTTCGGTCTCGTTAAGCATCAGATTCCAGCTTATCTTTATGACAAACTGACCTGGTCATCAAGTCAGAGGGCTTGTGGTTCGCGTCAGCGTGCGACACAGCTCATTACAAGGCAGCACAAATTAGCTGTTTTCAGGGGCAGCTTCCGTTATGCAGCTTCAAAATGCTGGAATAATATCCCTCCGCCGTTAAGAAACCTGCATAATGTTCATGGCTTTAGAACAAAATTAAAGACGTTTATATTTGCTCATCAGAAAAGTCAGGAAGCTTTACTACATGACACAAGTGCTATATAAGTAAATAAATTGTTGAATATAAACATCATAATATAATATGTGTGTGTTCTCTTCTTTTCAAGCCGAGTAATAATTTTATTGTTTATTTTAAGTTTTCGTTTGTATTATTAATATTACAAAAGTAAGTAGGTAGGTAGTACATATTCGTACATATTCGCATAACGTATGCGGCACAGACCCGCCGTGACACCACTCGCGGGCCTCGCGGAAGACCAGCGCTGGTTGTCTATGTACAACTAGCATAACGCTGAGCGAGACCCGTTTCAGATTAAATAATAATTTATCATTGGCTTAAATAATTTAGATGTAAGTCCTTTATTGTATTTTTAATCTGAATAAAAATGTTTTCTTTTCTTTTCTTTCTTTTCTTAACTATATTTTTATTTACAGTCTTAAAAATTATTTAGTGTCAAATATTTAATACCGACATCTTGAACCAAACTTGACAGAACGAACACAGAGTACTTAATCACTACGGAACAGGGTTGCCAGACGTCGCGGAGTGAGAGATCGTACGGTGGGTAAATAAAAGTCGTATTTCCTAAGATGGCTCCAGAAAAAAAATAGTACGATTCATTTAATGTAGGTACTAAAACTTTAATTAGTTTTAGATGGCGGTCTACAAAACGAAATTGAAAGAAAAGTAATAAGTAAAACTATAAATTAAAATAAAATCTTCTTATCTTTATATATATAAATTACGTGTCACGTTGTTTGTCCGCGATAGACTCCTTAACTACTTAACCGATTTTAATCAAAGGGCTTCCAACAGTTTTGTATGGAACCTGGCATACCTACAAGTCCGCCATTTTGAAAAAACCTCGATTCGGCCGCCAGTGATGAAACATGTGTCAATCGATAGAGTAAATGATTACGATCAAAAAGTATACAGTGATGAAATGTCGTAAGTGGTATACTTTCTGAGATATTTGAGTTCAAACCCGTAGAAAAATAAAGTAAAAAACTTTGTTTCGGCGGATATTGATAAAATATGTGTCAATCGATAGACTAAGTGATTACGATCAAAAAGTATTAAGTGATACAATGTCGTAAGTTATATACTTTCTGAGATATTTTATTTCAAAACCGTAGGAAAATAAAGTAAAAAAACTTCGATATACCTATCTTCAGCTTACGTAAGTATGACCACATTTCCCAGTTTGATTCCTAACTTAAATGGCTACCAATTCGACACAGGTGAAACTTCAGAATTCTCTCAACATTTTATGCTATTTTGAATAATGTGTCTTCTCCTGTTTATTTAAAGGAAACCCATAGCACTGCTTATTTCGGGAATTCCTTTGCAAT
This sequence comes from Thymelicus acteon, assembly GCA_951805285.1. Classification (NCBI taxonomy): domain Eukaryota; kingdom Metazoa; phylum Arthropoda; class Insecta; order Lepidoptera; family Hesperiidae; genus Thymelicus; species Thymelicus acteon. The sequence goes on from OX638230.1 coordinate 2,403,273, forward strand.
ACTGTTCTGGAACTACTTGCTTGTAGACATCAAAAGACTACCAAAAGTTCCTTCAAGAATCACGTCCGGCAGCACTACCTGAAGCAATTAGAATGTCCTCGCCCGTGGTCTTCAACCACATGTTATATACGTAGTTATAAACATTTATGTACTTAATATATAATATAATATGTATATATGTAAATATGAATAAATATGTATTTATTTAGTTTTGTTAATGATATTGTGATATTTTATATGTATATAGTTATAGTGTTGATCCACTAATAAATAAAAAAGACAATTACCAATGTTTTATTTTTCTACGGGTTTGAACTCAAATATCTCAGAGAGTATATCACTTACGACATTTTATCACTGAATACTTTTTGATCGTAATCACTTAGTCTATCGATTGACACATGTTTTATCAATATCCGCCGAAACAAAGTTTTTTACTTCATTTTTCTACGGGTTTGAACTCAAATATCTCAGAAAGTATACCACTTACGACATTTCATCACTGAATACTTTTTGATCATAATCATTTATTCTATCGATTGACATATTTTACATCACTGGCCGCCGAATCGAGGTTTTTTCAAAATTGCGGACTTGTAGGTATGCCAACTAGGTTCATTGCCCTTTGCACACCGTGTGCAGTTTGATCCAACTTGAAAGATAGGATAGCTTACATCTCAATGTATAGTCGCAATATTATTTTATTGCAATTTTTTTTTTGATAGAACGAAGTCTGTCCGGGCAGCTAGTTATAATATAAATTTACATAATAACATACAAAATTATAAATGTAGAAATGTCGGGACATAGGTAATTATAATGTGCGCCATCTATTGATAAATCTATGAACCTATAATAATTATATCATGAACCTATTATACTCGTACATAATTTTCTAACAATGCATACAAATACATATTTAAATTATTAATGTTTACTTACGATGTTAAAAAAATATATAGTAGTCACTCCGAGATGAACTGGAAAAAGGCATAAATCGTATGATTGTCGCCATGGATATAATTATAACTTTTAACTGGATACATAACTTCGAGGTACTTGAAGACAGATGACGTCACAACGGAATGACTATTTGACCAATCGCAGACCGGATTGAGATTATCCTTCATAATTGTGGGGTGTTATGTCCTATTTTCCAAATGTTTTCTAATAATTTTTCTGGTGGTAAAAAAATATATTATTGTATTAACACATTTTATTATAATTTCTTCAAAATTGTCCTTACGTCATGAAAACGGATGTTGAAGGTGATAATGAAATGAAACAATGTAATTTATTACGGTACATTTCTTTTATTTTAAGTGCACAACACTTATAAAAAAAAATTAACACAGCTGAATGATATATCCTGGGATTACAGATGCACAATGAATGGATGAACACAATGGTCATTCCGTTATGACGTAATTAATCCTCAGGTACCTCTACAAAGTAATCCAGACAGAGTAATATATCCATGGTATATGTCCAGTTATAGTAATGTATCCATGATCTCTTTCGGAGTAGGGTGTTGGCAACACTGGGCACATATTGACTCTGTGATTGAGTACTCTGTGGCACGAAAGCGTGACACGAAATTTGTTAACAACAGCGTGTCTATATATTTAAGTCTATGTTGGCTAACGATTCAAAAACGCGCTAAGTACGTACTACCTTGAGATAGCAGGGTAAACGTGTGCATATTATGACGATAAAAATTTACAACTTTTTGAATCCTTATATCTCAGAAACAGTGGCTCGTAGGAAAAAAAGTATTGATACATTTTTATAGATAATTTTATGATCTACAATTTTTGTCTGAGGTACTTTATGATAAAACTTACCGTTTTACTGAAAATCGTGAAAAACTCATTTTTTTGACCTTTGACCTTGAATTTTTTTTCCATACATGGCAATGATGCGGAACTTAAATTTTTTATTTATAATTATGTTTTGAACAATCTTACTGATTTTCAGCTTGTTGGGAATTTATGCACCTTCACTATTATTTTTTGGTCTAAATTGACCGGACTATAAGTACCAGTAACGCACATAAAAAAATATCCTATCTATATATATAAATTACGTGTCACGTTGTTTGTCCGCGATGGACTCCTAAACTACTTAACCGATTTTAATCAAATTTGCACACCGTGTGCAGTTTGATCCAACTTGAAAGATAGGATAGACGGAAGGTTTTAACAAAAAAAAATTTGGACAGAACGAAGTCTGTCCGGGCAGCTAGTAATATTATAAATGTGAAAGTTTGTGATGATGTTTGTATGTTTGTTTCTCAATCACGTCACAACTACAAAACCGATTTGGCTGAAATTGGGAATGGAGATAGCCTATACCCTGGATTAACACATAGGCTACTTTTTATCCCGGAAAAGTTTAGGGTTCCCGCGGGATTTGTAAAAAATCGATAACCACGCACGCGAAGCCACGGGCATATAAATCTAAATTAATTAATTAAAAATTTCATTTCGAAACCACTCTACCGTGGGTGAACCGCGGGCAAAAGCTAGTAATTAATAAATACAGCCCTAAGATTGTCTGGGACTTGCTTTTAGTATAGCGCCTTTGTGTTTTTGTGTTAATTAAACTTGCGATAAACATAAATTAATATCAGCAAATGCGATTTTTTTATTAAAAACTCATTTTTGTTGTTTAGTTTGAAATATATTCTATATTTTAATTAAACGACTTTTAATTTGCTTATTTGATATTGCAGCTTGTATTTAAATGTAAAGTCACAATAATGATTCTCGAGATTGGGTTAGATTTGAAAACGTTATCTATAAAAAATGTATCTTCCGGTTTGATTTTCTGGTTTTAGATAAGTGACAAATATATAAACGTATTTATTTTTCTTATAATTAGGTATGTATAATAATATAATATAATTGAAAAAAAAAACATAATTTACCCAGCTTAATTTAACAGTAATTTAGCTGCATTGGGGCGGCTTAGAATACTAACCCCATTCCCAAGCCGAATGGGTGTCGTAAGAGGCGACTAAATCCGGCACATTGGTGGTAGGGTCCCTCGGGGTATTATATTGGTAATAATGATCTTAATTGTTAATTAATACCATTATTGCTATTATTATTTCTCTATGGGATTCGCCTGGATAGCTACCACCCGTGCACCCTTAAGCATAAGTCAGCCGCCAAACGACTCGTCGTGTTCCGGCTGGGGGCTTGAGAGCCAGTTCTTTCTTTCTTTTTCTTCATCTTTTCTTGGGCGGCAAAGCATCATTAATGCCTTTGGTATTGCTGATGTCCATGGGCGACGATAGCAACTTACCATCAAGTTGATCGTCTCGTTTGCCGGTTATTTCATTTATATCATAAAATAATCTAAATTTTACTAACAAAAAATAACCGACTTCAAAGTCTCAAAAACTACTTTTCTGATCTCGTTCAAATATATGTGGGACCACATAACAAGCACCTGCTTTCGATTAAAAAAAGAATCATCGAAATCGGTTGGCGTGATATTGAGTTATTCGTCAATTTGTCGCGTACATCTTAACACAAATTTACGACTTATGTGGTTTTCTCATGGATGCCATTGTCAGATCTCAATAAAATTTATGTGGGACCACATGACACCACTAGCTTTCGATTAAAAAAACAATCATCAAAATCGGTTCGCCCAGTCCAAAGTTCTGAGGTAACAAACATAAAAAAAATAAAAAAAATACAGTCGAACTGAGATCCTCCTCCTTTTTTTGAAGTCGGTTAAAAAATTAACACTGCATTCTAATAGTCAAGAAATTCTTCCATGGTTACCTACCTATTTTCATTAAACAAACTTGTTTTTCTATTACTTTGAATTGTATTTAATATCGTACCTATTTGTATTTTAACTATTTTCAAACATGTCATTAATTTAGCAATACGAGTATAGCTATTAACATAACATGGATCAGTCTGAAATAAAGATTATTATTATAATAGGCATACGAAAGTTCAATTATGATACTAAAACTAAACTGCATTATATGTATAGGCAACGTTTTCTTTCCTACTGTCATACACCGTCAAACAATGAATCTCAGTACATTATAATTATAGTAATAGATTTGCTAGAGATTGCTATAATATTATCTATAACTCCATAAATAATTTAGGGCGAACATGTTTTCAATAAAATAGACTCAGATTATGGATTTGTTATAATCTGAGATAATAGATTAGATACATAAAACGTATTTATTTTCATTAGAATCGATATCTCCTTTTTCTTCTTCACAAATTCTACTAGTTTTTATGTATTATGTAAATATACTAAGTTATTTTATTACAGAGCATTAGTAACAAAAATAAGTACATTTAAAAAAATCTTAAATATTCCACCTACATTATGATACAATAATTGTAATTTGACGACCCTGTAGCCTAGTTGGTAGCGACCATGCCTGCGAAGCGAGGGGTCCCGGGTTTGACACCCGGCCGGGGCAGATATTTATGTGATAGATAAATTTTTGTACCAACTCGGGTCATAGGTGTGATTGTGATGTGTTATATGTGGCGTCCATGCCACCCGCGACACAGGTAATAACTTACTGCTTGGGGTGGGGTATGATCCGGAGTTTGTAAGCGTTTTATAAAAAATGTTAAATCAACTAACACACCTACATGAGACTAAAAATTCACTAATAAACTACAACTACGAATCCTAGTGTGGGCTTAAGTCGTGGATGCCATGGACAAAATAGAAATTCAAAATTATTGCCCAAATTTTGGACTCAATAAGAATCGAACCCAGGACCTTTCGAACGGCCGTCCGTCATCGTAACCATTACGCGACACGGGTTGATAACAAAAAGTTATCAAAAAAAATCAAAATAAGATACAAGCAGTCAATGTTTTGGTACTAATAAAGCAAGGTACCTACGTTCTTTTTCCAAAGTCAACAGGTTCGATTCCTGGCCCGGAACACCTATTGATTTTTTGTATGTCATTACTTTCCAGAATTTGAGCCTTGCTAGTGACATTATTGAATGATGTAATAATACAGGATGTGTTTTTTTTTTCAAAACCAACGGGTTCGATTCCTGGCTTGATTGATTTTTCAAGAATGTAATGTTTTAGTTTTTATCAAAATCGGCCTCGAGACTCGTTTCGGCATTTTTCACTATTCCTCATAGTTTCGAATTTGGCCATCCAAGCCCACTTGAAAAATTCATTCTATAAATGTATACTTTATACATGAATGCAATAAATAAATACAAATAAAAATATAATATTAGCAACCCGACCGAGCCGTCGACCTGTGTGGTGTGGCGTAATCCGAATCGCCGCACCGAGGGTCCTGGGTTCGATTCCCAGCGAGGCGGAAATTTGAATGATGAGTTTGAATTTCTGTTCTTGGTCTGGGTGTGAATGTCCTTGTCTAGTGTGTTGTCATGGCACCCACATTAGAACGTTATGTATTAAAAAAAAATAAGAATTTTCATTTTGTGTATATTATCTATGTATATGTTACCGGCAAAACCCGATTTCAGGTTAAACCAGTTTGGCCTAGGCCAAACTAGTTTATCCTACTCGTGTCAGGTCAAACTAGTTTGACCTAGTCCAAACTAGTTGGGCCTAGGCCAGACTAGTTTGTCCCGACACGATTAGGCAAAACTAGTTTCTCGTCAGTCTAAAACTGATTAGAACCGAATTGTTACGGATTTATATTTATTCGACAAATCTTTGTGCTTAAAACGGGATCCTGCCTTCTCGCCGAAAATTGTTTGGCCGATTATCACTTGCCAACCAACGGTTCGCCTATTTTTCACTTTGACAACTAACGATTGTCAAATTTTTGTATGACAACGTTTCATTTGGTAGAATTATTGTTAAGCTGATTATTATAATGACACAACACGTTCAGTTCTTATCATTTGTCAAATCCTTCACTAGGCCAGACAACTTTTAGACGAATAACGTTTCGTCTGTGTAACAGTTCCCTATTCGTACATTTTTATTATGATAAAAATAAACTAATTTTTATTTAAGAATTACAAAAAAAACCTTAACACATTAAATTCGCAGCAATGCACATTAATAATTTTTCCTCTGAATATGAAGATTTGTGTTCAAAAGAGTTCTGTTGATGCTTTCTTCTTTGTCCAAGTACTTTTTTTCTTGGGTTCTGGTGGAGCACCTGTTAATATATTTTGTATTTCCCCTCGTTAGTAATGGTTTCCTTTATTAATTGTTTTATCAATTTTTCAAAATTGGTGACAGAACCGACTTAGTCAACCCCGACCCCACGTGGTACTAGTCTGCCCTACCCCTAGAGTGAATGTAAACCCCGGAGGCGCGGAGGGAGAGCAGCCCCCGCCCGCTGTAACAAACTGCAGGCACCATGTGAGCCGAAGCGGCTGAGGCTGGTCGCCGCAGGCGACCAAAAAGCCGAAGCTGCGAAGGCGAGCATGGAGTACCTGCAGTTTGTTACGCAAGGGCGGAGGGGCTGCATTTCCCGCAGCGCCGGAGACGTTTAGAAGCCTGTTTGTGTATCAAAAACCCCTAAATTCTCCCTAAAAGTGCATACAATGCAACTTTGTAATTATAATGATTTGTCATTTTCTTTATAAAATTGGTCCGAAACCTTACTTAATACATCATTTGGTAAACAATATACAACTAAATGAATATTACTCTAACTGACGACTAGACTGACGAGAAACTAGTTTTGCCTAAACGTGTCGGGACAAACTAGTCTGGCCTAGGCCCAACTAGTTTAGACTAGGCCAAACTGGTTTAACCTGACACGAGTAGGATAAACTAGTTTGGCCTAGGCCAAACTAGTTTGACCTGAAATCGGGTTTTGCCGGTAACATATACATTGTTGTTTTCGTATCAAGTTTTCTTATTATCAATATTATTTTTAAGTATTCTGGATTTTTGTTTTTATTTCTAATAATTAATTTTTGGGCGACTGGTTTTATTTACATTTAAGTGATTTGTCGCGACGAAAGAAGAAAAATTTTGAACACCTTACAATATAGCGTCCTCAACCGGCCATATCCTTATTTGTAACATCACTTATCTAGGGATAATTGAGTTGTGTACACTACTTCTTACTACATTGTATATGTTACCGGCAAAACCCGATTTCAGGTTAAACTAGTTTGGCCTAGGCCAAATTAGTTTATCCTACTCGTGTCAGGACAAACCAGTTTGGCCTAGTCTAAACTAGTTGGGCCTAGGCCAGACTAATTTGTCCCGACACAATTAGGTAAAACTAGTTTCTCGTCAGTCTAAAACTGATTAGAACCGAATTGTTACGGATTTATATTTATTCGACAAATCTTTGTGCTTAAAACGGGATCCTGCCTTCTCGCCGAAAATTGTTTGGCCGATTATCACTTGCCAACCAACGGTTCGCCTATTTTTCACTTTGACAACTAACGAATGTCAAATTTTTGTATGACAACGTTTCATTTGGTAGAATTAATGGAGCTGATTATTATGATGACACAAAACGTTCAGAGCACTTATCATTTGTCAAATCCTTCACTAGGCCAGACAACTTTTAGACGAATAATAACGTTTCGTCTGTGTAACAGTTCCCTATTCGTACATTTATATTATGATAAAAAAAAACTAATTTTTACATGCAATTTTTATTTAAGAATTACAAAAAAACCTTAACACATTAAATTCGTAACAATGCACATTAATAATTTTTCCTCTGAATATGAAGATTTGTGTTCAAAAGAGTTCTGTTGATTCTTTCTTCTTTCTTCTTTGTCCAAGTACTTTTTTTTCTTGGGTTCTGCGGGGGCACCTGTTAATATATTTTCTATTTCCCCCTCGTTGGTAATGGTTTCCTTTATTAATTGTTTTATCAATTTTTCAAAATTGGTGACAGAACCGACTTAGTCAACCCCGACCCCACGTGGTACTAGTCTGCCCTACCCCTAGAGTGAATGTAAATCCCGGAGGCGCGGAGGGAGAGCAGCCCCCGCCCGCTGTAACAAACTGCAGGCACCATGTGAGCCGAAGCGGCTGAGGCTGGTCGCCGCAGGCGACCAAAAAGCCTAAGCTGCGTAGGCGAGCATGGAGTGCCTGCAGTTTGTTACGCAAGGGCGGAGGGGCTGCATTTCCCGCAGCGCCGGAGACGTTTGGAAGCCTGTTTGTGTATCAAAAACCCCTGAATTCTCCCTAAAAGTGCATACAATGCAACTTTGTAATTATAATGATTTGTCGTTTTCTTTATAAAATTGGTCCGAAACCTCACTTAATACATCATTTTGGTAAACAATATGCAACTATTACTCTAACTAACGACTAGCCTGACAAGAAACTAGTTTTGCCTAATCGTGTCGGGACAAACTAGTCTGGCCTAGGCCCAACTAGTTTAGACTAGGCCAAACTGGTTTGTCCTGACACGAGTAGTTTGGCCTAGGCCCAACTAGTTTGACCTGAAATCGGGTTTTGCCGATAACATATATAAATCCATCCAGCGATTTGGAACGTACGAGATAATTAAGAAAAAACCCAAGATAGACTGCAGTACGGGAATAATATAATAATTTTTAATTTTCTGGCTGTCACACAGTCTGAACGACAGTAACGTAACCTAATAGAAAAGTTGAGACGGTTGGGTCCCTGCCGGCAGATTGATAAGGGTTCCAGGTTTGATTCCCGGCTGGAAAACTTTATGGTACAGAATTACTAATATATAATATAGTCCTGCTCCTCATCGATTTTGATGACGGCGACCCTAACTGATTCCAGTGCGAATGCAAATTGAATGTCACTATTTTCTAGCATGAGCTCTAATATGGCTAGCTAGACCAAATTTTGTTTTAAAAACTCGATCACATGAAATAAATACAATATTTTTCACCAATCGAGTTATAAGTATACTTACTTATAGGAGGGCTTTGGTCTTTCCTTACGAATTTGGCGTTTTGCGTCAAGCGCTTCGAGTCGAGCTTCCTCGAAGTCTTTAACCTTGTTGTAGATGGTGGAGTGCCAAGATGACCTTCGTATAGCAAACTCCTCCCAACGTGAAGGCTCATATTAAGTATTACTAATACATTAAAACTAAAATAAAATATCAACTTTTATTAAAATGCGGCATTCTTGTGCTTACACATGTGTAAGTAGTGGCCAGGACAACAGGCCACAGGCCAGGAAACAGGAAAAATATTTGTTGAGAGGCCCATACCTACTCTAATTTCAGCTGTGGAATTTTGGGAAAAGGGGCGCCAACAGTAGCAGTCTTAGGGCAAGCTTTTATTGTGGGGCGCCACGTTTTGAAATGCAACAAAGTAACTTGATAAAAGGGTGCTTGATTGGTTACCTAGTCGGGGCCCCCAACTTACAGGGCCCCGACTAGGTAACCAATCAAGCACCTTTTTAGGGTTCCGTAGCCGAATGGCAAAAAACGGAACCCTTATAGATTCGTCATGTCTGTCTGTCTGTCTGTCTGTCTGTCTGTCCGTCCGTATGTCACAGCCACTTTTTTCCGAAACTATAAGAGACATACTGTTGAAACTTGGTAAGTAGATGTATTCTGTGAACCGCATTAAGATTTTCACACAAAAATAGAAAAAAAACTATAAATTTTGGGGGTCCCCATACTTAGAACTGAAACTTAAAAATGTTTTTTTCATCAAACCCATACGTGTGGGGTATCTATGGATAGGTCTTCAAAAATGATATTGAGGTTTCTAATATCATTTTTTTCTAAACTGAATAGTTTGCGCGAGAGACACTTCCAAAGTCGTAAAATGTGTGTCCCCCCCCCTGTAACTTCTAAAATAAGAGAATGATAAAACTAAAAAAAATATATGATGTACATTACCATTCAATCTTCCAACGAAAATTGGTTTGAATGAGATCTAGTAAGTAGTTTTTTTTTAATACGTCATAAATCGTAAACCACAAAAAACATCGATCAAAGTTACAACAAACTACAAGAACTTTTATATTATGTTACTTGCTGCTACGGAACCCTTCATGGGCGAGTCCGACTCGCACTTGGCCGCTTTTTATAATTGATACGGCGGCAGCTGAGCCCCTGACTGATGAGGTAGAATCGCAGGAGAATAGTGTAGGTAGGTGCCTAGAAGGTATTTTCCAATGCTCAGCGCTGAGTTGGAACTGTTGGAAAACGCAGAGATATTATTTACCTGTAACTGCATAACATGTTTCTAACCATTTACATGACAAAAAAGCCCTTAAGGTAAGAGGAAAATGTGACAAAAATACCCACAGTAAAAGTTTATCGAGTTAATCTTTGAGGAAAGAGATAAAAAAATAATTTTAGTTTTGGTAGTTTAATGTAAATCCCCAAATATTTCCCACGCCAGATGTAATCTATCTCACGTCCACTTGCTGTTTTTAAGGTTTTTATATTTTTTTTACTGTTATATTTTATTCCAGGCAGGCACTATCCTCAAGTTGCTTACCTACGTCCATAACAATATTGTAGGGTTAGTTGTTGTTACACTTATTACATAATCCAACGATTATTTAACAAATATATGAGCTTAAATTCAAATGGTTTACTATAAAAAGTTTCACTAGGTTCAAGTCCAAGATACCAAATTACTAATATTGGTATAGTTAGGTAGTAATATTGTCATCCAAATTAGATAAAATTCAAAGTCAAAGAAAAGTCAAAGTGAAAGTTTTGTAACGACAATTAGGAGGTGAAAATTAACTTCCAAGATTAGTTTAAATTGAGTTAAAATAGTAATATGAGTTACAAGTGAAACTGATGAAAATGAAAATGAAAATGAAAGCGTGTGCAGAATCATCTGTCTGTCCGTTTATCACAGCATGTAACGTTTTTTGAAGTGTTTTGTATTGCCATGTAGGGCATGTACATTATCTTTAGTTATCTATACACGAGGTTCTATTTATGACGTAAATAAACAACGGTCGAATATACTGATCGAACCCATGGGATATTGTATATCATACATACCTAGTTATAGTACCTACAGTTAGCTGTGCTAGAATCATCATCATCATCACAACTGAATGATCACATCACAATTGATCTAGATATCTTTTACGATTCTGGTTTATGCCTGAAACGAATTTAGTCAATATATTTTGTCAGATAACATTTAACCACTATGAATGATGTGCGCCTGTAATTGGCAAGCATACCAGATCATGTTGTAGTATTGTTAAATAAATAAATAACGCTTCACACTCATAGCCCCACACTAGGATTCCCTGTGTCGTGGGTGCCATGGACAACACACAAGACAATGACATTCACACCCAAACCGAGAACAGAAATTCAAACTCATCATTCAACTCGCTGGGAATCGAACCCAGGACCCTTGGTGCGTCGATCCGGCATGGTAACCATTGCGCCACACTGGTCGTCAAAGCTAATATAATAATAATATTTCGTTAATAATAATAATAATCAATAAATAAACTCTAACACACTCATACCCCGCAGTAGGTTATTACCTGTGTCGCGGTATCACTACAACACCCGTGACCCGAGTACAAATATTTATCTGTCACATAAATATCTGCCCCGGCCGGGAATCGAACCCGGGACCCCTAGCTTCGCAGGCAGGGTCTCTACCAACTAGGCTACCGGGTCGTCTGTATAATTTTATGTAAGCTGTTGGTGTGTTAATAAATAAATAAATAAATAAATAAATAAATAAATAAATAAATAAATAAATAAATAAACCCACAAGTGTCCCACTGCTGGGCTCGGGCCTCCTCTCACAATATGAGGGGTACAAGACATAGTCCACAACCCTATACCTAGTGTAGTTGTAGCTGTGGTTGCAGTTTTTTTTTTTCTGGAAGTAGCCGGCAAATGAGCTGACGATCCACCTGATGGTAAGTGATATCGTTTCCCATGGACATCAGCAACACCAAAGGCATCACTGATGCGTTGCCGGCCAAGAAAGAAAGAAGAAAAAAAAGAAAGAACTGGCTCTTAAGCCACCAGCCGGAACACGACGAGTCGTTTGGCGGCTGACTTATGCTCAAGGGTGGTAGCTATTCAGGCTAACCCCATCGAGAAATAATAAAGTAATAATGGTGTTAATTAACAATTAAAATCAATATTATCAATATAATCCCTCGAGGGGATACCCTACCACCAGCGTGCCGGATTTAGTCGCCTCTTACGACACCCATCTGGAGTGGGATTGGGGTTAGTATTCTAAGCCACCCCAATACGGCAAAAAGTTTGCGTTGATTTGACTTGAACCCCTAGCTTGATCCACTACAAAATGCTTAATTCAATGATTTTAGTTATATTTTAGTGCTACGACCAGAGTATGTACTACCACTACATATAGCTACGACGATTTAGCTAAATAGTGAGCTAACACGCGATACTCGTGGTGGAGGTTAAACTTTAACGTTAAAGTTTTTTTTTATTAAAACCTTCCGTGTGCCTTAAGGGAGATGTAAGCTATCCTATCTTTCAAGTTGGATCAAACTGCACACTGTGTGCAAATTTGATTAAAATCGGTTTTAGGAGTCTATCGCGGAAAAACGTGACACGTAATTTATTTATATTAAGATAATAAAATATAAAATTATTTAAATATTTAATATTAATATAAAATAAATTTAATATTTTATAAGCAGGAGTCACGTATTAAAAATAATATATTCATAATAAAATCTAGAATTAACTGTTTACTTAAGTAGAGCAAGAGGCCAGCACAGGGCCGTAGCTAGAGTCGAATTTGAGGTAGGGCAGCATTGGTTACAGGTAGGGCGGAAGTAAAAAAATTATCATAAGGGTGAATATCAGAAACGTGATTTTTTTTTTTCAATTTTGGTGGCGAAATTTTCTCTTCAGTTTTCGTGAAAACTGAGGACCTGGTATAAGAATAGCAAGTCTAAGCTAGAAGAACCTGCAAGAGGTCTGAGAATATCTCGACAACTTTTTGAGATATTTAAGTTCAAAGTTTAGTGTGGCCACCAGAATTAAAAATCGCCCACCAAAATAGAAAGTACCCACCAAAATTGTAAATCAGTGACACCCAAATTGGATTTTTCTGTCATAAAAGATGAAAAATAAAATAAAGCTAAAAGTGGCTAATCTCACGAATTCTCCGGAATTATCAATAACTTTCATCGTTTTATAAAACTCTCTAATGTTAAAAAAATATAGATATTATTATTTTATATTTATCAATCCAACAGCCCTTGGAGATCCACTGCTGGACACAGGCCTACTCTAACTTGCGCCACTCTGACCAGTCCTGTGCCTTCTGAATCCAGCGGGTGCCTGCTGTCTTCTTCAGGTCGTCAGTCCACCTGGTTGGGGGGCTTCCTATGCTTCTTTTTCCAAGACGTGGGCGCCATTTGAGGACCTCTTCCCCAATTGTCATCGGTCCTTCGAATTATGTGGCCAGCCCATTGCCACTTCAGTTGGCGTACTCGATGAGCTATGTCGGTTATTCTTGTTCGTCTCCGTCATTTCTGACTCGATCACGTACAGATATACCGAGCATAGCCCTCTCCATCCGCTCTCTCTCTCTCCGTCTGCTGTGTGACTTTGAGCTTATGAATAAGGCCAATAGTAATAAAGCACGACGTCTCGGAGCCTTATGTCATCACTGGCAACATACACTATTCGAACACCTTCGACTTCAGGCACTGAGGTGGTGTTTTGGATGACAAGATAAAACGCAGTTTCCCGAACGCAGCCCATCCGAGTTGAATTCTACAAGTGATTTATTTCTCGAAGTTAGACGTGTACGTACAATGTACATGACATAGACATTGGACATGATTTTCGTCTTGTCCCTGTCATCTTAACACCCACTGATTGTGGCGCTGTTCAAGTCCCCTATCATCAAGTTCCTCCAGGAATCTTGCCAGAATGACCATATCATCGGCATATCACAAGTGTGTGAAGTCACTATTGATGTTAATACCACGTTGTTTCCATTCCATCAGCTTAAACACGTCTTCCAACGCAGCAATGAACAGTTTTGGAGATATTGCCTGACACCTCTCTGCATTGAATAGGGTTCGTAGCTGTATTGTGTACTCTGACGGAAATGGTACCCGATGATTATAAACACTTCAACACCTTGATATGAGAATTAAGTACCGATATCGATACCGATAGAATCAAAAGTTTTCTCATAGCCTACATAAGCAACACATAACAGCAGATTATACTCCTTGGTCTTTTGTATAATCTGTCTCAGTGTGTGTGTGTATGGTCTATGGTTCTGTAGCCTTTTCGGAATCCTGCTTGTTCGGGAGGCTGAAAGTCATCAAATCTGCCATGCGATTTGTGAGCACCCTCGCAAACGGCTTATAAAGGGGGTCAGAAATGCAATGGGCCTTCAGTTCTTCAAAAGGGCTTTTTCGCCCTTCTTGACGAACAGAATCACTACAGTTCTGCTGCACGCTTCCGGGGTAGTTCTAGTGTTGATGACGGAAACGAACAGCTATTGGAGCGTCATTAGTAGAGGTCCAGGTCTTAGTAGCTGATATGAATCCGTCATTTTCCTTTGCCTTGTTCTTTTTAAGCTGTTTGAGAGCCTGTCTTATACAGGTGGCGTCTGGGATATCCTATGTGTAGTGTCGGGTCAGTTTAGCTCGCTTGTTATTGTCCTCGCAGGCAACTGGAGCTTGAGAGGAGGCATACGACCGTCTCTCAGAACTTCAGATTTTGACGAAACCATGGTGCCAGACTCGGTCTTCAACCTCGTAAACTGACTTTGCTCAATAGATAGATCCCTGACGAACATTTTGAAGTCCTAGTTTCGCTTAAGTGGCCTGTTTTAAATTTTGGTCACGCATAAACGCCACCAAAGCCACCAAAATTGAGCCACCAAACTTGGAACCATGCATAAAAAAAATCTTTAAAAATAGGGGTTTTAAGTTACAATTTAATTTATATAACTGGTTTATGCGAAACCCAAATCACTACCTATATTGTGTAGCTTACTATAAAAGCACTTCGACTCAACAGCAAATCGTTCCACCAAAAATTGAACAATTCTTGTCCTCCTGTGCCACCCAAGCGGGTACTTATGTTTTGGCGGGAAGTCACAGCTCTAATCACATACCTCTTACACGCAACCGCCACTGCACAACTGTGCGATGCGAAATAAGAAAACGTGAATGATCGCACACGCAAAAAAGTTCATGTTTTAGTAAGTTGAACAAGTGCACCCAAGATTTGGTTGGTTTTTTCTTAGACAAACTTTGATCGAGTATCCTGTGATGTTAAATAGGATTTTATAATATGGTTTAATTATTTTTAGACAATGTGTCTTATGCGTATACTAAAAAAATTATATATTTTTTATTTTAACTTAAATTGTTAGTGTAGTGAGTGAAATTATATCAAAAAATGGAGCTGGGTCATACCACCAAAATTTTAAGGCATTTTTCTTACCCTGATTATTTATATACACATATATTTAAAAAAACAATGTGGCCCCAATTAGAAGTTACGTAGTTTACTATATAAAAAAAATTAGAAACATTCTATCATTTTACACCTCGATTCTCAACGTGGACACGTAAAATTTGCTGATTTGATATTCACCCATAATTGATCTGCTCCGAAGCACGGGCTCCTAAATCAATCACCATGTAGGTATATCACTGACCTCTTGGTCAGTAGCGGTATAAGTTAAGCTATTCGCAGACAAATAATTTCTGTGACAGAACATGAGCATGGACCTAAGAACCACTGTGTTCCGTGCTAAGAACTATTAAATTTTACTAACAAAAAATAACCGACTTCAAAGTTACTCAAAAACTACTTGTCAGATCTCATTCCGATCGATTGGTGCGTTAAAACCAAGCGGAAATTGGTCGGTTATTTATTTATAAGTATCTACCACCATGAAACGACCACCAGAATGACTACGATATGAACATAGCTGTTGTAGACGGAGTTAAGTTTGCTGAGTTATGCCTAGTGCTATGCTCTGACAAGTTGTCAGAGCATAGCATATTAATTGGCATGACAAGAGAAATAGCAATAATAACTTAATGTGCATGATCGTAATATAGACATCCCTGTTGTGCCTTATGCTAAATACCGAAGAGTAAATAAGACCGCACATACTATGGCATGTACAGTATCACTGATGTCGCATCCTTTAAGACTTCTGTGCGCCTAGTACTCGCTGTTAATAGCAACAAATGCTATGCAATAGCTTTACCGCGGCAGTCCCCGAGTGCCACACCTTTTTTATAAAGGGATTCCCCGTACCATAGATTGCAATATAGCCCATATACCTATCGCTACAATTTTTTTTATCTCAGACTATGAACAAACAATTTAATTTTTATAATTTATCTTAGTTTTTGGTATTTTTAAGGTAGGGCATTGTGATTTCAAGGTAGGGCATTGCCCCACAATGCCCCCCCCCTAGCTACGGCCATGGGCCAGCATGGTGTCTGACGTGTCAGAATAAATTTAAATTATCGCGGAAAGTTTTAAATTTATGTTAACGAGTGTACTAAAATCCATTCTAAAATCATAAATTTATGGGACTTTTGAACTTTTATGTCCTTGATCAATAATTTCTTTTTTAGACCTAACGCAACACCACTTGATGGTATATGGTCACGACCACCCATGAACATTACTTGCCACTATTGCAAAAACAACCATTTTTCTGACACATAAAATTTTGAACCAGCCGGAAACTGAACCTGTGACCTTTCGCTTGGCAGGCAGAGTCTCTACAACGATCATTATTATGATTTCTAATCTTTTGCCACAAAATTTTTATTCACCGCACAAGCAGAGCAGCAACCTGATGTTAAATGGTTACCGTCGCCTGTGGACATCAGCAACCATCGGTATCAAACACGTGTTGCTAAGGAAGAGAAAAAAAGATAGTCCAAGATCCCAGAGCGATCAGACATGACTTATTTTTACATGGATGAAACCTTAACTACTCAGTAGCGTCTAGTGTACTTTGAATACCTTGCGTGCTTATGAAGCTTGCCCTGTGACACCTGAGCAGGTACCAGTTGAGAAAGGTAATTAAAAATAAGAGTTATTTTACTTAAATTTGTATGGCTGATTTTTATATATATTTTGTAGAATATTATTCCAGACCAGAGCTTCTGTCAGACGCTTTAAAGCTCGACAAAAAATTAATGAACTATACTTATTTTTAGGTTTCCGTAGCCAAATGGCAAAAAACGGAACCCTTATAAATTCGTCATGTCTGTCTGTCTGTCTGTCTGTCTGTCTGTCTGTCTGTCTGTCTGTCTGTCTGTCTGTCCGTCCGTATGTCACAGCCACTTTTCTCCGAAACTATTAAAACTATACTGTTGAAACTTGGTAAGGAGATGTATTCTGTAAACCGCATTAAGATTTTTACACAAAAATAGAAAAAAAATCAATAAATTTTGGGGTCCCCATACATAGAACTGAAACTCAAAATTTTTTTTTTCATCAAACCCATACGTGTGGGGTATCTATGGATAGGTCTTCAAAAATGATATTGAGGTTTCTAATATCATTTTTTTCTAAACTGAATAGTTTGCGCGAGAGACACTTCCAAAGTGGTAAAATGTGTGTGTAACCCCCCTGTAACTTTTAAAATAAGAGAATGATAAAACTAAAAAAAATATATGATGTACATTACTATGCAAACTTCCAACGAAAATTGATTTGAACGAGATCTAATAAGTAGTTTTTTTTAATACGTTATAAATCGTAAACCGCAAAAAACATCGATCAAAGTTACAACGAACTACAAGAACTTTTATATTATGTTACTTGCTGATACGGAACCCTTCATGGGCGAGTCCGACTTGCACTTGGCCGCTTTTTACATGTCTGACTTTTAAATATGTTATTAAAGTACCTATTGCAAAGTTACATTTCATCAGTCAGACAAATTCGAGTGACCAAACATCCCCTAAACACAAAAATTATTCAGCCGGGAGTGCGGGCGCGTGAGCTAGGTAATCTTCACGGAATATAACAATACCATTTCCATAATAATATTGTATTTCATTATAATCTTAAATTATAATTTAAAAAAACCTCGACAGTTTTATTTACACTATAAACATAGCTAAGAACACTTTTGATTAAGTCGCCTTTCAAACAAAAAAAAAACTAGATCAAAATCGGTTCATCCGCTTGGGAGCTACGTTGCCACAGACAGACATACAGATACACAGACACGTCAAACTTATAACACCCCCCTTTCTTCGTCAGAGATTAAAAGCAGATAACATTATTTCACTTCTTAAAAGCAGTCAACATTGGAAACAACACTCTCACGCCCACTCACTCTAAGCGCTATCACCACAAATTAAACAATTTAAAAACATCGGGTGATTCGGGTGTTATCTCAGGGTTGGAAGGGTCAACGAAATATAACTTTTATTTTCAGGGTCATAGTTGGAACGTGATGACAGATCACGTTATCCACGTCTATTTATTTGCGCAGTTTTATAAATAAGATTACTTTCGCTTGGATTCGACAAACATAATAATGTTGCTTACATTAAATAAATAATATAAATAAACGCTAACACATACCCACGCAGTAGATTAATCCCTGTGTCGCAGGTGGCATGGACGACACACATCACAATCACACCCATGACCCGAGTACAAATACTTATCTGTCACATAAATATCTGCCCCGGCCGGGAATCGAACCCGGGACCCCTCGCTTCGCAGGCAGGGTCGCTATCAACTAAGCTACTACTACTCGCTAACAACTGAACTCAGTGCATTGTGCACTGTAGAAAATTATTGAAGAAGCAGCAGCTATACATATTAGTAGCAAATTCTCCTCTTATGGCTTCCATCCATTAGTGGCCCATTGACACGGGTCTCTCTTGCGGAGGCCTAGAGCATATTCCACCACGATACTCCAGTGCGGATTGATGGAAGGGTAGACCCATGTGTTAGTTTTCATAGACATGGCTTAACGACTGTTATCTCACGATAATAACCGGGACCGTGGACCGGGACGGCTTTACGTGCCCTACGAAGCACGGAAGCGTTCAAGATTGTTTTGCCACTAGTATTTCTATTGTTCCTTCACTTAAGTCCGATTTACACGTATTAACTAGTTAAGAAGATAACTAAATTTTAACTAAATTTTAAGTAAATTAATACTTGTAAAAAAGCAATTTAGTAAGCTAAAATTTAGTTATCTACTTAACTATTTAATAGGGCGACTATCAGAATACCCACGTAGCAACATGACGAAATCGCCTAAACGTCTTGAAATTAAAATGCCATAGTTACTAAATAGTCATCAACGCTAAATGCCCTTGTAGCAAAACGTCTGGATCTTAAAATGTCTACGTGTAAACCGAACATTAGGATCGACACAATTATTTAGCACGAGTAACCGCCCTCGCTTTGCTTCGGTTTTCTTATTTTTTTACACCTTGGATTATATTATTGGAGTTTTATTAAGGATCCCTAACTTTTTTTGAAAATATAATATAGCCTATGTTACTCGGGGATAGTGTAGCTTCCCAACAGTGAAAGAATTTTTGAAATCGGTTCAGTAGTTTTGGAGCCTATTCAATGCAAACAAACAATCAAATCTTTCCTCTTTATATATTAGTATAGATTACGCACACATACACACACAAATAAACACACACACAATTTTTATATCGATGTCCATACGTGGGTACCATGGCATCATGTTTACATCGTACGTAATGGGAAGTTGATAAAACCATATGTTAGTAAGAATTTTTGTATTACTGATAACGCAATGGAGAATGGACTTCGCTTTAGTGAAAGTTCCGTCACTGAGATAAGGGGGTTGTTCGTTGTTGTTTAATAAAATTACTCGTATTTTGCCATTTTTTACCACGTTTGCGTAATTACAAGCAGGGTAAGTTATAAAAAAAACACCATTATATTATTCCACGCAATATACAACTTACAATAGGTATAAAAAAAATCCTAAATAAAATAAAAAATATAAAATTTATTAGGTAGAATAAAATTAATAGTAATATACTTTATAAAATGATCACAGACCAAATAAAATTAATTCATGCTATAAAAATCAAATGAAATACTTAAAAAAAAATCAAACAAAAATTACATTAATTAAATCAAAATAAATTGAATTTAATTTTTATGACTAAAAAATATCAATACTACTATTTTCGAATGCATTTCTTAACCTTTGTGCTCCGTTTCAAGAAAAATGCATGCACGTTCAAATGTGAGGTTTGATTTAGGTAAGGTCAAAGCAATATATATTTTTTATAAAATATATTAATAAGTTACAGACACATTTAATCTTTATTATACCATTAACATATATGGTATAATAGGTTGTATAAAACTTAATAATAAAAGCATTATGTAATTTAACCGTAATTATTTAATTTAAACATATTATCTTTTATTATCTATCTCTATTTTTTTAATAGTAATTTTATAAAAAACCCACCTATTAACATTTATTTAACACATTTGTTTGTTATTTTGGCAGTTATGAACTGCTCTAAGGGCTTCACCTATAACAATAGGCGATATGGAGGTTAGATATAGGTACCTAATTATAGTACCTATGTTCAATAATAATTTCTTCGAAGTCTGTTATTTTTTGGTATTTTCTATGCTATAATAAAACTCAAAGGACAAATTTTCTTTACATTGAATATTTTTTTCAAAATTTCAAAAAATATTTTTTTTACAATTATTGTCTATCTGTCTGTCTATCCGGTCATCACATGAAAACTCTTGAATGGATGGATCTTGATGGAACAAAAATTAGTTAAGTTGTTACTAATATTCTGGGACATATTTTAGAAAACTTTTCATCCCGGAAAACCAAAAGGTTTTGCTTCAAAGCACAAAACTTACCTTCCTTAAATTGACGGTAAACATATTTTCCAGGTTTTCAAAATTTTGCATTAAAAAAATACAAATTAATGTGAATATTATTTATTTTTCAATATTCGCTCCTGGAGGAATCCTTTGTGATTGTATCGTGGGTTTCAGTAGATAAACTCCTAAATAAAAAACCGTTTTTTTAAATTTCGTTCTACAAGATGTATAAATAAGGTAAAACATAATTTTCGCGTGCGAAGCTGCGTGCAACAGCTAGTTTTATTATAATATTTCATACCTCTGTTATTTATAATACGTATAAGTCCAAGAATCACCAGACCAAATCTAAATAATTTAAACCTTATGACGACTAAATGGCTCATTCTCATTTTTGCGAAAAAATGATGTGCATTGGTGTTAAAAAATAAGTATTGAATTACTTGCATGTTTCTTATTGTAGAATTAATCAAAATAGTTAATACTGATAGGATTTTTAATAAAAATAATAATATATAAATATATTTTTAAATAATCCTCAAAAATGTGACGAAAAAGTCACCTCCATGTCGTGTGCAAAGACGACTTACGATGATACAGACCTGAATAAAATATATTTTTCTCATATAAATAAGCTAATTTATATTCTTCCACGATACCTTATGAAATAAACTTTATAGAAAACATTAAATAATTACAATTTATATAAAATATAGAATTTTACGTAGTGTATAACATTTGTGCATGGATGAATGATCACCTCCATGGGGAAACTTTTTGAACGCAGCTATTATTCATTAAAACTGTGAACACAGTTTCTGAACGACTGTAGACAACACAACGCCATCTTGAAAGTTTTTGACAGTTTGACATTTTCTGGATAATAATTTTGGAGCACGGACCTCTAAAGTAAGATATTTCAAAAATTGGCACGCTATTTTGGTCACGTTTGTGGATTACATATGGGGCAGTGTTTATTTAATTAATTACTGTCGGGTACTTTAAAATGTTGAGCCATTGTAACCGTTATCTAAGTATGTCATCGTATTTTATAATCAGTAATTGAGGTTATAATAAAACGGCTTTTACGTTTAAAATGTCACCTCCATAGACGTCATCCACGTGGATTGCGAATATCCACGGAGGTGATAGATTGTCCATGGAAGTACTATGGTTTTTTTTTACTGGATTTGATGTTGAATGAATTTGATGAGAATATTTTTGACACAGGTTGATATTATGGCACCCTCGAAAAGAAGCCAGGAAGAGATTCTACGTCGAATATTCTCCGTGAATAAGTATATTTTCCTATGCCATAATGAGAACAATCTTTATCACAGTTTGCACAGCTGAGTCGTCTCCATCTATTCATCCATCCATAAGCCCTTGGAGGTCCACTGCTGGACATAGGCCTCCCCTAACTTGCACCACTTTGACTGGTCCTGAGCCTTCTAAATCCAGCGGATCCCCGCTGTCTTCTTCAGGTCATCGGGCCACGAAGTTGGGGGGCGTCTTATGCTCCTTTTTCCGAGACGTGGGCGCCATTCGAGGACTTATCATCCCCAACGGTTATCAGTACTTCGAACAATGTGTCCAGCCCATTGCCACTTCAGGCAGCTTATTCGTTGAGCTATGTCGGTTATCCTTGTTTGTCTATGGATTTCATCATTTCTGATGCGATCACGTGGAGAAATATCGAGCATAGCTCTCTCCATAGCTCGCTGTGCGACTTTGAGCTTGTGGATTAAACCAGTAGTAAAGCACCACGTCTCCGAGCCGTATGTCATCACTGGAAATACACACTGCCCCATCACCTTCAACTTCAGGCACTGAGGTAGTGTTTTGGACGACTAGATTCATATCTTGTAGTTTCACGCAGTTTCCCCAACGCAGCCCATCCGAATTGGATTCTACGAGTGACTTCTTTCTTGAAGTTGGACTTACCCATCTGGATCACTTGTCCCAAATAATTGATATGTATTCGTCTACAACTCCGAGCGCAGCGCCGTCAACAACAACCGATATGGGTGTGACATGGACATTTGACATGTTTTTCGTCTTGTCCATGTTCATCTTAAGACCCACCCGTTGTGAGACACTGTTCAAGTCTCCAAGTATTGTACCAAGTTCTTTCAGGGAACCCACCAGGATGACTATATCAGCGGCATATCGCAGGTGTGTGATGTATTCGCCATTGATGTTAATGCCACGTCGTTTCCACTCCATCAGCTTAAACACGTCTTCCAACGCAGCGATGAACAGTTTTGGGGATATGACATCCCCTTGCTCGACACCTCTTTGCAGTTGGATGGGGTTCGTTTTTGTGTCGTGTACTCTGACGGACATGGTGGCAGATAAGTATAAACACTTAACACCTCGATATACTGGTAGTCGATCCAGCACTGCTGGAGAGAAATTGGTACCGCCCAGATCTGGATAGAATCAAATGCTTTCTCATAGTCCACATAGGCAACACATAACAGCAGATTATACTCCTCGGCTTTTTGTATAATTTGCCGCAGTGCGTGTATATTATTATGGTCTATGGTGCTGTAGCCTTTTCGGAATCCTGCTTGTTCGGGAGGCTGGAAGTCGTCCAGACTGCGTGCAATGCGATTTGTGAGCACCCTCGAAAACAGCTGATAAACGTGGCTCAGAAGTCCAATGAGCCTGTAGTTCTTCAAAAGGGCTTTATCGCCCTTTTTGAAGAACAGTGTCACCACACTTCTGCCCCACGCTTCCGAGGTAGTTCCAGTATTGATGACGTAATCGAACAGTTTTTGGAGCGCCACTAGAAGGGTCCTCCAGCTCTTAATAGCTCGGTTGTGATCATGTGAGAGAAGAAGACTGTTTAAGAATTGATTAGATAATTTGAGTTGATATAAAAAATGTTAATATTACAAATATTACATAATAAGATGTGTTAGGTACGTAGTGTACCATACTTTAAAAAAAGTGAATGATTACAAAAATATAAATATTCAATAAAAAGAAAGATTTATTCAATAATAACTCATTACAATATGTCAAATTAAAAAAATATGTCACTACCATGGATCAGTGTCACATCCATGGAGGTGAGTTTTCTTTTTTCCTTATTTTCGCGAAAAATACTGTGAAAATAGCTCGGCTCATAATTGGGACAGGTTATGGGATATGATAACTTTCATTTGAGACCACTTTAAATCATAT
The DNA here is from genome assembly GCA_951805285.1 of Thymelicus acteon. Classification (NCBI taxonomy): domain Eukaryota; kingdom Metazoa; phylum Arthropoda; class Insecta; order Lepidoptera; family Hesperiidae; genus Thymelicus; species Thymelicus acteon. Next base: position 2,427,252 of record OX638230.1, read on the forward strand.
CAAAAACAATTTTTTTTTTAATACTTTGAAGTCACTATTTGAGAATGGCCCAAATAAGGTTTTGTTTTCCAGTTCTGGTGGCGCTGTCGGCGACGTTCGCTCTCAGCCTCATCGGCACCATATTCTTCTGCTTCACGAACACCCTCAACAATGCTATATTATCGGTAAGTCCTATTAACTAACTAACATCGTTACTTACTAAGACCACAGAAGAAATAATAGTACTTATCTAAGACTAACTAAATAAGCTACCATCGTTACCTTATTAACAACGAGTAACCGCCCTCGCTTTGCTTCGGTTTTCTTATTTTTTTACACCTTGGGTTACATTATTGGAGTTTTATTAAGGATCCCTAATTTTTTTGAAAATATAATATAGCCTATGTTACTTGGGGATAGTGTAGCTTCCCAACAGTGAAAGAATTTTTCAAATCAGTTCAGTAGTTTCGGAGCCTATTCAATGCAAACAAAAAATCAAATCTTTCCTCTTTATATATTAGTATAGATAAGATTAACTAACTAATCTATCATCGTTACTAAGTAAGACTAACTAACTGAACTAACATCGTTGCTTACTAATACTGTAATGTGATGTAATATGCTTGTTACTCTTTCATACGATAACTACTGAACCGATTTTAATAAAATTTGGTACATATATAAACCATGATCTGGAATAAGTTATAGGGTAGCTAATATCTCGGAAACCGCAGGCAGAGCAGTGGCCAGAACGCCAGTTAGACAAATGATTTCAGTCGCCATTTTTTAGGGCTCAATAAACATTGATTAAACATTTCCCGACAGAGTATGGTGATAAGAAACGACTCGCTGGCCTTCTCGATGTGGCGGCGGCCGACGGTGCACCCGCTGATGAAGGTCCACATCTTCAACTACACCAACTGGCAGCGGGTGAAGAGCGGAGAGGACCGGCGGCTGCACGTCGAGGATGTGGGGCCTTATGTGTATTCGTGAGTAAAGTCTGGTTTACACGTATTAAGTAGTTAAGTAGATAAGTAAATTTTAACTAAATTTTAAGTGAATAATTTTTAGTGTCCGTCCACACGTAATGATTTAATAAAGTTCTTTAGTTCATACAATTCTACTTAACTACTTAAGCATTTTACTAAATTTTAACTTAAAAGTGCCTGTCCAAACGTGTTAAATGATAAGCCCCGCCAACCTACTTAACAGAAAATAGAAAAATTTCTAAATTACTTATCTACTTGATTACTAAACTACTTACAATTTAGTTAACTACTTAATACGTGTCAACCGATCATAACTACTGTTCGAATCGAACATCACTACGCTCGCGGCGATACGATCCATCCCTATGTATTGTAGGAGGAACTTGACAGCTCGCTCTTCCCGCGCTTTGATGGCGACACGAAGTTGTATACGGAGATTAAGTTGAGATTTAATTGATTGTGAAAGCTACAGGAAAACCAACTTATCTGTGAATTGAAGGAGGGCGCTGTCGGACGCATTGGACCAAACATTGGACGCAATTGGAGAGGTAGTTAACTGACAGATGAATGACCACAAAGTATTTATGAAATTATGAATGACTTTTTATTAGTTCCAATTTTCGCCACTCCACAGATAAGTTGGTGGCACTGTATTTTTACTTGTCTTTTACTTTAAAAAAAAGCAAAGCAATAACCCATATTCGTCCCTCGCTCGACTCGGGGTCTCCTCTCACAATGTGAGGGGTACGGGCCATAGTCTACCACGCTGGCCAAGTGCGGATTGGTAGACTTCACACACCTTTGAAAATTTTATGGAGAACTCTCCGGTGTGCAGGTTTCCTCACGATGTTTTCCTTCACCGAAGCAAGTGATAATTAACTTGTAATTTGCACATTATATTGAAAATTAGAGGTGTGTGCCAGGATTTGAACTCGGGCCTCTGTGTTCAGGAGACCATCGTTCTAACCGCTAGGCTATCACTACTGTGAGCTGTCTGTTACTTGGTACTGCTCATACAAAATTCGCCTGAATTGGAACATTTACTAACAATCTAACTATATTCCAAATTCAAGTTACTTCTAGTCCCTAGGGATAAAAGAGTTATATTAGTCCCTGCTTCTAGTTTACAATAAAAAATATTTTTTTAGTTTTTAACAGACTTCAAAAAAAGGAGGAGGTTCTCAATTCGACTGTATTTTTTTGTTTGTTACCTCAGAACTTCGGACTGGGTGAACCGATTTTGATGATTCTTTTTTTAATCGAAAGCAGGTGCTTCTCAACAATATAGAACAGTATTTCAAAATCAGTCATCATGCCTATTGTAATTGTAATACAATTTATATTACAAGTTCATAACACAACATGGATCTGTCAGCTACGAGTAGATACTATATTTTTGCAATAAAATTACTTATTTACTCGTACTTTTAATTTTAAGTATAACTTACGATCTACACAGCCTTAAAAGAGCCTTCAAAAACCTTTAACAGCAAAGGTACCTATAATCAAATGATACTTATGAACTAAAAGTCTGGCAGTCTAATAAAATTTCCCAAAACAGTAATCCATCATAAAATTATCGAGCATTTCTAAAAATAGAACATGTCAAAAGTAATTCATTTAGAGAACACGCGCAACGGCGCGGCAAGATGGCGTCAATTAGGTACGTTATACGTTTATGTCAGTCATAAACGTTCTCCTATAATTTGGGAGCCGAACACAACAACACGACGAAATTACACGTTATCATCCAATATTAGGAAAGATAGGTAGGGTACATAGTTACATACTTAGTACGGGCTAGCCGCTAGGGTGTCGGCACACTGAGTCAACTGACTTTTCTTGTCCCTAATTTTCATAAAACGGCCTTTTAAAACAAACTTTGTGTTTGTGCTCTTGGCCACTGAGGAGTTCTTATCTCTCTCAAATTCACAGCATAAGAACTCGGACATACTAGAGGGCTAGGGGCCCATCATCAAACGTCTTTGTATTTCGTAATTACATCGTATTTCGACTGGAATACCGTATAGCATAAGATATTCTTTCATCTGAACATAAGATACTATAAAAATGAGTAGTTTGTCTAAATAAAACGCATTTGGTGTACAAATTCATGTCCGTTGGTGAAAAACCCTAGAAAACGATTTTAATGGTTTGTTTACATTTGTACCGGCTGCAAATCGACCGTACTGTAGGTACTTGTATTCCTAATTGTTTTGATCTAATGTTTGCTCCGCGAGGGTTTTGGGTATAAATCCTGATAATTTACAAATCCAATTTTTAAATCCTGACAATTATTTATTTAATAATATTTAGAATATTTAATTATACCTTTTGTCGTCGTACACTCAATTCAGGAATTTAATTTCCAAGAATCCTTTTTTTTAGGATCCAAGGATGTTTTAAGTTTAATCTGTGGATTTAAGTAGGTCATCCTCCTACCTAATTAATTTATAGGCGTCCCGTTTATTGTTTTTTTACCTACAGTGTATAAAAAATGGTACAAACACAGTGCGACTAATTTTAGCCAGAGACTGTAGTAGTTTCAGTTATAGTAATTAGTACCTCTAGTCCTCGAAGGAGGACATTTGAATTTGAATGACGGACCATTTGTGTATTTACTAAATAGAGTACTACTAGCTGACCCGGCGAACTTCGTATCGCCTAGCAAACTATTTTTTTTCTAAAATAAAAGTAGACTAAGTTACTCCTTGTCACATCAGCTATCTGCCAGTGAAAGTCCCGTCAAAATCGGTTCAGCCATTTCAGAGATTAGCCGGAACAAACAGACAGACAAAAATTGTAAAAAATGTTGTTTTGGTATATGTACCGTGTATACATCCAAATGCACTTAGTAAAAAGCAGTTATTTTAATATTACAAACAGACATGACACTCTAATTTTATTTAGTTGTATAGATGGATAGATTATGTTTATGTCTTTTGTGGTATAGTAAAGTTGTTTATGTTTACGTACTTGTTACGTGAATATGATGTGAATGTTATGATTAATGACGGTCGTGTCATAAATTATATTACGTCTAGAAGCAATTATGACAAACAAAGTTCAGTTTTGTTGTGAGTAGGAGTTTAAATACCAAACAAAATCTGATCTTTTTTGACCTACATTTTATTATTATATTATTTTAATGTTAATTTTTAATGATAATTAACTGAATTCTAGGTAAACATGGATATCTGGTCACGTGCAACAGATGTTCGATTAAAATACGATAATATGGTTAGGTACCATCCCGGAGCACCGTGCCGGTCTTGGGTTCGACTCCCAGCGAGGCGGAAATTTGAACGATGAATTTGAATTTCTGTTCTCGATCTAGGTGTGTGTGTCCATACATGTCTTTGTGTGTTGTCCGTGGTGCCCATGACACAGGAAACCCTAGTGTGGGGGGCTATGAGTGTGTAGCATTATTATTTATTTACTAGCTAACCCGGCGAACTTCGTGTCGCCTAACAAACAATTTTTTTTCTAAAATAAAAGTAGCCTAAGTTACTCCTTGTTACATCAGCTATCTGCCAGTGAAAGTCCCGTCAAAATCGGTCCAGCCATTTCAGAGATTAGCCGGAACAAACAGACAGACAGACAAAAATTGTAAAGTTTTGGTATATGTACCGTGTATACATCCAAATGCACTTAGTAAAAAGCGGTTATTTTAATATTACAAACAGACACTCCAATTTTATTTATTTGTATAGATTTAATAAAAAAAATCCCAAACGAATGAAGGAATTCAGTTAGAAGAGTTTCATTCAAATCAATCTCCTCTCCCTATTTGAGTTCAAAGTATTGTTTCCATTTCAGACAGCACCTAGAGCGCGTGAACATCAAGTTCAAGGGAGACCAGCTCACGTACCAGGAGCGCAACAACTTCAGGTTCCTCCCCGATAGAAGTGTTGGCGCACATTTCGACAAAGTCTTCGTGCCCAATCTGCCTCTTCTTGTAAGTATTACTATGTATCTATCAACCTTTTAAAGCCTGTCCAGGTGGGGCGTTTTACGTAGTCACTCGCGCGTTCCCGAAATACTGGAGCTTCAGCGCGACCAACTTATTTATTTATTTATTTATTTATTTAACACTTTATTGTTTGTACACCATAAAATAATATACATAAGAGCACAAGAAAAGAATACAAAACAATGGGCGACCTTATCGCTTTAAAGCGATTTCTTCCAGGCAACCCAGTAACAGAAAGAAAACAGCAAGAATATAAATTGGGTACAGGCGTACCTACCTAAGGTAAAACAAAGATATAAAATAAAAGTATTTTCCAATGACAAACATACCAATAATAAGAGCAGTGAATAAGAGTTAATGAAAGACAAGAAAAGGGAAAAAAGAAAGAAATATGACAGGTTAAGAAAGAAGATAATGTTCTTTAAGTAATTTTTTAAAAGAAAACACATTTTCAGCTTTTCTAATCGATAGTGGTAGTGAATTCCAGAGACGTATAGCTGTGAGAGTGAAAGATTTATGATAGAATGAAGAGGTGTGTGAAGGGGTATGTAAAGTAAGATTGTAGGAAGAACGAAGTAAGTGATTGTGGGACAGATAACGATATTCAAAGTTATCACGCAGATATGAAGGAGCTAACGGATTAAACAGCACAGAGTACAGAGCAGTAAGTATGTGAGCATTCCGGCGAAGACGAATAGGGAGCCACTTGAGTTTAGCGCGAAATTCAGAGACATGATCATATTTACGTAAACCAAATATGAATCTAATACATACATTTTGAAGACGCTCAAGCTTATTTAGTTGCTCCTCAGTAAGATCAAGATAACAGGAATCGGCATAGTCAAGAATGGGTAATAGTAAGGAAGTAGCTAGAGTAATTCTAGTGGGCATAGGGAGAAAATTTCTAAGTCTACGCAGACTACCAACCGCTGCAAATAACTTTTTGCTAACTTGATTAATTTGTGGTGACCACGACAGAGTGGTGTCCATTAGTATTCCTAAATTTCTTACAACTTTGCAGTATGGGATATGCACTCCACCAAAAAATATTCTAGGGAGTACCAGCCAATCAATTTTACTAACCAGTCTCGAACTACCAATAATAATAACTTGTGTTTTATCTGGATTTACTTTAAGTCCGAATGATTGGGCCCACTTAGAAATATTGACTAAGTCCGAATTCAAGTCCGTAACCGCCTTTGATAAATTCGAGAGTGACGCTTGCGTATAAATTTGTAAGTCAATTATCAATCACTTATCTGTGAAATGGCGAAAATTGGAACTAATGCCGCCCCATTCATAAGTTTTTACATTTACTACGTCTTGAATTGCGTCCAGTGATTGGTCCATTGCGTCTGACATCGCCCTCCGTCAGTTCACAGATAAGTTGGAGGCACTGTACATATAATTATCCCGTCCAGATGCTCTGCGTTTCCTCACTCGCGCGTAAACGCTTTCTTCTTTAGGTTGTCAGTCCACGTGGTCGGGGGGCGACCCGTGCTCCTTTTACCGAAACGCTATTCGAGTACCTATGTACTACTACGGTTATGGGTATGTTTTTGACCATAGCTCTCTAGAATACTGACCCCAATCCGGAAGACCAGGGTGTCGGTGTCGAAGTTATCACTCGTATACGGTATTGAGAAATATTTTTAGAAAAAAAAATATCTACCCACCTATCTAATGTAGATTTTAATAACAAATATTAACGACACAAGGTCTTTTGATAACTTTAGTAACTTTAATTAATTATAAAACCATTAATTTATGTAATCCAGTTTATTTTATTTGAATAAGAGTGTCTATCAGCAGACGGTCACAATAATTTTGATAAAAGATGATTATATAGGTAGTAGGTACTTCTAAAAAAACCATGGAGTTGATTTGAGCAAGTTAATATTAATTTACCTTGATAACCCCGTCTGTTGCATTTATCAATTTGTAAATATAATAAAAATGATATCGTAAACTCTGAACTTCAGTAAATGACTGCAATCATAATTGAAACCAAAAGACAAAGTATTTTACGCAATATCAATCGTTTGTTCTGCGATTTAATTTAATATGAACAGTAAAGTTTGTTACGATAATGTTATATTGTACGATTCAGTTGTATGGATTATGAACTTTGAAGTCACCTATGCACCTGTACCTGAGCTGACAAATAGACACGCCACCTGTTGATAAGAAGCAAGACTAAGTGATCACCGTCGTCCACGGACATCCCTAATGCGTTGCAGGCCAAGTAACGTAGGCCCAAGAGAAGTCAGAAGTCGAGTTGTTCAAGCAAGGGCAATAGCTATTGTAGCTAGGCTAGGCGGGCTTCACGGGAAGAATATACCAATAAAAATACGATATAATTAATAATAATATTGATAATATTTTGAACCCTTTTATAATTCGCGGAGTACTTTTATCGATTGACAACATTCGATAGCATTAGCAAGTCGTTAAGCCAACAAGAACTTTAATATCTCATGATCTCAACTTGTGTTAGTCGCTTACACTTCGACAATCCGCACATGAGCAACGTAGTCGATATGCAGACTAAGTAGGTACCTACTGCTGGATATAGTATTCAAGCAATTCAAAATCGTTTATTAATTATAGGAATCACTGATGCAATTGTGCATGTATTTTTTAATCTAAGTAGGGGAATGTCTGCTAGTGTTGACATCCCTCTCAATCACCTTTTTCGTATTATGACCTAAACTAAGCATAAATAATTACTTTTGGTAGGGTGTCAATCATTGGGTAGGTACCTACTTTAGTCCGAAATATTAGTAGGACCTACTGCCGCCTCTCTCTGCTCGGAAAGATGCCTTGTCATGGAGAATTAAAGAATTGCTTTTACAATACTATGTTGTCTTGTCTGCCACAGACTCACAGTCACAAGGAACACCATATTTACATTATTTTTTATACCGAATACAAAATAAAATTAGATGAGACGAGTCAGTCAACAACTAGACATGTTAAAGAGGTTAAGCACAGATAACTTATTACAATAATAAAATGTTGATGATAAATAAATTGTTCATTTTTATCGGTTATTGGGGAATCACGCAATATGTAAATGCACGAAGCTTGTGCATACTCGTGCCACAGTTATCGCTACTGGATACGAGATGGCGCTGTAAATGAATGTAGTGTGTATGGTGTACCTACCTGATTTTGACTTTATTTCTTTCATTCTATTTACATAGTACATAATGTATGTAATATAGGTTCTACGTATTAACTTTTTGATAATTTGTAGTGTTTATTTCCAGGGAGTGGTCTCCAAAGCTCAAGACGCGCCTTTCCTAATGCAAGCGGCCCTGGAGAAGACTTTATCCTTTGCCAACCACCACGAGGCCTTTATTGAACTGCCGGTGCACAGGTAGCATTAAAATTACTGTACCTATTGTTAGAAACAACGAAAGCACGGTAAAGTTATGATTTAAGATATCTTTACTGTGACTAAATTTAAGCATCGCCGATTAAATTGACTCTCTAATCGTCTTCCGTCGTGACACGATGAAACTTTAAAATAGATACTATTTTAACAACGGGTCTATTTTTAACAATATTAGGGGTCTGCTAAAACCGTTTTTCAATTCAGAGGCCCGTTTGCGAAATATTTGGCTTTAAAGTGTCAATTTTGCTTAGAGTCAAGTGCCCCGCCTTGCAAGCTAAACGGTTGAAGATGGACTATTAAAAAAATTACAAAAATAGTTTATATAATGAATTTACAAAGAAAACTATCACGGCTAGGTTAGCTTAAGCAGTTAATGAGTAGTCGATAAACTTACACCTTCAGAACCCTACTTGCGCGTGGCCTGACACAGTTGGCCGGTTTTTTTACCTAAATTCTTATAATTAATCGATTAAAAATGGTCATCTTCTCCATTGAACCACAAATTTTGCGTTTGATTGTGTTATCTTACCGACTGGTAAAAACCTATGGCATTTTTTATGGAAAAGGTTTAAAAGGTGAGCGCACAAAATATACGTAGACATCTACAATAATATTATATTTTTGGCAAGATTTAAATCAGTCGAGACGTTGATTTTCAAATTTGATGATGTGTTCAAAGGGTTCAATGAAAAGTTCCTATTTATCTCCAAAACAGCTTAACCGAATAAGATCGTCAGTAGCGTAGCTAGCCCTAAGGAGGCCCCATATCAATATTTGTTGTGGGGCCCCCTCAACGTCAACTGTCAAATATAAAAGGAGTGCCAACTGTAGCGGTTGTAGGCCGCTGACGAGCTTTTTTTTGGGGGGTGTTAGTGGGGGCCCCTATAAGCTGGGGGCCCCGTATAATTGACACGGCTGATAAGATCGTTTAATAATATGTAATTCATATTTTACAGGTTTCTATGGGGATACGATGACGACATCATTAACATGGCAAGACCTTTTCTGAGCATTCTCGGACAACTGAATTTTGAAAAGTTCGGGTTACTCGTCACCGTGAGTATGTTTTTTATGGAAATATCCGGCAAACGAGCTGACGATCCACCGGATGGTAATTGGCTATCGTCGCTCATGGACATCAGCAACACCAAAGGCATCACTGACACGTTGCCGACCAAGACAGAGAGAAAAAAAAAGAAATAAATTTTACTTGAAATGCCAACATACATATAGACAGAACAAGAAAATTTTATTAACATACAGGAAAGCCTGGGTTCAAATTATGCAGGCATCTTTATTTATTTCAAAGTTATCTGCGTATTTGAAGAAACTACTCTCTCAACATCAACAAATTAATTTATCCGTATTGCTTATAATATTGGACTGAATACTGGGGTGTTGTAAGTTGCGACAGAAGCCGGCCCGTTTGGTGGTAAGGCTTCACATGAGGATTACATAATCTATATTATTACCAAACCAAGATTATCGTAATTACTGGTATCTTTCCGTGAAGCCTGCTTGGATAGCGCTATCACCCTCTTGCTTGAGTTCTTTCTTTTTTGAAGTTATACTTCTTATGCGACTTGCAAAAAGGTTGCGTTAAACGTTTGCGCTACCATGGAGGGGGTATGAAAGCACTGGATAAATGGCCCTAGCTTCTTATTTTATCTATGTATACCTCTTTTAAAATTTAATGTTATTACTTATACAAATCTCATAGTCTCAACAGCGTGATTCAGGTTCCTGAACAACGCCATCTAGTTCGTGCTTGTGTAAACATAGGTAGAACACAAGTAATATTTTATTATATTACTGACTTGAATATTGAATAAGTATAACTTTTCACGCGCGTACAAAAGTACACGCACCCTTTTTTTTGTCTCTTGGTTAGCAACGCATTGGTGTCGCCACTTACCATAAATGGATCGTCAGTTCGTTTGTTAATTGGTTACATTACAAAAAAGCAGCCAAGTGCGAGTCGGACTCGCCCATGAAGGGTTCCGTAGCAGCAAGTAACATAATATAAAAGTTCTTGTACTTCATTGTAACTTTGATCGATGTTTTTTGCGGTTTACGATTTATTAAAAAAAAACTACTTACTAGATCTCGTTCAAATCTTTTTTCGTTGGAAGTTTGCACGGTAGTGTACATCATATATTTTTTTTAGTTTTATCACTTTCTTATTTTAGAAGTTACAGGGGGGGGGACACACATTTTACCACTTTGGAAGTGTCTCTCGCGCAAACTATTCAATTTAGAAAAAAAATGATATTAGAAACCTCAATATCATTTTTGAAGACCTATCCATAGATACCCCACACGTATGGGTTTGATGAAAAAAAATTTTTTTAGTTTCAGTTCTATGTATGGGGAACCCCCAATATTTATTGTTTTTTTCAATTTTTGTGTCAAAATCTTAATGCGGTTTACGGTATACATCTACTGACCAAGTTTCAACAGTATCGTTCTTATAGTTTCGGAGAAAAGTGGCTGTGACATACGGACGGACAGACAGACAGACAGATAGACAGACAGACAGACAGACAGACAGACAGACAGACAGACAGTCAGACATGACGAATTTATAAGGGTTCCGTTTTTTGCCATTTGGCTACGGAACCCTAAAAAGCAAATTAGAGCTATCAATTAATTGGTCTTTGTTAATATGTTAATTAGTGACTATTACTAAAAGTTGTGTAATAGCCGCGAACAACATCCTAAGTATTTGGAATGCTCTTGACGCACAGATTATAAAAAAATATTGCAATTAACGACTTCATACGCATACCTACTGTTTAAGTATTCGGTGTTCTTAAGTGCTTCGTGCTTACATAAAGGTACCTGTTGACCATTTTTTTAAACTTGTCTCATTTGGCAAACATTGTTGGCACTCCTTTTTTTATTCAAATATTAGTTTATGAATAGTGATAGGTATTTGTTTTAGCATTAAATGATAATTTATCCTTAAATTATTTACATTTTGTGCTTCATTACAAACTAGCTGACACGGCGAAATTCGTATCGCCTAAGAATGTAACAAATCAGAGAGCATTAAAATCGGTACAGCTCCGTTCTTAGCCATTATAGTTTTTGTGTACATATCTCCTCCCTCTCCCTCTCTTGCTCCCTCTCCATCTCCCGCTCCTGCACCCCTCCTCTCCCCGTGTTACAATACAACTATAACAATTAAGTTTTGTTTCTAACTATAAGCTTATATACAAATTTTCACTCTTTTCACTTCAAAAATGACGAAGTTGCGTACTAAATTCTATCCCCTAACCTTATTAATTAACCCTTCAAAAAATGTGTTAAAATTAACTTTTGATAATAATTATCACATAAAAATGTTCATGCTTATAATTCTAAAACTGAGCAAGTTGGTTTGTATGAAAATGACTTTCAACCGCTATTTTTACCCCTTAGGGGATGAATTTCCAAAAATCCGATAGCCTATGTCACCCGGGGATAGTTTAGCTTCCCAACAGTGACAGAATTTTTCAAATCGGTTTAGTAGTTTCGGAGCCTATTCAATGCAAACAAACAATCAAATTTTTCCTCTTTATAATATTAGTATAGATTATTATTAAAAATTACAAATAACAACAAAGAGATTTTGTAAGTTAGCCATAATTCATAACCAATACTTAATAAGACTCATATAAAAAAAGGTACCTAACCTTTTTAATCAGAAAATCAATCGCGATTAACGACTTTTTACGTGCCTCCATTAGTACCCACTCACACGTTTTTTTCTTCTTTTTTCACAGAAAAACGGCACAGTGTCTGACGTGCTGACGATCAACACGGGTGAGAACGACAAGGACAAGATGAACGTCATCAGCAAGCTCAACAACAAGGAGCACTTTACCTACTGGGGCAGCCCCGAGTGCAACAGGTATTTACTATTTACGTTTCTTTACGTTTAAGTGTCCACTAAATAATACCGAACGTACTGACTAATCTATAAAAGCAAAGCAAAGCAACAACCCATAATAATTGTCCCACTGCTGGGCTCGGGGTCTCCTCTCACAATGTGAGGGATACAGGCCATAGACTACCACGCTGGCCAAGTGCGGATTGGTAGACTTCACACACCTTTGAGAACTTTATGGAGAACTCACGGGTGTGCAGGTTTCCTCACGATGTTTTTCTTCACCGAAGCAAGTGATAATTAACTTGTAATACGCACATAATATTTGAAAATTGGAGGTGCGTGCCAGGAACTCGGGCCCCTTCGTTCAAGAGACCAACGTTCTAACCACTATGCTATCACTGCTTACTACTGACTAATCTATACTAATATATAAAGAGGAAAGATTTGATTTATTTGTTTGCATTGAATAGGCCCCGAAACTACTGAACCGATTTCAAAAATACTTTCACTGTTGGGAAGCTACACTATCCCCGAGTAACATAGGCTATATTATATTTTCAAAAAAAATTAGGGATCCTTAATAAAAGTCCAATAATGTAACCCAAGGTGTAAAAAAATAAGAAAACCGAAGCAAAGTGAGGGCGGTTACTCGTCTGTACATAATTATTGTCATCCAGAGTTATGTCGCCACTTATTACTCGCGCCAAAGGAATCTAAAATGGCAGCACTTATCATTCCCTCTTACTCGCGCGTTATTCCTGTCTTTAGTCACACACGTCGGTACAGCACGCAAAAAATATAATCAGTCTGGATCTCCTATCTCAACGTATCTACAGTTACTCCGTTCTTTCTAAATTCATTTTTAAATTGTTATTTCTTCCAATGGATTTCAATTTTCAACCAGTATTCAGTATAATATTCTATTTAATTATATACTCAACCTAATTAGGCGTTAGGTTTTATATACGTTAGGTATACGAAAATACGGAACCCGCGATTCGCGATTACCACAAGTACTAATCGGTCGGGTTTTTAAATATGTTGCTAATATTTATTTTCAACTAACAAAGCTGCAAAGGTTTATTAAAAATATCACCTATCTAGCAACTCTGTTTTGCCGACGATCCTACCGACGCTTCTTTAATTCTTTCTTATTTTCTTTTTATTTTTTAAATTAAATTAAATTAAATTTGACAAATTGACAAATACATAATTGCACTAACAATACTAACATATTTATATTAAGTACAATTGTAACTAACACACTAACAACCTATGGATCTCTGACATCCGAAATAAAGATTTATTATTATTATTATTATTATTATTATTATTATTATTATTATTATTATCGGATAAGGATTTTTTTTCTCAGCTTTTGAGCTGGTTCTACTACCACATTTACGGGCCGTAGCCAAGTAAATGCAGCGTGTTGTGTACGTATTGTGTGTTCTGGAGTGTTCAATTATTTTCATCTATCTGCATGAACTTTCGCACTATTCTACAGGTGTTCAATATAGCAGCTTTTTGGAGAGTCACATAAAGTGTGTCTTTTAATCCTATTAATTTAAGGCTGTGATGAAGATGTTTGGGGATAACGCCAGTGGTAGAAAGGACTATGGGCACTATGTATACTTTATCTTGTCTCCAAATTCTTGATACTTCCTCTTTTAACTCTGCATATTTACTATTTTTTTCAGCAATGGTTTTAGGTATATTATGTGTATTGGGAACTGCGATATCAATCAGGTAAGTAGTTTTATTAATTTTATCTTGGAGCGTTATGTCAGGTCTGTTGTAGTGTATTGTCTTGTCAGTCAGTATGGCACGATCATAGTATAGTTTATATGAGGAATTTTCTAATACTGTTGGGGGAGTATATTTATAGTAAGGAGTGTTAGTGTTTTGAATAAGGTTATGTTTGAGTGCAAGATGTTGGTGAATTATATTCGTTACTTGGTTATGTCTGTGTGTATAGTCAGTTTGTGTGAGTGTTGTGCATGCCCCAGTTATATGTTGAATGGTCTCTGGTTGAGTGTGACATTTGCGGCATTTATCATTTGTTACCGAAGGGTCTTTGATTATAAATTTCTTATAGTTTTTGGTGTTTATTATTTGATCCTGTATAGCTATGAGAAATCCTTCAGTTTCTGCAAATAGGTTGCCTACTTTAAGCCATTTGTTGGATGCTACAGGATCTATGTGAGCTTGATCTAAATCATAGGGATGTCTGCCATGTAACGTTTTCTTCTTCCAGTTTTCTACTTTCTTTATTTGCGGATCTATATTTCTGGGGTCTACTGTATTTGAGTTCTCGTTCAGGTTCAGTGGAGTAAAGTTGTGGTCATTGAGGCATATAGCTTTATGTACTTACTTACTTACGACTTACTTGTTACTTGTACGAGATTTTGTGTGAAAGAATGATTTAAGATGATATATTTGTTTCTGCCAAAGGTGATGTAATTATTATTATTATTATTATTATTATTATTATTATTATTATTATTATTATTATTATTATTATTATTTAATGGCGCAGATTATACCATCAGGTGGGATTGTAGTCAAGCATAAAAAACGTACCTACTTAATAAAACAGTAACTGATCGATGTCAGTACTTTATATATGAAACATATTTGAGAAAATTATATGATGGTGGGTGGTACCTACCTACTAACTCTACATAATAATATAGATTCCTTTGGTTTTATTTTTATTTTTTAAATGTTTATCTGTTGGTTTCTTTCCGCTATATCAGAAACGGCTTAATGGGTTTTTATGCTGTTTTCACTGATTTATACGAGGTAAACGCTGTATTCTGTATCCCAATAACATTTAGTATTTCGTTTATTTCAATCGGTTCACAAATAAAATATATTATGTCAATTCAATAAATTATAATTCACATATCGTACTGGTCACGTTTATCATCCGTTCAATTTGTCAGTGACCCTGGTAATGGTATTATTTCATCAGTCCAATTTCGAAACTCATTAACTTTGTAACCATAAACAAATTAACACTTCATTGATGTGGGCTTCAATGATGTTACTACAAGTTCAAGAGTTTATCCGCCGTTGATAACATTCGTATCATGTCATAAATTATAACTGCGTAAAATAAACAGGGTTTTTATGGTATGTTTAGAATTAGTAGAATTTTTTCAATTTACTTTCTTTGTGTAGGTCAATAGTATTGGGTCTTTCTATTACAGCTCTCCAATGTGGTGGTTGTGATAAATTTGAGAATCTGTGACATTATAACGCTTTGTAAATCCGGAAGTCACGTGAACTTGCAAAACCGCTGCTACCGTGAGCAGTCATTCAATATCAGTGTCGATTCCAGTATACAATACTAATCTATGGTCGGTTCACAACTTCACACCTACGCACAGCGACGCGACAAAATATCGCAAGTATGAAAACGTATAGTTTCATTCACACGTGCGTTAAAATATTTTGTGTCGCATCGTCAATATTCACATGTAATCACGACATCGCAGTCACACCACACGTGTGAATAAACATTACGTAAACGGCATGCATGAAATGGAATACATACAATCAGTATTTTATAATTTAGGTACATTACTTCCGGATAGCTCCTTTCGGAATATAGTGCTCTTCAACTAAATCTGCACTTGGGCGTTATGTTGGTAGCATTAAAATAGGAGTATAAAAATTAAAATGTTACAAGTTTTATATTTTTCTTAATATACTATATCGTTATTACCTTTGATAAATTTAATAACAACGCTATTAATGTCTATAAAATGGTTTTGAAATATAAAAGACACTTACTTCACTGCTACCAACATTACGCCCAAATGCAGGTTTAGTTGAAGAGCACTATAGCCTATAGCGTAGTTGTTTATGTCTGGGCCTCTTAGGCTCTTACCATCAGTGACCTATTTTTTTCCAGATTTTGTGGTTGTTGTATTTCCATGACAAACCTACACTTATTCTACTACTGAATTTTGTCGCTCTGGAGGGTCAAATCAGATCGCATAGGGTCCAGGGGGCAACTCCTTAGAATCCCTCAAATTAAGCACTTTTATAGACATAAGAAAGTACTGGTAAGTATAATATAATCCAGGGGGAGGCAGCTGTTTCCCCCTCCCCTTTCCCCTCAGTATTCCATGCCTACAAATGTTTTGTCAACATGTCTTGACGACCAACTTTTCCACAGGATAGACTCAACCGACGGCTCCATCTTCCCGCCGTCCATGCTGGACCGGAACACCACGCTGCACGTCCTGTACACCAACCTGTGTCGGCAGCTGCCCTTCAAATATATCAAGGATGTTGAAGTAAGTTGTATTACATTGTTCGTGTAGTCAAACTAACAGATAAGGTACCAATAATTCTTGACAAAAAATAACCAACTTCAAAATCAGGAATAACTCAAAAACTACTAGTCATATCTCGCTCAAATTTAAGAGGGTCCACAGGACCCGCACCAGCTTTCGATTAAAAAAAAGTTGATCAAAATCGCCCAGTCACAACTCACAAGTTCTGAGGTAACAAACAAAAAAAATACGGTCGAAATGAATACCTTCTCTTTTTTTGAAGTTGATTAAAAAGTATGTGATTTTTTGGTATCAGCGATTGGTAATCTTAATTTCGGTTACTACAGTAACTAAAGTCAGTGTGCTTAGTGCGAGTTTTACTTGATATAACGGGCTCGCAAAGTAAATGCGAGTTGGCTAAAATTTGTATGAGACCGAAGCAGAGCCATCTAGCGGCAGTAAAAAGAGAAGCTTCGGTCCCATATTTTTAGCCAACTCGTATTTACTTTACAAGCCTGTTATGTCAAGTAAAACTCGCACTAAGTACACAGTTGTGTTACAACAAAATGGTTATAGTAAATATTTGTGCGTAGTTGTTTCAATAGGAACTTTCTGGGTTGGCATGCTACAACTAGTTATGCATACATACTTGATCCATGAGGAAAACGGGCTGGATGCGGAGAAACAATGAAATTTTCTTTGTAATCCATGAGGAATTGAAAAAACTTCATTATCCTTTTTCAAGGCTACTACTTTGAAGTAGTTTTTTTTGTAAAATGTTTGTTTTTGTTTATCAGCAAGACGGCATCCAACTGCTGCGGTACGGCATGCCGGCGGACGTGTTCGACGACCCCGCCAGAAACCCCGCCAACCAGTGCTACTGCGAGATCGACTCCGGCACCTGCCCGCCGCGCGGCGTCATCAACGTCACTGCTTGTGCTATGGGTGAGGAACATTTTGTAATAGTGTCCTTGTGACCACTGCGTATTGAGACGGCCCATTATACAGTCCCTAATGGAAACCCCAGACTGGCAGAGGGTTTCTCAACAGCGTGATACAAATATTGGTAAAGAGCCATCTATTCACAGATTTCTGAACCATTATTTTTCTCAGTGATGCGAGAGCGATGCTTAGTTTCTTTCGATTTAGTTAATTCATTACATAATCAAACACCAAAATAAAAATGAAAATACTTAAATACCAAGTCGATTTACTTATAATATAAGTAAAATATAATGTCAATTCCAGGAGCCCCGGCTCTGGCGTCGTTCCCCCACTTCTACCGCGCAGACCCCGCGCTGCGGCTCAACGTGACGGGCATGCGGCCCAGCGCCGACGATCACGAGTCCTACATCGACATCCACCCCACTCTGGGCATCGCGCTCAGTGGACGATCCAGGTAAGTTGTGGCAATGTCTTGGAGCTGGCGAAGAACCGGTCTTACGGTCTAGATCTATCTTTAGTCCATTTACGACAAGTCTTACACGGTCTTTCTGTCGTTATTTAAATTTCTTATTATACTGAGACAGTTTTATAACAATGTTAACATTTCCAGCATGCAACTGAACATACAAGTTAAGAAACCGAATGCATTCACCTCCTTGAAGTACCTGGATCAGGGGTTGATTCTACCTATTGCATGGATTGAAATGGTAAGAATGATTTCGCAATGACAGCCCAGAATTTTTTGACATGTATTGCCATCTATTATCGAATAGCAAAATTTTTAATTACCGCACAAGGTTGATTAAAATAAAATGTTATATGGGCAAAAGTCGAAAAAGTTTTGACTTGAAAATGAATAGCCCATTAGGGGCCATCCATAAATTACGTCACACGTTAGGGGGGAGGGAGGGGATTGATAAAGTGTGACATTGTGTGACAAGGGGTGGGAGGGGGTCCTAAATTTTGTGACGTCACATTTCAAAATCGAATAATTGGTATGTATAGGTAAATATTAAAAACAATTAATGGAAATAAAACTTATTTCGGAACTGCTGTTTTAATTTAATAATTTCTAGGTGTAAAATTTCATAATAATTTTATTATGTGACATCACACTAGGGGGGGAGGTCTCACAAATGTGACCAGCTGTGACAAGGGGGGGGAGGGGTCAAAAAATCATGAAATTAGTGTGACGTAATTTATGGATGGCCCCTTATAAACCTATTTTTAATATTTTGTAGAGTGTGGAACATCTACCGGAGAGTTTAAGGTCTCTTGTCTACCACGGGACATACTCCACCGCGGCGGCGCAGCTGGGCCTCATAGTGATATGCATCTTAACTCTAGTCGTATCCGGAACCTGTCTCTTCGTCATGCTCGTCCGTAAACGAAGGAAACCATGCGCCACGCTCAAAGTTATCCCAGTAGACAACGAACTGAAAGCCCAGTTATCGTAGTTGAGGACAATATTTATTTATATCGTATTTTATCCATGGCAACACTTTTATAGTGTAAATGTACAGAGTAATATTCAAAGATGGAATGTTTTTAAAAGTTTTTTTTACGATTTAAAAAACTAATTACTTTGGATTTTTATACCATGTCAGTTGAGTTCGTCAATTAGATAGTTACAAAACAGTTTTCTTATTAATTTTACACCATTTGCCAAAAATATAATATAATTATTATAACCCGAAGTAGTTGTTTCTTATTGATAATTATTAATTTGTCTATAGACTTTATGAATGTTTGAATATTGATATGATTGACATGTTCGTAAAATTAATGTTTGCAAGTTTGTGTTAGTAAATAAATACAATAATAAAAAAATACAAGTAGTACAACAAGACATGGTAAGGTAGTACAGTAATGTTAATAAATTTATTATAAAAGACATTGCAACTTTCAGTTCAAAATTAAATATGTGGTAGAGGTTATAATCTACGATCCGAGTTAACATTAACATTGTTAATCGACTTTTCCGAATTACCGATATTTCGAATTTAAATAGTATATAGTAAGTACAAATTTATTAGACTTTTACGATAGTAATATTTTTATAACATCCATTAAAATTAATATCTATAGCACAATTTTCATTTTGTGGAATGTTTATTGTATTTTTTCTTCCGTCGGTTACCGGGAACGTTCCAGCACGTTCGAACTCAAAGGTACCGCGATCACGCAGATCTTTAAGAAATACTTACAGAATTTTTGTTTTTCGGAATTTTCTATACACTTTGTAATAAAAACAAATGCAGGGTCCCTACACTACAAGTAATTATAATTAATGTTGTTGTTAGTAAAAGAGGCATTTCTGCGGTTGTCGTAAGGTTTAAAATTGATTATCTAATTGGCTATAGTAGGGTCAAATTAAAAACATCGATTAAATTGGATGAATCGATACGGACTTAATGAATCGTGAATCGATGTAATGTAGCAATGTATTATGAAAACCTAGGTACTTATAAATAGGTACTGTATTTTTAATTGAATTCCATTGATAAAATCAAATCAAAATACTGCCTATTAATTTGGCCCTACTATAAGTTTAGGTTTAAAGTGGCGACTGGCGACATCTCTTATCGAATAGCTGTACACCGTTACAAAATGTAAAAAAAAAATATAATCTGATGAAAAAATAATCAGAAGAATTTTCTGAATGATTAGATAATAAGTATATTGATTCCAGACAGATATATTGTATGGCATTTTTACTCAATATCACAAAAACTTGTGATAAATTATATATTTACAAAAAGCCTCTTATTGGTTGTTATACTAAAATTATTACCCTTCTTAATTTATTTGTATATTTAAAACACTTAAAAATCCCTTTCAGTGATTTTTTTATTAATTTTATTACTTTGATGCGGGACACCTAGTAGGTACGGTAGAATCATTCAAATAAATGAATCATTTATTTGCACTTCCATATATTTTAGATCATCTAAATTAGGGGTATGTAAAATAAATAGATCTTGATAGACACTATGCATACAGATAAGCATTTTAATATAAGTTAATTTACAATAGTTTAAAAGTCATATTTTAGGCATCGTAACATAATTATTATTTTGGAATAGACATGATGACAATAAGTAAAAATCACTAAAATTATGTATTTATTTAATAAAACCCTATTAATGGATTACAAAAAACGCATTTATCGTATTATTATTAGCGAGATAAACAATATTATTGATAAAATAAAACTACAAAATACGGCAAGCCGCCATCTTGGCTAAAACGGCAGTCAGTCTCAATTAGCGCAAATTACGTCACACGTCTTAAAACAAACGAATATCACCATAGTAAAAATCACGTATCGTCTTTTGTTTTCCTGAGGCATGACGTCACCACCACGCCATGGCAGTTTGAAGCGTTTTGGTGCGAATTTTAAACTTATAATTTGAAATGTATTTATTTTATACTAAACCTTATTTTTTTGCGGAAATATGATATACGTTGTAATTATAATATATTTCCCAACAATATAGAACAGTATTTCAAAATCAGTCATCATGCCTATTTCAAATGTCGTGTCCTTTGTTACATTTTATCGAAAAAGATATTTAAAATATAATTAATTTTAAGTATTAAATTTTAATTATGATGTGATTATATAATTATGTAGTTTTATACTAGACTAAAACCTTATTAAGATTAAATCCAGAATGCAGTTAGTAGGTATGTGCTTTTGAATACGGGGCCAATATTTTTGTATTCATTTAAACTGTAAAAAAGAAATATTTATGTACATATCTACCTACCATGGCATATGTATAATGTGCACTGAGTCCAAACAGTTCAACGAAAGCTGCACAAGTTTTAATGAATGCATCTATCAATCAATACTGATTTTATTACTGAAGATATTAATACAATCTTATTTTAATGTTTGTCCACAATCGCCAATCGCTCGAATTATTCGAATAATGTTTCAAACGAGTCACCCAGGTGCAGGATCCTCAAGATCTTCAATTATAATTATAAAATAATTTTCTTTGTATTTAAATCATTAGTGCACAAAATATTTTAAAACGCGTTTTATATATTTTGTAAAAATAATAAAACTTATTTATGTAGCTAAGGTTTTTATCATTTTGTTACTGCCTCAATTAAAAAAAGTGTATCTATAATTTGTAGTTTTGATTCCGCTTGCAACAACGTTTATTGCTCTTACAAAAACACGATACGACGTCGCGACATGCTACGGTGCGACGTCGCAACGTAAAATTCACGACACGACATCGCAACGTGCCACGGCGTACGGCGCGACATCGTGGATATAGTAATAATTAGAGTCCGACCGAAACTGGTTTTTCAGCCGAAACCGAAACCGAACCTTCGGCCTTAGTTCCAGTTTCGGCCGAAACCGAAACTTCGGGTGAGGCCAAACGAGCGTATTTTTGGAGCTGTGAGTCACGTGAAATGAGCTGGTTTTATACAAAAGTTCAAATTGAATTGTTTGGAATTTATATTATATGCGATTTTACGATTTACGCTATTTTACGCAACGCACAGCTCAAAAAATATGCTTGATTGGCCACACCATTAAGGTATTTTTGAGCTGCTCATTTGTGGACTCAACGTAGGGTAAAGGAACCGAATTGTTGAAATTTTACAAAGGGCATTTTTTGACATTTGGCAGGTCAACCCTCAAGCTATCTGTCCGCTAACGTAGATCCACTACTTACGGGATACCTTATATATAGGTACATATATACGTAAGTACCTATAGGTATTTCTGTACCTATAGGTATTGAAATATAGCGTGTTTTTTACACATTTGTATAGTAGTACGTGCCTTGAGTTCGATAAACTTATATCTTAATACATAGACGGCAAAAATTCGAAAAAAATGTACTTATGAATGGGCGCTGTTTTAACCCCCGACGAAAAAGAGGGGTGTTATAAGTTTGACGTGTCTGTGTATCTGTTGTATGTCTGTGGGTGAATTTTCAAAACTGCCATTTATGCATGTTATTCAATTTTCTGTCTTGGAATATAAATGTGATCACTCAAAATGTTTACTAAAACCTTAATTATGTATTTACTTAAAAGTCGTATTAAGTTAAATAATAAAATTCTGATGTTAGAGTGTTAAAAAATTTAAAATAATGCTCGGAAAGTCATTAACCTCCCTGTTATTTAACGGTATGTTTCATTAATGTCACAAGGAACTCAAAATACCGCCCTAAAAAATGCTTTTTTACTCTCTATACGTAAGAATTAATGTCTAAGCTGAATATTCATAAATGTTTTTCAAGCGTAAATTATCTGTAATACCATTATTTGACCGTTTAAAATTTTGTCACGGAATTATCGTCATTAACATCCGCGGTTTTTGTTTCGTGAAATTTGTTCAACGAAATTATTATTTAAAAATTTAAAAGCAATTCAAAGTGTTCCTTACACCCGCTTCTCTCAGTTTAAATCAAGATTTGGATGAAAAATGCATTGTGAATATGATAAAGTACGCGAAAGTTAATGATAAGTATAGTTTGTCAGAAAATCTCGTCATCAAACTCCTGAATATATTTTTGATAAAAAAAATATATAATTCAACAATAAGTACCCATGAATATCGCCTAATGGTATTTAATAAAAAATAACTTAATTCCATTATAAGTGATATAAAATTGAGCAAGTTTTGGGTTGTTTTGTACCGTTTCGTCATAAATCGCTACATCATTTACCGCAAAATTCTAATGACGTGAATGATTCCTGTAGAGGAAAATGACGAATCTAAATAATATTAACAACCTGATTGAGTGTAGCCACCAATAAATTAACTCAAAAGATGCCGTTAATCCATAAAATCAACCCAAAAGTGCGTATATACTTGATAAATATGCAATTTTCTGATTTTCTTTGCATTTTATACTTGTAAATAGATCTGATTCGCTTTTAAAGATCCGTCGATTTGAAAGGATGCTGTAATCGAAGTGATTCGTCAAGGACTATTTCATCCCTTTTTCTAACGGTCCTAATGTTGGTGTAACTTGTCTATGGGTTATTGTCGAAAGCATTTAAGCTGAGAAGCGCAAACATTTCTCATATCTTGCCTGGGTCTATGCTCGAAGCTAGAAAGCTCCGGATTTTTTATGTAAGAAGAAAGCTTTTAACTTTTATTTCTTCATGGGGTTCGCCTGGATAGCTACCACCTACTGCCACCTACCCTTGAGCATGAGTCAGCCACCAAACGACTCGTCGTCTTCCAGCTGGGGACTTGAGAGCCAGTTCTTTCTTTTTCTTATCTCTTTCTTGCATGATCGTTGATGCATCGGTGATGCCTTTGGTGTTGCTGATATCCATAGGCGACGATAGCCACTTACCATCAGGTGGATCGCCAGCTTATTTGCCGGCTATTCCCATAAAAAAAACCTATCTGCTTAGTCCTACAAAAAGACATTCAAAAGAAAACTTACTATCGAATCGACCGTAGTAAACAATGGCACAAAGCCTCTGGCCAACCAATCTGCCAATAGAGCTTTTGGATTCCTCATCAAAGCTAAGACTAACTAACGTTATGGCATACTTAGAACAGAATGACTTTCTCAGTGACTGGCAGTACGGGTTCCGCTGAAACCGTTCGACAGACCTTCTACCATATGACCTCGTTTCTCTTGACATCTTGAAAGGCATCATCTTCATCATAGGGTTTGGCAAGCTAGCCTTTCAGCTGAGTTGCTCGACATTAGCAATGACAACCTTTGCTGGAATTCCAGAGGTCTGTTCCGCCTCAACTCTATTCTTGCTGCACATCGAAATCAGCTCATGCTCAATGTGTATAGGTCCGCAGATGACAGTACAATTGTGGAGAGGTAATTGTTTACCGCTCGGACGGTCCAATAAATACACTTATGAAGAAGTGGTCTTGGTCGAGCGTGTGAATCTCACACTTCTGGAACTCAATGGAGCGATACCAACTCTTTGAGATTCAACGCCACAAAAACATAAGCGTCTATATTCACTGCCAAAAAGGAGCCCGTTCATCTTCTTCTTCTTCGTTCTTCAGAAGGTATCTTTCGAATACATCGTCAGCCTTCGGTTGTTAGAAGTGGAGATACACTCGAAAATATATTCTGGCCGGTTTATTGAATCCAAACTATGGCAGCTTCTAGAATTTTGGGTGTCCTAGAGACGAACGGAAGAAGAAGAACCAAATGCCATCTATCAGCGTGTGATTCCATGTAGGGGCATGCTTTAAAGGTGTATTGATGACCATTGAGACCAACTTAGAAAGCCTCAAGCACGTGTGTAGAGTAGCCAGTTTCTAGTTTTCTGTTTTTTTTGTACCATTTTGGAGAGTCTGCATGGGACAATATTATGACATAATCCGTCAATCTCCACAATCGAATGTCTAGATAAAACATCATTATCTTGCCTTCGCCATAAGCATCCCTATGTCCTCTATGTGCAAACGATCCTTTGCTTGATCATTTATTATGCGAACAACGAAGGTCAGGAATAAAATTCCTGCGATTTTACCTTGGGTGTCTTCAAGTTAAGAGTAAATAGGCTTAATAAAGTAAGTGTGGCTTATCAATCAAGCAAGTCTTCATTACCACTTACCATTGATTGTAGTCTTGCATTAAGTTATAAAAGTCATGTTGTTTTTATAATTGATAAAATCTATTAAAATACGTAATCAGTCATTAAAATACTACAATACGTTATGTTGATTTTATCAAATCAAACGAATATTGTTATTTTTCTTGATAAAAAAGTTGATTACACGTTGGGGTTTAAATTTTCGTCATTACCCTCTACACCTCATCATTTACGTCAATGGGCTATATCATTTTCCTCTACACAACATCATTTACTTCAACAGGGCTTTTCCTTTTTTCTGGATTTTCTCCTGAATTTGCTGTTTAAATCATAGTTGCAATATATAATGAGCTTTCTCTATAAAAAACTAATCTAATTCAGTTGTTATTCCTTAATTTCTTGGACAAAATAAAAAGTTACCTAAAAAACGTCATAAAAATGGCAAAAATGAAAATTCACCCCTGTGCATCGTTGCTCCCAAACGGAGAAACAAAGGTGACTAAATCGAAAGTGTTCTTAGCTATGTTTAGTGTAGGTATATCAAACTGTCGGGCCTCACTCAATAAATGTAAGTATATATAAATGTAAGTAACCGTTTGAAATAAAACAAACACTAAATGTTAACCCAAGCTCACTACAATATGTATAAGTCAGTGAAAACCGCAGCTAAATCTGTTAAGCCGTTCCTGAGATTAGCCGGAACAAACGCACAGACAAATAAACAAAAAATAATTTTTATTTAATCTATTATGGCTAATACATACCCCTATTAAAAGTTTTACTCAAATATTAGTACAGTTACAGTTTCATTATATGGCTATGACGATGATGGTATATACCTACAGACAGTTAAATGGTGTTAGATAAGATCAAAAAAAAACAATAAAATTAAAGTCCTATGCTCAACATAGGACTATGCAAATGAGCGCCAAAGCACCCTGTCAATTAATTAATGAACAAATAAAATAAACATGTTAAATTAATGACTTCACTTGAAAAGTCAGTGCCCACGAGTTAGCCGCGAATTTAGCACGACGACGAAATTACGCACGACAATTCACGAACACAGAGTTTCGGTTTCGGTTTCGGCCAAATTTTGCCAAAACCGAAACCGAACCCGAAACTAGATTTTTTGGCCGAAACTGGCCGAAACCGAAACCGAAAGTTCGGTCGGTCTCTAGTAATAAGACATAATTCCACTGACGCAGTCTAATAATGAAATTATATGATGAATAAGACCATTAATATATTCAAATTCAATTGAATAAAAAGTTATTGTATTATATTCAGTGAAACACGCAATTTGAATTAAAGCAGAATTGGTGTACCTAGTTATTCTTCAGAAAAAAAAATTCCATGTAAACAACTATTAAAAATTAATCTTAACCAGGAAGTTAAATAAGACAACAAAATCAGTTTTAAAGTTTATTCACTCATACACTCTCTTGCACAGGGGGTTCGTAGCCCTCGGGCCTCTCTGACTTGTCCCCAGCCTCTCCCCTCTTCCCGCTGCCTCCCTCTCCGTGAAGCTCCATCAGTTTGGAGATCTCGAAGCGTGGTCTCTTCAGAACCTTCACCTGAGGAAGAGGAAATAGACATTGTTTGTAGTCCAGCCTTATTTCGTAAAGGTAACTTGAGTTTCTCTATAGGATTGTCAGCAGTAAATCAAAAGGGAACATAAATTTTCATCAGTTATGTTGTCATTGCGAGCTAGGTGTGTCATCATTGTATTTGGTAACATGTTTTGTTAGTATAAATTAACTTTCTTAATGATAGTTGCCTTGTTGCAATATTAAGCTAATTAAAAATGCAAAGGACACATTTCTTTGCTACTTTCACTGGCAGTGGGCACTTTCATACTCCACAAACTTGTAGTATAGGTACCTACAAGTACTATTCTTTTATCTCTTTGTAATAACAACTAAAGATCTTATTTATTTTAAGAAAAAGACACCGGCTTTTGTATACAAACTGCACCCCTGAGTCAAAACACTGAAAAACAACAATAAATTGAACATGTTACATTCCAAAACAAGTAATTTTAATAAATCAAAATTGTTCATATATATACCTTCCTAATACAGACGTCACGGAGTGGGTAGATGCTGTGGCAGACCTTCTCAATGTCCTTGGCTATTGAGTCGGGGATCAGTTTGTTGACCACCTCACGGAGCTCGGAGCTGGCCACATCGCGGGTGATGATCTCGCACATCTTCTTTCTGATTGCACGAACCTGTAAAATTACCATAAAATTATGAGTCACATAACCATGATTTTTTTAGAGGATTATCTATATTGTAGGTGGCACTGATATACATATTTAACACATCACAGGAAAAATCGTCAGTCAACAGGTTCACTACTAAATGAGGATAGGTCTTTTGCCTATAATGTCAATATGCTTTTAGGACCTTGTAATACGAAAGCGACAGTGTTTCTTTTTGCTACATTTTGCAATGTCTAATTTGTGCAGGGTATGCTTCAGCATGCATAGAATGTGAGTAAATGATTAGGAATTGAGCCCAAGAACCATATCTCACAATTCCAAGCAGTATTATGCTAATTATCCATGGACAGGTATGGACATGAAAAGCAATGACCAACCAATTTTGTATGTTATAGTTTTGGTGTAGCCACAACCACGAAAACTGATATAAAAGGTTACAAAAGCATTCATTGTGGTGATGGCATTCAATATTTGCAGTTTGAAACGATATAGAAGCCATTGTGAGCATCCATATAGCTGGACTGCAATGGAGATCCATTTTGGAATGTATCACAAAAGTTAACATATAGGCATGGTAGCTTATGGGGTCAAAGGATAAGGTTCATCCTAATAACATTTTACACTATCTTGTTAAGTAAAGCGCACTCATAGGGTGAGATCTACAACATACTTAAGCTTTGCTCAGACTTAAATTAACCGAACAAAACGAATAGTCCTAAATCTACCAAATATCCAAACAAAAATAATGGTTGAAAATCATTGAAGTACATTTACTGCTAAAGTACAGTTCGGCCGCTGTAACTTGGCGCGTCTGAACTTCGCGCAGAAGGCTGCGCAGTAACATAATTCGGCAATACTCGATACGCGGTGTATTGTGTCTCAGTCACACGTTAGCATGTTCGTGTTGTCATCTCTGTCTTACATGCGTTAAAGTTCGCAAAGCCTATGTTCAGACGCGCCAAGTTACAGCGGCCGTACTGTACCAGAACAGATATCGCGAACTTTGTGTCGCACTGGAAGGTTCTATTTTCAAAGTTGAGCCCCCGTTCTCCTTTCAAAATCGTACGAATCCATTGAAAATTGAAGCTCATTGGCGCCAATTCATTGGGACATCAATCGTGTTTGCGGTGACGGTAATAATATTTCAATGTTGAAAATTAACATTAATATGTTTTATACGACTATTTAATTTTTTCGTATTAACAGGATGTTAGCCATCTCATCAGCAACACCAAATGCATCACCAATGCATTCACCACCAAGAAAGAAAGAGAAAAAACGAAATCTACCTGAGTGTGTTGAGCGTAGCAGGTCTTGCGCTGGCTGAGGCTGTCCTTGTTGGTGAAGCCGATGCAGAACACGCGCAGCAGGTACCCGTCCGTGGTCTTCACGTCAATGTTGGCCTCCACCAGCGTCTGCCACTTCTTCACCATCCATCTGTGCGGGTGACAGTACTATGTCAGACATAATAATCACATTTGCAGAACATATCAACCAAAACCTATTTTTATGTAAATAATAATAAGCAAAACAAACAAGCCTTCTGCTGGTAAGGTAGATGGTAGCCTCATATCTAGCGAGAAATTATTAGTGATAAATTAGGCATGTTTCGAAATCATAGTTTTATGAAAATAAATTTAGCATCTGACTTTTATACAATCTTCTAATGGAGGCCATACACATCAAGTGTACTTGTCAAATCTGCAGTTTGACTTGATGCTGCATCCAGTAAACTTGATCGTGTATGGCCACGGTATAGCGATCTGGCCATATAGCTATCTCATGCACACTGTATGCCGCGTCAAGTCAAACTGCAGACTTGGCAAGTACACTTGATCGTGTATGGCCTCCATTAGTGAAGTACTCAATGCTTATTCAAAGTTTTATTACAACTGAAATAGGGTTCCTATAAATTAGCCTAACCAGAGAAAATTACAGCCAAACATACTATCATAATAAAATTATGCTGAAGTTGCGGCAAGAAAAACTTGTAGTAACGATGTGAATAACCTCTATAAATGGTTAAAGAGGCATTGCATCGCATGGAAACATATAATTTATGCAGCTTGAAACGATATAGATGTCATTTGAAATACTTCTATATAGCTGGGCTGCAAGGCAATAAATGCTTTTATAAACTATTTACTTATTGAATGACAAAACCAACCAAAAATTTCAATGACACAGAGTATCTACATAAGGTAAGATTTTTAGACAGTAATGAAATAAACAATTTGACACTATTTTTTTAACAAACTTCAAAAAAGGAGGATGTATTCGACTGTTTTTTATGTTTGTTACCTCAGAACTTTTGACTGGGTGAACAGATTTAGATGATTCTTTTCTTAATCGAAAGCTGGTGCTTGTCATGTAGTCCCACTTAAATTTGAGCTAGATCTACAGAGTAGTTTTTGAGTTATTTTGAAGACTGTTATTTTTTTCTTGGTAAAATTCATTGAACACAAAATGGAGAAAATTTACTCATAAATATCATTTAATGCTAGAGTTAATTATTATTTAAACAAAAAATTGTGCAAAGATTTACCAAATAGGACATCTAAAAAATAGACTAAGTCCTAAATAATGCAGTTACATGCTACTGACCTGAGCTTGTCTGTGGTGAGGTCCATGCCGTGGAAGTTGCAGAGCACATTGCGGCCCTGAACATCCTCGGCAATAAGACGGAACTTACGGAAAGACCTGCAAACAATATAATAAATTGATAAACACTTCCACTATCATTATCCCTGTTACAGGATTCCATAACATGAAGAATAAATTACTAACACCTACAACCTGAGGGCTGAGAGCAGACATTTATCTGTCACAAATATCTGCCACAGCCGGGAATCGAACCTGAGACTTCTTGGTTTGTAGGTAGTCTATGGGCTCAAACTTTTCATAATACTAAAACAAATTCCTGGGACTTCTTGGTTTGTAGGTAGTCTATGGGCTCAAAAATTTTCATAATACTAAAACAAATTCCTTCACTCATAGCCCAAAATACAGAGATGGTATAAACTGTAATGAAGGATGCAGATGCAGTGTTAGGAATGTTATAACATAGCATATTTGACATAGCAAAGAACTTTCAACTGAACTGGACACTTAATCAGAATCTTAATGACTTATATTTATAAGTCAGAATTTAATAACCTTTATTTACAGACACGTCGCAGGTGCTCACAGGGAGGCCAGACTAAAATTTGAAGAGTGGGTAACTTGCGGGAAGCCAAAGACTGGTAATATATATTATGAAATGTGTAACAGCCGAAAAATATTTAAATCGAAGTTAAAATGGTGCCAAGACCATAAAGAACAAATAAAGATGGATATTCTTGCCGAAAAGCACCGTCAAGGTGACTTTCGGGGGTTTTGGAGGGAGACAAATAAAATGAACAGTAGGCCTGGTCTTCCTGCGAGCGTCGACGGTCGTGGTGATCATAAAGACATTGCAGACATATTTAGAGAACAATTCTCTGTTCATTCTCCGTTGGGGCCGCCGGTGACCACCGGTGAGAATACTGAGAGGCCATCTGGGACGGTTGGGGTCCGTGTCAATGCGAAAGAGGTCGCTAAGATCATAAAACAAATGACGAGAGGAAAATCCCCTGGCCACGATGGTCTTAGTATTGAGCACTTGCGGTATGGCGGACCTCATACAGCAAGAGTTTTAGCAATGTTCTACTCACTATGCGTGACTCACTCGTACCTGCCAGCAGATCTGATAAAAACGGTGGTAGTGCCCATAGTGAAAAATAAAACAGGAGACCTCTCGGATAAAGGTAACTATAGGCCTATCTCTCTAGCCACTATTGTGGCGAAGGTGTTTGATGGTGTGCTTAACACACAACTAAATAAATATGTCAACTTGCACGACAACCAGTTTGGATTTAGACCCCAACTTTCGACTGAAAGTGCCATATTGTGTCTTAAGCATACCATCAAATACTACACCAATCGTAAAACACCTGTGTATGCGTGCTTCCTTGACTTGTCTAGGGCTTTTGACCTGGTTGCGTATAATATACTTTGGAAGAAACTCGAAAACATTCACTTTCCGCACGAACTCCTAAGCATATTTAAATATTGGTATGAGCATCAGGTTAACTACGTCAGGTGGGCGGGCACGATGTCCGAGCCATATTGGCTAGAATGCGGAGTGAGGCAGGGTGGGCTGACTTCGCCCACTCTGTTTAATCTTTACATGGACGCATTGATCGTGGCGCTCAGCAGTCGCCGTGTCGGCTGTCACATTGATGGCGTTAGTGTGAATAACTTGAGCTACGCCGATGACATGGTGCTGCTGAGCGCTTCGGTCTGTGGACTGAGGGAGCTGATAAGGGTCTGCGAGGAGTATGCCTGTATACATGGTTTACGATATAACGTAGTAAAAAGCCAATGCATGGTCTTTGAAGGCGGCGGTGCTAAGTGCCCAGAGCGTATACCACCGGTTCACTTAAATGGTGTCTCCTTGGACTGGGTGACGAAATTTAAATACTTAGGGCACATAGTCACGGGCGACCTCACGGACCATGAGGACATTGAGCGGGAGCGGAGGGCTCTGTCGAGAAGAGCGAATATGTTGGCCCGCAGGTTTGCGCGGTGTTCGGTCGGGGTGAAGGTCACGCTCTTCCAGGCGTACTGCACCTCGCTGTATACGTGCGCTCTGTGGGCCAGCTATTCTAAGAAGTGTTACAACGCCCTCCGCGTCCAGTTTAATAACGCATTCAGGGCGGTGGTGGGACTGCCCCGCTTCTGCAGCGCCTCGGGCATGTTCGCGGCAGTGCGCGCAGACTGTTTCTACGCCACTATGCGGAAGAGGTGCGCCTCCCTAGTACGCAGGGTGCGGGGCAGTTCCAATACCGTCCTGGAGATGATCGGTGGGAGGATAGATTGCCCCTATATCTGGCAGTGCTGTAACAGGCATGTCACATGTAATAAGTAAGGTAGCGTGACTGTTTTAAATAAGTACATAGTTTTTAAAATTATTTTATAGCGGATTAGTTTTGAAATTATTGTTACTGTTACTATTTTATTTTTATCGTCTTTTAAATTTTAGAAATATTAATGCAATTTATAATTTATTTTGAATTTAATTTATTTACTAATTTATTTATTTTTAATTAATTTTGACACTAGACATGATTTTAAATTTAACATGATTTTTAACATTTGTACCTAATTTCAAAATGTATGGATCGAAGTTATCTGAAATAAATATTTTATTATTATTATTATTATTATTTATTTACACTGTCTAAAGGTTGTCTTGAAGTCCATGTGCACAGACCATTACACTTTCTGAGAATTGAAACTAACACTGACAAAGTCACAAGCATAACAACATACCTTTCCGCATCATTATCAGCTTGCAGATCAGCCAGGGAGATCTCGAAGACACGGCCCTTAAGACCCTCCGAGGCTATCTTGGTACCCTGTAACAAGTATCATTCAATTAGAAACTGATATAATACCACGTGTGGTTATGTATCTCAAGTAACATTCAGCAGTAAATCAAAAGGGAACACAGTTTTCATCAGATTTGTGTCATTGCGAGCTAGGTGTTGTAACGTACGATTTATATATCGCTCGTCACATGTAGCCATAGTTATTGTTTTGTAGTAGAAATTCATTTAACTCTTCATATTTTGACATATTACCACAGATTGTTTAAACCTTCACACATTTGACATGTTTGCCATAGATAAATAATTTCAAAATTTAACATAGCTTAACTAGTTACGCGACGTGTTGTGATGTGACGGGAGTTTAATGAAATCACATAACTTGTTTTAATTTGATTTTATTAATTTAAATACAAATAGAAATTTGATAGTGGTGTTTTTGGAAATAAAACTATTTATAAGACTTCATTGTTTATTTATTTTACAAAAGTTATTAAATTGCGTTTGGTAGAACTTATCATAGACATTGCCATACTTAAAAATTAGTTACTCTGTGCAATCTTGCATAGACCTTACGTATCTATGATACAAGCGACCATAGTCCTTTATGATCTGCGCTCGTTTTTTTTCTGATTGGAAAGCCGGCCTATTAATATGTCTTTTCGGCGAATAATTTGTTTTTGGGGTTTTTCTTTGTAAATTCGTTCGGAAGTACTTAATTACTTATAAAAACGACTTCCGCGTCGTGTCCACGATGGGGGCGACGTATTTTTTTCTTTATAATACGTAAAACCGGCATCTTTCCGATGATCGCGTTGTTGCGTTGTTACATAACGTAATGGAAGGCGCATTTGCGCTTCCAACTACGGATTTATTTCAACTATGGATTTATTTCAACTACCATTTAAAATCTTCCCATAACCTATTAACTACTTAGTTGAACAAGGATTATGTATATCCTTTTCTTTTCACTTCCCGCGGCGTTTCGCTGAACCCGTGGTTTAGTCATCACATTAGTGATGTTTTTGTTTAATGTTCCACTGTAATAATTCCATAATTTTTTTGATTCCTTACTACGCTTTCCGCGAGTGAGTTTCCTAATGGAGTTCTTGACCTTTTGATGTCAATGAATATCACCTTTCCTTATTTTGGGCGGAGTATACATTCCTACCCACTTTTCTTTGGAGCCTGGACTGCGAACTCAAGATGAGGAGACCCTTACCTTGGAGAATACCATCGCAGTGATGAAGCAGCGTTGCGGTCCACTGTTGGGATGGGGATCACATTGAGAGGACGTGCCCTTTTGTGTATAAGTACTTATAAACAGGTACAAGTTTGTGATATTTTTCTACCATACAATACAACTTTTACAAACAATTGAATTTAGAATGTTTAGAATATTTGTAACTTAGTATATTTAATTCTACAGGATTTATCTGTATTTGGTAACTTTTACTTTTGTGCGACTCATAACAATTTGATGCCAAGTCTTTGTTTGTTTTGAAGGAATAAAAGATCCTTTGGTACATATAATATTTTATTTCTCTCCTCAGCAAAATATCATGTTTAGTTTATTATGCTTAGCACATTTACTATTTAGATTTTCATACAACACTGAAGTGTAAAGCCCGCTTTGAGATTAATAGTTCAATGTTTTATCCGGCTTTGTTATCCGTACTGTGAGGCAGGTGGATGGTCTCCTTGGCGCCCGTATTCTTGGTTTGGTTCTTTTCTTTCTTGTATTTATTTAGGGGATCATCAGCTCATTAACATCCGAGCAAGGTTCGCCTACTGACGGGTACATCTGTTTGGTGGGTTTGTGTTCTATTTATCTTTAGTTTATCTATATATATATATTGTAGGCAAACACAACACCCCACTTGTTTTTACCACCCCGTACAATTCCCCAATGGCTACAATGCCTACAATGGCACCCAGGAACAGGGACTGATTTTTTAGACAGGACTGATTTTTTAGACCGACTTGATTTGTTCAGTTCGGACAGACTTGTTAGTTCAGATTTATTTAGATTTATACATGAGTAATTTATACTTGTGTTAATTTTGGTAACATACATATTCAGTGTTGTTATTTTGTTTGTATACATGATACATTGTTGAGACTTATTTGGCTTGGCTAATTATTTGTTTTGGAAGTAAAAGTTGTATGGTATTTTTGTATAATTTCCTTCCTATTTTGTTTATTGAACAATTATTATTGGTGTATACCTACTTATTTTGGTTCAACATAGAAGAGTACTTACTTGTTTTCATTAAAGTTTGTGAATCTAGTGTTATTTGAGGAATTTAAAGTTAACTATGTTTGCTATTTGAATTGGTAATATTTGAAATAAAGTTAGAGAGTAATAATAAATTTAGTTTGATAACATCATTAATTGACATTAAATATTAACCTTGTTGAAGTTTGAAAATATTATAATAGTACTACTGAAAGTTATTCTACTTTCATTTTGAAGTTGTTGGTTATTAAAGTACATAATTTAGTATAGAAATATTAACTTACAGTTATATAGAATTAAATTAAATACTTGTTATTGTAATAATTTAGTTTGAAGTTTTGTCACTGTTGGTGAATAACCTTGTTCACATTCACATAGTTATTAACATTGGTTAAGATGGAGGGTACAGCCTCTGTTTCTAAGTCTGACAAGGAAACTATAAATATGCCTACAACCAGTCACGAACAAGAACCTGCACCTAATGTGTCTTTTCAAGTGCATGCTCAGACTCAGAATCAGGATGTGTTCTGCTCGGATGATAATATGATAACATTAGATAATGTGACAACAACACCACAATCAAAACTAGTTTCGAATAACAATTCAACTGCCTTAGACTCAACTTTACCTGTTGCTAACTATTATTTGAGAAAACATTTTGACTTTTCCAAACTTAACTTAACTTTTAATGGTAAAACATGTCCAATGGAATTTCTTACTCGATTAGAGGAGTTAAAACCTGTTAAAGGGTATAATGATCATCAGTGTTTCTTAGCTTTGCCAGTATTATTAACAGATATTGCATTAAAATGGTACAGGGGTAGAAAACATTTTATTCTTAATTGGTCACAATTTAAAATTGAGTTTTTAGACTATTTCACTCCCAGAGATTATAATTATAGATTAGAGTATGAAATTAGGACCAGGAAGCAGCGAGTTGGTGAAACTTTGTCTGAGTTTATCGTTGAGTTGATGGATTTATCTGCAAAACTGCAAGTTCCTCTCTCTGAAAGGACCCTACTAGACATTGTTAGACATAACATGTTGCCGGAATATTCTGTTCATCTGATTGGCCGATGTGTCATATCACTCAACGAAATTATGCATTTGAGTAAAGAAATTGAATCTTTTCATTCGCTTCACCCGAATAATAGTTTATTGCCATCTAATATAAAATCTGAAACTTTTGTAAAATCAGATAATTTTAAACCCAATTCTTCACCTCAATATAAAAATAATTCTTCTAGAAATAGTATTGTTTGTTTAAAATGTAAAAAGATTGGTCATTCTTATAGGGACTGTAAGTTATTTTCAGGTGTTAAGTGCTTCACTTGCGGCCAGCCCAATGTAGTAACTAAGCAGTGTCCCAAGTGTAATCCTAAAAAGAATGTCTCTATTATACATCATTCATAAAAAAGGTACCAGCCACGCCGTTCTAGATGCTTTGTCCCGTGTAGAAATAGCTGAAATAAGTTTGTGTCCAGATGATATTCATGACCCTTGGTATTCTAAAATGTATATTGATTGTCAGAAATATCCTTCTAAATTTAAAAATTTCAAAGTAGATAATGAAACCTTGTATAAATATGTAAAACCTAAGAACGATTTATGTCAGAATTTAGCTTGGAAGATAGTAATACCTAGAGAACATACTTTAGAAACAATTAGAAATAATCATGATAATGTAGATTCAGCTCATTTTGGTATACATAAAACTTTAGAAAAATTAAAAACCCATTACTTTTGGCCTAAGATGTTTAAGGATGTTAAAGAATATATAAGTAGATGTGATATTTGTAAAGCATATAAGCACTCTAATTCAGCCCCGTTAGGACTCATGTTAAACCCTAAGTTAGTCGACCGTCCCATGACTATGTTGTCCATGGATATAATTGGCCCATTACCAAAATCTTATTCAGGTTATAAATATATATTGTCAATAGTAGATGTTTTCACAAAATACTGTTGGATTTTTCCTCTCTTTAATGCAACTACACAGTCTATCATAAAAATATTGCAAAAAGAAATTATTTTAAAATTTGGTTGTCCAAAAATTGTAATATGTGATAATGGTACACAGTTCACTTCAAAACCATTTAAAGATTTCATTAAGACCTATAATATACCTAAAATATTTTATAATACCTTATATACTCCTCAGAATAACCCAGTAGAGAGATTCAACAAAACTATAGAGACTTGTATTTCATGTTATGTTGAAGCTGACCATCGGACTTGGTCTAGGTACTTACCCCACGTCCAAGCTGCTATTAACAGCACTATTAATTTAGTTACAGGTTATACACCAAATTTTCTTATGTTTGGAAGGGAAATTATTTTAGATGGCTCCTTATATAAATTTTCTTCAATTTCTGATCCTTCAGAATTGGTTATTAGTAGTCGTTCAGACTATTCTTCTTTACTTTCAACTTTGGAAGATATTTTTAGGAAAACAGTGGAAAATTTAGTTAAAAGTTATAGGAAGAATTCTATTTATTATAATGCCAGAAGAAAAAGCATTTCTTATAATGTTGGAGATACTGTATGGAGACGTAACTTCGTGCAATCTAATGCATCTTACTTCTTTTCATCTAAGTTAGCACCTAAATTTATTAAAAGTAAAATTATAGATAAAATTTCTGATAACGTTTATTTATTGAAAGATTTTGATAGGAGTAGTAGAGGTAGATATCATGTAAAAGATATAGTTAAAATTTAATATTTATTTTGTTATTTGGATACTCAAAATTATACTTACCAACTTGTTTCTATTTGCTGGCAAAGGTAAAGGCAACTATGTATGTGGAGGAATATTGCGTGATGTATGAACGGTGTTGCACTTGGAAGGTGATGTATGCTAGGAGACCTAGGTTAGTAAATGTACTAAGAAACTATACATACCATACTCTACTCATTTTGGAACTCTAAATTTATGTAAAGAAAAGAAGTTAGTGCCAACAATGTTATAAGGACTCATATTTGTTATTTAGCCCCAATTTTTTTTTTATCCCCTCACTAATTTATATAATTTATTAGTATTTTTTTTTGTCTTGAGGTGGATTTATTTACCTATTTCTAGGTTTTGTTTTGTTTTGTTGTACATTATTAGTTAGCTTCTACTTAGAAGTATTTTGTCTAAGCTTAGTCTTTATTTAGTTTTTATGTCATACTTTAAGTACTAGAATTCCTAGGACCTGGACATGACATTTTGAGTTGTACAACAAAACCTCTTTTCCCAAAAGATAATTTACATCTTATGGGTGACCTTTTGTTGTGTGTGAAACACCACACTCTCTTTTCCCTAAAGATTACTTATATCTTAAGGGTGACTTTTGGTTGTGTGTGAAACACCACACTTTCTTTTCCCTATAGATAATTTACATCTTGTGGGTGACTTTTTTTTTTGAAGTGCTAATTAATCACTTCGTTTTTTTTTTATTCACTTTCGTGGATAATTTTCCTGGCATGCCATGTTCATTTGACATGTACATGTGCAGGGTTGCTTTGTTGGGTTTGTCATTACATAGCGAATGCTCACTGTATTGACCGGTTGCATACCAAACATAGCGTTTTCTTTTGTTTGTTTTAGGTGTATTTATATGACACAACTTTAGAAATTTATTCTTATAGGGTCTTGGTTTGTTAATGTAGAGCGAGGGTGCTGTTACATTAACCAGGTGCATACTAAGTCCTATATTTTGTTTTGTAGCAGTAGGAGTTTATTTTGGAGATAGAGTAGGAGTTTGTTTTGAGATGAAGTAGGAGTTTTGTAGGGTTACAGTTCGTTAGTGTAAGGCGAGGGTGCTATTACATTAACCGGTTGCATACTGGATCCTATGTTAGTTTAGTATTTTGATGTAGAGTGGGAGTTTAGTATTTTGATGTGGAGTGGGAGTTTATTTTTTTTTGGGATTTTCAACCCAATTTAGATACCTGGATTGGTTTGTTGTTGCAAAGCGAGGGTGCTTATTGCAATAACCGGTTGCATACTAGTCCAGTGTATATTTTTTGATGACACTTGTTATCAACTTATTTTCGATTTGTTATCGACTTATTATCGATTCATTATCGATTTGTTATTAACTTCTTTTAGACTTATTGTAGACTTGTCATCAACTTGTTATCAATTTATTTTTCTTTGAAACTTTAGTATCAGGGTTGTCACTTTATATCATAGGGTTGTCAACACTTATAAAAAAAAAAAAAAAAAAAATTTTTTTTTTTTTGCTAGAAAAGGGGGAAATGTAACGTACGATTTATATATCGCTCGTCACATGTAGCCATAGTTATTGTTTTGTAGTAGAAATTCATTTAACTCTTCATATTTTGACATATTACCACAGATTGTTTAAACCTTCACACATTTGACATGTTTGCCATAGATAAATAATTTCAAAATTTAACATAGCTTAACTAGTTACGCGACGTGTTGTGATGTGACGGGAGTTTAATGAAATCACATAACTTGTTTTAATTTGATTTTATTAATTTAAATACAAATAGAAATTTGATAGTGGTGTTTTTGGAAATAAAACTATTTATAAGACTTCATTGTTTATTTATTTTACAAAAGTTATTAAATTGCGTTTGGTAGAACTTATCATAGACATTGCCATACTTAAAAATTAGTTACTCTGTGCAATCTTGCATAGACCTTACGTATCTATGATACAAGCGACCATAGTCCTTTATGATCTGCGCTCGTTTTTTTTCTGATTGGAAAGCCGGCCTATTAATATGTCTTTTCGGCGAATAATTTGTTTTTGGGGTTTTTCTTTGTAAATTCGTTCGGAAGTACTTAATTACTTATAAAAACGACTTCCGCGTCGTGTCCACGATGGGGGCGACGTATTTTTTTCTTTATAATACGTAAAACCGGCATCTTTCCGATGATCGCGTTGTTGCGTTGTTACATAACGTAATGGAAGGCGCATTTGCGCTTCCAACTACGGATTTATTTCAACTATGGATTTATTTCAACTACCATTTAAAATCTTCCCATAACCTATTAACTACTTAGTTGAACAAGGATTATGTATATCCTTTTCTTTTCACTTCCCGCGGCGTTTCGCTGAACCCGTGGTTTAGTCATCACATTAGTGATGTTTTTGTTTAATGTTCCACTGTAATAATTCCATAATTTTTTTGATTCCTTACTACGCTTTCCGCGAGTGAGTTTCCTAATGGAGTTCTTGACCTTTTGATGTCAATGAATATCACCTTTCCTTATTTTGGGCGGAGTATACATTCCTACCCACTTTTCTTTGGAGCCTGGACTGCGAACTCAAGATGAGGAGACCCTTACCTTGGAGAATACCATCGCAGTGATGAAGCAGCGTTGCGGTCCACTGTTGGGATGGGGATCACATTGAGAGGACGTGCCCTTTTGTGTATAAGTACTTATAAAC
Source organism: Thymelicus acteon (assembly GCA_951805285.1). Classification (NCBI taxonomy): domain Eukaryota; kingdom Metazoa; phylum Arthropoda; class Insecta; order Lepidoptera; family Hesperiidae; genus Thymelicus; species Thymelicus acteon. The sequence goes on from OX638230.1 coordinate 2,467,543, forward strand.
AGGTACAAGTTTGTGATATTTTTCTACCATACAATACAACTTTTACAAACAATTGAATTTAGAATGTTTAGAATATTTGTAACTTAGTATATTTAATTCTACAGGATTTATCTGTATTTGGTAACTTTTACTTTTGTGCGACTCATAACAATTTGATGCCAAGTCTTTGTTTGTTTTGAAGGAATAAAAGATCCTTTGGTACATATAATATTTTATTTCTCTCCTCAGCAAAATATCATGTTTAGTTTATTATGCTTAGCACATTTACTATTTAGATTTTCATACAACACTGAAGTGTAAAGCCCGCTTTGAGATTAATAGTTCAATGTTTTATCCGGCTTTGTTATCCGTACTGTGAGGCAGGTGGATGGTCTCCTTGGCGCCCGTATTCTTGGTTTGGTTCTTTTCTTTCTTGTATTTATTTAGGGGATCATCAGCTCATTAACATCCGAGCAAGGTTCGCCTACTGACGGGTACATCTGTTTGGTGGGTTTGTGTTCTATTTATCTTTAGTTTATCTATATATATATATTGTAGGCAAACACAACACCCCACTTGTTTTTACCACCCCGTACAATTCCCCAATGGCTACAATGCCTACAGTGTGTCATCATGTAAAATGTTCACGGAGTTGTTGGAAACATGGATCAATGAACTATACAGTAGAATCCCGATTATCTGAACCTCGATTATCCGAACATTCGATTATCCGGACTTGCGTCACGGCTATAATAAATTGCTGATTTAAAAAATAAAAATGTGTGCATTTCACACGTAGTAGAAGTGAAACCTTCAAAAATAAAAGAATTAATTTAATAAAGTGTATCAGTTGTAATTATCTTTCAAAAACTATTTTGTACTAAATAAAAATAAAACAGAGCTAACTAACGCCATCTCTTAACATAATATGAAGAGTAAAATGAGCAGTTAGCGCCATCTATCCAGCAATAAAACGAATCTTCTATTTTGTTCCTCGCGCCATCTATGAATACAACTTAGCACTTTTTAGAGTAACACGAACATAAGAAAAACTTTCAAATGACAATGATGCTAAAGAAGCTTTCACTTTAAAAAACAATTACCGCGCAACGACACGGCACAAGTTTCATACAAGAAGCGTATCAAGGACTTAGCCGAAATGAAAACATAGGCCTATAGTATATACTATTGAAAAGTTGAAATGATTGCGTCAAAGATCAATAAAAAGTTATTTCCAGTCAGTCCTAAATAACATAGGTATTATGTGATTCATTATCATTATAGCACATATTTTTTTAATATTGTGCTGTCTGAATGACGTACGTAAAACCCATTACACAAAAAAAAATATTTTTTGATTTGACTTTGAAATCGATTATCCGGATTTTCGATTATACGGATTACCCCTGGTTTGATTTGATCCGGATAATCGGGATTCTACTGTACTTGAGTTACTGTAAGATCCGTTTTAATACTATTCTACAGTTCAACACTAAATTAATACACTGAAATGTTCATCATTTCACAATAATTACTGTTGTTTCTGAATAAAAAGAAATGGAAACTCTAAGAGGCACAACTTATCTAAAATTATGCTTCCAAAACCTAAGATTAACATACTCCCGTCATGAAATTACTACAATAAGAAATGCATTAATTAATAATAATACGTGTAATCTATTGTATACACGTGTAATATATTGTGTATACTGCCACTATTTAGTACTAATATCCTACAATCAACAACCCTAACCTAAAAATATAATAACTGATCACAGACCTGGGTACGGTTGACAAGCGTGGTTCCCACTTGCCTCTTGGTGAACATGGACGGTGCCTTGACATCATACCAGTCCTTACGGGTGAAGGGATCTACGCTGCAAGAAAGAAATTACGGTGTAAATTATAACCTACAAAATGATAACTTTCATGACTTACCGACGCCTAATTAACTAATCGTAAAACCGGCACTGATTGATACCCGCATTGGAGCTCGCAATAAACACAACAAAGGATATAATTGAGAAACATCACATTTAATTTTATGAATTTGGCTGACACGAGACACCAACTTGTATCCATAAATATTTCGAACATCACAAGTAGCATAGTTAAATTTTCACATTTTCCAGGAACCTTACAATTTAGGATACAGAATTTGCAGTTTATTCTCAACTTACATCTTCTTTTTAACACCCTTTTTACCACCTTTCGACAGGCCTTTATTTTTACCGACCGCCATGTTCAGACTCAAACTTGAGAAAGGCAAACTGTTGTTTATGGACGGAATAGCCGTCAAACAAAAGTGTCAAAATTGTTTATAGGTTGAACAATAGATAGAGTATAAAACACGAAAGAAGTCACAAAGTTCCAAAAGTTTTGTCTATTATAAAGGTACATTTAAGGTCAAGGGTGAATTCGCGTTTTTGAATTATTTTGGTGTTTTTTTTTTAAAGTATGTGGAAATGCGTGCAAAACCATGAAAAAAATTAGCACGTAAAATTTCCTTTCTAAGCCTACAAAAGTCCTCAAAATTCGTTATGCTAATCAAAAGTTATTGGGTCGTCAAAAAATTTATAAGAAATGGTAATGATATTGAGCAGCCTGATAATGACTTTTATTTAACGGTAATGATTTTTGTTAGTGGGAATGACAAAATTTAATGTTATTCAAAAAAATTTTTAAGCCGTGTGTATTATAGTTATGTCTTTAAGTTGCATAAGAAGATAAAAAATGTCAAGGTAAAACCACTAATTAGAGTATTATTGGTAACGAGATTGGTAGTAATAAATTACGCAATTCTAAATATGAATTATTAGTTCATGGAAATAAAATTACCTCTGGTAAAGAAAGGCGAATTTGAAATTTTGTGGGGAATGTCTGTTAAAATTATAAGTAATATAAAAGATGTGATAGTCCCATATTTAGCTAGGTTAGTAAATAAATGTGTAAATCTAGATACTTTCCCAGATCTAATGAAGTACAGAAAGATCATACTGATTTTTAAATCTGGGGACAAAACAGGCCTAAATAATTACAGACCTATTTCTATTTTACCTACGGTCTTCGAAAATAATTAAGTTAAATTAAACGCTGAAGCACTTAACCGCTTGTAATTTACTTCACCCTGAGCAATACGGTTTTACCGAAAGCCGTAATACAACAAATGCAGGTGCAAGGCTTCTCAACTTATCTTTGAGACCTGGGAGAATTCACAAAATCCCATAAAGGGTATTCTGTGACCTGTTTAAGACGTTTGATTGTGTTGAACACTAAACATTACTACTTAAGCTACTACTACAGCATCAATAACAATTCACTTATCTTGATTGTGTCGTACTTGACGAGTAGAATCCAGTGTGTTAGTATAAATGATAACAAGTGATCGAGATCTCAATCTGTGATGGGTGTACCACAGGGCTCGTTTCTGGGCCCCTTCCTTTTTCTAGTATACTTAAATGATCTGCCGTATTAAATTAAGAAATATGCAGACATTATCATATTTGCTGATGTCACTTCTCTTATATTTAAGACGAATAGAAATAAATTATATGACGATGTAAAAGTTCTCAGGTGTGTTTGTCACATCGGTTTACTACAAATAATTTACTGATAAATGCTAAAAAACTAAGTATATAGAATGTTTGCTACCAAATGGAATAATACGAGACAGTCCCCTTTAACACGTACAGCAGTACCAAGCGCGTCACTTCACTCTGCGACTAGTAAAAAAAGTCCAGTTTATATTTGATTCACCTTATAAATAATGAAATTATAACTATGGAAAAATCCACGGTTTTCTTGGGTGTCACCTTAGATTCTAAACTACAATGGGGCAATCATATATCGGCTTAGTTAGTTAATGCCATTAGAAAGATACAACAGTTTACTGATGTAGAAATTGCTAAACTTGTTTATTTTGCACACTTTCATAGCCTCATGTCCTATGGTATATTGATATTATTGATGTGGAGTGCAGAGGCTGACATTGATGCGATATTTGTTTTGCAGAAAAGGGCAATTAGGACCATCTATAATTAAAGTTACGCCACTACCTGCGGGAGAGATTTAAAGAAATAAGCATATTAACAGTAACATCTCAATTTATTTACAATTATATTTTATTCATAAAGAAACAACGGCGGTTGGTTCAAGCAAAATAGTGATACGCAAAATCATCAAACTTGAAACAGACATACTTTTGGTTACGGATTATTTTCACCTACGTAGAGTACAACGTTCTTTTGAGGGGCTCTATGTACGTTTTTACATTAAATTACCTAAGTACATGATTTGCTTATTCAAATGTATAAGAGATCTCTGAAATCCCAGCCAGTAGGCAAAGGATATTATAGTATAGATGAATATATTATTGACAAAGATGCATGTAAATTAGTAATGCATCCAGTTCCGCGTCAGTTAGAACATCTTGTGTAATAATTTCATTATTTTAAAAGATGTGCTGTGGAGTTTCTTTACGGATTTCCTTCTCCATGACAAAGCACCGTTCCGAAATGCTGTTAGATTTAAAAAATGACGTTCCTAAGTGTATCAGTGATATCGACATGAATAAAAGATTATTTCATCTTATTTCATTACATTTTTTGGAACGAAGTTCCTTATCGCGCGTTGCGAAAGGGGGCTAGGCGGAAAATTTGGTAACGAAAAGTTGTAACGACACTTTTTGCCATCATTAGTCATTATAACTCGTGCGGCGTCGTTACATGTCGTGCGGCGTGCGCATGTTTCTCTGTCTGTTCTCTCTTTCTCTTATAGAAAGCAAGCCAGATATTTTCGTTTCTTGCAGTAAGTACTAGGATAGCAAAAACATGCAACAAGTGTGCCAAAACAAATCTGGGGTATTAAATTTCTCATCGGCTTTGTTCACGTAGTAGCTTGCTACTAACGAGGACACTTTAATTTATTTTTCTTTTCAGAGAATTTTCTTCAGAAACTTTTCTTTATTTTATTTTCTTCTTATCTCTTTCTTTGTTCTCCTCTTCGTACAATGCACAATCTCCTCTGATTTCGTTTTATCTCCTCCGTCTAGCAATTTTTTGTTTCTCTTAACGGTTTTGGCCTTTATTTGCATTAAATTTTCGTTTATAATTTATTTTACTAAAAAGATATTGCAAAATTAAAAAGTTTTGTAGATTCTTTACCAACAACTTGTAGCTCAAATTTAATTTACAACACACATATCAAAAATTTATCGTTGAAAAAGAAATTGCTAGGTCTCATTACTCAATCAAAATTGATTTCAAAATCCCCAATCGTCATTACCATTCACACAAAATCATTCCCATTTACAAAAAAACAAATGGGAACGATGCGTATGGTAATGATATTTTTTTTCTTTTTTGCTTAAAATTCATTTTGTTATTCATTAATTTATGAACTCTTTGTGCCAGTGAAAATCATGTTCCTATTACACATACGTGTGGAGTATTAAAATTAATGTATAATTTATATTTACCTTGTAAGTCCAGTACATGGCGATGATTCAAAATCGGGACAAAGTACTGAACGTCGTTGTTTTTCATGAATAAAAGTTGTTTCTCCATGCAGCAGTAAAAATTTGGCCTGTTCCACTTTTTACAGTGGACCAGACGAGGAGAACGTATACATATATATAACGTTTGACGGTACTGACATGGAGTTGACGAATTTTCGTGACTAAATTTTAATTGATGTTTTTTACTAGTTCTGCACTGCTGATTCCATAATATTATATGTTATAATGTACCTAATTAAATATTGTCTCAAAATATAAAATTAAACACAAAATGTGTAAGGCAGGTTTTTCAAAAAATATTTTGGAATATCTATAACAGCAATTTCCCTACAAATGGTAATGATGTTTTGGGTGTGTTATTCAATTTTTTTATATAAATTTCTTCAAATAATGTAATGAAATATGTGGGCGCTTATGTAAAAATATGTATAAAAGCAGTTTCAAAAATAAAAAATTATAAAAGTAGTAAATTAAATTTTTTATCAATCGGAACATCTTTTTTGTGACTTTGGCGAATTCACCCTCAATAACATGGATATATACATATTACTCAATCTGGATCACTGACTTTGTAGAAGTACCTGAATTCCGATGACGTCAAAACGGAATGACCATTTTTGTATTGTGTCCATGTTATTTATAGTCTGAGAATACGAGTATATCACTTGATTGTGATTTTTTATAATGACATAAAAACATTTAAGATTAAGATATATTATTATATTGTAATATAGATGTACCGTAATTGTGTACCTTCATTTTCAATTTAGTGCGGTACCTCACTGGGACACCAAGGCAACGTCGCCGGCCACGTATCTAAATAGTTTATTGAATTTTGGCTATTGGCTACGTTGCCACACCGTCGCCAAGAGATGTAGCCGCCATACATTTCAATATAAACTGTTTGGATACGTGGCCGGCGACGTCGCCTTGGCGTCCCGGTGAGGTACCGCACTTACTCTTAATGCAATAATTCAAATTCAATAATTTTGAAGAAATTTTAATAAAATGTATTATTTCAATATTTTAATAATTTTTACCACCAGAAAAATTGCCAATAGAAAACATTTAAAAGAACCATATCAAAATAGGACATAATTTTTCTAAGTAACTGTGGACACTCTACAATTATGAAGGACAACCTCAATTTGGCCTGTGTTTGATCGAATACGTCATCGAACTTCAGGTATCTTTTTTTTTTACTTAGAATAAGCTAATGCTTGACCACAATCCCACCTGATGGTAAGTGGAGATGTGGTCCAGGATGGTGAGCGCACTAACTTAATAAAGTCTACAAAGTCAGTGATCCAGATAGAGTATTATGTATATCCATGGTCACTATCACGACAATCATTTGACAATGATATTTTAATGTCATTTGATGGTTAATTCTGCTGGCTGTCTTGGAAAAGGGTGGTACTTAGTCAGGCAGACTTCAAGCTGGAAAGATAAAATACCAGTGGGACTAGTGGGTCGACTTCTGCCAATAAATCCACACACAGACACCCAGCCTTTCTCGACTGAAGTCCTGCCTACCCTGTTTCTACCCTGTGGTGGCTGAGGCTTTCCCTGCGGGGTGCCGGCATGGTATTGAAGCTAGTATTCTTGATCACCTTCATACGACCAAAAAGCTGATATTAATTTTGGTAATAAATTCTTTTTTTTAGGTCCGTGAGGTACTATATATTTATTTCTAGGATCTACGCCTCAAGTCAACATCACCCACCCTGTTTGTTAAGTTATCATTACCAAAACGGTACCCTTAATCCCATCCCTTAACCTATTCCCATCCCGTGCGTCTTGACTCATCATTTCCATCAATCATTCTTAGGGAATGGACTTTCGTTGACTTATCTCTGTTACGCGAGTTACCCTATGAATGCCATAGACCAGTACCTCATCTGTCAATGAAACTGTCATAGCATAGCTAATAAAAGTGACATTTGTCACATTTGTCAATCAATTTCCGGCGATTCGGTCGTTTCGGCGCACGGATTTACTTGGCCGGCTCGATTTTAATTTTCATATTTTCTAATTTCGTGTCGTTGGTTAACAAACAGTGTTTCAATTATACACTCCGTGTCCGTGATACTGTTCGATGTTTATTAGACAGGGCGTGTCTTCGCGCAAATATATAATAAATTGTGGTGTAATCTTGTCGATTTAGTCGAATAACTTTGATCATGGGTGCGCGAGTGTCCAGAGACGATTTCGAATGGGTTCACACTGAGGAGCCGCACGCTAGCCGCCGGAAGATCATTTTAGGTAAGAAATTACGTCACGCATATAAATTATTCTTATTGTTAATTAAAATGCCCGTACGTGCACTTACGAGTTTTCAAGTTTTATTACTTTTCTGCAGATTTTCTGCACTATTTCGGCTACTATATTGGCGGAAGATTGCACTTATACTGATCACTGATCACGTTCATATTGTTATTTTCTATTTAAATATAGAAAACAGCGCTCATAGCCATAAAATTGGTTGTGGTAATTGTGGTTGTATGATCAACAAATTACGCCACACAGGACGGGGTAGTTTTGATGAATTTTTTATTGACTTAATAGCCACTGTGGACCCACCAATTGGTATATTATTATATACCAATTGAGTTGTTATGTTTCTTTACCTTTATCAATGTTGTGCATGTAACCATGTTTTTACCAGCCAAAGTTTTTTTCTCTTTTCACTAGTCAGTAGAATTTTTCAATTTTCCTTTGAATGTGGAAATACTAATCCAAGTAATCCTACATAATTATGGTCTTTTCAATCAAGATTCAAACTTTCAACTTTCAATCTATATGGTATGCTTATCGAGACATTACAATACAAAAGGATTCGCTGACTGATTTCTAGATCACCAAGAAATTTTAAAGAGTGTAGTATATGTAATGTTACAATAATAATAATTTTGATGAGCTATTTATAATTTAATAATTACATAGTTAGAATTTTGTAACTTGACTTTTGTAAAGTGAGCTGTCTGTTCCCATGATGAAATAATTAATTTGACTGAACAATTAAATTGTGCGATTACAAGAACCTTGCCTTTATGTTAGAGGTTTTATTTTTGTCTTCTTTTTTTCATAGCTGGCAATGCAATGGTGATGCATACCATTCATCGTGAAGTTGCTTGTCGGTTTATTTGGCTATTTATATAAAAAATCTTACTTTAATACAAAGTTCTCTACTATTTTTCATCATTGTTCCTTTTTGCCAACATCATATTTACTGTATCATCATATTGACTTCTTTTTTAAGTAATCAGTTTCAATTAATATATTAAATCCTTTGAAAGCTACTCTTTCCTGAAATAGAGCAGCAACTTTAAGTTATTCCCTGTTAAACATATCTTGTGCAATATAGATGTTAAAAGTAAATTCACATAAGAACAATAAATACACTGCATTTTGTTCCAAAACCTTGTCATCTAAACTTTTTAATGATATCTTTAACCTTGATACATTGTCAATGTTTGTTGAGATAAGCAGACTAAATTATAACACTTAGCACAAAAAACTTATTGTCACTCAATTTACTGTTATATTAACTAAACTTTAAACAAATAGCAAAAATAATATTAGTGTAAATAAATGAAATTTTGTTTTATCCCTATTTAAAAATAGGATGTAAACAAAGCAATATATATATTGTAGGCATTGTAGCCATTGTAGCCACGGGGAATTGTACGGGGTGGTAAAAACAAGTGGGGTGTTGTGTTTGCCTACAATATATATATAGATAAACTAAAGATAAATAGAACACAAACCCACCAAACAAATGTACCCGTCAGTAGGCGAACCTTGCTCAGATGTTAATGAGCTGATGATCTCCTAAATAAATATAAGAAAGAAAAGAACTAAACCAAGAATACGGGCGCCAAGGAGACCATCCACCTGCCTCACAGTACGGATAACAAAGCCGGATAAAACATTGGACTATTAATCTCAAAGCGGGCTTTATACTTCAGTGTTGTATGAAAATCTAAGTAGTAAATGTGCTAAGCATAATAAACTAAACATGATATTTTGCTGAGGAGAGAAATAAAATATTATATGTACCAAAGGATCTTTTATTCCTTCAAAACAAACAAAGACTTGGCATCAAATTGTTATGAGTCGCACAAAAGTAAAAGTTACCAAATACAGATAAATCCTGTAGAATTAAATATACTAAGTTACAAATATTCTAAACATTCTAAATTTAATTGTTTGTAAAAGTTGCATTGTATGGTAGAAAAATATCACAAACTTGTACCTGTATAAAATTACTTAGGCATAAAAGGCACGTCCTCTTAATGGGATCCCCGTCCCCAGCAGTGGACCGCAATGCTGCTTCATCACTGTTATGGTGTTCTCCGAGGTAAGGGTCTCCTCATCTTGAGTTCGTAGTCCAGGCTCCAAATGAAGTTGGGTAGAAGGTATACTTCGCCCTCAATAAGGAAAGTGATAATGGATTGACACTAGCAGGTCAAGAATACCATTATATCAAAAAAAAACTTACTCGCGAAAAGCAGAGTGAAAAAAAGAAAAAAAAGGAGATCCGTAGATCAGGGGATTACAGTGGAATAATAATTATAAAGACATCACAAATGTGACGGCTAAACCACGGGTTCAAGCAGAACACCGGGAGAAATAAAGGAAAAGGATATCTAGTCCTTGTTCATGGTCCAAAAATTATAGGAAGCTTAAGGGAAACAAGAAAACGGATGGAATAAGGTCGGGAAAAAAAAAATCCCATCGTGAAAACTAATGGTGGAAAATTAAACCATAGGGAAAAAAGCTGAAACAATGAATATCTACGCGTTATCCTCATGTAATACATTGCAAAATGCTTTGTTTTACGCATTTCGAATAAGAAATGTCCATAATTAACCAATACTCACGGCAAAAGCGCCCTCCCATAACCTAACCAAACACGCGGTCATCTAGGTGATGCCGGTTTCACGAATCTTTAAAAGGAAAACACATCGCCCCCATCGTGGTCGACGCGGCCCTCGCCCTTTACAAATGGAAATAAGCAGTTTGAAACAAATTTACAAAGAAAACCCCAAAATTATATTTTTAATCGCCAAGACACACATTAGTGGGCCGGCTGTCAAACAGGAAAAAGAAAGATCATAGATCATAGAGGAATAAGGTTGCTTGTATCATAGATACGCAAAGTCTATGCAAGATTGCATAGAGTAATTAGTTTTTAAGTATGGCAATGTCTATGATAAGTTCTACCAAACGTAATTTAATAAGTTTCGTAAAATAAACAAACAATGAAGTCTTATAAATAGTTTTATTTCCAAAAACACCACTATCAAATTTCTATTTGTATTTAAATTAATAAAATCGAATTAAGAACAAGTCACGTGGTTTCATTAAACTCCCGTCACATCACGACACGTCGCGTAACTAGTTAAGCTATGTTAAATTTTGAAATTATTTATCTAGGGCAAACATGTCAAATGTGTGAAGGTTTAAACAATCTGTGGTAATATGTCAAAATATGAAGAGTTAAATGAATTTCTACTACAAAATAATAACTATGGCTATATGTAACGAGCGATATATAAATCGTACGTTACATTTCCCCCTTTTCTAGCAAAAAAAAAAAAAATTTTTTTTTTTTAAGTGTTGACAACCCTATGATATAAAGTGACAACCCTGATACTAAAATTTCAAAGAAAAATAAATTGATAACAAGTTGATGACAAGTCTACAATAAGTCTAAAAGAAGTTAATAACAAATCGATAATGAATCGATAATAAGTCGATAACAAATCGAGAATAAGTTGATAACAAGTGTCATCAAAAAATATACACTGGACTAGTATGCAACCGGTTATTGCAATAAGCACCCTCGCTTTGCAACAACAAACCAATCCAGGTATCTAAATTGGGTTGAAGATCCCAAAAAAAAATAAACTCCCACTCCACATCAAAATACTAAACTCCCACTCTACATCAAAATACTAAACTAACATAGGATCCAGTATGCAACCGGTTAATGTAATAGCACCCTCGCCTTACACTAACGAACTGTAACCCTACAAAACTCCTACTTCATCTCAAAACAAACTCCTACTCTATCTCCAAAATAAACTCCTACTGCTACAAAACAAAATATAGGACTTAGTATGCACCTGGTTAATGTAACAGCACCCTCGCTCTACATTAACAAACCAAGAACCTATAAGAATAAATTTCTAAAGTTGTGTCATATAAATACACCTAAAACAAACAAAAGAAAACGCTATGTTTGGTATGCAACCGGTCAATACAGTGAGCATTCGCTATGTAATGACAAACCCAACAAAGCAACCCTGCACATGTACATGTCAAATGAACATGGCATGCCAGGAAAATTATCCACGAAAGTGAACAAAAAAACGAAGTGATTAATTAGCACTTCAAAAAAAAAAAGTCACCCACAAGATGTAAATTATCTATAGGGAAAAGAAAGTGTGGTGTTTCACACACAACCAAAAGTCACCCTTAAGATATAAGTAATCTTTAGGGAAAAGAGAGTGTGGTGTTTCACACACAACAAAAGGTCACCCATAAGATGTAAATTATCTTTTGGGAAAAGAGGTTTTGTTGTACAACTCAAAATGTCATGTCCAGGTCCTAGGAATTCTAGTACTTAAAGTATGACCTAAAACTAAATAAAGACTAAGCTTAGACAAAATACTTCTAAGTAGAAGCTAACTAATAATGTACAACAAAACATAACAAAACAAAACCTAGAAATAGGTAAATAAATCCACCTCAAGACAAAAAAATACTAATAAATTATATAAATTAGTGAGGGGATAAAAAAAATTGGGGCTAAATAACAAATATGAGTCCTTATAACATTGTGGGCACTAACTTCTTTTCTTTACATAAATTTAGAGTTCCAAAATGAGTAGAGTATGGTATGTATAGTTTCTTGGTACATTTACTAACCTAGGTCTCCTAGCATACATCACCTTTCTAGTGTGGTACCACTCATACATCACGCAATATCCCTCCACATACATAACCACCTTTACCTTTGCCAGCAAATAGAAACAAGTTGGTAAGTATAATTTTGAGTGTCCAAATAGCAAAATAAATATTAAATTTTAACTATATCTTTTACATGATATCTACCTCTACTACTCTTATCAAAATCTTTTAATAAATAAACGTTATCAGAAATTTTATCTATAATTTTACTTTTAATAAATTTAGGTGCTAACTTAGATGAAAAGAAGTAAGATGCATTAGATTGCACGAAGTTACGTCTCCATACAGTATCTCCAACGTTATAAGAAATGCTTTTTCTTCTGGCATTATAATAAATAGAATTCTTCCTATAACTTTTAACTAAATTTTCCACTGTTTTCCTAAAAATATCTTCCAAAGTTGAAAGTAAAGAAGAATAGTCTGAACGACTACTAATAACCAATTCTGAAGGATCAGAAATTGAAGAAAATTTATATAAGGAGCCATCTAAAATAATTTCCCTTCCAAACATAAGAAAATTTGGTGTATAACCTGTAACTAAATTTATAGTGCTGTTAATAGCAGCTTGGACGTGGGGTAAGTACCTAGACCAAGTCCGATGGTCAGCTTCAACATAACATGAAATACAAGTCTCTATAGTTTTGTTGAATCTTTCTACTGGGTTATTCTGAGGAGTATATAAGGTATTATAAAATATTTTAGGTATATTATAGGTCTTAATGAAATCTTTAAATGGTTTTGAAGTGAACTGTGTACCATTATCACATATTACAATTTTTGGACAACCAAATTTTAAAATAATTTCTTTCTGCAATATTTTTATGATAGACTGTGTAGTTGCGTTAAAGAGAGGAAAAATCCAACAGTATTTTGTGAAAACATCTACTATTGACAATATATATTTATAACCTGAATAAGATTTTGGTAATGGGCCAATTATATCCATGGACAACATAGTCATGGGACGGTCGACTAACTTAGGGTTTGACATGAGTCCTAACGGGGCTGAATTAGAGTGCTTATATGCTTTACAAATATCGCATCTACTTATATATTCTTTAACATCTTTAAACATCTTAGGCCAAAAGTAATGGGTTTTTAATTTTTCTAAAGTTTTATGTATACCAAAATGAGCTGAATCTACATTATCATGATTATTTCTAATTGTTTCTAAAGTATGTTCTCTAGGTATTACTATCTTCCAAGCTAAATTCTGACATAAATCGTTCTTAGGTTTTACATATTTATACAAGGTTTCATTATCTACTTTGAAATTTTTAAATTTAGAAGGATATTTCTGACAATTAATATACATTTTAGAATACCAAGGGTCATGAATATCATCTGGACACAAACTTATTTCAGCTATTTCTACACGGGACAAAGCATCTGGAACGGCGTGGCTGCTACCTTTTTTATGAATGATGTCAAACTTATACTGCGACAAACGGGCTGCCCACCTGGCCAATCTACCAGAAGGATTCGTCAAGCTCATTAACCACTTTAAACTGGCATGGTCGGTGACTACAGTAAACTCAGTTCCCTCAATATATGGTCGAAAATGTTCTATAGATAATAAAATAGCTAAAAGCTCTCTTTCAGTAACACTATAATTTCGTTCACATTTTGATAATAATTTTGAAAAATAGGCAATTGGATGTTGTTGACCTGAATCGTCCTCTTGCATCAAAACACTACCAACAGCATAACCACTGGCATCGCAATGAAGGAAAAATGGTTTACTAAAATTAGGACATTGCAAAACTGGCGCAGTCATCAAAGCATTTTTTTAAATAATTAAATGATTCCTCTGCTTTATCATTCCACACAAATTTTAATTTTACATTCCTTTTACCGCTGGTTAATTTTGTCAAAGGAGCAACATGATGTGAAAAATTTGGAATAAATCTTCTGTAATAAGAACACATACCAACAAAACTTCTGACATTTTTAACTGATCTAGGTGTAGGAAAATTTTTAATCGATTCTAATTTCTCGGGGTCAGTGTGTAAGCCCTCTTTATCTACAACATAACCTAAATATTTTAATTTATCTTTGCAAAATTCGGATTTTGATAAATTAATGGTAAGTCCTGACTCTACTAGTCTATTATAAACTTTTTCTAATAACGCTAAATGACTGTCAAAATCTTTAGAAATTAAAATTAAATCGTCCAAGAAACAGAACAGATTGTCATCGAACTCTGGACCAAACAATCTATCGGATAACCGTTGTAATTCGGCGGGTGCATTTGTGACTCCAAATGGCATCCTAACGAACTCAAAAAGTCCCCTGCCTGGTACTACAAAAGCTGTCTTTTCTCTAGACGTTTCTTCTAAAAGTATTTGATAAAAAGCTTTAGAGAGGTCGATAGAGCTAAGATATCGAGCGTCTCTAAGATTACTCAAAATTCTAGATATATATGGAAGCGGATAAGAATCTTTTACTGTTACAGAATTTAATTTACGAGAATCCAAACAGACTCTAAGACTACCATCTTTCTTTGTAACTAAAACAAGTGGACTACTCCAAGGAGATTTTGAAGGTTGAATAATTCCTTCTGCTAACATTTTATCTATTTCCAAATTTAAAGAATTTAATCTAGCAGGACTCAAAGGATAGTACCTCTGCTTAATAGGCTCACCAAAAGTTACAATCTTATGTTGAACTAAATCTGTTTTACCTAAACCTTTCTTTTCGTAAGATATATTTTCAAATAATCTAGTTATTTTATTTAAACGAGTTCTCTCTTCAAAAGTTAAGCTAGATGCAGGTCTAATAGAAGCGATTTCAACTGGTTTCCCATATGAATTTACAAAAGAAACTTCTTTACGCAATTTAGAAAAAATATCAAATGTAAGCCAAAAATCTATACCAAGAATTATATCATTTGATATTGATGGTATAATAGCAAATTTACATAATCTAACACGCTTTACGCACTTAATGGGCAACTCCATAATACCTATAACCTGTTGTTGCTTTCCATCGGCAGTTGTAACAAAAGAAGAAGACTGTTGAATATTAAAACCTATATCTTGAAATATTAGGTGTGAATTATTACCTAAAACGCTAATTTGAGCACCACTGTCCAACAAACCTAGAAATTCTCGGCCCTTGACAGTAAATGATAAATAAGGTCGAGTATCAGAACTACATTCAAGAAGTGAAGCTACTTGTTGTTCTATACTACTATCGTTAGAGTTAACTATAAGTTTACTAGATAAATTAGGATTAGAAGTTTGACTAAATCTCAATGTGGATCTGTCATTTTCATTTAAAAACCGATCACAGTGAGGCACTACTCGTTTTTCTGGATCGCAGTCATTTACAATGGAAACATTCTTTTTGGAATTACACTTGGGACACTGCTTAGTTACTACATTGGGCTGGCCGCAAGTGAAGCACTTAACACCTGGAAATAACTTACAGTCCCTATAAGAATGACCAATCTTTTTACATTTTAAACAAACAATACTATTTCTAGAAGAATTATTTTTATATTGAGGTGAAGAATTGGATTTAAAATTATCTGATTTTACAAAAGTTTCAGATTTTATATTAGATGGTAATAAACTATTATTCGGGTGAAGCGAATGAAAAGATTCAATTTCTTTACCTAAATGCATAATTTCATTGAGTGATATGACACATCGGCCAATCAGATGAACAGAATACTCCGGCAACATGTTATGTCTAACAATGTCTAGTAAGGTCTTTTCAGAGAGAGGAACTTGCAGTTTTGCAGATAAATCCATCAACTCAACGATAAACTCAGACAAAGTTTCACCAACTCGCTGCTTCCTGGTCCTAATTTCATACTCTAATCTATAATTATAGTCTCTCGGAGTAAAGTAGTCTAAAAATTCAATTTTAAATTGTGACCAATTAAGAATAAAATGTTTTCTACCCCTGTACCATTTTAATGCAATATCTGTTAATAATACTGGCAAAGCTAAGAAACACTGATGATCATTATACCCTTTAACAGGTTTTAACTCCTCTAATCGAGTAAGAAATTCCATTGGACATGTTTTACCATTAAAAGTTAAGTTAAGTTTGGAAAAGTCAAAATGTTTTCTCAAATAATAGTTAGCAACAGGTAAAGTTGAGTCTAAGGCAGTTGAATTGTTATTCGAAACTAGTTTTGATTGTGGTGTTGTTGTCACATTATCTAATGTTATCACATTATCATCCGAGCAGAACACATCCTGATTCTGAGTCTGAGCATGCACTTGGAAAGACACATTAGGTGCAGGTTCTTGTTCGTGACTGGTTGTAGGCATATTTATAGTTTCCTTGTCAGACTTAGAAACAGAGGCTGTACCCTCCATCTTAACCAATGTTAATAACTATGTGAATGTGAACAAGGTTATTCACCAACAGTGACAAAACTTCAAACTAAATTATTACAATAACAAGTATTTAATTTAATTCTATATAACTGTATGTTAATATTTCTATACTAAATTATGTACTTTAATAACCAACAACTTCAAAATGAAAGTAGAATAACTTTCAGTAGTACTATTATAATATTTTCAAACTTCAACAAGGTTAATATTTAATGTTAATTAATGATGTTATCAAACTAAATTTATTATTACTCTCTAACTTTATTTCAAATATTACCAATTCAAATAGCAAACATAGTTAACTTTAAATTCCTCAAATAACACTAGATTCACAGCTTTAATGAAAACAAGTAAGTACTCTTCTATGTTGAACCAAAATAAGTAGGTATACACCAATAATAATTGTTCAATAAACAAAATAGGAAGGAAATTATACAAAAAATACCATACAACTTTCACTTCCAAAACAAATAATTAGCCAAGCCAAATAAGTCTCAACAATATATCATGTATGCAAACAAAATAACAACACTGAATATGTATGTTACCAAAATTAACACAAGTATAAATTACTCATGTATAAATCTAAATAAATCTGAACTAACAAGTCTGTCCGAACTGAACAAATCAAGTCCCTGTTCTACGGTGCCATTGTAGGCATTGTAGCCATTGTAGCCACGGGGAATTGTACGGGGTGGTAAAAACAAGTGGGGTGTTGTGTTTGCCTACAATATATATATAGATAAACTAAAGATAAATAGAACACAAACCCACCAAACAAATGTACCCGTCAGTAGGCGAACCTTGCTCAGATGTTAATGAGCTGATGATCTCCTAAATAAATATAAGAAAGAAAAGAACTAAACCAAGAATACGGGCGCCAAGGAGACCATCCACCTGCCTCACAGTACGGATAACAAAGCCGGATAAAACATTGGACTATTAATCTCAAAGCGGGCTTTATACTTCAGTGTTGTATGAAAATCTAAGTAGTAAATGTGCTAAGCATAATAAACTAAACATGATATTTTGCTGAGGAGAGAAATAAAATATTATATGTACCAAAGGATCTTTTATTCCTTCAAAACAAACAAAGACTTGGCATCAAATTGTTATGAGTCGCACAAAAGTAAAAGTTACCAAATACAGATAAATCCTGTAGAATTAAATATACTAAGTTACAAATATTCTAAACATTCTAAATTTAATTGTTTGTAAAAGTTGCATTGTATGGTAGAAAAATATCACAAACTTGTACCTGTATAAAATTACTTAGGCATAAAAGGCACGTCCTCTTAATGGGATCCCCGTCCCCAGCAGTGGACCGCAATGCTGCTTCATCACTGTTATGGTGTTCTCCGAGGTAAGGGTCTCCTCATCTTGAGTTCGTAGTCCAGGCTCCAAATGAAGTTGGGTAGAAGGTATACTTCGCCCTCAATAAGGAAAGTGATAATGGATTGACACTAGCAGGTCAAGAATACCATTATATCAAAAAAAAACTTACTCGCGAAAAGCAGAGTGAAAAAAAGAAAAAAAAGGAGATCCGTAGATCAGGGGATTACAGTGGAATAATAATTATAAAGACATCACAAATGTGACGGCTAAACCACGGGTTCAAGCAGAACACCGGGAGAAATAAAGGAAAAGGATATCTAGTCCTTGTTCATGGTCCAAAAATTATAGGAAGCTTAAGGGAAACAAGAAAACGGATGGAATAAGGTCGGGAAAAAAAAAATCCCATCGTGAAAACTAATGGTGGAAAATTAAACCATAGGGAAAAAAGCTGAAACAATGAATATCTACGCGTTATCCTCATGTAATACATTGCAAAATGCTTTGTTTTACGCATTTCGAATAAGAAATGTCCATAATTAACCAATACTCACGGCAAAAGCGCCCTCCCATAACCTAACCAAACACGCGGTCATCTAGGTGATGCCGGTTTCACGAATCTTTAAAAGGAAAACACATCGCCCCCATCGTGGTCGACGCGGCCCTCGCCCTTTACAAATGGAAATAAGCAGTTTGAAACAAATTTACAAAGAAAACCCCAAAATTATATTTTTAATCGCCAAGACACACATTAGTGGGCCGGCTGTCAAACAGGAAAAAGAAAGATCATAGATCATAGAGGAATAAGGTTGCTTGTATCATAGATACGCAAAGTCTATGCAAGATTGCATAGAGTAATTAGTTTTTAAGTATGGCAATGTCTATGATAAGTTCTACCAAACGTAATTTAATAAGTTTCGTAAAATAAACAAACAATGAAGTCTTATAAATAGTTTTATTTCCAAAAACACCACTATCAAATTTCTATTTGTATTTAAATTAATAAAATCGAATTAAGAACAAGTCACGTGGTTTCATTAAACTCCCGTCACATCACGACACGTCGCGTAACTAGTTAAGCTATGTTAAATTTTGAAATTATTTATCTAGGGCAAACATGTCAAATGTGTGAAGGTTTAAACAATCTGTGGTAATATGTCAAAATATGAAGAGTTAAATGAATTTCTACTACAAAATAATAACTATGGCTATATGTAACGAGCGATATATAAATCGTACGTTACAATATATAATATAATATACTTTGCCCCACAAACAAAAAATTTAAGATTTTGTTAATTCTGACAATTTAGAAAAGAAAAAAATAACTGTATTATAATTTTACACACATACTTACCAGTTGGTTATCAAAAAGCTCTGTTAATCTTCGGTCAAAGCCAGTGTCTTCTAACTAGTTTTATTACGAGTTTTGGATTATCTACTCATATAAATAAAATCAAAGAATCTGTCTGTGATTTCAAAATAACTGTTTCTCAAGTCCGTATATTTATTATTACATAATATAGGTAGAACCTATGTCACTATATTTCGTTACAATCTTTCCATATAGTTATCTTTCTAAGACCCACCAATAAATCACATTATACACACATGTACTCCAGACCAATCTGTTTACGTGCAAAAATTACTTATCTTCATCGGAGCAAAGGTTAAAATTAATTTAAAGACATATGGTTGCAGTAACAGAGGTAACAGAAAATTACCTACCTTTTTTAGTCGAAATAAAGACATTGTATTATTAAATCTTTGTCATTTGCTGTTGTTTTATCTGCATTAATTGGAGAGCTAATAATGTTTATGTTAACTCTTAATGTTTGGCTAACAGTTATTTGATCCATTGTTTATTTGAATTATGTTATCAACTGAATACCTAGTTAGATAATGTTCATAGCAACAGCTACACTTGCTTCTAACTAATACGAAAACCCAAACTGCATCTATATTGGGTAAGCCGTTTCAGAAATTTCCGTTCGTTTTTCGTTTCATGTTATGTCTGTATGTTGATAAAAGTTCACTTTGCAAATGCAGGTAATTGGTTTATTATCTGGGAAATATCAAATCAATACAGGAAAATATGTTTTTGTTTATAAATTATAAACACTTACACACTCATACCCCCGCAGTAGGTTTTTACCTGTATCGTGGCATGGACATATAACACATCACAATAACACCCATGACCCGAGTACAAATATTTATCTGTCACATAAATATCTGCCCCAGCCAGGAACAACATTCTCAACTGAACCTTTTCAGGGTCATCTTTCGCGGATTTTCTGACCGCATGAAGCACTAAAGGCCACTAGGGCCAACATATCTGTCCATGCCAAAAAAAGTACAGTATTTGATGACAAATAAATATGATGATCATTGAATTAAACATTTTGAATACAAGTTGATGTATTAATTTATGCACTTACGACTGTTGTTAAGTACCTTTTTTTTATTATTATTATTATTTATTTTTTTTCTTCGAGGGGGAAACCTTCGGAAGATACCCGGTTGCGGGTTATGTTAGATTTTTACCTACCAAAACCCCCTCGTCAGCCATCCGCTGCATATGGTGAGGCTCCGGGATCTCTAATGAACGCACCGGTGCCTCCCCTGCGTACTGAATTTCCCCTTTTCAAACCCGCCGTTGCCCTCTACGAGCAGGATCGGCCCTCTCCCGATCCCGCTCGGCGGTCTCCTTCTTTACCATGACAGTTTCGCAGAAGGAGAGCACAGCTTTCCAGGCGGTTTTTTCCGCCAGCATCGCCGCTACTACCGAGGGCGGGGAAAGATCCCCTCCAATCCGCTCGACCAGGACGCGCCGCTCGGATGCCCAAGCAGGACATACCTCGAGCGTGTGCTGTGCGTCGTCCCGGTGTCCGGTGTCCGGTGAGAATCTGTGTCAGTCTGTAGGTGACATTGCCTTCGCGTCTCTCAATCCAGGCTTCAAAGCTGGCAACTACACGCTGGCGCGCCGCCCTCTCCTCCACCAGACGTACGCGCCACTCAACAAGTGTTTGTTGGTCCGCCCTGTGCCTAAGCACTCCGAGCTCATTAGCTGCTACGTTTCCGCCCCTTTGGCGAATGGAGCGAACTCGATTGTTACCTACGACTTCGTCCGCGTGGTATTTAAAATAAAAGTAGCCTAAGTTATTCCTTGTTATATCAGCTATCTCTTATATCAGTGAAAGTCCCGTCAAAATCTGTCCAGCCATTTTAGAGATTAGCCGAAACAAACAGACAGACAGACAAAAATTGTGAAAAATATGTTTTGGTATATGTACCGTCTTCTTCTTGCGTCGTATTCTTCATTACTGAAGGTCGTGTCCAGAATTAAAGTCCTTCAAAGTTCTTATGATAAGCCGCCATTCTCCTCGTTCTTCGGCTTTCTTTAGGGCTGATGATACAGAAAGACCAGTGAGTGCGGTCACTTGGTCACTCCAACGGCTAGGTGATCGGCCGCGGGGTCGTTTCCCTTCGACTTTGCCTACCACCATCAACTTGTCGAGATCGTCTGGTTGACGGCGGGCAATGTGACCAAAATACCCCAGTATTCGTTGGTAGCATATAGTTGAGAGTCTAGTTTTGATTTGGAGCTGATCGAATATAGATTTATTCGTCCTCTTGGCGGTCCATGGTATTCGAAGCATCCTTCTCCAACACCACATCTCGAAAGCGTCTATTTTCTTTCGGTCCTTACATGTACCGTGTATACATCCAAATTTATTTGTATAGAATCCGTATGATTATTCAGACCATCTGATCTGTATGACACTGGATCTCTCGAGATCTTATAGCAGATTAATCATCATTGAGCTAATTGGATCGATGTGCAGGATTCGATTGTGAGACATACACTGTTACGAACATAGAGCAAAGACACGCATTAATTTGTTCGTTATCGTCGACACAACCTGAATACGTTCTTGTTAATGAACGTAAAACTCGTAAGCGGTCTAAGTAACGTTAATTGTGACTAATTTACAACGAGTGAATCTTAGAACATGATTGTGAATGTGTGAAAATTTTGACCAAGTCTACATTTGTTTAGTATTGTGACTTTAATATGATGCAGGTGCTCACATTACGAACCCCACAGGAGGTGTCTTAGGGCGTAGTAACCCCTATTTCTCGAAGAGGGTAAGCTAGTCCTCCCTCTCCGTTATAATTGTCTTCTCCGCTATTTCAGACATTCCCCTCGCCCCTCTGTCCCCGAAAGGGAATCAACATTCAAATAGTTACCAACAATAACAGACTTCAAAAACCTAGCTTTCTAAAAGCATAATATGATATTATACCTAAATCGCCATGTGTACCTATAACTGTAATATTTGAGTTCCCTAAATTTCTCATGAATATCCCACCTTCAGAAAAAATTGTGAAAAATATGGAACCAAGCATACCCTTTCGAATAAAAGATAATCTTTCAAATCGGTTGATAAATGTTCTGATAAACATTAAAAATAAAATAAAAATATTAAAATCGAGTTGAGAATCTCATCCTTTTTTGAAGACAGTAAAAAGAGCTCACGAATATTATGTATGTTATATCTTAATATTTCGTTCCGACTCAGTTGCGTAGGTCATGATCATGGCTAAACTCCGCCAACCATGGTCAAATAAACTTTTTTGGACCAAATTTTATATCTGACATAGTTTGACCGTGACCACGTCTACACAATACATGTCACGGTGATATTTTCGCTTATGCTAGAAAAGAAGCGAAATTATATCGACGTAATAAGTTGTAGAAAATATTATTAAGTATCATATTCGTGACAGATGAATAATAGAACAATAGAACTAACTCTCCAGGCAAAGAATATCAGATCAGCCTGTCAGGCATTCCTGGCACATCTTTCTAAGGTCCTATGCGAAAGTTACCCTTCGATGATGCCTTTGAGCGTTGGTATTACTGATACCCATAGCTATAGTGACTATTTACCATCTTGTGCAGTGGCGTAGCTAGCCCTAAGGAGGCCCCATATCAATATTTATTGTGGGGCCCCCTCAACGTCAGCTGTCAAATATAAAAGGAGTGCCAACTGTAGCGGTCGTAGGGCGCTGGCGAGCTTTTTTTTGGGAGTGTTAGTGGGGGCCCCTATACGCTGGGGGCCCCGTATAATTGACACGGCTGATACGGCGGTAGCTACACCCCTGATCTTGTGGCTTGTCTGCTGTTTTTTTCGCTATATCGGCGGGCGAGGATATTGGTTTCTTAAAAAAGAAAAGATATAGTCCAACAGCAATACCATAACACATTGTGTAATTATTGATGTATAGATAATTATACAATACATATTTACAAAGTAGATTAGATACCATTTTATTTCAAGTTAGGTACCTACCATAACAAACCGTATTCATACTCTTGCGTTGTATCCTCATCGGCCTCATATCGATAGCTTTCGCAAAACTGATAACTTTGATGAAAACAGGTGTAAGCAATAAACATGCATACTCATTATTCATACGAGTCTCTGATTGTTGTCAATCGTGATAGCAGTGTGTTATACCGGCAAACTTATGAATGTCCACCAGAGAAATGCGAGGTACTGCGCGAAGAAAAAATCCACATATAATCCTATTATCCTGCTCCAATGGCTTCAACCCATTAACGGCCCACTACTGAGCACGGGTCTCTCCTCTTGAGGAGGCCTAAAGCATACTCCACCACGCTGCTCCAGTGCGGATTGGTGGAGGGGTTAGTGGCCAACCCAATTGTCGGAAGTTTTCATGCCGCCCGAGGTCCTCCGACATGGCTTAACGACTATTATCTTACGATAAAAACCGGGACCGACGGCTTTATGTGCCCTCCGAAACACGGAAGCGCTCAAGAAATTTGTGGCAAAAATTTATGCTAAATAATTATTTCTGCTAATTTTGGCAAAAATAGCTGTCACCCATCCAACTACCGACTGTTGCTTAACTTTGTCGATCGCTTAGGATCGACGTCCTGCTCCAATATCCTACTTCAATTTCGTAGCCTGGTGGAATGAATCCATGGAATAAATCCACCAATGGGATTATCTCATTTTTGTAGTCTCGCGAGTGAAGTAATACTATTGGTGGATTTTTTCCTCGAGCACAGCCTCGCTAACACGCATTTTGGTGGAGTCTCACTCAACCTAAGTCGCTTGGCGCGGAAAATGTATTGCATCCGCTATTCGTCAGTTCCTGGTCAAACTTATTGCTTGAAGTAACCAGAGTACGCGGTTCATGACCCAATTTGCTCAATTTCGAGAAGAAACTGCGTTAAAGTCGCGCAACTTCATCCCTTACTCACTCTTAAACCATCATGATCATGGTTATGATCGGTATTCACTAGTCAGTCAACGGCAAGGCGAGGAAGCATAAAGCTAATTATCTATTCTAATACTAATATTATAAAGAGGAAAGATTTGATTGTTTGTTTGCATTGAACAGGCTCCGAAACTACTGAATACTGAACCGATTAGAAAAATTCTTGCACTGTTGGGAAGCCACACTATCCGCGGGTGACATAGGCTATATTATATTTTCAAAAAAAATGGGGATCCGTAATTAAAACTCCAATAATGTAACCCAAGGTGTAAAAAAACAAGAAAACCTAAGCAAAGCGAGCGTAGTTACTCGTGTATAATATATTGCTTTTCTATACTCTTGCGTCTCTTGCCTGCGACTTTGATCAACTTCGCGACTGGAGAAGTGGAGTAGGGGCCGCTTAACAGCATGTTCATACGAGTGTAGAAGGTTCCCAGACTCACGCTTGAACTTAATGACCTTATGGGCTTATGGTCGGTGTTTATTAGCTAGACGGCTTGTATCGATCCAACGTGATCGACAGGTCGACGACGGTCAGTAGTCAGGTCCTTTGTGATCGCTAGTAGCAAAAAATTTTATCCATTCTTCAAAGGGCACGAAAAGCCTATAGTTTAGCCTATAACTAAGTCGTTGAGCCATGTCGGAAGTCTTCTAGCTCACGATAAGTCCCAATACTGGTTGGCAATTAATTATTGTTATTTTTAATTTAATTAGCAATTAATTTCCACCAACCACAAACGAATCTCCTGTATGTTCGACGGATATAATTTCCTGTAACTTCGGTGCTAATTATTACCTCATGCGACATTATTCTTGACAAAAAATAACCAACTTCAAAATTAGGGATAACTTAAAAACTACTCGTCAGAACTCACTCAAATTTAAATGTGACCACATGACAAGCACCAGCTTTCGAATATAAAAAGAATCATCAAAATCGGTACATGCAGTAAAAAGTTATGAGGCAAGCATATAAAAATATAAAAAAAATAGTGGAATTGAGATCCTCCTCCTTTTTTTGATGTCGGTTAAAAAGTTTAAAATATAAAAAAAATTATAATACTACCGTATCGTTCGTTTTTTTGACTTTTGGGATTGGAAAACAGCATTATGACACATTTTCTCTCTTATCTTCAAACTTACACACACCGCCGTTACAGTTACAAAATATTAAAAATTTAACAGATAAAATAAACGAACAACTAAAACGTATTAGATATATTATTATCCAATTTAATCCGGTCTTATCACTGATAAAAGTGTGATAGAAAACATAATTTGATAAGGCGGCGTTTGGCAGTATGTGAAATGTGGCACTAACCTTCAAAGTAATAGCTGTGCACTACAGGGCACGGGTCCCTCCTCGTAATCTAGGAGACTAAAAGCCTAGTGCGGGATAGTGGAAAATATTCGCGGTGAATGATGAGTAATGCAACTTTCACTACCGGGCTGCAAAACACTGGTTTTACAGTTATCATAATTTTACAGGGTATTTAGTTACCGCAGTTCTAGGATACAACTCACGTTAATATTTTTCACTATGTTGTATGACTTCTATGAGTATTACCATAGAAAACAGTTTGTATCAGTGTTCTATGAGTATACGTACAATACCTATGACATACACAAAAGTGATGAAGTGTCAATGTGTGGGTGTGTGTACTTGTACAAATAGAGAGTTGGTATTACTATGGGTGCTTCACTGAATTTATTCTTGGGATTACGTCCGTCTTTTTTTAGATCCGTGTTTGGTGTTCTGAAAGTACGCAATACATATTTGAATTATTTAGAAAACACAGTTTTTTTAGCATTGTAATTTAATGATTGGAATATAAAGATCATATTTGATAGAGTTCCCTTGACGCTATATTTTAATTTTAAAATGTGGATGGAAATTTGAATTTGAGTCATTGATATTGTTGACACTTGTAAGTATTAGTCTTCAAAATAAATAACATATGTACTAATAACTTTCTTCGCGTAATTTTCTCTGTTACGTTGTAGGCCAATTGCAAAATTGCTTTACTAATTGTAGGTGATTTTAATACGTTCTATATGTCAAAACATTAAATCACAGCGATTATAATCAATTCATTAACATCCACGCCAGTGATTAACATTGCATTAACGAATGATTGATTGACATAATTTGGGATTATACATAGATAAATAAATTAATGGCAACAAGTTACACAAACACACAAGACGCTTCGATGTCAATCATTAGATTGATCGAATTGGATAGATGGAGTATGCAAAAGTCATCGTCCGTCTTAATGATTAGAGTAGGGAGTTATGGCAAGGCAGCATAACGTGGTGGAATAGGCTCCAAACTTCCGCAAATACGAGAGAAGACTTGTGACCTGTAGTTCGCTAAAAGATTTAGGCACAAATGTAAGTTAAGCCAACGCTCATCTCTGTTCGCAGTGCATCATACTGGCCAATATGGACATGGCACCAGATACCTCGTGTTGGAGATTAGGTCAGCTTAATTCCTGACGCTTTTAAAGGGTGGTACTAGGGGTCAGTGCCGGATTAACCACGTAGCAAGAGTAGCAATTGCTACGGGCCCCGCGCGAAAGAGGGCCCCGCATATTTCAACTTTTGTATTTGTCAGAGCCTAGCAGGGCTTATAGTAATTTACTAGACTATTAATTACCCACAAAATTGTAATTTTTGATAAAACAATACCTGCATAATCAGATAAGAGACATGTTTAATAATATTAGTGGATAAATTTTATTAACAAAAAATAACCGAATTCAAAATTACTCAAAAACTACTTGTCAGATCTCGTTCAAATTTATGTGGGACTGCTTTCGATTAAAAAAAGAATCATCGAAATCGGTTGGCGTGATATTGAGTTATTCGTCCATTTGTCGCGCACATACTTAATGCAAATTTAAGACTTATATGGTTTTCTCATAGATGCCATTGCCAGATCTCAATAAAATTTAAGTGGGACCACATGACAAACACAAGCTTTCGTTTAAAAAAATAATCATCTAAATCGGTTCACCCAGTAGAAAGTTCTGAGGTAACAAACATAAAAAAATACAGTCGAATTTAGAACCTCCTCCTTTTTTTGAAGTTGGTTAAAAATACATAATGACCCGTCCTGGATTCGATTGGCAGCATATTTCTAAGTTTACCACCAGTGCGGCGTTGAAGGTGGTCCTGGTTTTAATATCCATGAACGATGGTTATTTAATGTTCAGTGGTCAGAAGGGGCCTTGAAAATGACTGGTAGCAGCTTTACTATTAATAAGACGTTTATTTAATGTAAGGCGAAGAAACACTGCCCCTCAGCCAATACACAAACGCTTCGTTTCTAATCTGTTTTTACGATTGCTTACGCTTTAGCGTCGATCGTAGAAAACAATGATGACTACAACGAGATCCTTAGCTTATATATCATAATAATATTTAATAAACAATAAATTATTTGGGTTGGGAAAGTAAACATTGCCTACACACAACATTAATAGTTTACAGAGCTACTTAACAAATATTAATTTGGACTTTAGTCCAATTAACAACTTTAATTAGTACAAATATTGTAATGATAATAAAATTAATTTAAAATGTTCAAATATTACCGTGACATTGGTGTCCTACCATAAAGTGACCATTTCTTTATCCATTACAAATTACGTCACGTCGCTTTTAAGTATTAGTAATAGGAAACACATCTACAATTTGCAACGCAATTTCGAGTGAATAAGATCGCATTATTTGAATTTGTTTTTAATGTTCGATGCAGCGCAAAGCGAGTTTGCTTTGAGCACAGTATAGCGTTGAACATTGCAGTTCGAACCGTATAATGTGGCATGAGATTCATTACGTCCGTACTAATTCAAAATCAATACAATATTGATTGATATCACAGTAATATATTTTGTATACGCTATGTTATCTAGTGCAATAACAGACAGACGGTAGAAGCAATTTTGTTGTATAAAAATAATCACTAAGGCATGCGTGCCTGCGCGACGTCATTCTTCCGTCGTCACTCCGCCGTCGTTCTGGAATTATCTTTATCTTATCAACATCAACAGCGGACACATGACCTTGACTTATCTTTAACTATGTGAATTAATGACTCACATTATTTTCTCGTACCTAGGCCTAATTTTCAATGTAATTAGCTGGTTAGCAAACCAGGTACCCGATCATAAATCACCATAATAGAAGCACTTAATGTCGTAGCTTCGTTCATTCATCAGAGTCGTGCCATGCACCAAGACTCAAGAGCAAGGGAGGCTGGCTCAAGGATCGACCAACCTCCCATAACCTTACATCCTTGTAAGTGGCAAGGCTCTATCCATTCTTGCTTCTAAGCCAGCCTCCTAAGGGGTACCCTGCGAAATAATGGTGTTATGTCCCTTTTGTTGGAAGTTTCCGGCCCTTTCTACCACACACTTTTTCCCAAAACGGTAACTCATGCGTGGTGGTAGGTAGAGTAGCCCCTCTAGTTAGTTCTGTTAATGTTGTGAACTTGACAGAATCTTAAAGTAGACAATGGAAAACTTCAGTCATTAAGTATCTCAAGTTTGACATTTTGTTTGGTTTGAAGAGTTCCATAATTATATTATACTTGGCGACGAGGATTCTTTAGTGTTTTAAACTGTTTCATCATTCTTCATAGTTTCGAATTTGGCCATCCATGCACACTTGAAAAATTCACCCTGCATAATGATTTTAACTAAAAATACGTTCCACAGAAAAATATCCGGAAATAAAGAAGCTGTACGGCTACGACCCGATGTTCAAATGGGTGGTGACCGGCATGGTGCTGGTGCAGTTCGCGACGCTGCCCTTCGTGGCGCAGATGAGCTGGCCGGTGCTGATCCTGATGGCGTATTGCTTCGGCGGAGTCATCAACCACTCCTTGATGTTGGGTGAGTAGAAGTGCGCTTCCAAGATAAATCTTCTTTTCACCAGTGCGTTACTTGTGTCACCGGAGCCTCATCATAGGCGCTGATTTTTAACGAGGTGGTAAGTGGGTAAAGTATAAATCTCACATAACCCGCATCCTGGTGGTTGGGGTACCTTTGGAAGATTCTCCCTCGAAAAAAGTTAAAAGAAGTGACCTTAAGTATATTGGAGAACCAGAAGTTATTCCGGTCCCCGTCTTTGGTAGGTGATGCCTTTGGTGCTGTGCTGTTACAGATGTCCATGGGCGACGTTGTCCATTTACTTGCTGTCAGACGGCTCCTCTGCTCACTTATCGGCTGTTTGCAATAGAAAAAAGCCTGGAGTATCTTTACTGACACTATGGTCTATGATTGTGACACTGCGGCTGAAACACGTCCACTTAAATCTGAAAGAACATTTCGATCTATTTTAGAAGAAGGTTAATGGAGGCCATACACGATCAAGTATACTTGTCAAGTCTGCAGTTTGACTTGTCAAATTTGCAGTTAGACTTGACGCGGCCAGATCGCTATACCGTGGCCATACACGACCAAGTTTACTGGATGCCGCGTCAAGTCAAACTGCAAACTTGACAAGTACACTTGACGTGTATGGCCTCCATAAGCTAGCGAAACAGGTAATAAGTAAAAACCACAAGGATTAAACCAGATTGTAGAGTCCAGCGACCTCTAACAGTAGGAGTCGCGTCAGCCTTGTCCGTAGTTCAACAAGGTTCATCGTCACTAGGATGGGATTACCTAACGCCCCACTCCCAGTGGGGTAGCTAGCCCTAAGGAGGCCCCATATCAATATTTGTTGTGGGGCCCCCTCAACATATAAAAGGAGTACAAACTAGCGGTCGTAAGCCGCTGGCGAGCTTTTTTGGAGGTGTTAGTGGGGGGGGGACGGGACATTTACGCTGGGGGGGGTATAATTGATATGGCTGATACGGCGGTAGCTATGCCCCTGCTCACTCCCCAAGTATACCCTTACTTTTTATACAGAAATAATCAGACTGTAAACGCTATATTGTTGCCTGGTAGAGATCACTGCTTAGCGATAAGGCCGCCTTTTGTATTTCTTTATATTGTTACTTAGTCATGTTATTTTATCTCGGTGTAAATAGTTATATATTTATTAACCGAACGTTAACATAATACACATAACAGTACAGAATTGAAAATAGGCTTTTACAGCGCTAACGCCCCAACTCAGTCACTAACGGTTACTTAAATCGCTCCTTTAGTAAATAATCACCATACAAATTCTGTACTAAGGAGCGATTTAAGTAACCGTTAGTGACTCTGAGTTGGGGCGTATGTAGACACTAGACAGCATGAATAGAAGAAGTACGAAGTAATACCAGTAAGTGTCAAGAGTAAGTGTTAAAATGCATAATTATGAAAACGCTAACACATTCATACCCCAGCAGTAGGTTATTATTACCTGTGTCGCGGGTGGTATGGACACATAACACATCACAATCACACCTTTGAGTAATAAGCTATGACCCGAGTACAAATATTGATCTGTCACATAAATATCTGCCCCGGCCGGGAACCAAACCCGGGATCCCTCGCTTCGCAGGCAGGGTCGCTACCAACTAGGCTACAGGGTAGAAAGTAGATAACTAAATAGGAACCACATTAACATGTTTCACACAAGCCGGTGTAAATTAACCCTTTTACTAACAAACATCACACTATTTATATAATAATGCTGATAAACATATTTACATTGTAGGGTAATTTCGCCTGTTCGCGTCCATCGCCCAATTCGCGTCCATTTTGCGGATCTCCCTTTAAAAATCCTCGAAAATAAGTCAACTAACACACCAATCAAACGAAAAGTCATTAACGCTAATACTTCAATGTGTAAGAGGCACGCACACATGGGCAAAAGTTCTGTGCGTCAAACCAATCCCGTTTAGAAAAAATAGTTAATATCGGCTGTTTAACATGGAAGCGCGTACGGGCGGGATTTTAGATAAAAATTAGTGTGCAGCGGCGCGTTTGATGGTAAGTTTTTTATTGTTTTATGTGAATTTTAGGATACATAGCTGTTTCTACACTTTCATGATGAAAAAAGGAATAATATTAATTATGAATTTCCTTATGTTTTTTGTATTTAACGAATAAAATAAGGTGGACGCGAATTACTACATCGAATTTTACAAAACTTCCACTTTGCGTCCGCAATGGACGCAAGCTATACCTACAGAGGATAATAATAAACCAAATTGCGTCCACAGTTTTCGTTAAATACGTGCTTGTAAAAATAATTTAAAATGTATTGTTTATTATTATTGTACATTTTTTTATTAAGACTACGTATTTATAATTTTTTTTTGTAATTGAAATGAGTAATTTCTTTCATTCATATTTTTTTTCCATTTAAGATGAGTTCTTCAGAGACAAGAAAGAAGAAGGAAAAGAGAACATACAAGAAGAAGATTTAAAGAAAGCGTTAAATGAAATTCGAGAGAATAATAAATCGATACAACCAATGTTGGGAACAAGTTTTTTTATATTTTTAAGTGCTTTTTTAATGATAATAATGTTGATTTTTTAATATTTATATCTATATGTACTATAATAAAACTCAAAGGGCAAACTTTCAGCACAAAAATATTTTTTTTAGAATTATTGTCTTCTGTCTGTCTGTTTGTCTGTCCAGACATCACATGAAAACTCTTGAACGGATTTCGATTAAAATTAGTAAAGTTATTACTAATACTCCGGGTCATATTTTAGGATACTTTTTATCCCGGAAAATTAATAAGTTTTCCCGGGAAACGGGATGAAAGTTTGTATCGAATATTTTTACAACATCAACCGATTTGCTTCAAATTTGCAACAAATGTTTCTTGCTTAAATTGATAAAACATGTATTTTTCAGTTTTTCAAAATTTTGTAAAAAAAAAAGAAAAAAACCATTAAGTAATATGTGTATTGATTATTTTTCAAAACCCGCTCCTGGCGGATTACTTTGTGATTGTATCGTGGGTTTCAGTATATAAATTACTAGTACTTCAATATAAATTCACCGTTTTTTAATTTTTTTTTTACAAGAGGCACAAATAAGGTAAAACATAATTTCCGTATGCGAGGCTGCGGGCAACAGCTAGTTCTTAAATAAAGAAATTATTAAAATAAGATTGTATTCTTTACAAATTATTAAAAATATCACCCCTATATTCCTTTTCTAAGCTGCTGGACGCTAAATGGTCCACGGGTGGACGCAATTTGGATTTTGTGGACGCAAAGTGGGTAAAACGCCTAATTCTGAAGTTTATCTATTTAAAAAGAAAACACAAGATGTTTCTAATAAAACTGAAAGTTAATCTTAAAATAGACTATATAATGAATACAATTACACAAATTTTTCATAGAAATTAGTGCTGGGACATTTTTATTATCGCCGTCAAACTTGCCAACTGCACTAAATGGACGCGAACAGGCGAAACGACCCTACGCTTTGCTGTTTAGTGATCCGTTTAGTCATAAGTTGCCAAGGTCGAAAACATTTTGTCACTATGTACGAATTACATCATGACCAACCGCAGATCTGGTAGACAAATCTATCTTATTACCTAAATAATGAACTAAATCCAGATATTTATTTGAACGTTATTGAACCTAACCTGTAATGTGAACAAATGTAAATTATTGTAAAAACACGACCTTTGGCAGGACCTATGGATAACATTGTGTTGTGAGGGGGAAGATAGCTAGGTTAGTGATCCAATGGTGGTGTTAAAACTATCCTACTATAATCTTCGATCACTAATAACAGAACTAACTATAATATACTATGACTAACTAATATTATAAATGTGAAAGTTTGTATATATGCTTGTAACTCTTTCACGCAAAAACGACTGAACGGATTTACATGAAATTTAGCACACTGGTAGATCCGGAATAACATTTATTTATTGTGGACCCAGAGCGCTAGTCCTGAATAAAATAATAAAAATATAATTATTATAGGTACCTGACACCCTGTTTGTACTTAAATAAAAATTATCTTAACAAGATAGCATTTAATAATAATTAAAGCAGCTTTATTACCACTCAAACAAGCCGTAACATTATAAAGTGCCTATAGAATTCTTTATCGATAATTATTACGATTGTGTATGTACTATATCTACCTACACACGTCGTACATTGTTTTCAAGCCGCCGATAAGGCTTCACGTAGACATTACCAAGTGCTATTACCTCGAACTTGATATCCCTATTCTGCGTAAAGTGATTCATTATTTTCAATGGAAGTAGCCGGCAAACGAGCTGACGGTCTACCCGATGGTCAGTGAATATCGTCGTCCATGAATATCAGCAACACTAAAGAGATCACTGATGCGTTACCGGCCAAGAAAGAGAGAAGAAAAAGAAAGAAAGAACTGACTCTCAAGCCCCCAGCCCCAGGAATACAAGTCGTTTGCCGACTGACTCAGT
The DNA here is from genome assembly GCA_951805285.1 of Thymelicus acteon. NCBI lineage: Eukaryota > Metazoa > Arthropoda > Insecta > Lepidoptera > Hesperiidae > Thymelicus > Thymelicus acteon. The sequence goes on from OX638230.1 coordinate 2,501,399, forward strand.
CAAGAGATTCGGTGTTTTTACGTATATACCCACTGGCTGGCAAATAAGAAGACCACCTGATGTGTGCTGATGATGTGTGGTCACCGTCGCATATGGACATGAGCAACACTAGAGGAAGAGCCGCCAGTGCATCGCCGGCCTTGAAGAAAAACTCCATTTTCTTATGTATTTCCGGATATACAGTCTAGATACGAATTATCTTTTTTTTAATGTAACTTTGTTAAGTGCACTTTGTTATTAAAAAAACAACGATGTGTTGAGTGCGCTTTGGTATTTATTTGATTAAAATATGATTAAGACGAGGAAATATTAAATTTTTTTGCTGGTACGTTTAACTTAAGCACCTACTTAATAAGTATTGTTAAAATCTGTTTTTTTAACCTGTCATTTAATTACTTACATCAGTCCCAAAAAATTAAAATGCGTTTTTCTTAAGAAACTTTTATGGCACTCAATGAGGACAAAATAATGCATTTGCCATAATAACATTCACAAACCCATTATTTATCATTGAAGTACCTCAATTGTTATCTGCTATATTTAAATATGTAATTATTAAGTACTTTAATATTATGCACAGCCAAAATTAATATGAGAATACAGTTGTTTGAGTACGAAGTCCACTGTCAATCAGTTACGATTGGTTGTTGTTGTATTAACAATTACAATCCATTAGTGGCCACTGGTGGCCCTGGTGGGCATTAGTGGCCCAATGTCCATTGGCCATTGGTGACCCCGTGTCTCGGGTCACCGGTGTCCCCCGCACTAAGAGTTACAATTACAAATCAATCGATTAATTTTAAAAAATACCTTACATACTCATAGCCATATAATAGGATTCCCTGTGTGTTAGATGAAGACAAACACACAAAGACAAAAACACACACCGAGAACAGAAATCCGAATTCATCATTCAGATTCTGCTCAGCTGGCCAATTGAAGCCAGGACCCTCTAACGCAGGGGTCGGTAACCTGCGGCTCGCGAGCCACATGCGGCTCTGGATGTGAAGCTGCGGCTCTTTAGTTCCATACGCAAATATTATTTATTTTGCGTTGTTTGTCTGCGATGCACTTCTAAACTACTTAACCGATTTTAATCAAATTTGCACACCGTGTGCAGTTTGATCCAACTTGAGAAATAGGTTAGCTTACATCTCAATTTATAGTCGCAATATAATTTTATTGCAATTTTTTTGACAGAACGAAGTCTGTCCGGGCAGCTAGTTCGACTGTATTTTTTATATTTGTTACCTCACATCTTTCCACTGGGTGAACGGATTTTGATGATTCTTCTTTTTAATCGAAAGCTGGTGCCTGCCATGTGGTCCCACTTAATTTGAGCTAGATCTGACGAGTAGTTTTTGATTTATTTTGAAGTCTTATTTTTTCTTGGTAAATTTCAGATTATTATTGTTATGGTTTCTTTTCCAGCAATCCACGAGATAGCGCACAACCTGGCGTTCGGCCACAACCGGCCGCTCCACAACAGACTGTTCGGGTTCTTCGCCAACCTGCCCATCGGGATACCCATCTCCATCAGCTTCAAGAAATACCACCTCGAGCATCATAGGGTGAGTTGGAGTTACGGCGATAGTAGTAGCACCGGTACATACCTATGTTATCGACATAAAGAAAGAAATGTTTATTTTAAGTAAATTATCTACAACTAATTATATTCAAAAACAATACAACACTGAGATGTAAAATAATAGGTGAAGTGTTCACACTCAACATAATGGTTGCGGAAAAACCACGGCCGCTGGTTTTCAGAGTGACCCTCAAATTGTGCAGTTCGGATGATTGAGGGTAATACACATAACAGAACAATAATCTCTCACTAATAATATCTGAAATAATAATGTAAACTTTATGTAACTACTTAATTTAAATAACTAAACTCCATTGCTAAAAACTACCACGAATACACGATCCATTACACGTTTGTGTGTGTGCGTGCGTGCGTGCGTGCGTGCGTGCGTGCGTGCGTGCGTGCGTGTGTGTGTACATGTGTGTGTCATACTATGATGGTAAGTGTCGCCCATGGACATCAGCAACACTTTAGGCATTTCCAACTCCGATGCGTAGCTGGCCAATAAAGAACTGGTTACGTATGGCGGCTGACTCAAGCATGGAATTAAAATTAGGTACCTACCTATCGTTCCAACTCAGAGCCAGTAATGGTTATTTAAATCGCTCCTAATAAAAGCCAAGCAGGTTCGTGTAGAACCTAAATGAGCGACAAAGTTAAGCAGCAGCGGGCGCGGTCGGTTTTTTACTGCGCCATTATCATAAAAATGATAGATAGAGCACTTGGTACATATATAGCAAAAGGCACTCTTATCATTTAATAGAGATCGATGACTTCCCTTCGACAAAAAATATTACGGATATAACGGACATTGTATCTTTATGTGAATAGATATCAGTAACATCTAAGGAATCACCGACGTATTACCGGCCAAAGAGAAAGAAAGAAAGTAAATACTGGCTCTCAAACCCCCAGCTGATACGACGAGTGGTGGCGAAGCAGATAAGGAAAGATAATAATAATAATTACAACATTAATTCTTCCCCATAGTACCAAGGCGACGAGGTAATTGACGTGGACCTCCCGACGCTGCTGGAAGCAAAGTTGTTCTGCACGACAGGCGGCAAGCTGGTGTGGCTGGTGCTGCAGCCGTTCTTCTACTCGCTGCGGCCGCTGGTGGTCAGACCCAAGCCGCCCAGCCCCATGGAGCTCATCAATCTCATCGTACAGCTGTTCTTTGATGCTGTCGTTGTTAAGGTGTTCGGTGAGTTGGTAGATCCATCCATCCATCAGCCCTTAGAGGTCCACTGCTGGACATAGGCCTCCTCTAACTTGCGCCACTCTGACCGGTCCTGAGCCTTCTGAATCCAGCGAATGCCTGCTGTCTTCTTCAGGTCGTCAGTCCACCTGGTCGTGAGGCGTCCTATGCTCCTTTTTCCGAGACGTGGTAATAGACGTGGTAGTTGGTAGATATGACTTGGGTAATAAGGACAGGGTGCTGAAAACGTGGCAGTTTAATTGATATTATTAGACCAATGCTCAGTATTGTATACGGCATGGCGAGCGCTAAGACCTAAATACGCAGAAGCAATTTTTGGGCCAATTTGGCGGTATGAGGTAAGGGGGCGTCCATAAATTACGTGAGATGTTTAAGGGGGGGAGGGGGTCGAGTCAAATCTTATCTAATCTTACGTTGGAGAGAGGGGGGGTCTCGGCAAATATCACGTAATTTTTTTTCTGATTGAAACAAAAAAAAATTATACTATTTTAGTCCTTTTATTCCAGATTGTACATGCTTAAGATTTAATTTTAAGCGTAATCGTAATACGATTAAGATCATTCACTAATTCGTTCAAAAGAAAATAATTTCATTCATATTTTAATGTTATACATCTACTGACTGTCAAACCACCATATTTGTTTTATACCAAATAGCTAAATTTAATCTGGATTTACGGTACAGTGTAGCCCGTATAGTCTCTCTTGAGACCGCGCATGATTCTCCATGGACTGAATTAGAGTAGATATTATTTTTTTAATGACAGTAGTTACGATTTAAGTATTCTATTGTTAAATTTTTATTACACTTAATAATTAAACTCTCAGCAATATTGATTACTAGTCATAACTAGTCATAAATAAAAGCACGAAGCAATTTTTTCTTTCTTTTTACAATAACAATCCAACGCGTTTACGTAAGAAACCCACATTTTCAAAAATCTCACGTGAGATTGGGGGATGGGGGAGGGGGTTGAATAAAATCTCACGACATCTCACCAGGGGGGGAGGGAGGGACAGGAAATTAAAAAAAACACCTCACGTAATTTATGGACGCCCCCTAAGAGCGTTGGCGGAAGCGGCCTGCGTCATGTCGTGCAACGCGATTGGCCCGTCTAGTGACGTTAAAGCAGCGCTTGTCGTAATTCGTTCTCTGAACGGTCACACCTTGCGACAACTGACTGAATGACCATTCAATTTCACCTCAAGTTTACGATGCGCGAAATTTTTCGCCGAGCGCTCAACATCCGTGCCGCCAACTATACGTGTTATTCAACGCTGATCTCGCTCGGTTCGTAAGATACTTACGGCCGAAATTAATAAGCGATCCTAATCTATTTTTAGCGATCTAAGATTGAAACCGCAATCCTTTTTTTGTGTAAACTGTGCTAATAACCAATCCACGGATTGACATTGCAATCTGAAAACACGGTCAATCTTTGGGAGGACGGATCAGAGATTAAAGATTGACCTCTGTTCGTAAATGACAGTTTGGGTGTGTTATTAACCAATCTTTCCATTTTGACATATGGTTCGATCGGTGTAAACGATCTGAGATTGCAATCTAAGAAATTCCGCGGATTGAGAGTTACTTTGATGCTTTCAATTAATATAAAATTAAGAAAAATGGCCTTTGCGTTATTTTTGAGTGATAGTGAGAGTAGTGTCGCAGGTTGCAGATAGGTCTCAAAATATGGATATGCAAGATATTAGTGGATGGACTAATCTTATAAATATTTTGTTTTGTTCATAGTCACAATATCCTATAACTATTATATGATATACCTACCTAATAATAAGAATAAGAATTCCTTTATTTGCTCAAAATGTAAGTACAAAAAAAGGTCTTCAAAAAATGTGTTTATAGCGTCACATTTTTATTCTTGTATTGCTTTCTAATAATAAAAAAATATTCAGTCAAAAAGCATTTATTTGGAAATCAGTTACAGGAGTACCTACCTACTACTCAGCGAGAAAAAATATATGGATGGAAAGTTAATAAACACAATAAACACATTCAGTTAAACACATTCAGTTTTGTAAATTTAATAATTCTAATTTTAATTTTTCTACTTCTAAGGCTAATCCTTGATTTCCTAATTTTAAGTTTTTATTTTCGAGTAAAATACTATCGGAAGTGTCTTCCAGACATTTCTTTTTTGCTGAGCTAATGCAATGTTTCTTGCGGTTCTTCCCTCATCTGGTTTCCTTTTCTTTGTACCTGGAAAACAATAGCAGTGAATGAATGGTGTTTCCTGATTGAGAGGTGATTCCTGATTAAAGGTCAGCCACACATCTGGCTTCAAACTGTGATTTTTGTACCATAATTACCTACTAGAGAGACAGCACACAGACATAAAAAGACTAGGCCAAAACCATTTTTAAAAGCCCTTACTACCAGGAATAATAATAATATAACCCCGAACCGACCGACGACCCGTGTGGCGTAATGTTTCATAATAAAATTGTAACTAAACCAATGCGCGGGAAACGGTAATTTATAACTTAAAAGGACGCGACGCCCAAGAAATAATACGTAACAATATGACTTACCACTTCAAAATCCATTTGAAATCAAATTATTATGATTCTCCATACTAAATAATTTTTAAATCGTATTTTGTAAGCAATTGACAACAACTTGACATTTGACAACACAATAGAAGGACCCGTTTTTTTAAGCTACATTCCATTATAGTAAAACGTAATTCATCTAACGTCAGAATTGAAAATTATATTTAATTTATTACACGTTTTAGGTTTGAAATGCGAAATTTTATACTAAAAATATATTATTTTATAAAATTTAATAAATATCCGGTAATATCAGTCGTAATTTTGCGCATTAAAAACAAATAAACACACCATAGCGCGTACTACGTTCGGCGTAAAACGAAACGGTCAAGAGGGAAAGGATCGTCGGCAATCTGCAGACAAAAAAGATAGTAGCTGTAGACTTTAGTTATTGGGACGCAGATCGAAGATCGATCCATCGGTATATATCGATCCGAGATTGATCTCATTCTCGGATTGAGGATACATTATTAATTTCGGCCGTTAGAGAGAGAGAGATTGCTATCTCTATTATCTATATATCTACTTTTTGCTTGTATGAAGAAAATTCATTCAGTGGACCTATCCATGGTTTGAAAGCATTGTAGAGATCTTTTTAAGGTACTCACGATAAGCTATTTCCAAGGAGAATATTAATTTCTGTCAACCTAGTAAACATATAAAAGGCACTGCGATATTAGTGACTCTTATGCTTTTTTTTTTTTTTTTTTTTTTTTTACACTAATAAGTTAATGCTTGACCACAATCCCACCTGATGGTAAGTGGAGATGTGGTCCAAGATGGTGAGCACATTAACTTAGTAAAAGCCTATTCACTCTTTTCTTGAAAACATCCACGTCATAGACTGGCGGGAACGTACACTCGTTAGTGATTCAGAAATAAGAACAGCGCCATCTAGTATACGACGATGAAAATATACCGAGGTGTCAAAGTGTCTGTAACGGTGTCGCGAGTTCAATGTCTTTTCCCATCTCAAAAATGCCCTACGCGCCTAAAGAAATTTTCACAAAGTTTTTGCCTGACTGTGCTAATAATATCTTCTTAAGGTGCTCCCTCACCGGGAGCATTCGCGTGTAATGTAACGTTACAGATTTGAGCATTACATCAGTGAAGGAGGAGAACCGAGCATTACAATGCGCACCTTGTAATGATACAAAACGGACATACATCAGTGAAGGAGGAGAACCGAGCATTACAATGCGCACCTTGTAATGATACAAAACGGACATACATCAGTGAAGGAGGAGAACCGAGCATTACAATGTGCACCTTGTAATGATACAATGTGTAATATCTTGATACAACTTGTAACATCAATGCGCTCCACTTCCCGTATAATGTTACATTACACGCGAATGCTCGTCAGTCAAGGAGGTAGTATTGTAATGTAATGCTCAAAGTCGAATCTATAATGTTACATTACACGCGAATGCTCGTCAGTCAAGGAGGTAGTATTGTAATGTAATGCTCAAAGACGAATCTATAATGTTACATTACACGTGAATGCTCCCGGTGAGGGAGCACCATTACAATACTTTAGTGCTCCCACCGAAATCATACCTAACTAATTTAAATGTTTGTTGTCAGGTTGGAAGACTCTGGGCTACCTATTGATAGGTTCCTTGCTCAGTATGGGAGTGCACCCAGTAGCAGGTAAGGATTATTATTTACTAGTTCATGGCGTATTTTTGAAATAAATTTTCAATTAACAATACGTCCAAGAATAATACGTAATTTTAATTTATTGTATGTGAAATGTTTTTGCTGATGTCTTCTTTAGTGACATGCGTTCATGGACGGTAGTGACCATTTAGGCCAATGCATACGTAACGGGTTTTTTCCTGTACGGGACTGGACGTGAAGTTTTGGAAACATCCTTTCATAGAAAATTTATACGATAGTGGCACGTACGGGGAGGGAAAATTATCGTCGCCGACGATCTGCCGTCCCGTACGGGAAAAAACCCGTTACTTATGCATTGGCCTTAAGATCAGGTCTTTGCTCGATTGTCTTTATAAGACAACTTAGATTAATATTGAATAATATAACAACTCGTGTGACGCAATGGTTACTATGTTGGATCGCCGCGCTAAGGGTTCTGGGTTCGATTCCCAGCGAGGCAGAAATTTGAATGATGCGTTTGAATTTCTGTTCAGGGTCTGCGTGTGTGTGTGTGTTGTCATCCATCTCCAACGATACAGGGAATTCTAGTGTGGGGCTGTGGGAGTATAGCGTTATTTATCGTCCACAGGACACTTCATATCAGAACACTACATGTTCAAGAAGGGCTTCGAGACCTACTCGTACTACGGTCCGCTGAACTGGATCACATTCAACGTGGGCTACCACAACGAGCATCATGACTTCCCGGCCGTGCCTGGGAGCAGGTTGCCTGAGGTACGTCATATGGTAACTAGCCGTGCCCGTGGCTTTGTCCGCGTTTATTTATTTAATCTTTATTGAACCATACAAAATGTATAAGTACAAAAGGCGGACTTAATGCTAAAAGCATTCTCAGTCAACCTTTGGGCAGTGGGAGAACAACGAAGGTGGTCATATAAATACAGACTAAATATAAATTCCAGCAGAATAGCGCAAACAACAATATACTGTACAATAATATTATATAAAACAACATAAATACATACATACTACGTACATTTAATATTAAAAATAATAAGATATACTAATACATATAATAATATAAATAAATAAATAAAGCGTTCCGAGATAATAAGTACCCTATATCGTATCCCAGATCGTAGTTTACCTGTGTACTAAATTTCATGAAAATCCGTCCAGTAGTTTTTGCGTGAAAGAGTTACAAACATCCATACGTGCTCACAAATTTTCACATTTATAAAATTAGTAGGAAGTAGGATACCCCATAACTTAAGGTCGATGTATACGTACCGTGGACGGGACAGGGACGGGACGTGGACGGGGCATAAATATATGTGCGTGCCCCGTTCCCATCCCGTCTGTGCCTCCGTGGCGTATGCGCTATCGTCTACATTTTCTATGAAACGATGTTTCCAAAACTTCACGTCCCGTCCCGTCCCCGTCCCGTCCATGTTACGTATGCAACGACCTTTAGTCTACGTAGACTTCATAATGTTGGTTCCAAAGGGTTATTAAAATGTCTTGACAATAAAATTGCATGATTCAGTAACAAACTGCATGAGACAAAGTTCATCAAAATGCGTTCAGCTGTTTTTCGTTACTTTTCGACAAACATAGATAACGTACATTTTAATTGTATACAACTTTATATCTAATAAAATGAACGGATCTATTATTTATCAAAGATAAGTAAGTTATAATATATGCCTCGGGAATCGAACCCAGGAACACAACGTTCATCAGGACTCATTTACTAGTTACTAGACTGGCTATACATTAAAACAAAACACGTATTCCGTGTACCCTATCAATGTATAATCAGTAATCACCCTCTCGGCATTTTATAATGTGCTTTTAATTTTAAGATAATTATGTATGTGAAGTGTTTTGATGTAATTTGATTACAAGTGGCGTTGATAGCGTAATCTGTGTCGTATCGAATTGTATGAGTTGATATAGGGATCACTAATGGCTATATAAATTCCATTATAGATACCACTCTAACACCCCAACTCAGAGTCACTAATGGTTAATTAAATCACTCATTAGCACAGAATTTGTATGGTGATTCTTTACTAAGCGATTAAAGTAACCGTTAGTGACTCTGAGTTAAGGAGTAAGTCTTGAGGCCTTATTGTTGTCATAAGCTACTTAAGTGCATGGTTTAAATTTGTCATGTCATGATAATTCATTGTTGTAATGGGAATAAAGAAAGTGATAATAATTATAGTTAGGGCTAGTTATTATAAGTACTTGACCGCAATTCGATGCTTATGGTTAAGATAGGCACTTCCGTTTCCCGTTCATTTTATCTTTTTTACCTGAATATCTAGGTGTAAACACCTACTGCAGGCGTATGAGTGTGTAAGCATTTATTTATTAATTTAAAAAAAATCGTGGTATTATTTTTTTTTAATTTTGTTTTTTAATTATCTGCAGTGCACAGTTTATACTTGTCCGTTGATATATTATATACGTGCTAATTACGCAGGATAATCTGTGGTTTACGTGTATATTTATGTTTTTCAGGTAAAACGTATTGCACCAGAGTTCTACGACAACCTTCCGCAACATAACAGCTGGTCGAGCGTGCTGTATGACTTCGTGATGGACCCGGACATAGGGCCGTACGCCCGGATAAAGAGGAAACACTTCGGCCTTGACAGTTAGACCAAATATATAATCCATTTTATTAGATGACACTTATTTAGTAAACAATTTTACATGGTCTTCTTGTCGTAATTTGCAATTTTAAAATAAGGCAGGTAGGTAAAAAAATATGGATTATTATATCATTTATTGATTTATATATATCATTGCTAAAACTAATTTCTGTTTAAACGTCGATGCATACGTAATAATAACGTATGCATACGTACGGACGGGGACGGGACGGGACGTGAAGGTTTTGAAACATCGTTTCATAGAAAATGTAAACAATAGCACATACGTCACGAAGGCACGGATGGGGCGGGAACGGGGTGAACACGTATATTTATACCCCGTTCACGTCCCGTCCCCGTCCCGTCCACCGTAATAATTATTTTAAACCAGTATTTTAATAAAAAGTAACGCCAAGATTGTTTACCAAATAAGAGTCGTGTAAAAAACGGAAGTATTGTATTGTAACTAAACCAAAAGTTCCAGAATCGTCAAGAAATACGGATGTGCATTTTTTGAATGTTAACTGAGATTTTTTGAGTTTGAAACTCATAAAATTAAGAATACTGGCGAGATGCATCTCATTGAGGTATATTTATTAATACTTTAAAAACTTAGTGTGAATTTAGCAGACATGCAACGCCATCTTGTATCGAATAGCGGAAATCCACGGGTATTATTATTTTTGTCTCCGTGAACTGAGTCACAATGTATGTGGTAAGGGAATTTTAGTGTATAATTACATTATACCGACGTGTATATCGCTTTATACACTTCGGCAGCTGATGTTATATATCTGTCAGTGTCATTTATGCTTTTTTATTGCTCTTATCGAGGTATACATATTTTTAAGAGATGTATTTGTAGTTTTTATTGTTTATGTTCTTTAATATCTAAGTATTAAAATTATATTTTTGTATAATGTTTTCATCCATGTATTATTATTTTGTGCTTGTATATCGTTAAGGAATCATTACTTAGGGTTGCCAACAAAAATAAAGTTGATGTTGTAAATAAAAAAATATACATAATTACAAATATTTAAACAGTTTTCATGTTGAGCGTATGATATAAAAATTTAGGTCAACAAAATTTTTTTTCTTCATCAAAATCGAAATTCTCTTTAGGGGCCGTCCATAAATTACGTCACACATTAGGTGATGGAGGGGGGAGGTCGATGTAGTGACAAGGGGTGGGAGGGGGTCCTAAATTTCGTGACGTCACATTTCAAAATCGAATAATTGGTATGTATAGGTAAATATTAAAAAACGTTTAATGGAAATAAAACTTACTTCGGAACTGCTGTATTAATTTAATAATTTCACGTCACACTCGGGGGTAGGAGGTCTCACAAATGTGACCAGCTGTGACAAGGTCGTGGGGAGGGTTTAAAAAGTCATGAAATTAGTGTGACGTAATTTATGGATGGCTCTTTACACATATTCATAAAAAAGATAAAGGGTATTTAAAAGCCGAATTAAACTAGCGAAATTTGACAGTTTTTAGTTTTGCAATGTTACTTGAGTCAAGTATAATGTTATTTCACAAATTCAACTGTATCGTTTTATTTTATATCATTGCAAACAATAAACATTTTAAATGCAAAGGGTACTCAAATCGTGAATTATTTTTTATTACCGATATTTGAACCAAAAAACTTCAAGGTTTAAAGAAATTTCCTTTCGATTTCACAACTTTGTTATTAAGTGATAATTTAATCTTTTTAACTGGTTTTATGGTTTATCATTCTGTATTAAAAATGTTCCTTAGGTAAAATAATTGTTTAACGTGGTGTATTGTATAAATAATGGTGTACTCCTGCAATGTACGGTGGAAATGAAATGTATAACTCATTTGATATTGTTATTGCATACTCATAGATTGTAAAAATGTTAATTTTGGTCTGATTTTTGTAAGAATATTTTTGTATGAACCGTAATCTTTGTGTATAAATATAACCTTTCCAAATGACAACATTTCAAATAATCTGGTCAAAAATACTATATTAATCATGTGTATAATAAATAATTTAGTAACAATTAAAGGGTTACAACTTTTAGTGGTCATTCGCCTTTAAACGCCGGACGAAAATTGACAACACATCATTGCGATAGAATTATAGCATAATAAGATCATATTATAACAAGTATATTATAACATAATATCATATTATAACAGCAAACTTGATACACTTATTAAACGTTGAGATATTTATGTCATTCGTGTGTGTATTATTACGGTTGATTGTAATCTGTAGTCTTTCGCAAAAATAATCTTAGTTTGGCTTCGTATGTTTGAGAGCATTTACTAGTTTATTTTATTTTAAATGACTAGCATTAATCTCAGCTAAATCTGCGACTAATTATCGAGCTCCTAAAGGGTTGGTTTTTTTATTCCTTCGTTTAGAATAAAGATAGGGCATATTTTTTAATATTAGAAGGAATAAACTTCGCTTGATCGTGTACTAGTCCAGTAAACAAATATGCAGCAAGGTTTTTTAAACGGTGTGTACGTTTATAAAGTTGTGTTTTAACACTTTTAACCTATTTTGTTTTGTAACTAGTACATTTGTACAAGTGATAGTAATGGGATGTGGTTACAGTTTATAAGGGGGGCTCGGGGAGCGAAGCCCCCCGCAGTGAAAAAAAAACTATAGAAATGCAAAACGGAATGGGTTAAGTTAGGTTAGGTTCTTATATTTTTATGAGGAAATAGGGACCCCGCGAAGCAGGGTTCCGTCGACATTTATGAGGAACTAGTTTTGTTGCGTAATTGAATTGAAATTGAACATTTAGTTGCCATAATCAGGACAAGTATTGCCTCTTATTGAACACAGAAATAAGAACAGTTTGCGTTACAAACCCGTGTGTGTATGCGATTGGAGAACGCGTGCCTTGAACTAAACACGAGTTTGGATGTTGAACACGGAAATGAAAATACGTCTGTCATCTAAGCGACAGTTATATTTATTTTCGAAAGAAAAATCACAAGTATTTGGGTAAATATTGTTTTTTTTTTTATTTTGGTGCTTAGAGTCCTTCTTTACTTGGGTATAAACAGTTATAATATTATGTAAGTAAATTAGATTGTTTCTTTGTATTTCCTATCCAAAACATTTGGATATATCTATAAAATATTATTATTTTACTTATTATTTTGTTTTTAAGAACATTGTTGATTGTGTTATTGTAGTTTATTCGCTAGTATAAACATGAACGTATACAAACATGTTCAATGAAACAGACAATATCAATCTATATATCATGGTTTGCATGATGACACATTGACTTGTACATATTACCGGCAAAACCCGATTTCAGGTTAAACTAGTTTGGCCTAGGCCAGAAACATAATAAGTTAAACATAAGCCAAATTTATTGACGAGAAACTAGTTTTGCCTAATCGTGTCGCGCCAAACTAGTTTGGCCTAGGCCAAACTAGTTTAACCTGAAATCGGGTTTTGCCGGTAACATATATAAAAAAATGGTATAAAATAAAATTATGCATCCGTTATATAAATGTTTCACCAGAATTCTTCCAATACTATGATGTCTTTCCTAAGGACATCACATCTTGTATATAAATAATATATTTGAAACGGATGTCACAATAAATACAATACGGAACAGTTGTTGTAAAGACTAATATATTTATGTACGTTTTAATAAAATTGAATATCCTGTATTTGCCTTTTTTGTAGAAATACCTTATACCTACCTTAAATTTTATTTATTATTTATTTATTACACTATTGTACACCACAACAGTCAAGAGACACATAATTAAATAAAAATTAACGATATTTGTGTTAACTTTCTATGTTTTTTAACAAACCTAAGCCATAGGCTTGATCAAAGGTCACTTTCAACAAGATCCAACGGATTATACTCTTAAGATCAAAAACGCATAAAGTGCGCTAATGCAAACATGCGCTATGTCAAATACGCTTAAGGTGCTTTTCCACCATAGGTCGAAAATAAATGTAGTGGAGTCTATAATATCGCTCACCTAGTGATATATATAATGGCACATCTGCAAAAAACGCGAAATTGAGTTTATATGGTATACGTGTTTACAATTGCATAATCTACATAGTGGTAAATATGTATTAATGTCTATACTAGAAATCAAACCCATACAATCTGTAAAAAACGTAAAAAGAACCCATAAATTAGTTTTAAACATTTTTATACAATTTTTGAAATTCGTTTCTGTAAAATATGACAAATGTAGACGTGCCGTTATATTATTAGGTGAGCGATATAATTACGTGGTCCAAATAATAGGACAAGAAAACACCGCAGTTAGCTGGTAAAAAAGTCAAGTATTCTGAATCATAAAAATATTAAATACTAGTGTGCCACACCTTATCAAAGGCCTTCGAGACTTCAAGGGAGACAGCAAGCGCCTCCCCATTTTTATCGAGGGCCTCGCCCCATATGTGTGTGACATATGTTAGATCTATTGAAAGGTTAAATTAAACACATTTATAAAATTGACAATGGACGGTTTATTTCATTAAATTCTATAAACATAAATTATACATACATGATATTGTGAAAAATCTTGAAATATTAATATATGCTAGTAAAAGTATATCTTATTATCATTATGTCTGCTTTTCTATACTTTTTCCTTTAAAAGATAAATACTTATATAATTACACATTATACATAAATCATACTAAGAGGCAGGGGCGTAGTTATCGCCGTATCAATTATACGGGGCCCCCATTAACAACTTAATGGGGCCTCTAGTGACAAACCAAGCCATTTCAATATTTAACAGCTAACGTTGGAGCGGGCGCCCTTCAACAAATGGTAGCTGGTAGGTTTAAAAAATGACATGCATAAGTGTATCAGTGATACCTACATGAATAAATTATTTTATTTCATTTCAAAATATTGATATACCTAGGCTTCCTTAGGGTTAGCTACGCCACTACTAACGGCCGGTCTCAATAATGTACTAAGGCTGGTTTTAGTGTCACGCGGACCGTCAGTACGGATCGCTCCGCACATACCGATCGTCCGCGTATGTCGTTTTAATCGACCTGACTGCCGCAGTGTACAGACGCGCGCAATGCGCAATTCTTCAAAAGAACTTCATCGATCACTCGACTCGTGTCAACATTGTGATATTCACGACTCGCATGATTGTACTGCGCTGACGCGTGCGCTCCGCACGATACTAAAACGCTCGCTGCAGGCAGAGGCGCGCGAGCAGTGGTCCGCGCGGATAGCTCCGCGGCACGGACACGCCATGCGGACGTCAGTACGGACCCGTCCGCACTACTCTAAAACGCTCCCTAGAAGTAACAGATGGAAGACTGTGGATAGGGCTACCATTAGTATGTTATCTGTCATACTTGTCAATTTTTCAGACGCAAAAATTGACAAGTATGACAGATAACATACTAATGGTAGCCCTATCCACAGTCTTCCATCTGTTAGTACATTATTGAGACCGGCCGTAAGAGATTAGAGGACACTGATCAACATAAATATCAAAATACCTAGAACTGACATAAATCCAAAACTATATTATAAAACATTTTAAAAGATATTCGAGAACACAACTTTTGCATAGGTCATGTAAACTTCGTGGACAATAATGTCTGTTTGCTATTCAAATCCTTATTCACTTACACTCGAATTACAAAAAGCATTTAAACAACTATGAATGTTAAAAACTACATACTATTGAACACAGCATACTAAATTCTTATATAAAAGTGCAAAATCTTATATAGAAATTCATGTGTATAATAGTAATATTTAATGATTTATTTTGCAAATTCATGTACAAAAATTAAATAGTTGTATGCAGTTTTTTAAATCAATAGAAAGATTTTTATCTTTATTAGATGTACGAATCATGTATCTATCTGTCACATACGAAATATATTCAAGTTAAGTCACATTATTTTTCGTCATATTTCAGTTTATTACATGTTAAAAATCTTATATAATTTTATTTAGTTTCGATTGTAATTCATAAGAATAACTTAACGTATTTTTCTTAAAACTACAATACATCTTTCAGTCCTTAATTAAAGACTAACTTGGACGGCTTCAAATGGAACTATAATAGGGATGTTGACTAATTTTAGGATTCAATTTCATTTTATAGATAGAACCTTAAGATTCACGAAAAAAATATTTTAATAATAATAATCTTCAATTTAAAAACAAAAATTGATAAATAAAAATCATTTTCAAACTTCCCGCCTAAAACGTCACGTGACGTCACTAGCCGATATTCAATACTATCTGTCGACTGAAGTTAGTTGCACTTTCATATAAAATAGGAACAATGACGTCATAAGCTCAAAACGGCGTTTGAGGTCACGTGACAGTGAGTACTATTTTTAACATTTTAAAATTATTATATTTAATTTATATTGATTGATTTAGACAAAAGAATAATATTTTAGGTGTTTAAATGTTTTCCTTGATACTTTAAACATAATTTTATTTTAATTTACTGATAGTGTCAACATCCCTATTATTTTTTAAATGCTGAGATTGAGATTCAAAACTTATATCAGTTTTTTATAAGTTGGTAAAACCATTGGACGGGTTTTCTTTACCAATAAAGGGCTATTTGAAACTTAACCTACAAATATGTACGTAATATTAAGCAAATATGTAATAAAACTTTTTTTACTATCATTTGTACACCAATAAAGGTAATTTACTTTATTTATTTTCTTGTGACACTTTTTTGTACCTGGATCCAGTAAATTAATAGATTTCAATATGAATTACATTATTAACTGTAAAGACTAACATCTTTTTGTCATGTAAAAATATTTTTATTACAAAAAGGTAAAACAATTGGACGGATTCTTGTTACCACTTACTACGAAAGATTCTCCTTACATAACAAACTTTATTTAATTAATTGTTCTATCAAAATTCAAAACTACGGCTACAAGCACTATTTTCAATAATTTTACCACTACTGAAGCTTTTGTGTGTGCACAACTATTGTATGTAATCAGTCATTGCTTCATAAAAGCTACAATATATTCAATGTAACTTTACAAAGCTTTTATGCATAAAGTAGTCAATATTATGTCATATATATTTGCTTAACTGCTTCACTAATAATAATCTTAAGGCCTTTGCCCGCCTAAGCAACATGACATTTAAGCTTACCACGTATCAACATATCAGCACAACACAAGATCACACAATTATCAGAAGTAGGATAGATAAGTCGGGGAAAAATCTGACAGGTAAGACAAATACAAATTGCAAATTGTCATATTGTGCCTCGCGTTACCATTTATGTACTATTATGTCTTCCGTGACATTACTCTATTTACATTCTGATTTTAAGGAGTTTATTTAAAGTGTATATTAAAGTAAAGTTAAAATTTTGCTTCACATTTATCCAACACTAGTGACACCAAAAGATCATGTTATTTAATTGGTGTAATTGGTGTATACCGTATTAATTAAAGTAAAATAAATAAATAAATGTTTCAGTCACGTTACTGGTGGACACTGGGCCTAAGAGCTTGTATATGAAAATGTCTGCTGTAGATACTCAAGACAGTCTTATTTAACCAACAATTACTGTCAAACATAATGTCAAAGTGTTACAGTCAGTGGTCACACGGGTGTCTCGAGCAGCGGGGCGGAGTCGCCGGGGGCTTCCGGTTCGGATCAAATCTGCGACGCGGGCATGGTGGAGACCGCGCTGTGCGGCGTCGTGGGTCGCGAGCCCGCCAGCGATGCGTTCAGAGAGGCCATTGTACCCATCTATAGGAAAATTATAGTTTACTAGAGCTCTGACGGCATCTTTGCATGCGTTTTCTGCATATTTCTACGCTGGTTCTACCGGCAAAGTATGCTGGGATCTACAATATTCTTTGTTACGAACTCATGCAAGGCCGTCTTTAACCTACTGGAGGCCCTGGGCATATTAGGATAATGGGGCCCCAATGATTTTGTCAGAACACCATTTTGTTAGAATAGACAAAGAAAGAAGATAAGTAAGCCTCTAGATTTATGCAAAAGCTAATAAGAAAATTGGTATTGTAGTTAGTAATTTAGGTTAGATTTATTCAAATAAAAAAAATAATCGATAATAAATATTGGTTATCGTTTAGTGATTTGGCAGGAACTAGGGGGGCCCTGGGCACGTGCCCAGAGTGCCCAGTGGGAAAGAGGGGTCTACTCATATGTACCCTTACTCGAACAAATAAATCATTCATTCATTGTGAGTGAATGAATGAATGATTCATTAATTAATGCAACTCACCCTCAAATGCGCCAAGTCCTCCAACTTCGTGAGGTCAGCGAGCTCGAGGTACAGGCTGTACACCAGCAGCCAGCCGTACCCGCCCGCCACGCAGAACACGATCCACACGAGGCAGCTCAGCACGTTGTACGCGAAGATCATGTCGTTCACTATCGCCGCGAAGATGAACGCCACGAGACGGAACAGGATGAACACGCCGAAGGTGTATAGCCACGGGATGATTTTCTTCTCATATTCCTGGGGAATAATAATAATAATCCTTTATTTCAGAATGAATCCATATATTGTTTGTACGTTCGTCTTACAAGCTAGTGTTAGTAAACATAAAATTGCATTAAAATTAAATAATCAAAATGAATTCATTGTCATAATAATAAAGTTCATTGACATTAATACATTAATGTTCGTGTTATTATTATGTACTAGCTGTTGCCCGCGGCTTCGCACGCGGAAATTATGATTATCATATTTGTACCTACCCCTGACAGAACAAAATTTAAAAACAGGTTAATGAGGATCAGTAAAGTTATAGCAAATTCTATAGAACTAGTATCCACGCGATTCTTTATGGCATATGAATGATATATCTTTTTGAATCATCCAAATCGGACCATTACTTACGAAGATATTAAGTAATAAACATTGCCGTTCCGGCCGCTAAAATTCAAAATACGCGGGCGCGTGTGACGTCACGATATCGGTCGCCGCCAGTTAGCCGCTGGCAGCGATACGGCGCGCAATGTTTTGTTTGGATAATTGTGACTTTTTGTTTAATCAGTGTATCTCTTTTCAATTTTATATATATAGATACCTAGTTAATATTTAAAAACTTGCGGACTATTCGGCAAGTGTTTAGTATAGCATAGTTTTATTATTATTATTCATTATTATTGTTATTTATTATTATTAATATTATTTATTTATTACTTATTTTATTGATTACTACTTTCAGTCATGTTTACCATCGGTATTGCTGCAGATTTATTACTAATACTAGTCATTTTTTAGAGAGATTGACTAATTTAAAAACGGACACATTCTCAATTCTCATGAAATTTTTTCTACACATAAAAGCTGTTTTATTTAATATCAGTCATAGTTATACGAGAGTTATAAATAAGGTTTCCAGCTTCCTCATTGACTGTGAAGCCTCAGTCATGTCAATGGAGTTATTTGCCTCTATGGGCCATGACCACATATCCTCAGTTAAATCTTCTGCAGGTTATTTTTCTACTTACATAAAGTCTTCAATACTTTTCATATGCATTCCGCAACATAATATTTAGTTTTATGCACGAACCTAAAAAAAAGACGGACATAATCCCAAGAACAAATTCAGTGAAGCACCCATAGGAATACCAACTCTGTATTCGTACAAGTACACACACCCACACATTGACACCATACGGCTACGACATTGACACCATCGCCAACCAAAAATTACAAAATTACGCACACATGGTAAGCGAACTGTCAGCTGTCAGCTTCACTCTCGATAAGACAAGGTTACGTCTGTTCTTTTTTTATGTCTGTGGTTTTATGTTAAACAATTAACAAAAAATAACCGACTTCAAAATAACTCAAAAACTACTCATCAGATCTAGCTTAAATTGGGATATCAGATCCGATCTAGATTAAATGGGAGCACATGGCAAGCACCAGCTTTCGATTAAAAAAAGAATCATCAAAATCGGTTCATCCAGTCAAAAGTTCTGATGTAACAGACATACAGTTGAATTGAATACCTCCTCATTTTTTGAAGTCGGTTAATAAAACAAAAATAGCAAATAAAATTAAAATTAAAAATCAATGAAATTACATTAGTGAATGACCTATAGTGGAAACATAAGAAAAGAAGCTCATTAAAAGCGATTTCACACTAAAATTAAAACAAAATCGTGAAATGTAAAACAAAATGTAGATTATATACCTTAAGTTTTCCTGTCTGGATTAACTACATGGAGCAAAGAATGTGATGTGTAATTAATGAATAAATGAATCATTGTAATGGATGAAATAAATGATATGACACTACACATCTGAAATTAAATGCAATAAACTCAAGCTTGGTGGTACAAAACATTTTAATAAATGAAAATAAACCAGTTAAATCCAGTAGCATAATGTTGCCAGCTAGTTGTGTGTGCGCTTTTCTAATGATTAATGAACATAACGATGCCTCTCAATATATTAGAATAACTCTGCTTAAAAGGCTTAGGTTTTAACCTGTGGTAATCTTAACATCTTAACAGTACAAGCAGTGCCGGCGTTGGAGCCACTGGCGCCCTAGGCAAGAATATTGTGGCGCCCACATAAGAAAATAAATATCAAGCTCTTTTCTCGAAAAATTATTTACTTAACCAATGGGAATGTTTATTAAGAATTTTATTTTTCCTTTTTTTTTGCTCCTCATCAGAAATTTGGCGCCTTAGGTCGTCACCCCCCCCCCCCCCCCCCCCCCCCTCCTTAACGCCGACTCTGAGTACAAAGTTTAACATATAGCAATTGCTCGCTGCTTCCTTAAAATTTAATAGTAGCATTACAACAGCTTACTTTCAAAACTAATGCTTTTACATTTATCTATAATAGGAAAGGCTTAACATTGTAACTGGTAGTTAATAAACCAACACTTACCTTCCTCAAAGCAACAATCAGCAATATGCTAGTGACGAGCACTGCCAACGAGCCAATCCATGAGAACAGCGAAAATACTATCAGGACATTGCGAACTGGAACCAATACATATTATTAGGATACAAGTATAGTGGCTTCAGGGTACTGTGACTTTATCGGACCTAGTGCTCTATGGCATGGGGTTTTTCAAAGATGTAAAAAGAGTTCTCCTTCAGGGCTGGCGTTGTATAAGCAACTAGTGGATAACTGGCATGTTCCACTACGATAAAAAATTTTTTTAGTGGTCTAGATCCATCTTCGCATTTTTTTATTATTGCCTCTCCAATGAAATCAGTTTGGGGCACATGGGTTGGATGTTTTCAAAATCTATAGAGGACATTTGTACAAACATTTATTGTGTTTTATATATATAAATTTTTCTGGTATATGGCATTGGTGATCTTTTATCGTCTGCTTTTTCATCAGGTCTATATAAAATAAATAATAAATAAATAAATAACGCTTCACACTCATAGCCCCACACTAGGATTCCCTGTGTCGTGGGTGTCATGGACAACACACTAGACAATGACATTCACACCCAGACCGAGAACAGAAATTCAAACTCATCATTCAAATTTCTGCCCCGCTGGGAATCAAACCCAGGCCTTCGGTGCGGCGATCCGGTATGGTAGCCATTGCGCCACACGGGTCGTCAAAAAATCTATAGCTTTTCTAGGAATATTAAAAAGCGTATCTCACCAGGAGCGCTACCAACATAGACGAATTGGAAGCTGATGATATAGTAGCCGTAGTGTACTGATCCCGGAGTGGCCATGCCGAGACAGTACAGATCGAAGATGCTCTGAGCAAAGGTGACGAGAGCTATGAGCTGAAACAGTAAGGTACCTCAGGTGACTTCAATACTGAAAATATTCCAAAAAGAATAGACTAGCATAGATCTAAGTTCTTTTTAACAACTAGTGCAATCACCAAACACTAAACCCTTTAAGTTATTTTATAGATATCGCAAAACATTTGTATTTTTTTTGAAGTTATGTTTATAATGTTATTTCTGTTAAACATCTGTGAAACAAAAAGAAAATCATACAATACATTAATATTATGTATCCTACAGCCACAAATGGTAAGCATAGAATAAAATTGTTTTTTGTCTCTTGTAAAGTCCACTGATAATCACATTATTGCAATATCAACTATGTTAAAGCAAGTTCAATTAAAAATACAGAAATTGATATCATACTCACAACAGAAATAAAACCAGTCAGAAGTGATCCTCTCTGCAGATCCAGGACAAAGGCATCATGTAGAATCGGCTTCTGGTACCATGGAATTCGTAGAGATCTTACAGATTTAGTTGAACGTAAGTTTGTTGATGATCTGAAATGTGGATATATCATGGAATTATACATCATAATGAGAAAGATACACGAAATATTATTCTTGAAATTCTTTTCAGCTGAATATATTTATTTTTTATATTATATTATTATTATTTATATTATTATTATTTATATTATTATTATATTATTAATTGGCGCAAGACACTACAGTGTCTCCTGATGAAACAACTAATTCTAATTGGAATACTGATTAAAGTAACACTTTAGTAGAAACCACAAAACATGTACTTATAAAAAGAGAACTAAGCATAGTGTTAACTTAGATACACACTTTGTATTTTCATTGTAATTTGTAATGATACTGGTGAATGGTAATGCCTTTGAATTGATCTATGGTAATGGTGTGAACTTAGATTATTCGTAAATTTCGTACGGTAATAGAAGTTTGCTTTTATGGAATTTAATACGCCGCATAACTTACTTTCCAGTGTAGTGAGAATACACGGAGGGTGTGGAACGGTAGGTGGACGGGGTCTTTCTTCCGTACATTGTGATTTGTGATTATTTATTTACAACTTCGTCAACGCCCAAATCCTGATGTTGCTACTACAAGTCTACAAGCGTTATATACAATTCACGTCACCGAATAGTGATTCACGAGGCTGTAAATCAGTGTAACATGTATGGCTACATAAGTTTTGAACCGAGTTTTAGTCAAAAATATAAAATGTTTCCCAAAAACCACACCTATTCGTAAATTCAAGTTTACTAAAACTTGACCACCCACAGAATACTCACTACGTTTTGAATTTGACAGTTTCGTTCCCGTGCAGTGTTGCCAACCCGAATTTTACGAAATTAGTAGATTATGTGCCAAATGTTGGTAGAAGTTGGTAGAATGTATAATGCAAAATTGGTAGATCTACCACCTCAATTTAGAAGGTTTTTTAAGATTAAAAATGCATGAAATGTTCTTAAAATCTTCCACCAGCACACTTAAGATCACACCTACATGATTTTCAATAAAAATATCCTTCACCCTTGGTACTTTCTTGAAGCCATCCTGCAAATTCTTTGTCTTTCTCCCATAATTTCGAATATTTTTTTTCATAGTGGCTTTTTCTAGATTTTCGTGGCAGAGTTCCTAACCTAGAACTCGCTTTTGCTGCTGTCAGAATCCATTATATCGACGCTTGAAAGGCAAAAATTACCAAGCGACATGTTGACAACTTTACACTAGAGTTTTTAATTTTAGGAAAAAAAATCGCTTTATTAAGCATTTAAACTGTATTTAAAATTCATTGGTATAAAGTAGCTATGACTAATACGATCTTTTTTTCTAAAATTAAAAACTAAAATGCTGTAGTGTAAAGTTGTCAACATGTCGCTTGGTAATTTTTGCCTTTCAAGCGTCGATATAAATAAATGCACGCAACACAGAACAAACAGCAATAATATGTAATTTTAGTTTTAACAACAAAATAACACAAAACAGGAGGAAAGATTCACCATTGATTCCGCAACAAACCAACCGGGAATGGGTAGGGTTCGAACGATACTTTCGACACTGAGTAGGTATCGATACTTTTGTTCGCGATACTCGATACTGAGTACTCAATACTCTCACCCGGTACTCACTCGCAAGTACTCATATGAAACGTCGGTATCGAGTACTTTTATAATACTCGTACTAAGTACTTTTCAGTGTTGTCAATGTAAGTTTGTGTAAGTTACCGTGGGCCGTGTCCAGTGCTGCCAATATTTAGTATCGGTTCAGTGCTCAAACGAAAAAAAAAAGGTCATTGGGTTTCTATTTTTCAAGAAAGTGATATGAAATCGAGTGCCGATGACCTTTTTTTTAGCTCGTAATGTGATCCCTCGTGAGTAATCGATACTGAGTAGTATCGATACTTTAGGACCGATACTTTTTGGGCATCGATACCGCCGCACGAGTACTCGGTATCGATACCAGAGGCCGATACTTCGAACCCTAGGAATAGGTCACAGAAGAGTATGTTATGGGCGCGAAATGGCGCGAACGGCGCGAAAGGTGAACTGTTGCTGACGTTTTTTTGTGGTTTATAGCCTGGACTCTATGTATGCTTGACGCATCGTCGCATGGCTCAGGCAACACATCGCAACGTCGCTCGTCGATACAAAAATTATACAAAGTGGTAATATGTCAAACTAATTTAAAAAATAGGTAGTTTTTAGGTCTAAGGTGGTAGATAGGTAGACTGAAGTGAAAATTGGTAGATCTACCACAAAGTTGGTAGATATGGCATCACTGTTCCCGTGTCTCAAGACCACAGACTATCTAGTTTATTTTTATAACCTAAACAGATTACACGACAAATAGACAATCTGTCAGATTTTGACAAGGATCTTATAATAAAACTGGACTACAAACTTCAGATTGTACCTGAACACAAAATGACGTACAGTGCGACCAACTTATCTGTGAAATAGTGAAAATTGGAACTAATGCCACCCCATTCATAAGTTCTTTGTGTTCATTCATTGACATTTACTACGTCTCGAACTGCGTCCAGTGATTGGTCCAATGCGTTCGACAGCGCCCTCCGTCAGTTCACAGATAAGTTGGAGGCACTGTAACATTTGTCTTCATACCATTTTTCTATAGTGTCCATAGTATTCATAGTCCCAGTATATTTAATTCGATTTTGTTCAAAATTTTTAAGTAGCGATATATAATAGTTGAGAGTATAGGCACAGAATAGTAATAATAATAGTACAGATAGGTATATATTAGGGCCAAAATAATAGGATCAATAAAATTATTATTTTTAACTGCGACAAAACGGATGTCTTGAATAAACGACTTCCTACAAACTGCAGTAAACATAAAAAAGTAAAATCAACACAATAAGTTATAACATGTCAAATAGGTACCTAATTCAAGTTCAATGCTAGAAAATTTACAATTTGTCTAACAAAAACATAAAACATAAATAAAAAATGGAAACTAGCCCAGCTAAATATAGTCATCTGAGCTTAGAAGAAGGATCGGTTTCAAATAGAACTCACTCTGGGTTATGCTGTAAGTAAATTGTATAATTTTTTTAAAGATCTAAATCTGTGCCTCCTGTGATAAGTGATACAAGCCTCTATACATACAATATCATTGGATACAAGTGAAAAATCGACACTTTAAAGGAGGACGAAAACAACTTCAAAAAAAATCTAGTTCATAAACTAAGTGAGCTAGGTGTAACATGAGTAATTTATCATTTTTTTCCGCCTCGCTGAGAATCGAACCCAGGACCCTAGGTGCGGCGATCCGGCATGGTAACCATTGCGCCACACGGGATATAATCGCAGTTATAGCACGAAGCACAAAAAACTATTTGTAGAGCAATTATTTATAGGGGTTACAACTTTAAATCTATGTATCTATATTCACAGTTTTTTCCAAAACTTGTGCAGTTATATCAGTTCGCACAAAATTATCTCAAAAACTTTATCAGATAGAATAAAGTGAGTTAGACCAAAAAAAATCGTAATTTTTCTTATAAATTTCTATGTGAAAATCACAAAAAGGGTACAACACGACTTAGATCACTCATCACAGGAGGCACAGAAATAAACTTATTGTTAGTGTTTGAAATTTTACTTGTAGACTTGCTGTTGTAGAATATTTATGTTAATCAAATAACGATACATTATTTTCTGAATCACTTGTATAAATTAATGTTGGAGGAGCGTGTAAATAGCTCCTCCAGGAGAATAGGGTGAAGAGACTAAAGTAAGCCGATGATGGCTGCGGAGCGTTGCGGTGCGGAACAATACACAAAATAAATTATAATAGCTAAGCACATCAAACGACTCACCAGTCTCCCACGAAGCTGCAAATCTTGCGGAACCAGTTGCCACAGTCGGAACACAGTCACACAAATCCAGCCGCGCGGCGGTATATTGATAGTTAAAAGGCGGTGATGCGGATGAAAAATATGCGGTATGATGAAAAACTGTATGCGGGAGGAAAACTTGAGATGCGGATTAGAAGATAAATTTTTCACAAGTCTTGCGTCAATCTTGACAACACATTGAGATTGTTCTTTTTCCTCTGAAGATTTTTGCCAGCCAGTGGTAGCGCCGCGGCGGTCGAGAAAATGGCATAACTATTAAAATATATTTTGAATATCGCGGCGCGCAACCATGCTCCCCGGCTTTGGAAGTTCGGAGAACTTTCAAAAGGAAAAAAGAGAAAATAAACAAAATTTAAGTTAAGCTATGCGGTGTAAGATCAAGGGACGTATATGATCCTTGAAATCCTAATTTAATATTAAAGGAAAATTAGATTATAATAAACTAATTAAAATTATGAAAGAAAATTATAAGTATTTATTGTGTAGGTATGGGATAAAGTTTAACGACAGGTCGTTTAAACGTGTCACTTTGCGTTTTAATTAATGCGACTCTAACTACACCATCACTACCAGGATAAACTTCCTGGATAATACCTAATGGCCAACGTAAAGGTGGTATGTCATCTTGGTCAATTAGAACTACAGTTCCAACGCGAACTGGATTGTCAGGCATACACAATTTCTGCCTGACTTGTAGCGTTTGCAAATATTCAGACCTACACCTTTTCCAATATGACTGTACTAGAACGTCTAACAATTTTTTGCGGTCGATTAAATTAACACGTTCATAAGAAAGATCATTTGCGGGAAGATATTGAATGGGAGTCGACATTAAAAAATGAGCGGGTGTCAACACCTCAGGTTGAGGGTTGGATGACAACAAACAAAGCGGACGCGAATTTAGTAAACATTTATTCCATGACGAAATGCGGTTATTGTAAGTATTAATAACAGTTTTTACTAAGCGGAACATTAAAAGAGCGACGCATAGCTCTAATCGAGCGAGCGTATCAATTTTAACAAGCGAAAGTTTAGATTTGGAACACAAGAGTTTCAAAATGATATTTCCGGCCTCATCAGTTATATGTAAATAAATCACACAATCATAAGCGTTGAGGTTTGCATCACAAAATGCAACTACATTTAACCTACAGTTATTAGAAAAACCAATATGGTGCGATGTTTTTATTTCCGATAATAAAGGTAGTTCCTTAAAGAGCAATGAATAAGATTTTATTATGTCCTCTGGAGACGTATAATCCCAGTCTACTTTACTAATCCACAGATCTTTGATAAGCAACTTCCCGTGTACTACAGCTGGAGATACCAGGTCCAAAACGTCAAAAAAGCGAGCGACAAATGAAAGTATAGCGCGTTTTGTACATTTATTTTCACTATAAAAAGTAGACAATTGAAATACGTCTTCGTCTGGAAACCAAGTTAGACCTAATATCTTTAAGTGACTACTAAAATCGCCAGAGAAATTTACTGGAGCGCGATGTGAGCGTGGCAAGTTATCAAAAAACTCGGAAGAATTGCTGGCCCATTTAAACAGATCAAAAGAACTGCTTATAAACAAAGAAATTAACTCGTTAGCTAAGCTTATAGCGCTGACTTTGTCAGGCACTGATGTCACCAAATCGTCCACATAAAGACTATTCGACTGGATGACAGAAGCGGCATTAGGAAAACGAGAATATTTATGTGATGCTAACTGGCGTACAGTGCGCATTGCCACAAATGGACTGGACTTAAGACCAAAATGAACGCGGTTAAATTGAAAAGTGCGTGATTTTTCACTTTCAGAAAAACAAAATAATATTTTTAAATATTGACGATATGACTCCGGAACTCCTATTTGCAAGTACATTTGTTTAATATCTGCGGTTAATGCAATCGGAAATAAACTAAAATCAAATAAAAGTAAGAAGAGATCAACTTGTAGGTTAGGCCCTGAATGTAAAATATCATTAAGTGACAACCCTGTGTGAGTTTTGGCACTTACGCCCAAAACAATTCGCAACTTACTCGTTGCTTTATCTTGCCGTATGACGGCGCGGTGCGGGATATAGTAACCATATTTAATATAGTCGGCAATGACTTGGTTATAATCAGCGCGTAAAGCGGTAGTTTGTTTAAACTTACGTTCCAGGTGTTCCAACGCAAGTAAACGGCGGTGTGCCACGGCGCAGGAACTATCGAGGTTAGCGGGATTTCGACTAAAGGAAAGGGCTACACCGTATCGCCCATCACTATTGCGAACAACAGAACTAGTGAACAAATTTTCACATTCTGTCTCGTCAGGTGAAAGAGACCGTTTGTTAGGAATTTCCTCCAATTCCCTAAATTTATGGAGACAAGACTCCAGATTACTTAATGTAATCGCGGTAAAAGAACAAGAAGCGGGTTGATTATTATCAACAAACGACGAAGGAAAGTCTCCCATTAATATGTAACCAAAAGTGGTCGAAAAAGCGGGCGGAAGTGAAGATGAACTATTTGGTTTATATTGTTTACCTAAATAAATATAAGGGAATAATTGGGCACCAATGACCATGTCAATATTACCAGGGGTATTCCATGTGAGGTCCGCTAGAGGCACCTTATTATAATATTCAAAGTTGCGAGCATCAATCTCGAATGCTGGCAATTTGTCTGTTATGTTATCAACAACTAACGCGTGAATATTATATTTTTGCGGTGAAACGCGCGACTCAATTGTCAAATCAACGTAACCATGAATAGGACGAGACGATAAACCTACGCCCCTAAGAGAAGAATTATAAAGCGGAATTACAGATAAGTTGAGTGAATTACAACAAGCTAATGTAATTAAATTATTTTGGGAGCCATTGTCCAGTAACAGACGAATGACATTCCGTTCATTATTTTTATTATATGCATAAACTTGCGCGGTCGACAAATGTATGGTTGTTCGAGATTTACAATTATCGAATGATACCATAGTAGCGGGCGACAAACTGTCACTTGTAGCGATCAAATGCACAGGAGCAGGTTTCATTGAATTAGCGACCATATCAGAATGCACATACGGTTCACTGTTCAAAGAGGTCGTCTTCTCCTTACCAGCGACTTCGCGCGAGCATGCGTGTAATTGTACCGATGAAGTATTTGAACTTTTTAGTAAATTAATAAAATGTAGAAGTGAGTGATGTCTCTTTTGACAATAATGGCAGACATTACGAGAATTGCAATTCGAAAATGAATGCGATGAACTTAAACAATTAACACAACAATTATTTGATTTTACGAACTCATATCGCTTTTTAGGCGAATCTAGATTTTTAAACTTGGTACAATTAAAAAGCAAATGTTTGGTACTATTACACATAACACAAGGAGCGGTTTTAAAAGATTGAGTATTTTGTTGACTAATGAAAGTCAGAGATTTGCGAGTATTGGAATCTGACTTTTGCGGGTTATAACGAGTTTGAGAAAAGCTATTATAATTGCTTGATCGTGCTAATATTTTAACTTGATCTTGAACAAATGACACAAGTTCTTCAGAGGTAGGTATTTCCGAAGAGCGAACGGACAACTCAAAAGACTGCACCGTTTGTAAATCTAACTTTTTTATGGCTAAATTAAATAGAATGAAATCTGTTAAATCGGGAATATCTAACTGTTTCAAAGCGGCAATCGAAGCGGAGTATTTTTCAATAAAACTGTTTAAACTGTTAACTGTCTGCGTGCAATTCTTTAATTCCAATATATTATTTAAATAGAAAGTACCTAATGACCGTTTGTCTTGGTATTTCTTTACTAAACTGTTCCAAATGATGTTATAAGTTTCACCAGTTGGTACGATACCGGCAACCATTTGCTGCGCACCATACGTCAGTCGACCTATCAGGTACTGCACACGCTGCGAGTCAGACAGCTGCTGGTTGTTATGAATATTAGCTTTAAACGACTCATAAAACACTGGCCAATTCTCAGGCTTACCATCGAAAGAAGGAATAACGATAGGCGGTAATTTAACAATGTTTTTCACTGGTTGTGATGGCGTAATGGTAGGTGTAGAATTGACTTGTTTAGCGGAATTTACGTTGTTGCGGACACGTTTTACACGAGTATAAGCGTCGTCAAACGAAATTAAACCTTTAAAATCAGGCTCAGCTTCGGGATTCAAAACCAAATTTAGATCATTAATATTGTCAATAATAGACACGAATTCATGGCGCACTTCATCGATCATTTCCGATTCTGCCATGAAGTTTTCTGTTAATCGCGTATCTGCAGTAACAACTACTTTTTTGGATTGATCACACAATTTAGTGACCCTTTGGAAAATGATCTCAGCTTTAGCTTGAAGTAATTTTATTTTATGAGTCTCCATTTTGAATGGAGAAAGCAAACCTACCAAAGCTAAGAAAACTAATAAAATAATGCGGAAAAATTATGTACTGATTCAATAATCAGGCTCGAATGGACCAATAAATGGAGGAGCGTGTAAATAGCTCCTCCAGGAGAATAGGGTGAAGAGACTAAAGTAAGCCGATGATGGCTGCGGAGCGTTGCGGTGCGGAACAATACACAAAATAAATTATAATAGCTAAGCACATCAAACGACTCACCAGTCTCCCACGAAGCTGCAAATCTTGCGGAACCAGTTGCCACAGTCGGAACACAGTCACACAAATCCAGCCGCGCGGCGGTATATTGATAGTTAAAAGGCGGTGATGCGGATGAAAAATATGCGGTATGATGAAAAACTGTATGCGGGAGGAAAACTTGAGATGCGGATTAGAAGATAAATTTTTCACAAGTCTTGCGTCAATCTTGACAACACATTGAGATTGTTCTTTTTCCTCTGAAGATTTTTGCCAGCCAGTGGTAGCGCCGCGGCGGTCGAGAAAATGGCATAACTATTAAAATATATTTTGAATATCGCGGCGCGCAACCAAATGTTAGCACATTAATTTTCAAGTATCACATATTCTTTCAGTTGGAAAAAATTACACGGAAAGAAAAGTTCAATAATTTGGGCAATAAATCACAATTAATCTTTTTTTATGAAAATAGCCGACAAACGAGCTGACGATCCACCTGATGGTAAGTGGCTTTCGTCGCCCATGGATATCAGCAACACCAAAAGCATCACTAATAGGTACGTTGCCGGCCACGATAAAGAGAAGATAAAGAAAGAAAGAAACCCATTGATTTTTAAGATACTTATGTACGACTCTGAAAATCCCGTGCTTAAGGAGCTATATGCTTATAGTGGACCTTATTAAACTACAAACCACGCTACGTAGACAGTTCTTTTTTGTTGAAGTTTCTGACCACCCAGTTTAATTCTTTTTTCGCTGAGCCAGCACTACTACACTTCATCATAAATCAAGCGTATAATGGAGTATTTAGATTGCATGGTTGAAAAGTAATAAATGGGTTCTCCTCTTTCTTATTCGGACTTATTCGTTCTTAAGACTTATTCGTCTGTTGCTTGGTGTTGGATTGACTGTAAAATATGATTGTTTTTTATAGGCATTTGCCACATGATGCCGACTTCCCCAAGAATATACTACGGTCACGTATTTTGTTCCACCTGCTTTAACAAATACATCTGGACAGCGAGACATGAATATACTGAAAGCAGTAAAAAAAACAGTAAATAATTTTAACGATAAAATAATTGTGATAACAGGTTGAAATACAATAAATTTATGTGATAACTTAATATTTATTTGAATTACTTCTTTAACTTAAACTGTTATTGCGCCCCTTTTACGAATAGCAAAAAAAACTATGAAATAGTGGTACTTGCACTAGCAAAGGAATAAAACCTATACCTGACAATGGTATAGGAATTCATAGTGATTGATTTAGTTGCAAAAGTGGTTTATGCGCAAGAAGTCCTATTACCGGAAATTGCAAAGGGTTCAAATTCAGAGGCTCCCACAAAGTACTTAAATACACTAGGAGCACGATCATGTCACAAACGCAATTCATCACGTATGCAAATGCTTCACATACGATATTTATCACGTACGTGATTCGTCACACGTGTAATTCGTCACAAACACAATTTCGTCGCGAATTTATCGGACTTTACTACACAAGACCGTGATATACCAATTTTTATAATTTCATTTACCTATGACTTCTTTTGAATTGTTAGACTCTGTTGCCTGTAAATGATCACTCATAACGACGGTTTAGGCGCAAAATGTCCGGCGTGCGCAAAAGGTCCCATTCGCTGAATGTCCTATTCGCAAAATGTCATATTCCCAGAATGTCCTATTCTCAAAATGTCCTATTCTTAGAAAGTCCTATCCGCAAAATGTCCTATTTCCAAAATGTCCTATTTGCAAAATGTCCAGTTTCGTATAGATGTTATATTTGGGTTTTTTGTATAACCATCCCGCAGCCGCGCCGTACGACGCTGTTTGCCTCGTCATTCATTATGCGTACCGCGAAGGATTGGAATAACTGGTTTAGGCGCAGAATTACCTGCGTTCAGTTTTTTTCACGCCCTCGACGGGTTCATAAGCTCCTGGAGGATTTTCATGGGTTTGTATTTATCAATCCTTTTTAGCCTTTTAGCAGTGTTTGAAAATTGCTTGATCAAACGCAGGGGTCCGAGTTCGAACCCTGGTACGCAACTCTGATTTTTAACAATTAAGTGCACATTAGAAGTTAATTATTACTTACTTCGTTGAATACCTACTTCCAAAAATTCCGTAAAAAAATTATGGAAATAACTTACGATCGTGTAACTACGGTCTAATGATTTAATTAAATAATTATAAAATGATGACCCGTAGTCGCCATAGTCCTGTTGGTAATACTCTGATAATGTTATGTGAATTGGACATTTTGCGAATTGGGACTTTCTAAGAATAGGACATTTTGAGAAAAGGACATTCTGAGAATAGGACATTTCGCGAATAGGACGATCGGATATTGTGCGAATGGGACATTTTGCGGCTAAACCATAACAACCTGCCTGCCTGTTTTATTTTTACACGCTTTATATTTTTTATGGAAATGGCTGGCAAACGAACTAACAATCCACCTGATGGTAATCGCTGTCGTTGCCTATTGACATCAGAAACACCAAAGGCATCACTAATACGTTGCCGGCCAAGAAAAATAATATATTGAGACAAGGCATTCTAAGAAATAAAGTACATTACACTTACAGGAAAAGAAACTTGTGGCGCAATAAAAAACTAAGAAATTATACACCACATTTTATTAATTTTATTCATCGCAAACAACTTGTCTTTGCATGTATTCACTGTTTACAAAAATAGGACCACACTGCCACAAACATTTGGGACACTCCAGTTCACTTTTCAGTACATTCGAATCCTGTAGATCTATCCAACCAAAGTACGATACATCCGACACTGTGGAAGCGTCGTCTAGTTCTACGTAGTTTTTCCATTTTTTCGGGTATTTATCCTCCGAACTAACTCTTTCGTGTAGATATTTCGTCAGCTTTTCAATTTTTTCAGCTGCACCCACGATTAAATTTTCCTGATTTGCTGATTCATCGATGGCACAAGATTCTGGAATTTCTGACACCTCCGTGCGATTCTCAAATGATAGCTCCACGGTAGCCAGAGATTCCTCCCCAATCGAGATGGAAGCTGGTGTTTCCGTTGCAGCTGTGAAAATTTTCTTATGTTGAAGTTCTTACGCACCTATAACACCAAATTTACTACGATATAATATCATATAAAGGGCACCACCTGCTATGTTAAGTTAAGCTAATGCATACGTGTTTATAGATTTGTTTTAAGCTTATCACAAAATTGCATTATACTTATTACTAAATGAATCTTACCGAAATAACACAACGGAAAAAGACTTAAAATACAAATGAAAATATAAAAAAAAATGTTTAGATTGGTAAATAAAAACCGTATGAATCCGTAACCTTTACTGTAACTCGATACTCTGAAGGATACATTGAACTCTATTTTTCCAAAAATGTAGCAAAAACAATTTAGAAGGCAAAATCCTTTTAGACATAGGAATCAACTACTTAGGACTATGTCAATATAAGTAAATAGAAGACTAAACTTACATTTTTTGGGTTCGTTGGCCTGAAACCAATCCTGCGGGCCAGTCCCGCACCTACAGAAGGGCGGCTGGGGGCCTTGCATCATGAATACTAACGGCGAGCTCTCCTTGTTTCCCGCCATGAAGTCTCTCATGTTATTCGCAAACTGTGCATTGTTTTGCCACGACTCAAAGCAGGTTCTGAAGAACTCTGACGGATTGTCCTTATTCTTATTCAGAACGTAACGGTGAAAGCAGTCTTCGCAAAAAACTTGGCCATAGTAAATTTTCACATTTGAAGTGGGAACTGAGTGGCAAAAGTCTGAAATATAAACATTTGTGAACGTTAATCATTAATGTCACTTACATTTCGATGACTACAAGACCTTATGTGGGCGAATGTTTAGAATGTCCGATTTTTTCAATATTAAAAATTAAATTACTAACAACATTGGGCGCATTGCGTGTGGAAGCACTGATCTCCAATTTGCACCTTGCAACTTTCATTTACTGGTTGCAGACACCGAGCGCAAATGACACGCTTCGGAATCTCCTCCGAAACGGATTCTGGTTTTTCTGCAATCAAAGTAGAAACTAAAAAAATACCGTAATCTTCACAGGAAAAGATGGTAGGAAACAAAAGGGATGTTAGCAAATAGTCCCGGTATCCAAAAAAGTCCCATTCTCATAAGGGTCTATTTGCTAAAGATTCCGTTTGTAAAAGATCCAATTCGCAAATGATCCCATTGTTGCAGAAATTCCCATTCTCATATGGGTCTTTACGCAAAAGGTCCCATTCACAAAATGTCCTATTCGCAAATTTTCTCATTCGCAAAGAGTCCCATTGTTTTTCTTGCTTGAAGTTGCTTGCTTGCTTACTGCGCAGGAGCAATAAGATTTCTCCCAATGTCTGTTAAACTAACCTTCGTCGTCCTTCGTACCCTCATTTGGTTTCGCAGCTGGGCCCCACTGCATCCACCAGCTATTGGAATGAACACGACTGTCACCCTTCAAGCGGTTCAGTACGTGGCTTTTGAAGCAAGAGTTGCAAAATACGTGGCCATAGAACATCTTAAGCGAGGCGGGAATCGTCCGGCAAACACCTGCAATATTTTTCTCTAATGAGTTTAGATAAATATAATATTTAATATGTAAGTAAATTCCACGGATAAAGAGTCTAATATGATAAGAGTCCCTCATTAAAGAATAATAACTAAAATGAAAATATTGATTTTCAAAAGAATTTGTTAGATGAAGACTAAGCGATAAAAATTATACGCTATTTTTATGAGCCTTGAGTTTACAATCCGACTGTATTTTTTCCTAAATCATCATGTTTATTTGCTGCCAAGCGGGCTACCAGATCCCTACCACAGCTACCAGGCTTAAATCCAAACAAACAATTTATGATAAATATTTGAGATATCATAAAATTGTTACCGATCTAATTATGAACCGAAATAACTCAGAAACTGGTCGAAAGATGATAAATATCCCGTGGATATTATATATCCACAACACGGACATAAAAAAAGAACGGACGTAATCTTGTCTAATCGAGAGTGAAGCTGACAGCTGACAGCTCGCTTACCTTGTGTGCGTAATTTTGTAATTTTTGATTCGCGATAGTGTCAATGTCGTAGCCGTATGGTGTCAATGTGTGGGTGTGTGTACTTGTACGAATACAGAGTTGGTATTCCTATGGGTGCTTCACTAAATTTGTTCTTGGGATTACGTCCGTCTTGTTTTTAGGTCCGTGATCCACAATAAATAAATGTCCACGGAGATGATATTGAATTAACTCACAACACATGCTGCATATCCTATGAAAGTTCTGTCCTTCGATGTCTACTTTATCTTCTGGATCAACAGGGAGAAAACACCTTGCGCAAAAGCATTTTTTTGATTCACTTGTCGTATCCATTTTGATTACGTTTAAATTTGGCTTATTACGAAAAAAGTGAAAAGATTAAAACTTTATTTGAAATCAGCAAACTTTTTTATGGCAGATTATTGTCAAGTGAAGAGGATGGAAACTGTTATGTATAGACTATTGTAGTTATGCGGAGAGCAATGGCCGCTCTGCGCTCAGTCTAAGTCGGGCAGTCGTGGCGTGCGGACGTGTAACAGTGCAGTGTCTACTTACTGGATTAGTGCGTGTGTTAACACCTACTTACTTCGAATAATACTTATTTATTCTAATAAGTATCAGGACATAACATTGGCGACGAGCAAAAGCGCAGTAAGTAAAACATATTTGTTTAAATGGACAACATTACGAACCTCAGTACCGTGCTATAGATACTGGTCAAAAAAGGGGAGATAATAGACAAGCAGTAATACCCTAAAGGTAAATAGTAATGAAATCCATAACCTTTAATCACATTTCTGAACAGGGGTTGGGCCAGATTACTCAATTATTACTATAAATACCACATATACTAGGTACTATTAAAATAAAAACACTTAATTTCTTTAACTTTACATCAGTAAATTATTAAATGATCCATACATGCCCAAATTTTAAGTAAACAACGCTGGGCACTATTAAGTTTGAAATTATTTACCTTATTGCAATAATTATTTGAATATACCCATACCATAAAATATAATTGTGGATTATCGACACAAGATGTGTTGCTATTTTGCTACTTGTCTAGTACTGAACGATATCATCCTTCATATACCTAATTGTATAACCTTAAACAAGGAACTACAATAAGCTGTTGACCAGATCTATTCACTACCATTGAACTAACACTGGAGTCTATGTTCGAATAAGTAGAATACATACTTATGCGAGTAAAATACTCCAACGTAACAAAACAAAGTTGTTAGTAAATCACGAGTACCTACATAGGTGTAGTACATTAAATAACTAACTACAACATACCTACTTGCTATGAAATATTGTTATGTTTTGTAGAAAACAAGTCAATAGTTTTATTTTCCACGATGTACATAACATCGCAATCTAAACTACAAAAGTAAAAGTTTTACATGTACAACAACAAGTGTAAAACAAAATACTTACAACCAACGTGAGTGCTATTGTTTATCGTAAAGCTGTTACGTCACGAGATTGATACTATTGGAGACCTAGATACAAAATAATAAATTTATGTAATATGCTAGTAATATTGTAGCGGACAATAGTATACCTACCTATACCTATTACCAACAAATATGATTAAAATCATTATAATAGGAATGCCTGTGCGAAAGTGTAAATAAATAAAACAAATCTTTTATTTTGCACGTATACAATAATAATTGTTACAAAGCACTGTAACCTAGGTCCCTATATTTTGATCATTAAATTGACAATTGAGTTATGATGACGAACAACCCGTCACCCTTGTATGTGTTGTAAGTGCAAAATGTGTGTAGGAAAATATATAAATTAATAATACTGCATCATTACCTGTATACTACCCTAATATCTTCGGGTTTATTTGTCTTGACTAAATTTGTACGTAATACCACATAGGGACTTCATTACTAATTAACGCAGTCTAACCTTAATTGACTTTGGCCGTCTTATTAATCACGATTCTACTACAACGCGTGAGTGTGCGCAATATATTTAACATCATTTTAATAAAAAGTAAAACATAATACATTATTTATTAATTATAGTATAAATTACATTAAATAACCTAAGTATCTATGTTTCTTCATTACAGATCGTCCCACTAATGTCTCAACAATCTCAAATCCCGACTTTAGAACCATTTGATTGCGAGGATAACATCTCGCTAGGATTTCGTTGGGAAAGATGGAAGCGTGCCTTAGGAATATATTTCTTAA
Organism: Thymelicus acteon; assembly: GCA_951805285.1. Lineage (NCBI taxonomy): Eukaryota > Metazoa > Arthropoda > Insecta > Lepidoptera > Hesperiidae > Thymelicus > Thymelicus acteon. The sequence continues at coordinate 2,539,048 of OX638230.1, forward strand.
CAACAAATACCACGGAACCAAAAAAAAAAAGAGCCATGTTGCTACATTGTGGTGGCATGGCATTACAAGATATATATTTTAACTTACCCGGAGCCCACGTCACCGCTAGTTCAACTGACTCAGGACCGACGACAGACATATACGAAGTTGCAATAACAAAATTGGACGAATACTTTGCACCCAAACAATGCTATCTATATGAAAGGCACATATTCCGACTGATAAAACAAGAACCTGAAGAAAAATTTGAGAAATTCTTAATCCGCCTTAGACAACAAAGTTCTAAATGCAACTTCTCCAACGAGAACGAAAGTCTCCTTGACCAAATAGTAGAAAAATGTAAATCAAGTAAACTCAGAAAGAATATTTTGCTCTTAGGGGACAATGCGACAATCGAAAGAATCATAGTTGAAGCCAATTCTCTCGAAACTATTGAACGGCAACTGAATGAGTTCAACGATAAACAATACACCAAAACATCAATTTCCAATGTTAACAAAATTGAACATAGGAAAAAACAGCGGACTACAAATAATAAAGTGGCCGAATGCAGTCGATGTGGTGGAAAAACCCATAAAAGCGACAATAGTTCTTGCCCAGCCTATAACATCATTTGTAACAAATGTGGTTTCAAGGGCCATTTTCAAAAACATTGCCGGACAAGGGCAAATAAAAGGAAAAATACTTACCCTCCTTATAGAAATAATCTGGCTAAAAAAGCTAAACAAGAGACAGCAAATGACAATGAATCTTCTGTGGATTATATTTTTCACATTGACAACGACTGCACAATAGACTGCCAGGTAGGTGGAGTAAACATCAAAATGCTTATTGATTCGGGAAGTAAATCCAATATCTTGAGTGATAAAACATGGCAATTTCTCAAACAATCTAAGGTCACAGTGACAAATCAACAAAATTCCTCTAACAAATCTTTCATGGCATATGGTGCAAAAAACCCTCTAAAAGTTCTGGGGTCGTTTGAAGCTCAATTAAAGGTTGGTCCTAAGAGTATAATGTCAAAATTTTATGTGATCAAAGATGGTTCAAGAAATTTGCTAGGTAAAGATACAGCCATATCCCTAAACATTCTTAAAATAGGGTTAAATCTGAACTTAATCGAGGACACCCAATTCCCAAAATTTAAAGATATTCAACTTGAGATTTCTATAGATAAGACCGTCCCTCCTGTTTGCCAGGCATATAGACGAGTGCCTATCCCTCTAGAATCAAAAATAACCCAAAAAATCGATGAGCTACTTAGAATGGACATAATCGAACCCGTTAATAAACCGTGTTCTTGGGTATCACCAATAGTGCCAATTTTAAAGCCTGACGGGGACATACGTATTTGTGTAGATATGCGTCGCGCTAACAAAGCTATCGTAAGAGAAAAATATCCCTTACCCACAATGGAGCAACTCATTTCCAAATTTGGAAAAGCAAAGTTTTTTTCTAAATTAGACATTAAAAATGCCTTTCATCAGTTGGAAATAAAAGAAAGCTGTAGGGAAATCACAACTTTTATTACTAGTAAAGGGTTATACAGATACAAAAGGTTAATGTTCGGGATTTCATGTGCCCCGGAGCACTTCCAAAAAGTCATGGAAAAAATGCTTTTGAAGTGTGAAGGGGTAGTAAATTTTATTGATGACATAGTTGTTTTTGGTAGCGATGAAGAAGAACATGACGTAAGACTTAAACAAGTTTTGCAAGTGCTCAAAGACAATAACGTATTATTAAACGAAAACAAATGTGTCTTCAATGCACAATCTATTCATTTCCTTGGTCATGAGTTGTCTCCGTCGGGCATCAAACCACTCGAAAAATATATAAAAACCATCGAGACGTTCAGACCGCCGGAAACTATTGAAGAAACACAGAGTTTTTTAGGTTTGGTTAATTTCGTCGGAAAGTGGATTCCAAATCTGTCCACCTTGACTGAACCGATTAGACAAGTACTACGACAAAAACTCCACAAGCATGCAAATATTACCGCAATGTGGAAAAAGGAACAGTCAGCGGCTTTTAATAAAATAAAAGATTCTCTGAGTAGAATTCCTACCTTGGGTTTCTATGATCCAAAGGATCGTACCCAAGTGATCGCTGATGCGAGTCCTGTTGGTCTCGGGGCAGTCTTAATCCAATACGATAGTAAAGGACCGCGAATAATAGCTTTCGGGAACAAAAGTCTGACCGACGTGGAAAAGCGATATTGCCAAACAGAAAAAGAAGCGCTAGCTTTAGTCTGGGCAATTGAACATTTCCACGTGTATCTTTACGGAAAAGAATTTGAGCTGATAACAGACCACAAGCCTTTAGAAGCGATTTTCAATCCACTTTCTAAACCTTGCGCACGCATCGAGCGTTGGGTCCTGCGTCTGCAATCCTATAATTATAAAGTAATTTACAAACCCGGAAAATCAAATATTGCTGATCCACTTTCTCGCCTATGCGTAACGCATAATAGCACTACCTTTAAAGAAAATGATGAACATCATATTGACCAAATTGTTCAATACGCGCGACCTATAGCTGTATCTCTTAAATCTATAATCGTAGCTTCAAATGAGGACAACGACTTCAAGCTTATTAAAAAAGGTTTAGCAGGCGGTGACTGGGACCCCTCAGTCAACAACTATAGGGTGTTCCAACAGGAGCTCTGGCTACATAATGACATGTTACTAAGAGGTAATAAAATTGTAATCCCTACTAAATTAAGAAAACAAGTCTTGGAAGCAGCACACGAAGGTCACCCAGGCATTGTAAACATGAAGGCTAGGCTACGCACGAAGGTCTGGTGGCCGAAGATAGACAAGGACGCCGAGACCACCGTAAAGAATTGTAGAGGGTGTACTCTGGTCACTGGTCCGAATCCACCAGCTCCAATGAAAATGCGTGAGCTACCTACACAGGCTTGGGTCGACACTGCTATTGACTTTTTAGGTCCCCTACCGAGTGGTGACTACCTTCTTGTGATAATCGACTACTACAGTCGGTACAAAGAGATAAAAATCATGAAATCTATCTCTACACAAGACACCATTAAGGTATTAAATGAAATCTTCTCCCGGCTTGGGAACCCCTCTAGTATCACAGCCGATAACGGACGGCAGTTCACAAGTCAGGAGTTTAAAGCCTTTTGCAGCGAACGAGGGATCACTCTTTTCAATACAATTCCCTATTGGCCGCAGCAAAATGGCGAAGTCGAGAGGCAGAATAGGGACATTTTGAAAAGACTTAGAATCAGTCAATGTGAAAAATCTAACTGGAAAGACGATTTGTTAAAATATTTAATGATGTATAATAGTACTCCTCATTACTCCACAGGAAGGTCACCATCCGAGCTTTTCTATGGGAGAACATTTAGAGACAAATTGCCCTTTTTAGCAGATTCAGAATTTAAGTACAGTGAGCTAGAAGCAAGAGATCGAGATAAAGAAAAGAAAGAGAAAGGCAAGAGAAATGAAGACCGGAAAAGGAAAGCTACAGAAAGAGATTTTGAAATTGGAGAAAAAGTGTATGTAAAAAACTTATTTAAAGAAAATAAATTAGCACCGGAATTTAATCCTACAACGCACACAGTTGTGAACACTGAAGGCTGCGACATTAATGTAAGAAATGATGTAACAGGTCAAGAATACAGGCGAAACGTAGTACACTTGAAGAAAGTAGGAGGCCAGTGGACAGTCGTTAACAACGAGGAACCAGCTACTTCGCAGTCAAGAGAAGTACCTATTACTACTACTACCCAAGAATAAATTACTATTTTCATATCTGTATAATTAATTAATACAATTCACATCACAATCTTGATTTCACGAATTTATATAAAATAAAACTTAAATCATTATTGTAATTAAATTGATTGATTCTAATTAATATTATCATATACATAAAATTTAATTATATTAAATATTTATTAATAATAAATATCTCGATTCTAAATTATTGCAATTAAAATGATTTGTAATTACAATGATTATTACAATGAAATTGATTGATTCTAATTAAGGTATTTGTATTCATTTCAACCCCGAGGTAAGCAAATTACCACTGTATTTAGCTGTCTAGAAAATAAAATAAAATTTATAAAAAGGAAGAGATGTTATGTATAGACTATTGTAGTTATGCGGAGAGCAATGGCCGCTCTGCGCTCAGTCTAAGTCGGGCAGTCGTGGCGTGCGGACGTGTAACAGTGCAGTGTCTACTTACTGGATTAGTGCGTGTGTTAACACCTACTTACTTCGAATAATACTTATTTATTCTAATAAGTATCAGGACATAACAGAAACAAAAGAATTGATTTGTCGTGGAACTTAAAATTTGAATTCTTCTTCATTTCATTCTTTATTTTGATCTTCTAGTAAAAAGTTTTAACGTTTTGTTACCAGCTAGCAATATTTTATTTTAATGTTATTTATTTTAATGATTTAATATTTGGATAGTTAAGTAAGTAATTAATGTAAGCAATTCGCCTTGTGATTGGTTGAAAATGGTCATCCAATGTTACGTCATCCGTCTTCAGGTACTACGAAGTTTGGTATCCAGTTATACTATAATATCCTGGGACGATTCGCTGACCGTGAAAATATAACCAGTTTAAATGACATCACTAGTTAATGCTTGTGTGTGTGTTGTCCAACCGTTTGTCATTTGTGTTATCTATCATGTTTTTATCAAAAAGTGATGATTGTGAAGTTATTTGAGACCTAATCCCCAAATATTTAGTGGTAAAGTTGTTGCTTTATCTTGTTGTTATCTTTAGGCATGATAAAATTGGTATATATAGGAGTTTGTTTAGGTTATGACTTATACTATAAGTTGCAAGTATCGGGTCATGTTTTTGCGTTTTTTTGTCACAGAAACTGTTATGTTAGCTTTGCCGAAAATAAAAGACGTTGAAATAAATTCTAGGTTACTTTATACACTACTTTCTTCTTGACCCAGACAAGAATACACTATTTTTTGAGAAACTTTTTAGTGTTATTCTTTCGTTTTGTTACTCGACCTCATTTTATTATGACCATTTGGCGGGACGTAGCAATCTATTGGCTAACTGTATGGCATTCATCACTTACGATACAGCCAGCGATTTACATCTAATTAAGTTTGTTGCCAAATCTCGAATCCACTTGTTTGTAAATAAAACTTGTTTATCATGAATATTGATTAGGAAGGCATTTTTGTCACATAACTTATGTCTTTTTAATAGCTATTCACATAATTTGTGTTATCTACCCTGCGAAACACTAGGAACACTATTTTAGCGCACACACACTAATACAATTGTGACCTAATTCAGCCAAAATAAATGTGTTACTATGTGATTCTGTAAAAAAATACTTTAATTTATATTTTAACAATAGAACATTGAGCAAAGTTGCATAATTAAATAAGTAAAAGCTTACACACTCATACCCCCTCATTAGGTTTTTACCTGTGTCGCGGGTGGCATGGACAACACATATAACACATCACAATCACCTATGACCTAAAAACAAATATTTATCTGTCACATAAATATCTACCCCGGCAGGGAATCGAAGCCGGGACACCTCGCTTCGCAGGCAGGGTCGTTACCAACTGGGCTATTCAATCTAATATTATAAATAAAGAGTGTAATAATTGACTCGGTACCCTGTAATATTGTATAGAAAAGATAAAGTATGTACAGCACATTAATGCATAAACTTTGCAGTATATGTATGAAATAAAATAATACAACTTTCACCATTACAGACCTATTTGTAGTTTAATTGCCAATACATAGTAGGATTGAGAGTTGTCAGGCCATGCAAAGACCTCTAAAATGACTGTTGTCCAACATTAACAGTACGATCCTTTGAATTATGGACATTCTCAATAAATTTTGGCCTTCACCCATCCAAATTCCATCAGCATCCATACTTTTTTCTTTTTTAAGGTTCCAAAGTCAAAATGAAAAAAAATTTTTTCAGGGTACATCTAAAGAGAGATGATTTTTTTTCTCGTCTACCCCATGCACCATGGTGTGCTGTATAATTGAAAAGTACTTTGAAAATATTAGGTATTGGTCTGCCTCTGCATTGACCGTTGATCGTTTTAGAGGTCTGTTTGTGCATTTTTTGGCTATAAAGTGCTAGTTTTTCCTAGACTCAAGGGGACACCGCCCCACCCCCTCCCCTCCTTTAAAGGAAAAAACTCCTCATTTTAATGAAAGGCTGATCACTCACAGTCTAGACTGATATTCAATCATATTTTTACTAAGGGTAATTAGACCAAGATATATTAATGATCATTTATTTATTTTCAGAATGGTGCATCTGGATGTTAACAGAAGAAAAATGTCCCGCCATGAGAAAGCTAAAAGTGGCTTTGTAAGTACAAATCACCTTATACAATAACTTCAAGTGTGGGTTACCGCAAAGATTAGCAAATTTTTCTATGGATTATACCCTCGAAACAAACTTTTGAAGTGGTTGTTGGAGGCAAAAATAAATGTATAAATATATTGACAAAATATGCTTTGACTAAATATCAAAAATTACAATTAAGTATTATATAAATATATTCAATTACAAATATTTTGATTCAGTTGTACACCTGCATATGTATACAAGGTGTAACAGGGGTGGTGAATCAACCGTACCCCACAGGTGGGAGGCCTCAATACCTACCAATTTAACCCCCATGTACATTCACTAATAATCAGTGGAAACAAATCCGATTCTTTGAGAAAACTTGAAAATACAGCCTAACATTTGTCCACTCTAAAACTATCCAACCGATATGCCTTAAAATGGTTTCATTTGAAAGGCAATAATCCGAAAGTGGTTTGAGATCACTAAAACAATGCATTACGCACATTTTCGATGTTCGCATTTTCTCATACAATTTTTTTTTACCTAGTAGCACACGCCGGGTATCCACTAGTCTATGCTAATATTATAAAGAAAGATTTGATTGTTTGTTTGCATTGAATAGGCTAGGAAACTACTGAACCGATTTGAAAAATTCTTTCACTGTTGGGAAGCTACACTATCCCCGGGTGACATAAGCTATATTATATTAAAAAAAATTAGGGATCCCTATTAAAACTCCAATAATGTAACCCCAGGTGTAAAAAATATGAAACCGAAGCAATGCAAGGGCGGTTACCAGTTAATAATAAAGATGCATCCAATTCTTCATTTGTTAGCACCTAAGTATATTTTTCTTTCCTGGGTAAGGTATGGGATAAGAAATCATTTTAAAGTTTTACCACTAAACCTACGAGTATTGCATAAGGCTGAATTAAATATTGTAAAGAATGACTACATAATAATATTTAGGTTGGACATTGGATAAGGATCTTTCAGGAATGTCTTTTCAATGTTAGTTCATTTGAGATGGTAATTGATGTCATACTATATCTGTAGATTATGAAAGGGATATAGTTACTTATGTAATGGCAGCAAAACAGGTGCGAAAACATTGTTTTCTTTCGTTTTAATTTTTTAGTAAAATAAATTCTAAAAATACGTAATACAAATGTTATTAGTTAATTTTATTGTTCATTTATTAAAACGTTCAAGATCTTTTTCGTGTCGCACTTACATTGAGATCATGCGATCTGAGAAGCAAGTGAAATGATAAGAATAGCTGACAACCATTTTGTCTGATTGTACCTTTTATTCAAAGGTTTGAACGCTAACACCCCAAATTCCGACTTCATTATTAAGTAACCCAGTCAAATATCATAAATAATCAAAAATTTCCTAAAATAACAGAATTCAAGAAATTTTAATAAGTTCGCAAAAGGACAACTAAAATGATTTGTGAAACATTACAAACGCCATGCCCATAATATATGAATTTCCTCATGGATCCCATTTTCAGAATAGAATTTCGATGGGACTAATCTGGAAATTCTCATCTTTCTAATCTCAAACTTTTGAATTAAGTTGTTTGAAGTCCATTTTTTTAACCAACTAAATTGAAAACATTACTTTTTGTAGTCGTTTAATTTAATCAAACTTTTTTCTGTTGACGTTACTTACACACTCAACGACAAACTGCAGACACATCTAGCGACACGCGACGCGAATCGCGAGCGTTATCTTTCCGAGTTTTCAGTTTTCAGTTGATTTCCATTACGCGCGGTACTGTTGTGAAAACTTGAAGTTAAAAAAGTGATGTAATAAGTTAAATTGTGTATAGGCGAAAGATGTAATGTGCTGAAAATGTTTTATAAATACTTTATGAAAAGTTTTGTGTGAAAAGTACTTTCGCAACTTAAAAGGATCTTATCTTGCGTGATGTTTTAATAGAAGGGTTAAGTGCACCTTGTAATAGTCATTACAGTTAATGGTTAATTTTTATGTTAATAGCGGGCATGTGAGCTGAACTGATGGTAAATGATCATTGGCTTTCACACCACTGACGTCGCTGATGCTTTCAGAAGTGGTGTACCAGTTGTTATCAAGATGTCCACGGTTGGCTTTTATAAGGGTGAAATTTAGCCTTATTTTCTCACTAATTAGTTTAGCTACCACACCTTTCGGCACGAACGTGAATACAGTAATTGGGGTGCGGCCGTGACATCTAGGCTTTTATCAAGTGTTAGAACTTAGAGGTGACGCTTCGCTAGACGTAAGGAGATCTATATTTGCATATATAATAATAATCCTTGGCGTAGCTATACACTAAGTTATCGTGTAACTTCTGGTCGAGTTCATATATCTGTTGCTTAGTATCATTTATCATTTGCTTAGCAACACGACATTGCATTCTTTGAATTATTTTTCTAGTTTCATCAAAAACGCGGCTTTGCTTGGGCAAACGGTTTCCTCGATCATACAGGATCTTAAGTGAACATATGGATATGGCACTGATATTCTGATTCGTATTTCAATGTACCTGATTGATAGAAAATAATTGGTGTGTGGTTGACTGGGAGAGTATGCTTTTAGTATTATGTCCGCTTTTATTATTCTACAAATTGTGTATGTTGCAAAAAGTATGGATGGTATAAACAAAGTCAATATAATATTGAAAGTAATTTTCAATTCTTATGTGGCTTACTCTCCTATCAAATTATGAGGACTCAAGTTTCCTCATAATTTGGTGCAGTACCTAAAGGTTTTATGGGTTTAGTATACATGCTTCCTATACTAATGCATCTCTCGAACAGCTTCATTACGAATTTACCGAATATTAATGACGTAAGGCATGACAACATGATGACAATATGATGTCCTCTGGAAGCTACATGTGGATGTTTATCAAACATGCATCGTCTGGTATTGCGTAATGCGGGCCCAGGTTCAGAGTAAACATAGTAGTTAGAGTGATGGTGTCGTAACTCGTATGTAGTGTCTGTGTTTTTACGTGGCTTTGTGTACTTCAAATGATGGACTTTTATATGGACGCCTGGGACGTCAGTATTATGAAAAACTGTAGTATTCTGGATAATGGATCGGATTATTGAAAATTTTCACAGATTGGTTTGTAACGCCTTGTTTTAAATGTTCCATAGGATACTCATATAAGATGTGTTAATTCCAAAACTCTCAAAGATGTGATTTTTTTACTTTGAAATGGTTTTGGTAGAACATTTATATGGAAAATTGCATTTTTTTCTGTAAATGATTGGAGTTTCAAAACATTACTATCGGGTATCCTAACATTCCGAACGCATCGAATCGAAAGCCAAACCCTCCAAATCGATATCTCATTGAAATCCTCACTTCCTTATCTTGTCACAAATTACAAATACCTATGCTATCGTTCATTCTAGCCAGTTTATTTATATCTAGGTGTTCGGATATTTCCGTGAACTGAATAGATAGTGTTGGTGATATGAAGTTTGATTTTGTTTGTGATCCTTTGAGACGGATTTTCCAGGTATTTGGCAAAAATGTATCTGTTTTGTGTATTTTTTGTCTTTGTTGCTTGATTGACTTTCAAGAAAGTAAAAAAAAACTTTGTTCTCCTAATCTAGTTTATAAAAACTGTTCTCCTAGTTTAGTTTATAAAACTGTTCTCCTAGTCTTGTTTATAAAAACTTTGTTCTCCTAGTTTAGTTTATACAAACTGTTCTCCTAGTTTAGTTTATAAAAACTGTTCTCCTAGTCTAGTTTATAAAAACTTTGTTCTCCTAGTTTAGTTTATAAAACTGTTCTCCTAGTCTTGTTTATAAAAACTTTGTTCTCCTAGTTTAGTTTATACAAACTGTTCTCCTAGTTTAGTTTATAAAAACTGTTCTCCTAGTCTAGTTTATAAAAACTTTGTTCTCCTAGTTTAGTTTATAAAACTGTTCTCCTAGTCTTGTTTATAAAAACTTTGTTCTCCTAGTTTAGTTTATACAAACTGTTCTCCTAGTCTAGTTTATAAAAATGCCGTTTTATGTGAACGACGGCGGGGTGGAGCTTTTTTGAAGCAAGTGTTGCGAGACACAGACGCGTCTATTTACTCTGTGGCCTATGCCATTGAGTTAGTCTGCGGTCACTACCGTTTCTTTGTAACACCACAGACGCGTCTATTTACTCTGTGGCCTATGCCATTGAGTTAGTCTGCGGTCACTACCGTTTCCGCTCTCGCTATCTCTCTCGCACACTAGAACAGAGAGGTTCGCCATGTTGAGTCGCGGTCGCTTGCGCGTGTAACATTATTATTTTGAGTCTTTTATAGTAAATGTACGTGAATCTCATAACATTGTGTTTCAATCCACGGCCGAACTCCACATCATTAAATAGCCGGACAAACCCCATTACAATTGGCGACCAACTTGCGGCCCGTGGATTGAAGTTACGACGCAATACGTGAAAAGACGCCATATTCGTTCATCAATTTTTTCGATCGTCATTTTTTTTCATCGTTGTATTTTTCATCGTCGTATTTTTCACACTCCTTATCACGATTGCGATGCAACGAGGAGGCAGACGACGCCGCAACGAGATCGTTGATGAAGATGAGACCGAAGTAGAGAAAACCCATGAAGGGCCTACTCATGATGGCGGATCGGAATTCGTTGCATGCGAGGCGTGCCCAGACCAACCTCACCAAGCACCCACGGCGAGCGGGGAAACATTCCAGATCACCGAAGATCAACTATCGAGACTGCTGACGAATGTTATGCGTAATGCACTTCTACTGAACGACAGTCGACCCAGCGAGACCGACACGTCATTACCTGCACATCCCACAGCTACACCCACGAGTCCCACGACTATGTCGACTTCGCGTGGCCAAGGAAATTTAGCTAACTGCACGGCGAGATTTGACGGAAGCGGCGAGCGAGATCCCGACGCAATCGAATCGTTCATCGACGCAGTCGAAATATATATAGAATGTACGAATGTCAGCGAAGAACATGCGCTCAAAGGATTGGCCATGCTGTTGAGTGGTGGCGCCGCGACCTGGTGGAGAGGCATCAAGTCAGACGTTACTACATGGACCGAAGCAAAGAACCGCATGCGCGCTATATTTGGAGCCCCGCGACCGGCGTATAAGCTTCTCCGTGATATATTCGCGAACGAACAAAATAGTGAACCTTCTGACGCATTTATTCCGCGAGTGCGTGCTATATTATCCCGGTTTCCGTATGAACTGGATGTGCGTTTACAATTAGATATTGTATATGGTTTACTTAATAGAAAAATAAGAAAACATGTCCCGAGAAATAGTGTCACTAGTCTAGATATGTTATTAACGAGAGCGAGAGAGGTAGAGGAAGCGATGAACGAGGTAGGTAATATAGTAAACACTTCTAAAGGTTTTGTGTGTTCAAACGTCAGCGAAGTTAAATCGCGCGTTCCCATTACCACTACCAGCGGTTCGTCCCCTACGCCTAGCTACACGAAGCGTTCTCGCATTCGCTGCAGTTATTGCAAATCATTCGGGCATGGTATACAAGAATGTAAGAAAATAGAGCATAAACGTAAGGTTAATTCATTAGATGGCTCTGTAACCAGACCACCTATTAGCTGTTATGGTTGTGGTCAACCAGGGGTTATAAAATCTAAGTGTGATACTTGCAGGAGCAAATTGTCTGCTAATGGTTCGGGTACAGTTGATTTTAATTCTGTTGATTTATTTCAGCGTACTGATATTTTACCCATAGTACAGATACGCATTGCTGGACGGAGCGGTGTAGCTATTCTGGATACGGGATCTACACAGAGCATTGCTAGCCCCATGCTGTACAAGCTTTTAGTGAACTCAGGGGTACAGTTTTCTCCAACCCAGCGTACTGTGCGATTAGCCATTAGATCACCTCAGGTATGTGATGCTTCATTTGCTAGTGTTCCAGTCAACATAGGAGGTCACACAATTCAGACAGATTTTCTCTATTTTAGTAACCCTAATGGTAGAACATTATTGGGAAAAGATTTTATTTCCAAAGCTGGAATAGTTATGAATATTCAGGATGGTAGTTGGCACTTTATTCATAACCCGAGCAAAAGGTTTGAATTTATGCAGTCCTACTATCTCTCACCGCAACCCATTGAGGTGATGCAGACTAATACTATGGATCCTAAACATTCTGGTCAAAGCGGACCCATACATGGCAGTCAACCTGACAGCCTATTGTTAAGAAGTGATGAGGGTCGCACTCTATTAGTTGATGAGAGGACAATTCTTAATGAATTTATTTGTAACAACGCAGGGCAGTTTGCTAAGGAGGGTCCAGCAACAGACTATGCTACTCACCGCATTAAAGTCAGCAAGGATCAGCAGCCCATCGCCTGCCAGCCCTTCAGAATGTCCCCGCGATGGAAGGATGCCCTGAAGGGGGAGTTGGACAAGCTGCTGGCTGCAGGGGTCATCGAAGAGTGTGAGTCGCCATGGGCGGCCAATGTAGTATTGGTTCCCAAGAAGGATGGAGGTATGCGCCTTTGTATTGACTATCGCAAACTCAATGAGGTAACGGAGCCTGACCGCTACCCATTGCCAAGGATAGATGACATCTTGCATGCAGCAAAGGCCAGTACCTATATGACCACGCTTGACCTGCACTCTGGCTATTTTCATGTTAATGTACATGCAGATGACCGTGACAAAACCAGTTTTGTCACACCCTTTGGTACATACCGATTTATACGCATGCCTATGGGTCTTCGTAACTCAGGAGCAACTTTTCAGAGGCTTATTGATAGATTTAAGTCTAACCTCACTGCGTTGAATGGCACTGTACTTGCTTATCTAGATGATATTATTGTCTTGTCACCTGGCAGCTTTGAAAACCATATGATGGATTTAAAATCAGTATTTGATAGGCTTGCACTGTTTAACTTGAGAGTTAACCGCAAGAAGAGCTGCTTTGCTTGCGACTCAGTCAAGTTCCTTGGACACATATTAATGCCTGGGGGTATCCACATGGATCCCGACAAAACTGCCGCTATTACTGCTATGACCCCGCCACGTAATTTGAAACATTTAAAGTGTTTTCTTCAAACTTCTAGTTGGTTCCGGCGTTTCATCGCTGGCTACGCAGAGGTAGCCCGGCCTCTCACCAACCTGTTGAAGAAAGACAGCGCCTGGCACTGGGGAGAGCAGCAACAGCAGGCTTTCGACCGCATCAAGACCTTGCTGTCGACCGCGCCGATCCTGCGGCAGGTCGACGACTCCTTGCCATTCGTCCTACGGACGGATAGTAGCGGGTATTGTCTCGGTGCTGTATTAATGCAGGGCGAGGGGCCCGATGAGCGGCCCGTTGAATATGCCAGCCGACAGTTAAACGCTGCTGAAAGGAATTATACAACCACCGAAAGGGAGGCTCTGGCAGTGGTGTGGGCTGTACACAAGTTTAGGGGGTATATAGAGGGCTCACAAGTAATTGTTAAGTCCGACCATCAGCCCCTACGATGGTTAATGAGCACCAAATCACCTAGTGGAAGGTTAGCTAGGTGGGCGTTAACCTTGCAAGAGTTCGATCTGCGAATCGAATATACACCTGGGAAAGCGAATGTCATCGCAGACACGCTCTCCAGGTCACCTTGCACACAGGAAGCAGAAGCTAGTTGCGATGTATGCTTGGCTGTCACAGATTTTCCCTCGCGTAAAGCTAACAATATTCGCGAGAACCAATTAAAGGATCCGGAAGTACGCAAAATTATTGAGGACCTAGAGTCAGATGACGCTCCATTTAGGGGGAGACACTGGTCCAATTGTGGTTATATACTTTCTGATGGTATTTTGTATCGTTATGCACCAGAAGCCGACGACGAGGACGCCTGCTTAGTTGTCCCGGAGCACGAGCGAGCTCAGGTGTTGGCGGAGTATCACGACGCGCCTACGGCCGGCCATTTCGGGGTCGAACGCACCCTGCAGCGTATAAGCAAGCGCTACTATCGGCCCGGCATGCGCAGTTTCGTTACTGACCATGTGAAGAAGTGCGTCGAGTGTCAGCGCTACAAGGTAGACACAAAGAAGCCAGCGGGTCTTGTACAGACTCCCGCTACAGCTCGGAGATTCGAGGTAATATCTATTGATTTGTTTGGACCACTACCGGAAACCGCATGTGGCAATAAATGGATCCTTATCGTTGAGGACGTCTGCACACGATGGGTGGAAATTTTCCCGCTGAGGAACGCCACAAGTCTAGAGTGCGCAAAAACACTCATTGCAGAAGTTTTCTTGCGATATGGTGTCGCCCGTCGCATGATAAGCGATAACGGAGTCCAGTTCGTTTCCGAAGTTATGCAACAAGTATGCCATGTTATGGGTGTCCAACAAGCCTTGACCTCATTTTATCATCCCGAAGCGAATCCAATTGAAAGGAAGAATCGCGATTTAAAACCACAATTGGCGATATTGGTGGGTAAGGATCACTCCACGTGGGATACGTTTTTACCAGCGGTCCGATTCGCCATGAATTCGGCCGTAACGTCTAGTACAGGTTACTCTCCTGCTTTCCTAACGTTTGGCAGGGAGCTCCGTGCACCGGCGGACGCTGTATCAGACATGCGTGCAATCGTCGAAGGAGATATCTTCGTGGCGAGCATCACCCCGTTCCTGCGGCGGCTGACCACCGCGTTGATCGAGGCGCGCGACGTACACGAGCGAGCCCAGTCTACTCAGAAGGCGTACGCAGATGCAGGTCGCCGAGCAGCACCAGACTACGAGCCCGGTTCTCTCGTCTTATTAAAGACGCAAGGGTCCAACGACACAGGTAAAGGGCAGACAGCCAAATTCATTCCTCGAAGGGATGGCCCCTATCGAGTGCGCGAGGCTGTCGGTCCTGTTACTTATTTGTTAGAGCGTGTTAGTGACAATGTGCTTCTGGGGAAGTATCACGTATCGCAACTCACCCCGTTTGTCGGTGTTGACCAGCCTGCGGTACAAGAAAAACGTAGGCGTGGTAGGCCACGAAAAAGTAGGTGCTAGCACGAATGCGGGGGCGCTTATTTCGTGCTAGAGGGGGAGTTTGTAACACCACAGACGCGTCTATTTACTCTGTGGCCTATGCCATTGAGTTAGTCTGCGGTCACTACCGTTTCTTTGTAACACCACAGACGCGTCTATTTACTCTGTGGCCTATGCCATTGAGTTAGTCTGCGGTCACTACCGTTTCCGCTCTCGCTATCTCTCTCGCACACTAGAACAGAGAGGTTCGCCATGTTGAGTCGCGGTCGCTTGCGCGTGTAACATTATTATTTTGAGTCTTTTATAGTAAATGTACGTGAATCTCATAACATTGTGTTTCAATCCACGGCCGAACTCCACATCATTAAATAGCCGGACAAACCCCATTACAAGTGTGTATTTTACTTTTTATTCAAGTTAGCCTTGTCAGCTCTGCTGTAACGTTAGTTTGTTCATAACAAGAGTATTCCATCTGCTTTCTTCTTTCTTGCTTTTATGGGGCTTAGGAGGTGCATATCATGAATCAGTTTATCAGTCAGGCATACACCGCATACACTTAATAAACCTTGTGTCGTGTCTACTTGTGATATGTCCTCAATATACGGAATTCCTATCATGCTTCATGTGGTTTTCCTCAACGTAATTTGTTCCATAATGATCAGAGGTGACGATTGGATCTATTTCTAGGGGCGGTAATTTTTCATGTGGATTATGGATGATATCCACACACCTTTCATTCACTAATCCAGTTGTGGATGCGTTCAGTATTTCGCACCAGATTTGTACTTTGGCTAATTTAATATGGGCTTATTCATACATTTTATTGAAACTATTCTTTTCGACACACGGTCATTGTTTGCTAGGTTATCTGCAGAGAAATAGCCCCTACAATACAGCAGATGCCTTGGACATGTACACAGGCTCTGTATAGAATAAAGAACTTTCTCAGCTCAATTTTGAGTTGACTCAAGTTAGTAGAGTGCAACTTCACGACATCTTCGGAATGCTCTGTTCTACAAAATCCCCGTTTGTAACACCGTCAAATAGAGTCAAACTGCGCTTGTCGTATGTCATGGATATACCTGGAAACCTTCACCGGTTGTCGTTTCTGCGAACTAGGTATGTCGTCCTTGCAGTTTTTCCGTTAGTGCCAGTAGGTAATTATTCGTATGAAGGAATTCGTGCATTATTAACTGGTAAAACTGTTCATGCTATTAGTTATATGAGTCATGCGGTATGCTATCTTTACGACCCCCGTTTCTCCACCTCGACCAGTTTATGACTTATTGTTGCATTAAGTAAGTGGTTCTTTTTTTATGGAATTAGAAGTGGTAGGTATATGAAGAAGGAATTTAAAAAAGGCTTCCGAGGGCTTGCCATATAGTAATCATGACACATATTGTGGGATTTGCGATGTCTAAAATCTTTATAACTTTCGGTATTATGTATTGAGTCAGACCTAATTGCCATGTCACGCGTCGTTAAGTAGGGAGAGGCCCTTCTTCCTAAGTTGAATGGTTAGGTTAGATTAGAGCCAATGCCCGCTATGTCAAAAACAAGAGAATTACCACTAATTTTTCTTTATATTTTTCTTAATATTTACATTAGTATTCTCCACTTGCCTATGAATATGCTAGTAAAACGCGACGGTACTGATCAGTGACGTAGGTGTAATGATGGTGGTATGTGATGTGATGTAAGTTAAGTACAATGAGTGCGGACAAAAAGTACAACAGTCTGCCTCGTTTGAGGCGGAAGGAGACATGGCGGAGGAAGGGGGTGAGTATTGTTCTTGTTTCAGTTCTTGTATGTGTCTGAGTGCTTTGTCTCTGTCTTACATTTTTAATGATAGCAAACGGTTGGGTTTTTGTCTGTTGAGCTCCTTGCTTAGCACTTTAGCAGGCAGTCAAAGAGAAAATGAGATTCAGTAGTAACCCTCTGCACTCAAATATTTGAAAGCCACTGTTATACAACTACTACGCGTTCACTCTAAGTTTGCCCTCGTCGACCGTTACGATTTAACAGCTAACGGTACGGTAGACAAAAAAGTAATCAAATAATTTCACTAACTTAAATAACAAATTACGTTTGCCACTGTGTAAAACAATTTCTATATTAGTCATTGTAGCGACAAAAATCAACGAACGTAAAATAAATCAATAGAAAAATAATTTAACGAAAGTCACATCAAAATAAACAACAAACTCAAGAATGCACGCGGCGCACAGTGCCTCAAAAATACGCGACTAGCGTTGCTGTCCGTACTAAATGAGCTGCGGTACGAGGAAGCGGGACGGGAGGTAAGGGCAAACTTAGAGTGAACGCGTAGTAAACTGTTAAATAAATGTTACATCACATAGGTGTCATAGGTTTTATATGACCTGAGTTTAAAGTTCATATCTGCATTGCGGTATTTTGAGACTAAATGGACTAAGATTTTCAATTTCCGACGTCTGCAGTAGTTGGAATTTCAAAACTGTCCACGGTCGGACTCAACAAACAATCGGCTTATATTCAAAGACATTGACGCCTTATCTATGAAAAACTCAAATAAACAAATTAACACCTGCAGCGAATTCAGCGGTGAATAGAAAAAACCTAACGTATATAGTGTTATTAAACTGACGTACGTGATAAAGCGCTGAAGGTGACTGGGTTTGTAGGACGCGACACATTCCTAGATAATGTCAAGTGTGCGGTGTGGCGGTGTCCTTATATTGTTTACTATGCTAACATGTGTACCTAAAGCAAGTGATGGATTCTGTTTTCAGATAATTTGATAATGTTTATTCTGTTTCTTTCCTTCTCGCTACTTGCTTGGCCGGCGATGTGCCGCTAGTGTCTTTCGTGTTTTAAAATTTATTTATTCACTCTTTGTCAAAGCCCAATCTATGGCGATGGCGTAGATATACATACTACTATAGAATATGTTTTTAATAAACAAACTTAAGTACAGCTTCGTTTCAATTATTCGATTCAGTAAATTATAAGTGAAGAACAAAATTCCATGTTTTGTTTATATTAGGTTGTGCAAAATTAAATATACTGGCAAAAGGTGACCGAATGGGTTTGATTCATCCATTACATAAAAAATTGCATTCAATGTCATGACTGAATAATTCATTGACTACTACATAATTTTCCGCCCACAACTAAACTTCTTCGAAATATATCGAACGAACAGGTTCTGCTTGCTTAAATGTTCTGTCTGATTGAATACTGTAAGATAGCTTTTTGAAACGGGTTCTACGATTCATTTTATTTAAATACTAGCTGACCCGGCGAACTTCGTATCGCCTAACAAACTATTTTTTTCTAAAATAAAAGTAGCCTAATTTACTCCCTGTTACATCAGCTATCTGTCAGTGAAAGTCCCGTCAAAATCGGTCCAGCCATTTCAGAGATTAGCCGGAACAAACAGACAGACAGACAAAAATTGCGAAAAATATTGTTTTGATTTATGTACCGTGTATACATCCAAATGCACTTAGTAAAAAGCGGTTATTTTAATAATACAAACAGACACTCCAATTTTATTTATTTGTATAGATGTATAGATATTCATCCCTCTCAATTTTCCGTAGCCATCCTCAGTTCTAGTGTAACTGGACATTTTGTTCTATACGCAATAGGCCAACGATTAGGACTAGCACTTACCATCCCCTGGGTTGTCCTAGGTCCTGGGGTCATTTATGTTTAGGGTTGCCAACTGTCCGGATTTTTCCGCACACTAGGTGCCAGGTGTCACGGAGCGCTAACAGCCACAGTTAGTTAATGACCCTAGGGGGGGTCGATATTTACGAGCTTTTGTAAAAGAACGCTCCTTTTGAAAACGTCGACCGAAGGGCTCTAAAAGATCGTCTAAAACAGTGACGTCAATTTTTTGAAGTGAAAACTTCTTTAGCATCGTTGTCATTTGAAAGTCGATGAAACGAAAAAGCGACAGTTAAAAGAGACAGACACATAAATTGAAGTGGGAGACTTGGTGAGTAGATGTATTCTGTGAACCGCATTAAGATTTTCACACAAAAATAGAAAAAAAAAACACTAAATTTTGGGGGTTCCCCATACTTAGAACTTAGAACTGAAACTCAAAATTTTTTTTTTCATCAAACCCATACGTGTGGGGTATCTATGGATAGGTCTTCAAAAACGATATTGAGGTTTCTAATATCATTTTTTTCTAAACTGAATAGTTTGCGCGAGAGACACTTCCAAAGTGGTAAAATGTGTGTCCCCCCCCCCCCTGTAACTTCTAAAATAAGAGAATGATAAAACTAAAAAAAATATATGATGTACATTACCATGAAAACTTCCAACGAAAATTGGTTTGAATGATATTTAGTAAGTAGTTTTTTTTTAATACGTCATAAATCGTAAACCGCAAAAAACATTGATCAAAGTTACAACGAACTACAAGAACTTTTATATTATGTTACTTGCTGCTACGGAACCCTTCATGAGCGAGTCCGACTCGCACTTGGCCGCTTTATTTTTATTTAGTACAAAATAGTTTTTGAAAGATAATTAAAACTGATACACGTTATTAAATTAATACCTTTATTTTTAAGGTTTCACTTCTACCACGTGTGAGTGCACACATTTGAATTTTTTTAACTACAATGCCCGGATTTTTTGAAATATTGAGACGGTAAACGGGTGGTTACGGGTTGTGATGACCACGAATGAAAGCTTATGAAATACTTTTGAAGTGAAAACTTTTTTAGGCGCGTTGGGCATTTTTTGAGATGGGATGAAACCAAACAGTTCGCGACACCGTCATCATTTTAATCGACACCTACCTGTGGCGCCATCTCTGAGAGAAGTACAGAACTATGGTTAATTTACAGCTCGTATTCAAGATTGCAGTTTACATATACCTACTTTATGAGGCGTTGGCAACCATTCGCTACATATATAATGAATAAAAAACAGTTCATTTAAAAGTATTTTCTGTACAATAAAGTATTTCCTGACGATTCAAAAAATACACATGTAATTGTTCAAGTTGTCACTTCTGTCGGCACTCCCGGAGTACCTTTTTTGTACAATGGTATAGTTGAGTAGCTACCAATACGACAGTCTCCTGCAAGCTGAG
The DNA here is from genome assembly GCA_951805285.1 of Thymelicus acteon. Classification (NCBI taxonomy): domain Eukaryota; kingdom Metazoa; phylum Arthropoda; class Insecta; order Lepidoptera; family Hesperiidae; genus Thymelicus; species Thymelicus acteon. Next base: position 2,559,476 of record OX638230.1, read on the forward strand.
ATGTGGTCATGCGGGTGATATCATGCTGTCGTCACGGTAGGTCAGTGTCAACTTGTATGCAAGTGGGTACATGTAAGAGTATTGTTTATACGGGGATTAACAGTGTTAGCAATTATCTAAAGATAATTATCTTGGCTAAGAGTAAACATCTTTTCTTCCTCTGATTATTAACCGATTTTTTTTTCTTCGTTTAGTAGCTACATATTTATTTTTATGTAAATTAGTCATACCTCCACCAATCCGCACTGGATCAGCGTGGTGGAGAATGCTCTAGGCTTATAAAAAATGGACATCAGCAGCAAGAAAGGCATCACTGATGCGTTGCCGGCCAAGAAAGAAAGAACTGGCTTTCAAGCCAACTAACTACTAACTAATATGTTGAAGCTAAACGAGACACCTGATGGTAAGTGATTCCCGTTGCAAGATAGTGGATAGATAGCATTCAGTATTATCTTTGCACCGTTGTGTGTGTATGTGTGTGCGCGTGTTTGTGTGACAGAGAAACATACGGTAATAATGAGTGTCCCCTGTTTTCTTTTTGGCTGGAAACATGTCGGAGACGGTGCCTGATAATCCCTATGGTGTTATTGATGTTCAGGATAGTGTCACTATCAGGTGGCTCTTCCGCTCGTCTGTCGATTAATCATCATTTATAGAATTAAAACTTATCACAATGCTAGTACTATTCAGTTAACTGGATTTTTAGTCTCGCCCGAATTGCTTCCCGTCTTTTCTCCATACTCGATCGTCTAGACTGCATGCCATATTGTTAGATACTTCCGTGGCACAACTAATACACAAAGGTGTGCCCGCTATGAAGTCATCTACGCCATGTCCGATTGATTACTCAACTCATGCGCAGTCAAGGTCATTGGAAGAACCTTTTTGATCAGATTCACGAGATTATAAAATGGTTAGGTGACTACATTTCGTAGTTTTATGGCGTTTGAGATGGAAAGGAGAATGTGGATTACCTGATCTTGTTGCATGAAGGAATCGGACTGGAATTAATCTGTGACAAAGGTTTATTGGTTTGATTTTTGTATCTGAGAGGCATTACAAAGCGTATCCTCCTTGGCGGTGTGGGTGAATTTTCTGCTGATAAGCTACGTGTTCTAGAAAGTTTTTAGTTTTGGAAAGATTTCTTGATTCTAGAAGGAGGCTATCTAGGGTATCTAGGCAGTTTAAGAAACGTCCAGCACGAAGTCTAGTGACCTATAACAGGAGGGATCTGGCTCCAGGGCATCGTTCGTTGCTCAACAATCTGCACCATAAGCAGGTGAGATTAGCTTTGATTCAAGGATGGATGGATGAAGTTTCTTACACTCTCAACTCACTTCTACTTCCGAGATAAAGCTTATGAAACGCCTGCTATCTTTTCCATTTCTATATCATCATCTTCATAATAAAGTTTGCTGAAATCTTGCTATTTACTTCACTAGAAAAACTATCTGCATCGATTAATATGAGGATCATAAAAATTAAAATAGATTCTCTCTTTCCATTTTGATCTTCATATCTCTTTCTGCTGAATACACGTGTCATGCGACAGGGATGTGTGAGTGAGATGAGGATATCGGTGAGTAACCGATGGAAATGCGGGTGGTTATGTCATGGTTATAATGATCAATTAAGTTTATGGACCATCGCCCGTTCGCGGCCGTATTTATAGTAATGCATTTAGTAAGAGAAGAATACTAGCTTGCTACTGACTTGCCTATAAGTTCTGTAATCCCTCGATTATAGCGTTCTTCACCATTGCGCTGAGCCTAGTTTATTTTCTGGACGTTAGGCCTTCTTCCAAAACATTTTACTGTTCCCAATTGCAAAAATTTGAACAAGTGAATTAGGAAATTGTTCTTGACTTACAATCCATTATAGTCCCGTTGGGCTCGGGGTACTTTTAACATATTGATCAAGCACAGAGATATACCTATGAATATAGACAACAAACACTTTTTAATTGATACTATAGGTATACCTATAGTAGAATAAAAAAATGTGCCTATGAGCGACGCATATTATTATAATGAATAAACGATTTTGGATTTAAAATATGGAAAACTCCTAGGAAGGAAATGTTTATTCCGTATATTCTCAGTTTTTCCACTTTGTACGTTATTACTAACGAGTAACCGCCCTCGCTTTGCTTCGGTTTTCTTATTTTTTTACACTTTGGGTTACATTATTGGAGTTTCATTAAGGATCCCTAATTGTTTTGAAAATATAATATAGCCTATGTTACTCGGAGATAGTGTAGCTTCCCAACAGTGAAAGAATTTTTGAAATCGGTTCAGTAGTTTCGGAGCCTATTCAATGCAAACAAAAAATCAAATCTTTCCTCTTTATATATTAGTATAGATAACTTATCAGCTATTTATTGTAAGTATGTATTCAGATCGCCTATAGATGCGGGACATTTATGTTCATTGTATTAAATATTAGATTGGCGAACTTGCGTATGCAGTGCGGGTTTCAAATTCGCTATTATCGGTCACGACCGGATACCGTTATTTCGAAGTTTTCGACTGTGAGACAGAGACCGAGTGATTCTTATTTGTGATAGTGAGACAGAGCTGGCAATATTTTTTTCCTTCACAATTTTATTTTCGTTATTTTTAAAAAGTTGACGTCAACGTCACTATAAGCATAAAGACATAATACATCGTCTGTCTGAACGCATTAATTAAAAAAAATACTTTAACAATGTAGGTGTTGTTTTTACTACTACAGAGTGATTCATTAGTAAAGCTTTTATTGGGGGTAAACATGAAGTATCTATAAAATGCCTAAAAAGGGGAATATTTTGTCGGGTGCGGTTACTGCTTAGACACGCACGTCACGTGATCCCAACTGTGGTGTAGACAAACCTTTTATTTCCACAGTAAAGTTATTTTAATATTTTAAATATACCTTTTTGACGTAGACTTTACATAATCATTTTATAAATTGTTGTCTATAATTACTAATATTATAAAGAGGAAAGATTTGATTGTTTGTTTGCTTTGAATAGGCTCCGAAACTACTGAACCGATTTGAAAAATTCTTTCACTGTTGGGAAGCTACACTATCCCCGGGTGACATAGGCTATATTTTCAAAAAATATTAGGGATCCTTAATAAAACTCCAATAATGTAACCCAAGGTGTAAAAAAATAAGAAAACCGAAGCAAAGCAAGGGCGTTTACTCGTACTTTATGAAGCCATTTTAATATTACAGTAATTATCACAAGTAATCATACGTCGATCCTTTGTCTGTAACGAAATACAAATTGATATTCACATAATTAATCGTACTTTATTTGTATGCAAATTTGAGAATGGTTGATAATGTTGATATGAATGTCATACATGCGTTACAATGTACTGCTTTCGAGTACTTGAATTAAATTATTTTTATCATCATCATCGTTGCCACTTCTACTATCGATCGCCACAACAACTAATTTGCAATAATGAGGGTGTTCGCCGTGGTGATGTCTATTTCTGTATCCGTGGTTAACTGAAATCCCATTGGTTTCCTCTTTATTCCTAGATGTCGTCCACTTTAAAGCTGAAGGAATAAGACGAAGACGTAAGAGACGTGAAGGCCGGTTCCTCAATGTCAACTCAATTTACCCATTATATTTTAAGAATATAAAGGAGAATTTCCTAGGGTTTGGGTCCAATTCGCGGTACTCACCAGGGGTGCTGGCAACTCAATGTGGCTGTGGGTATTGAAGTCTGAAAAGACTGAACTTTTTTGACAATCGGAAAATTTGTTTTGAATTTTAAGGTGTTTACACGGTTAATCTACGGTCAAATTAAGGTCCCGCCTTCATGTGCTTCTTGCCAAAAATCCTATCTCGCTATCGTTACACAGTCCTATTTCCAATAACTCTTGCTCCACAAATCTTATAGCAAGTGATGATAAAAATCATGCAATTCGCAATTTATGGAAAGTTGTGTAGGGGAGCTGGAGCTTTAGAAGATTTTTTCTTATCGGCACAATTCTGCGAAGCTACACGAGCAGCAAGACTATTAGCAGTAGACGTTATTTCATTGAAAATTTCCGTGTAAATATCTTCATCCCTCTCAACTAGGAGTTCGCACCAGCACTGCAGCGAAGCTTTGAAATGTAATGGTGATTAATCAACCAAAGACAAGTTTATTAAGCCCTCGGCAATAATAGTGAATGTGAATATCAAAAGACTTGTGACTTCGTTTGGATGGTTTCCAAATCCATATGAACAATCGCCGTGAACACGTGCCGAGGTATTGTGGGGTTTATCTGTGAATTGGCTTCACCTTTGGAACGCTGGGATTTCTCGTTGAATGTTGATTTATTGTTAATCTAATTTGTTTTGAACAGACTCCAAAAAGGAGAAGAGCTGAGTAATGTAAGGTCATTGACAATGTAGCAGTTCTTCAATTGTTAGGTCATCATTTGCAATTTTGCTATTGATGTCCCTCCTGCGGATCGTATGCAGCTTTCTCACCAAGAACATTGGCCGTTATTTTGGCCGTTTCATAGAACTATTGCATCACATTTAAAATGTTATTCCTCACCATAAGATCATGAGAGTGTTAGTGCGACGGCCGCTAAACGGCTAAAACGGCCAAGCCATATTTTTTACCTGAAATTATGGGGTTGGAAGAGTTAAGGCTCGTACAATCAAACTTTGTAGAGTTGGGAGTCAGGCGTTTTCATGTTTTATGTGATTAATTAATATCCAAATACGTTTCATCGAAATCCAGTACATTTATAATTTTAGTAGGATATTTTTAATTTTAAAGTATGTGTATATATATCATTTTTCTAATTGGCTTACAATTAAGCCATTTAAGTCGGTTGCAATACTCGCAATTACGTCGACTGCTCTGAAGCCTGCTTAATTCAGTCGATCATTTACGATTATCATAAGCCCATTGCTGTTATGATAATGATGTCGTTGCATTAGTAATACGAAATGGCAAACAGTTCATTTCCTTATTTAGGTCAATGTCATCAACCTTGCGAGCGGTCACCTATAAATATAGCCACTAGCCCCCTAACCAGTGTAAACAATATTTTGCTAATACTGTCGCAATTACGTCGCCTACTATTGTGATTTATTGCGTAGATCGGCGATTCACATGAACTTTATTTACTTGTATAGGCGAGTCGCATTTAAAATTCAATATTTTAAGTGGCGATTCGCACGAGGCATAATTATTTTTATGCGCTTCGTAGCCACTGGTGGTGGTCTGAAATTATGTCCTACGTCACGAAATATTAAAAATTAATGTTAGAGAGAAATTGCGATCTTCTCACAGAAGAATTTTAGTTAATTAGAAAAAATCGTCAACTTCCGACCTGACTCCTCTGATTGAACGCAGCTAGTTAGTTCCATGAGAGTAACTTAGTGGCTTACCTTCGAATTCACTACTAAGCCAGCTTCCAGTAGGCAATCAAAAGGAAATCGAATATCAGTGGAATAAGGTGCAATTTCACGATTTTTAAAAAACGATGAGCAGTAAGCCCAAAGATAAAGTTTTCGTCACTTTCTTTGGAAACTTTTGGAGAGGTGACAAGCCATTTGGTTTATTTTTGCACCTGATATCATTTAGAACGTAAATATAAAATTAAATGTTCTTGAGTGATTTGTTTATGTCTATTTATGACGCTCGCTTTTTGTTTGTTCACCTGGATCTTCCTATCGACCGTTGTTAGATTTTAGGAAACATTCCATTTTACTTTTAGTAAACAAAGATTTTTCTGTTACTTTGACCTATCTAATTATCCTTTCTCAATAGGTTACATCAAATGTTTCCCAAATTTGAAAGGTGGTACAGATTGTGTTCTATAAGCACTTGTTGTTCAAATATTGCAAATTTTTCAAAGATTTGTTATAGGTAAGCCCAACTTATACAACGTTGCTAGTAGATTGTTGTACTTCGTAAGTTCGTAATTACGTCTAAATGTGACATTTTAGCGTTGAAGATGTTAGGTATTTTCAGCAGGTGGGGAAGTGTTAAGCGGTCAAGCATTAACTTATGTCTATGACTTATGTGTATGTAAAAATTATGCAAAATTTAAATTGACTCGAAGCTGTTTAAATAGATTATGATGACATCAATGTCATTCAATGAGGTAGGGTTGTCAATTATTTTTTTATCATGTTATCTGAAATTCTGAATTTACAGCTCCGTAGATTAAACGGACCGAGTTATACATGTAATATGTAAGGTTTAAAATAAGTCTTTTTAATTTTTAATTATGAAATTAAATGTCAGTAAGTTTATATGTAGTCAATAAGTTTATATCAGTCAGTATACTGTAGCTGTATGAGAAATCACCGTGCTTTGTGTTTTCGCACAAACCGATCACTTCGCTTTATGATACATACCTATTAGAGATAGGTAAATAATGTAGTAATTATTTATTTATTTATTTATTACTTTAAAAGTAAGTTGACAACCCTACGCATGGGTGATCTTTCATTATTTTCAGTCTCTCTCGAGAGCAAGTGTCAGTGTATTAGCGAACCTCGCGGTGTCTGTACACTTACGATTAGATTGTGTCGTGATTTAATTATATAATAATATGTGCTTAAGTGCTTGTGAAGTTCGTATTTTTGTATTATATTCGCAGAGTTGAATGTATTTCAAAGTATACACTCTCTTCGTTGCTCATCTCTTCCGAAATCCCTATGTATATTTAAAACCGCGGAAAGCTACAAGTGTGATCTAAGGGTGTCTTTTCATTATAGTTGTCTATGAATTTGTTATAATTACCTGATTCTATAGGGTGTCTTCCACTAGTCCAAGATGTGATGTGGTCTGACGATGGGATAACTGCACTATTTCAATGGCGTGTTTAGCAATATTTAAAACAAGTTCCAATTTCAAAATCATTATACAATTCTAGTTGTAGTTGTTCTAGTAGCTATTAAGAACTCGTCGTACACATTAATTTGTATCTTAACGGTTAATTAGGGTAATCGTAAAGATTCGAATAGATTTCAGGGGACTTAAGATCCAGAAGATTTTCTAGCAGCATTGTCCAGGCTTCCTTCATTATGGAAACGAAATCCTGCCTTTCAGCTATTGGGTCTAATGCCCTCTAACGCCCCAACTCAGAGTCACTAACGGTTACTTTAATCGCTCCTTAGTAAATAATCACCATACATATTCTGTACTAAGGAGCGATTTAAGTAACCGTCAGTGACCCTGAGTTGGGGCGTAAGTTTTCCATTTTCTAGTTCTGCCTTGATCACAAATGCGGATATAAAATAGGGCTCAGTAAAGTACCTTCTAGGACAAATAAACATTGTAATTGTCACGTTCGTACAGTTCAGCCGCTGTATCTTGGCGCGCCTGAACTTCGCGCAGAAGGCTGCGCAGTAACATAATTCGCAAATACTCGGTACGCGGTGTATTATGTCCCAGTCACACGTTAGCATGTTCGTGTTGCCATCTCTGTCTTACATGCGCTAAAGTTCGCAAAGCCTATGTTCAGACGCGCCAAGTTACAGCGGCCGTACTGTACATTCGTTCATATTTTTAATTTTTTGCTACACAAGTAGCGAAGTCATTTAACATAATGACTTAGTTTTATGTAAGTAATTTTCTTTCTAATAGGTCTCAGTGTGTTGTGTGACATCCGTAAAGTGTTGATGTTTATGTTCAATTTACCTACCTGTTTGTGAGTTCATCAAGTGATTTTGTTTGTGACGTTATAACGATGAAATAAATTAATTACAAAATGGATACGATAAAAGTTGTGGGAGAATACGTTCGGGAGAGATCTCCTTTCTCGGTAAGTGTAGATAATATAATTAATTATTGTTGTAGAAATTCATGCAGGGGGCCATCCATAAATTACGTCACACTAATTTCATGACTTTTTGACCCTTCCCCCTCCTTGTCACAGCTCGTCACATTTGTGAGACCTCCCCCCTAGTGTGACGTCTCATATTATGTTTTACACCTAGAAATTATTAAATTAAATTCGATTTTGAAATGTGACGTCATGAAATTTAGGTCCCCCTCCCACCCCTTGTCACACAATGTCACACTATAGCACATCATGAATTGCCCATACTATTACAGAAACATTCCCTAATAATGTTGTTAACTCGTTTGAAAATAAAAATAAAAATTTCGTGAAACTGAAATCGTGAGATGAAGGTCAATGGGAATCGGCATTCTGGAGTGTAGGAAATTGGCAAGAAGCAAGGTCTCAGCACTTTTATTAGCACTAGTCAACATTGTTTAACTTGCAGCATTATATAAATTGCTCATGTTTATCTCATGTATAAATTGCTCTCGATATACCTATAAATTCAAAACCCATACCCAGTGGCGTAGGTAGCCCTAAGGAGGCCCCATATCAATATTTGTTGTGGGGTACCCTCAACGTCAGCTGTTAAATATAAAAGGAGTGCCAACTGTAGCGGTTGTAGGCCGCTGGCGAGCTTTTTTTTGGGGGTGTCAGTGGGGGGCCCTGTATAATTGATACGGCGGTAGCTACACCCCTGCCCATACCATACAGATATCTAAGTATTTATTATAGACTATAGACAACAGAGAAACTATGTCATGTCCTTATTGCAATGGTTGTCAATCCACGGTCGACTCCATTAATCCTTAAAAGGTGGGGTACAGTTAGAGCTGGTATATATAACGAAGGTTCAGGTCAGCTTGCAAAGAACAATACAATGTCGGAAGTATTTGTTTATTATTACTTTCAAACCATATAGAGGTGTCGGAACTTTGAACATTCTCTACCTGATAACCTTCGGTTAACGGGAGGGAAAATTGTCGCTTTGTGATATGACTGTGGTGTGCTCCGAATTTCTTCATAGCCCAATGTTAGTTCAGTACATGGAGCATAGACTCCTTCTAAGGAGGGCCATCACTTAAGAGAGAAAAGTTGAAAAAGTGTCCAGCTGTTTACTGAAAATAGAGGTTCCAATAATGGTCATTTCAGAATGGCGCTAGTGTGTGAAAAATAGATATGTGAACATGGCTGTTGCAGACGGAGTGAAGTTTGCTGAGTTATGCCAGCCGTAATGAATGGCGCTAGTATCTGATAAATAGATATTCGAACATAGCTGTTGTAGACCGCACCGAAGCGCTACCCGTAATTGGACGCATTTTTACGGACACTTTTCATACACAGAGATGGCCCTCCTTCTAGAGTAGACTCTATCCTCCATAGTTCGGTGGTACAGTGCCTCCAACTTATCTGTGAATTGACGGAGGGCGCTGTCGGAAGCATTGGACCAATCACTGGACGCAATTTAAGACGTAGTAAATGTCAAAGAACTTATGAATGGGGCGGAATTAGTTCAAATTTTCGCCATTTCACAGATAAGTTAGTCGCGCTCGCGTCACTCAATAAGTTTTGAGATGAAGAAAAAGCATTGAACATAGTACCCACTATATAAATATGTTTATTCAGTCTTTCTGAAATATTCTTCAATGTACCTGTATCAACAATGTAAAGATTTTAAGACATGGCGAGTGTTTCCAGACAAGTTAGAAATCGTTTCTTCGTCACTCGATAATAACTTTCGTTTTCGTTTCGTTATCGTTAGAGATAGCGATTGTTATACTAGTAGTGGTATACTTATCTATCGAGTACCGGTAGTAATGCTGGTTGGCTGTCAAGAGCTGATCCAATTTTCTTACTACGTGTAACTAAATAAAAATTACTTGCAGTTCCAAGCCTAATTGTTTATTAAAAAATATCTGCAGTACTAAATTAAACTGTTAATGAATTAGAGTGTGTGCCCGGGATATGAAGCGATCACTTGACGTCAGTACTCATTGAATTGAATGCTGAATTGAATGCCGATTCGATTAGCCCTAACAGGGTGCAGGACAATGCGAGCGTCATTGTTTCGAAATGTTCAAACGTCGGTATCGGCTTTTAGGGGTTCGATGCCGTTAATAGTATTTGGGTTAGTTACTCGTAAGTCGTACGTGCTAATGATATCCAAGTCAATCGTTATTACAAACGTTTACACATGCATGTTATCTCCCTCGACCGGGATTTGAATCAGGAACCACAAGAGAGTAAACAGCCTATACAGGGTTTCGATATATACCAACCTGGGTTCCACGGTCTAATTAATTAAATAAATAAACCTACTTTATACCCCTAGGATATCCTCTGTCGCGGTTGGAATGTACAACACAATAACACAAAGAGAACAAAAATGTTTTATCAGTGACGTAATATGTCCCGGTCGGGAATCTAATCCGGAACCGCTAGCTTCGCAGGCAGGGTCAATAGATTTGATATAATAGATCACGTCTGTAATAAATGACGATCACTACTAACAGTTCCTACGGCTGATTCCATGGCCGGTTAATAATAATCTGTCATCGGAATGTAATATCCATGAACTTTGTACCTGAATGTAAGTAATAATTAACCAATCGGTTCATTCCTTTGGTTACGTCAATATCTTTTGTTTATTTCTATCTATAAAATATAAATACTGTACGGGGGATTTTCTGCACCCTACTAATTATCGAGTGAATGTTTAGCCCCCAATTAAGTAGGTATTTTTTTATAAATGATTATATGTAATGCGCCAACAATACTAACACCAAGTTGCGATTGAGATAATGTGTGGGATGTGGCAGGCCTCTCTTGCTTTATAAGGCCTCATACCAAATCCGTAAATATTTAAAAAGTTATATTTGTTCCTTGGATACGCCAGACCCCACCTAGTACTTGTACATATTAAAATTATCCATAATTATTTAAATTACAGAATGTTTGTGTTATTTTATCAATTTCAAATTCTACCCATATACGCAAGGTATGGATTAACTTTGCTAATAACTGTAATACTACGCCGCTAACTACCGCCATGTTGGCGGTACGTTTTTATCATGCCATGCACACCGATTTCTTTTGCCGTGAGTACATTGTCTAACAGCGTCATCCTCCTTCCAGCTGGACACATGGTTCGGGCGGCCGAAGAAGGCGGGCGGAGGGCTGGAGCGCGGCTACGACACGGTGCCGCGGGGGGCGGAGCCCCGGGCGGAGGACGAGGAGCCGTCGGCGGCGGCCGAGTACACCAGCAAGATCGACGCGCTGGATGACGCGCAGCTGGAGCGACGGTTCGAGGAGATGCTGGTGAGTGAAGGGTCACTGAAGTTGTAGACTTGTTACATGACTTATCTGAATGAAAGAGTGAATGAATGAACGATTGGATGATTGATTGATGGATTGAATTAATGAGTGATTATTATTATGAAATAGATAAAAGAATGATTGATAGAATGAAATAATGAATAATTTTAGAAAAACAACATCAGGATTCTTAGAATTTTTTTGGAATGAATATGAAATGAATATGAAAATGTAATAACTGGGAGTAATCTGTGATTAGGGTTACGCGAAATTTCAAAAGTATCGATACTTTACTCGATACCAGTATCGTATCAAAAGTAACGATACCAAATTTTTTCGTATCCCTATCTGTGATGCATATCATCTTAAAAATAGGTCTCCACTCTGTGTTACAGAGCGTAGCACTTTCCTGCAGTACTGGTTTTTAATGCAGCTTGAAGTTGAAAAGTTCCAATAGAAGTAGTACAAAACACATAAACAAAACTGTTATGCAACAGTTTTATACAATTTTTAACAACACAATATTATGTGCAATTCCAACCCTTCGTGTAATATATTACAGAAATTGCTTATTAATATTTTTTATTCTTATCTTCTTTTGTTTTCTTGTTTCCAGACCGACATGAATATAGGAGAGAAGAAGAAGGAACCGCTTAGAAAATATTCAAGAGATCAAAAGAAGAAGATGCTTGTGGCATACAAATTTGTCAATGCTCAGGTTTGTTTCTTACCTTTTATTAATTAATTGATAAGTATTTCATAAAATTTAGGCATAATAATATTATTGAAACAAATTGCTGCCACACAAATGCTGACCGAATATGATCACAAGGTTTTCGATTGTCTTCGTTAGTTTTTCTACATTTGGTACAGCCATAAACTGAGTTTTATTGAGGCTCTGATGGGTTCACCAAAGCTGGCTTAGCTGGTTTTTTAATGAAAATCTTTTTCTTTCTAATTTCTAAAGATCGTCTGGAAAAGATCGCTAACTTAGCGATAAGGTCGCCTGGAAGAGATCGCTACCTTAGCGATAAGGTCGCCCTTTGAACTGACCTTTATCTTAATATTACTATGCATAATTGTATTTGGTGTACCAATAAAGAGTATTTGAATTGAATTGTTATTACAGGAAGGCCGCTCAAAATTTGAAAAACCGTCCGACTATGTCTCCTACCTCAATCAACCGGAGCTGTCGGTGGGCAAGCTCCACAGCTGTCTAGAGAACCTTAGGATATCGCTCACAAATAACCCGCTGTCTTGGATAGAAGAGTTCGGGAGTAAAGGCATCGAGAGTTTGCTGACTACTCTTAATGTTTGTTATACTAAGTAAGTACGTTTGTTAAATTTATGAGTTTAAACTTATCGGTATTATAAAATACGAATCGTGAGTAGTCGTTGCATTTAAAATAAGTTTATGATGTAGATGTGACTCTAGGCTGAATAAAACTGAAATCGTTTAGTGTGAGAGAGCTCTAGATTATTATTATATTGATTGGCAAAGAAATTGATATGTACCCTACTCTCCGAGCAACTCCAATAAGTAATTCGTGGATAAGTTTCTGGTTGGGTTGGATTTTGCAATGGTTATTTTTGGTCGGTGCATGCTTGAATTGTCGCATTTGTGTATTTTCACGCCATCTAGAGCCAGAGGAACCGTAGTATACTTATACGTGGCACGGATCTTGAGCGCTGAGACCTTTGCTCAGGAGCGATATTTTGGGCCAATTTGGTGGTATGAGGTGAGGTGCGGGTCACTGTGGGCGTCGGCGGCACCGGCCTGCGTCATGTCATGCAATGCGATTGGCCCGTCAAGTGACGTTAGAGCAGCGCTTGTCGTAATTCGTTCTCTGAACGGTCATGCCTTGCGACAACTGAATGACCATTCAATTTCACCTTTTTCGCCGAGCGCTCAAGACCGTGCCGCCAACTACACAGGGACTTATCTTATTTATGGAATCTTCAGACAACCTTCAATATTGTTGTGTAAAATATCATTAGTATGAAAGTGTAGGGACTTTTTGAAATGATGTTTTAATTTTTTTAATTACAGACAGGTATTTAGAAATAGAGTACTTAATTATTACCTATACTATTCTTTCATGCAATCAGTGGCAGCGGATTCTACCGGTAAGAACCAAAAGTTACATATGTATAAAGAACGTCTTAACAACAATATTAGTTTTCGGAAATTTATGGATGAATGAGCTATATGCGGCGAGAATTCGCTTGGGACTGAGTACATTCACTTTCAAGGTGTTCGGAGGTCTATTATAAACTAATAGTAACCGCTATCGCTTTGTTTCGGTTTTCGTATAAATTTCAGGTTTTAAAAAATCAAATATAGCCCATGTTACTCAGAAAGAATAGAGCATTCTTAGGTTGAAAGTTTTTTGAAATCGGTTCAGTAGTTTTTGGGTCAACCCATTAGAAAATAAACAAGCAAAAAATCAAAAGTATCCTGTTTATAATATCAAATTCTATTTAGTTGAATTGTAGTAGATATTTATCATCAAAATTCTTTAATTCATTGTTATCGTACTATTTCGTCTTTTTTGGCATGCTGTGACTACCTTTAAATGAGATTATGTGTTTCTAGTTAGCTAAGTTCTAAAATTTTAAGTCATGTATTACATTGTAATCTTGTTGGTGGTTCTGTGTAAATAAAATAAATAAATAAATAAGTTTTTATTACGTACGAGTAACCGCCCTCGCTTTGCTTCGGTTTTCTTATTTTTTTATACCTTGGGTTATATTATTGGAGTTTTATCAAGGATCCCTAATTTTTTTGAAAATATAATATAGCCTATGTTATTCGGGGATAGTGTAGCTTCCCAACAGTGAAAGAATTTTTGAAATCGGTTCAGTAGTTTCGGAGCCTATTCAATGCAAACAAAAAATCAAATATTTCCTCTTTATAATATTAGTATAGATTATTAACAAAAGCACGTGCCACCCGCAGCGACTCCCGCTACGACCGCGTGCAGTACGAGTGCATCCGCTGCCTGTCGGCCATCCTCAACAACACGGTGGGCATCCGCGCCGTGTTCGAGTGCCGCGAGGCGCTGCCCGTGCTGGCGCGCAGCCTGGACGCGCGCAAGCCGCACTGCGCGCTCGAGGCCGCTAAGGTGGGCTGTTGCGGCTGATGGTCTTTTTGATGTTTTGCTCCAGCGGAGAGGAGGTTCTCAAAATCTGTACATCGTCGTTGTGACTTTAAGACCTCTTATGTGTTATGTGCCACTTTGGCAAAATCACTTTTACGTCAAATGATTCTACATTTTGAAGCACTATCGAATTCAAAAACTCGGATGTGTGTACGACATATACATCGTAATTTATTCATCAAATTCAAAATTACCTGTGTGCTTGCTGAACAAAACTTTATCGATTTTTATCGATTCCCTCAAAAAGCTGATTTTTTACACATAAGAGGTCTTAAAGTCGCAACGACGACTTGCTCAAAAGAGCAAGTTATTAGAGGGGGTAAATCCGTTGGTACGTAATATTTTGCAAGTCGAAATATTAATAGTAAAGACTTACAATCTTATGTCAAATCAAAGTCAAATTACGGTTAGATCTTGTGTCAGAAGGGGGAGGAGTCTGAAAAATAGCATGTAAAAACATGGGGGGTCAAAAATGGCCAAGATTGTCCTTACGTAATGAACGGCCCCTTAGAGCTTCTTGTAATTCATGTTAGATAATTATAGTTAAATGTTATTAATATTTGCACACCTCCTTAGGCATATAGCATAGCATACGGTTGGATTTATTTTGTTTAACAATTCTCTGTGCACTATGTTCTTGCAAATAAACACTTTGTCTTTGACTATCTGCAGGTGCTAGCAGCGATATGTCTGATCCCCAACGGGCACGAGAAGGTGCTGGAGGCGATCACGATGGCGGGCGAGTCGGCGCGCCGGCCGCGGCTGCTGCCCATCATCGAGGGCTTGGAGCCCAAGGCGCCGGAGAGTCTCAGGGTAAGGACGTTGTATATCGTATACCCTAATGTAACGAAGACCTATGGCTAGCTCGGTTTGTTGAACTAAATAGTGACGTCATTTCTCTACAATAATATTATTTGTAAAGTTATTTATGAAAACAGACAAACAGACATACATCAAAATTATCTAATTGTTATAAAATTTTGCATATAAATTATAAGCGAAACGCTTTATCAAACTATTAGCATTGAATCGGTGACGTCCTTTTTGTTTTTTCCATTGCTCGACGGCGATCAGCTATCGCCTCATTTATATGCTTTTTAAATAACATTTCCAGTTGAATCTTTTGAATTATATTGTAGAAATTGTCAGGCAATTGGAAGGTAAAGTTAGTAAAAGTAAGAGATGAAACATAATGTCTTTTATATATCTTCAGAATGGCTGCATGCAACTGATGAATGCCATAATAACGGAGCCCGAAGAGCTGGAGTTCAGAATGCATCTTCGGAGCGAGTTCATGCGGACGGGACTCTATGATCTAATTGGTAAGGTTCAATTTCACTTGTCATTGTCAATGTAAAGTTAGAATTACACGACAAGTTGATGATGATGCCATACATAATATTTTTTTTAATGAAATGTGTCAATGAGATACTGAATTGTTGCTTTAGAGTAAAAAAAGTATCGGGGAAGTCAAAATTTGACGTTTTTACTGTATGTAAATTATCACCACTGGCATTAATTTCCCTATATCTGATCAGCTCGAAGGACCAACTTTTTTCTATTAATATACTATACATCTGTATGGAGCGACTGAAGAATGATTGAACTATTTTACGTTGCAGACGAGTTGCGAGCGGGAGCAGAGGAGGGTGGGCGCTCGATACAAATGAACGTGTTCGACAACCACGCCGCCGCCGACCAAGAGGAGTTCTTGGCGAAATTTGATGATGTCAGGTATGCCTTTAAATGAGTGGCGACGCAGTAGTGCACGTAGTGATACGTCCCTGCCATACCTGCGTCCTAACGCGTTGAGAATGACATTGCGTAGGTGTGGCCTACTACGCGCTAAAAGGGGCGTGGCCGTGTTAATGTTAATACGTAAAGTGATCGACCGAACAACCAAGTTGGGTGACAGTTTCTTCGACAAATCAATTGATTTTAACTCTTGTGGCCTAATGGGCTAAGTAAAGTGCATTTCGGTGCAGCCGTTAACGTCAAAGTTAACGCAGTGTAGCAGCGACAATACAAGCACATACACTATAGTTCGCTTCATACGTAACGTGGACGGGCATAAATATACGTGCGTGCCCCGTTCCCGTCCCGTGCGTGCCTCCGTGGCGTATGCGCTATCCTTTACATTTTCTATAAAACGATGTTTCCAAAACTTCACGTCCCGTCCCGTCCACGTTACGTATGCATCGACCTTAAGTGGACGCGGGATAAAATACATAAATAATAGACAATACAGATTAGTCTCCACGTAAAATTACTTTACAAACGTGAAATGCAATATCTAACTTTAAAACATTACTTCCAGGGTGGACTTCCACGACGCGAACGAGTGTTTCGAGCTGGTGAAGAACCTGGTGATGGACACGCCGGCCGAGCCCTACCTGCTGTCCATCCTGCAGCACCTGCTGTTCATCCGGGACGACGAGCTGATCAGGTATGGTTTATGTGCCCCTGGTACTTGCGCTATAAACTAGTACTTGTATTTTTTTAAGTTGCCGTTCACAATAAAAAATTTAAAGTATTAAAAAAAAAGTATACCTATCAGGAAAATGGTACACCTAAGAATGGTCGTTCGCAGCATTGAAGTATTATTACTAGCATCTAGAACCGACACCGTGAACACAATAATGTATGTCCCAATGAATTGGCGCCAATCGGCTTCAATTTTCAATGGATTCGTTCTATTTTGAAAGGAGAACGGGGGCTCAATTTTGAAAATAGAACCTCCCGGCGGGACACACATTTTGTTCGAGATGTCTGTTATGACATTATACTTCAATGGTTCGCGGTTATTTTTTGCAGCGCGACAGTAGCGCGAATGTTTGCGATTGTATCGTTACTTCGCGTTTCATAAAGTAGGTGTGGTATTCGGATGCAAACATCGCTGTTAGAACAGTAGCAATCATTAAAAATCTCTTTGGCTTCAACCGATTAATGGTCATATTGAGCACTGGTCCCGCCTCTTGAGGAGGCCTAGAGCTCGACCACGATGCAACGTGTTTAGTGACAAACCCAAGTGTCGACAGTTTTCATGCCGCCCAAGGTCCTCCGACATAGCTTAACGACTGATATCTTACGCCAACAACCGGGACCGACGGCTTTACGAGCACCCGAAGCACGAAAACGCTCAAAAAAAATTTGCCACTAGCGTGCACTGACCATCCGACTACCGACCGCGCCCGCTGTTGCTTAACGTTGTCGATTACATAGGATATGAATAGAAATAAGTTTTATTCGAAGTAGGTTTGTTACACTTTAATTACATTAATACCATTACTATTATTATTACTCCATGGTGTTCGCTTGGATAGCTACCACCCTTGAGCATGACTCGGCCGCCAAACGACTCGTCGTGCTCCGGTTGGGGGCTTGAGAGCCATTTGTTTCTTCCTTTTTCTTCTTTCTCTCTTGCCCGGCAACGCATCAGTGATGACTTTGGTGTTGCTGCTGCCCATGGGCGACGAAAGCCACTTACCATCAGGTGGATCGTTAGCTCGGTTGCCGGCTATTTCCATAAAAAAAAAACTTTTGGAAAGTCATCCAACGCCATCGCTTCAACCGTGAGTGGTCCCGGGAGAAGAAGCGGCAAGAAACTACCACCATAGTACAAGCCGGGCTATGAGCATCAATTTATCGTTTACTAAGTTCTCTATATATTTCACCAGGCCAGCATACTACAAGCTGATCGAGGAGTGCGTGACGCAGATCGTGCTGCACAAGAACGGCTACGACCCGGACTTCAGGGCCACGCAGCGGTTCAACATCGACGTGCAGCCGCTCATCGACGGACTTATAGGTGCGTACTGTACGTTGTATACAAATAGAGAAGATAAAGAAAGAAAGAAAAAAATTACTACACGTAACGAACGCACGAACACGTACTGCACTTCATATGCACACATTGATAATTACAGTATGAAGGTCAATGCATACGTAACGGGTTTTTTTCCCGTACGGGACGGGACATGAAGTTTTGGAAACACCGTTTCATAGAAAATATATATGATAGTGCATACGCAGCGGAATCCCGTACGGGACGGGAACGGGGCATGCACGTATATTTATGCCCCATCCCCGTCCCGTACGGGGTAAAACACGTTACGTATGCATCGACCTTTAATATGTTGGATAGGTTGTACATTGACAGTTGACTATGACAACGATACCGTAACGTAATTCATATTATCAAATACAGAATGAGTTAAGTTAAAGAACATTACTCATACTGGGCGTAGAATATCAGACGCGTAAAATGACAAATTCGCAAACCGTCTAACTAAAAAACAGATGTGTTGAAAAAGAGGGATTTTCTGAATTTCTACATTGCGCCGTTGCCTTCGTGATTTCTTCGTGTCACAATAAGATAACGAACAGAGTTGTTACTAAAGGTATATAAGTTTAGTATGCAGAGCCCTTAACACTATAACGTCGTTGCGACTTTAAGACCTATGTGTTATGTGCCACTTTTGGCAAAATCACTTTTTACGTCAAATGTTTCCACATTTTGAATTCAACAATTTAAAAACTCTCATGTGTGTACGATGTTTCCATCGTAATTTATTTATCAAATTCAAAATCACCTATGTGCTTTCTAAACAAAACTTTATCGATTTTTATCGATTCCCTCAAAAAGCAGATTTTTTACACATAAGAGGTTTTGAAGTCGCAACGATGATAACTCACCTGCCAAAGCAAGTGCGTCTCTTTTTCAGTTACACTGACAGTTGACTGTGACTTTCAGAGAAATCCCGGGCAGAAGAAGAAAGAAAAGTAGAAGAGCTAAAGACGAAGCTAGAAGCGGCGATCGCGGCGCGGCAGGAGGCGGAGGCGCGCGCCGCGCACCTCGAGGAGCGGCTCAAGCAGGCGGCCACGCCCACCGGGCCCGGCGGGCTCGCGCACGGGAACATCGCCGCTATCGCCAAGGTAAGCCAGTATTACCTTTGCTTACCTTTTGCTTGCAACTTACACGTATTAAATGGGGTTATCAAGATGAGAGTCAGTTGTTTCTCATCGCCGCTATCGCCAAGGTAATACGTTCTAGTGTTGTCTGCGGAATACACATATAGTACGGGGTTATCAAGCTTGAGAAAAAAAGAAAGAAATAAAATAAAAAGAAAGAAAGAACAGCTTGTTTGTCGACTTTACATAAAAAGTTAAGGTGAAGTTCTGGTACAAAGCTCAAAGTGGAAAATAGTATTATTTCGACTACAAATTGAGAGAAAATTGAGGGATATTTTTTTTTATATTTCAGGTGATCGGCAGTCCCGGCGGGCCCCCGCCTCCCCCTCCACCTCCTATGCCTGGAGGTAAGAAATTATTAAATGTGTATGCTTCAAAAGGCATTTTATATTTTTTTAACCAATTAATCTGGTTAAAGCCTTAATACAATTATATTTAAAAATAAATATTATATTTTGCCAGAAGCTTGCGTGATGTGGCCTGTTTTTTTTTTAATATATAATAAATATATATAATTTATTATGTCGAATTTCAAAAAAAATATCAATTCGTATGGTAAACCACACATTGCCTCTTATGCAAATTAACTTACGCTATACAAATAATTTTGCACCACTTTTTTCTCTTAACTTTAACGCTGCAAACAGTGATTCATACCATTATACACAAACCATTTTCAAGTTAAGCCCGGTGCATACGTAACGGGTTTTATCCCGTACGCACACCTCGCCTGAAAGGGAGACAGGTTGACCTAAAATGCCAAAGAAATCTGAAAGCGGGGTTTTATTAACAATTGATTTGACATGAAAAATCACTTTGAATCGAAATCCTAGCTGATCCCGTTCTTGAGATATGTACACTTTTCACTTTTTATGTAAGCACGTATCAACGCATGCATGAAAAACTATCATGTTGGTCCAATTCTGGTATTTTCTCATTGTGTGTGTGTGTGTGTGTGTGTGTGTGTGTGCTCGCGTGTTTATGTGTGTGTGTGTGTGTGTAGATATTTTTTCCACACCATCTAACCAGATAAATATCACGGCGCGTTTTGTTTAAAGTAGTATCCCCTGTAGGCCTAATCCAAGAACTTTTTATAGCATGTTTATATATGTTGCGAAGAAAATGTGACTACTGCTTTTTTTAATCGACTCGAATATGTTAGATCTTCCACCAAATTAATTTTGAATCGATTCCAAAATTTTAAAATTCCCTGTGTACAGATTCACCGGCCTGCTCCGACCATAAGCCTAAACCATCGTTGTTCAATAATAAAATTCCCTCTTTTAAATGATCAAGTAAGACATGAATTTTTAAAGTTTGGGTCACTCCAGTGCTTTCTAAAGCGGTGCGCAGCTGATTCAAATTTTCATCTAAATTTGTAATGTCAGCACGTTGCGTAGAAAAACAATTGTGGACAATTTTATTCATTGTCCTAAAAGCAGCAACGTATGGCTGTAACTTGAATGGACCAACGTGCTCATAAATTTAAGTAATTAACCAATATAATATATACAATACACCAAATTAAAAAGCTCGGGTTATTAATTTATTATAAGCATGCGACCTCTGAATATCAATTGTGGGTAGGCACACGGTACTATGCGCCACCTGTTGGTCTTTTGCACAACTTAACCTTTCAAGTGCATTAAATAAGTATTAAATTGTAGATGGTCGGTGTTTATATTATAGAAAATCTTTGATGCCAAACTTGGCACAATTTAGCACAGGTTTAAAGTTTTAATTTTATTTATTTATTATTAAATTGTTTATTAATAATAAGTTGATATAATTAATATGTGAATAAGAAATAATAAATATTATTTTAATGTTAATATATAAACATATTATACATATAAACATGCTATAAAAAGTTCTTGGATTAGGCCTACAGGGGATACTACTTTAAACAAAACGCGCCGTGATATTTATCTGGTTAGATGGTGTGGAAAAAAAATCTACACACACACACACACACATAAACACACACACATAAACACGCGAGCACACACACACACACACACACACACACAATGAGAAAATACCAGAATTGGACCAACATGATAGTTTTTCATGCATGCGTTGATACGTGCTTACATAAAAAGTGAAAAGTGTACATATCTCAAGAACGGGATCAGCTAGGATTTCGATTCAAAGTGATTTTTCATGTCAAATCAACTCTTAACAAAACCCCGCTTTCAGATTTCTTTGGCATTTTAGGTCAACCTGTCTCCCCTTCAGGCGAGGTGTGTACGGGACGGGACGTGAAGTTTTGGAAACATAATTTCACAGAAAATCTATACGATAGTGCATACACAGCGGAATCCCGTACGGGACGGGAAAAAACCCGTTACATATGCACCTTTAGTTGGTTGATACAATTGCGCTCTTGAATGAGGCGTATTATGCATGCATTGTACTTGGTAATCAGTAATGTACTGCATATTGAGTGGAGCAGCGCATGTTCTGACGTGTTACAAATTGTTTTTTAAAAACTGGACAATACAATAATACCTTTACAATATAATAACACTTTTGTACACCACTAAATTAAATTCTTAAATAAAAATTTAAAAAACCCCACAGTTTTATTACATTAAACATAGCTAAGAACACTCTCGTTAAGTCACCTTTCAAACAAAACAAAAAAAACTTGATCAAAATCGGTTCATCCGTTTGGAAGCTATGGTGCCTCAGACAGACATACAGATACACAGACACGTCAAATTTATAACACCCCTCTTTTTGTCGGGGTTTAAAATGTCAGTTACTACAGACAGCTAATACACGCCGGTGAAGACAGCAGGCTCTCCTTTTTAACCAACTTCAAAAAAGGAGGAGGTATTCGACTGTATTTTTTTTATGTTTGTTACCTCAGAATTTTTGACTGGGTGAACCGATTTTAATGATTATTTTTTTAATCAAAAGCTGGTGCTTGTCATGTGGTCCCACTTAAACTTGAGCGAGATCTGATAAATAGTTTTTGAGTTGTCCCTAATTTTGAAGTTGGTTACTTTTTCGCCTTTTTTCTTTTTTCCTTCACTTTCTTCTTTTTCATTGCACCTTCTTGCATGAACTGCACTACATGTTGTATGTATGTATTCTAGGAGCCGGCCCGCCGCCGCCCCCGCCGCCGCCTATGCCTGGAGGTAATGTTTATGACAATAACAAACAAACGACCAAACTGACCGATGGTAAATGGTCATTGCTGCCGATAGTTGACAACTATCATTTGTCACAACATCATCAGGCTTGAGGGAGCGTCGAATTAGCTCTAACAAAACCTCTAGCGCCCCAACTCAGAGTTAGTAACGGTTACTTTAATCACTCCTTAGTAAAGAATCACCATACTAATTCTGTACTAAGGAGCGATTTAAGTAACTGTTAATGAATCTGAGTTTGGGCGTAACTCCGCAATTTAACTGTTGATTCTCGATGAAGGTAGCTATAGTTTTTGCACATTGCAATATGACCTTTATATCGTGATCCTTACAGTTAATTTTCAAACGTACACTCAAACAAAGTGTATGAAGAGTACAGCGTGCCTAGTGCCTACTCTCATCTGACTGAAACTCAATATAACGCTTACATTACAATACTTTACTTTGATGATCCAAGATGTTAAGGGAACTAAAAAAAATTATAAATCCTATTGGTGGTTTTTTCTCTACCTTGACCATCTCTGAACAATGATAGAGTTGAAGCTCAAGTTATAACAATGTTGGTGGACAGGTGGACCTCCTCCCCCGCCGCCGCCGCCGTTCCCGGGCGCGGGGGGCGCGCCGCCGCCCCCGCCCCTGCCCGGCATGGGCGGCGCGCCCCCTCCCCCGCCCATGATGGGCATGGGGCCCAGACCGCCGCCGCCTTTCGGAGGGCCCATGGCTCCTAGGATGGTAAGTTTATGTATTTTCACTTCATTACTCCCTTAAAACTGAGTGATACAGAAAGTTGACTAACTTGTTTATGTTATAACTATATTTTCACTTCATTACTCCCTTAAAACTGAGTGATACAGAAGGTTGACTAACTTGTTTATGTTATAACTATATTTTCACTTCATTACTCCCTTAAAACTGAGTGATACAGAAGGTTGACTAACTTGTTTATGTTATAACTATATTTTCACTTCATTACTCCCTTAAAACTGAGTGATACAGAAGGTTGACTAACTTGTTTATGTTATAACTATATTTTCACTTCATTACTCCCTTAAAACTGAGTGATACAGAAGGTTGACTAACTTGTTTATGTTATAACTATATTTTCACTTCATTACTCCCTTAAAACTGAGTGATACAGAAGGTTGACTAACTTGTTTATGTTATAACTATATTTTCACTTCATTACTCCCTTAAAACTGAGTGATACAGAAGGTTGACTAACTTGTTTATGTTATAACTATATTTTCACTTCATTACTCCCTTAAAACTGAGTGATACAGAAGGTTGACTAACTTGTTTATGTTATAACTATATTTTCACTTCATTACTCCCTTAAAACTGAGTGATACAGAAGGTTGACTAACTTGTTTATGTTATAACTATATTTTCACTTCATTACTCCCTTAAAACTGAGTGATACAGAAGGTTGACTAACTTGTTTATGTTATAACTATATTTTCACTTCATTACTCCCTTAAAACTGAGTGATACAGAAGGTTGACTAACTTGTTTATGTTATAACTATATTTTCACTTCATTACTCCCTTAAAACTGAGTGATACAGAAGGTTGACTAACTTGTTTATGTTATAACTATATTTTCACTTCATTACTCCCTTAAAACTGAGTGATACAGAAGGTTGACTAACTTGTTTATGTTATAACTATATTTTCACTTCATTACTCCCTTAAAACTGAGTGATACAGAAGGTTGACTAACTTGTTTATGTTATAACTATATTTTCACTTCATTACTCCCTTAAAACTGAGTGATACAGAAGGTTGACTAACTTGTTTATGTTATAACTATATTTTCACTTCATTACTCCCTTAAAACTGAGTGATACAGAAGGTTGACTAACTTGTTTATGTTATAACTATATTTTCACTTCATTACTCCCTTAAAACTGAGTGATACAGAAGGTTGACTAACTTGTTTATGTTATAACTATATTTTCACTTCATTACTCCCTTAAAACTGAGTGATACAGAAGGTTGACTAACTTGTTTATGTTATAACTATATTTTCACTTCATTACTCCCTTAAAACTGAGTGATACAGAAGGTTGACTAACTTGTTTATGTTATAACTATATTTTCACTTCATTACTCCCTTAAAACTGAGTGATACAGAAGGTTGACTAACTTGTTTATGTTATAACTATATTTTCACTTCATTACTCCCTTAAAACTGAGTGATACAGAAGGTTGACTAACTTGTTTATGTTATAACTATATTTTCACTTCATTACTCCCTTAAAACTGAGTGATACAGAAAGTTGACTAACTTGTTTATGTTATAACTATATTTTTAATCGACTTCAAAAAAAGGAGGAGGTTCTCAATTCGACTGTATTTTTTTTATGTTTGTTACCTCAGAACACAGATTACCCCCTATAGATTCCGCATTAGTGAATATTTCTTAGACTTCAAAGTCACAATTTGGCGGAAGGTGCGGTTTGCGGGGTACGAAACAGATGCGCTGTGATTGGATATTTAAAATTCAAACTTGGAATTTATCGAGCTCAACACTGTCCATAGTGACTGAGTATGTATGATCGATAAATCGTACGATCAATGTTTGTGATTATCATTATTTACTTTCATCACATTTATAATGAATAACAATACAATATAAATATCGATACTTTTAAAAATATAATATTAACAGTGTTTATATTATACAATGTCCGATTAGATAAATCAAATATACAATGCTATTCGCGGCTAATTACATTAAAATAATAACATAACTGTTCGTAGTAGGACTGCTTCTTAGCTTCATGAACTTAAAAACTATATTTTTGGGTTTTTAAGACATCATTTTTAGGAATTATTTTTATTACAAACTAGTTGACCCGACAGATGCTGTCATATCTAAATTTCATTAGGTTTGTTACTTTTCCTTTCGTGTGTATATTATTTTCATCACACTGATGTTTTTTCTGCTACGGTTTCAAAATTTCGATGTTTGTCATTTCATATTATTATTATTTTATTGTTTGGCTAATCCCTTAACTTCCAAATGAAGTATAACAAACCATAATTTATTATAGTAATTCCTAATCACAATTTATTACTTTTGTTATAACAGCATTCCAATATCTGTAACTGTTAACTGGACCCTTATTAATGTACCACATCAAGAACTTCAGACCTCTAGTTTTATTACATTTTTATTTTACTTTAAATTCTCATTGCTTAGTAGGCAAAATGGTATAAAAAAGGAAAGAAAAGAAAAATAATTATAATTATAATACGAAAATATGTATAACATATCGAGTTAAGTATATATAATATGTACCTATCTACCTACCTGATATTCTCGCAAATAATAATAAATAATAATATAATCAATATTTAGCTGATTTTCCACATAATTTCTCCATAACTATAGGAAAGCACACGAATTTGAAAGTTTCCATACAATAACATTGTTACTTTTTATACTTAGACAAAGTAAATGTATTCTATTCTTTTCTATTCTATTCTCGATAAGAAGTATAAGACCCATAACAAAACTGGCAAGTATAACTATGATACAACGGAATCCATCAACTGTCATTTGAAAAGTGTGTTGAACAAACGACACTGTATTTGGTAGGAAACCATCCCTGTCCACGGTGTATTGATTCTTTCCATTTTTCCTTCCTCTCGGGGCATCTAGGAAATCTATAAAACCATTACCACAATGTTTTTTCATATAATAAATAATGTTATCCTTGACTACAGCAACCTTTGTCCCACTTGTAACCTGTTAAAAATTATCGATTTCATAGCAATATCCTCAAAATGAATATCGATACGTCTTTAAAATGAAAAGTTCACTTCCCTAGTATTGTCTTTAGTCAGAAACAAGATAACTATTTTGAATTAGGAATGATTTTTTTACAAAATGTCACTCTCAAAACCAGCTTAAGTTGAACTCTGCTTCATTTTAAGAAAATTTGTAAAATAAATATGAATTACTAACTTATTAAATGATATGGCATCTTTTGGGTAACTGTTTTTTCGAACTGATTTTCCATACCATTTAACACTACAATAAGCCATGGTTTCATCAGCAAATTCTTTTTTGAAATTAATTAAATTCTGAAAGATCCGCGTGTGTACGGGTCGAAGGTCTTGGTCGATACTAATGTCGTGAATGCTAGTATAGCTTTATGTGCATAGCAAAAGCACTTCTATGTTGCCGCGCGTCAGTTGCCTTGTATGCGGTATCTTTTGGGGGTAATCTATGCCTCAGAACCTTCGACTGGGAGAACCAATTTTGATGATTGTTTTTTTAATCGAAAGCAGGTGCTTGGCATGTGGTCCCACATAAATTTGAACGAGATCTGACAAGTAGTTTTTGAGTAATTTTGAAGTCGGTTATTTTTGTTAGTAAAATTTAGATTATTTAGCTAACAAAAAAGTATACGGTCTCTCAAACCCTCGAAATATGATTTGAACCAAATACTCGTTCTTAACGTTACTCGTTGATGTCTAAGCCACCTACACCACCTAGGCTAGATAAATGGACCTCACAAAGCCTCCTCGCCTGAGCGCGAGATGATCACGTAACCAAACAACGCGCATCACTACGTCTTATTATGAGGTCACACGTATAAGTGCGAGATAGAACATTATGTGCGCTGTTTCATTCGCTCGTTTTATAGCGCGGCTTGCCGCAAGTCTGCGTTAACTATCAGATGACAGTATGTGTGTATTGTGGTCAATGTAATGTGTCAATATAATATAAAAATAAATAAAATTGGAGTATCTGTTTGTAATATTAAAATAATCGCTGTTTACTAAGTGCATTTGGATGTATGCATGGCACATACACCAAAACAACATTTTTTACAATTTTGTGTGTCTGTGTGTCTGTCTATTTGTTTGTTCGGGTAATCCTGAAATGGCTGGACCGATTTTGACGGGACTTTAACTGGCAGACTGATGTAACAAGAAGTAACTTAGGCTACTTTTAGTTTAGAAAAAAAAATTGTCAGGCGATATGAAGTTCGCCGTGTCAGCTAGTAAACCATAGAGATCGCGGCGTCGGTTCTGGAGCCCAATTCTCATTTCGTAGAGATACATGTCTAACAGAGATATCTCTTAAAAACATGGCCGATCTCTAATGAAACCTAATTTCCTTATTCTCGGGATGTCATATTAGAGATATCTCTGAGCCTTTTCGTACGACATGCAACGTATGGTCCGGAGGATTCGACATTGAAATGTCGCGCGTTTTGACCAATCACAGCAGGGTATAAGTTGACATTGGTTACCATAGATATAATAGTCTCTACCATGGATATATTACTCTATCTGGATCATAGACTTCGTAGTGGTACCTGACGATTTTTGAATGGAATTTGATAAGAAAGACCATTTTTGTATTGTGTTCATGTTATATATAGTCCCAGGATATATCCTGGGATAATGATATATCATTAAATTGCGTTTTTGGTTGGTTTAAAAACGGTTTAAAAACATCTAAGATTAAATTTTTATATAGATGTACCATAATTGTGTACTTTAAATTTAAATTTACTATTAATGCAATAATTTAAATTCAGTAATTTTGAATAAACATTAAAAAAAGTGTTATTTCAATATTATATGTATGTATATAGTATATATGTGTATATATTACCTACTATACTCAAAATTATCTAAGATGCCCATAATGATACCTGCCATTTAATAATACGAACTAACCACTTACCATCAGGTGGATCGTCAGCTTGTTTGCCAGCTCGGCTATTTCCATGCATACCTAGCAACTTGAGTTGTTAGGAAGAAACAATAAAATAATATTTTATTGGAATCGTACTTACATGTTGCGAATACGCAGTACGAGATAGCTCAATCGAGGTAGTAGGTAGATACCTAAATGTTACGGTTATTAATTTACAATTTAATTATCGAATCGATTAGGTCTTACAATTATGAAAAACCATATCAAAATAGGACATAATCTTTCTAAGTAAGTGTGGACACCCTACAATTATGAAGGACAATCTCAATCCGTCATTCCGATATGACGTCATCGATGACGTTATATCGGAATCGAATGTCAGGTACCTCTACAAAGTCTATGATCCAGATAGAGTATATATCCATGATCTCTACGAAGATTGGAATCCAGTTAGACTATTAAATCCATGTTACATACTCTTTGATTGACATTTTGTCGTGACAAGAATGTTTCGTTATACGGTACGCGGCAAGTCTTTTTGACATAAAATATGCAATAATAATGGTTTTAAGCAATATTGCATTTGAGAAATTCTAACAATACAGGGGTAGTTTAGGATGAATATTAAAGTATTTTATTACACTTTCATTTTGATAAGAGTATTTTAAAACCACTTTTTAAGTGTAATCAAGTTTTGTTGACTTGGCGTTTCTGTAGTCTAGAAAACGTAACGTTTATTTCATATGTCTAATGGTAATGTCGAAGGAAAAAATCTCTAATGTGCCCCAGAATAACTTTTTTGGATACATTAGAGATTTTGCCGGCATGTCTCGTAGAGATTTAAGGATTGGAGATATCTCTAACTTAGAGATTATCTCTTCAAAATGAGAATCGGGCTCCTGTACTCTAGTAGTAATAGTTCAAGGAGTATAATGTATTGTTGGTATTGTGATAGCCGCAGCCGGACGTGCTGCCGTACGGCCTGAAGCCGAAGCGCAAGTGGGAGGTGGAGGGGCCGCTGAAGCGCGCCAACTGGAAGACCATCGTGCCGCAGAAGATGTCCGAGAAGGCATTCTGGGTTAAGGTAACAAAACAACTCTTGTTTATTTATTTTTTGTTACATAGAAATTCGAAATATGACATGTCAAAAATGGCAATTTAAAAAGGGAAATTTGTAAATCATTATCTTTTTTTTTTTTAAACTTGGCTGTTTTTTAACAGACTTGAAAAAAGGGAATGTTCTGAAGAACTGTTTGACTTAATACCTGCAGTTGGTTTTCGTCACCGCATATTACGGTATACCAGGTTCCACCAACATCACCTGGATACCTGGCATTCGTCCACAGTTCGGTTCTCACGTAATTTTCTACCTCGTACGTGTAAACTGTGGAACAAACTTCCTGCATCGGTGTTCCCTCTAAGCTATGACATGTGGTCCTTCATGAAGCGGGTCTATCATCATCTTCTTGGCCGGCAACGCGTTCGTGACGCCCCTAATGTTGCTAATGTCCATGGGCGACGGTGATCACTTACCATCAGGTGACCCGTCTGCTCGTTTGCCTGCTAAAAGCATAAAAAAGGAGGTACTTCATACGATCCATGTTTATGATCCATATATCTTAAAACTACTGGTCTGGAGTTATGTATTGATTGTACGTCCTGTGTGCAGGTGCAAGAGGACCAGCTGGCGTCGCCGGATATCCTCAGCGGGCTGGCGCAGAAGTTCTCCAGCAAGCCCGTCGCCAAGAAGAACGAAGACGCTGTTGATAAGTGAGTATAACTATTGGTTTGGCATAGTATTGATTGAGTAACATTGCATTGCCTCTGTATTCTCTCTGCCGTGTGCAATATTATAGAGTCACAAGACTGTTGATTAATTTATTACTGACTGACAAAATGAATTGAATTGACATTATACATTATATTAGATTTTATGACAGACCTATTATTTATTAATTGTTATTAATTGTAATTTGTTATCATTTTAGAATTTTATTGACACAGTTGATTAATATTAACTTATCTACATTAACTTTGACAAATCAATAAACGTGTGATTTTAATTATAGATAATGCTTGATGAATTTAATTTTAATTTTTAATTGAATTTTAAATGTAATAATATTACTCTAACGCATTGGGAAGGATCTGTAATGTTAGAATAAATAAATAAATAAATAAATAAATATTTGCAATAATTAATCTATAATTATTCATACGAGTGATACGTTACAATTTTCTCAGGTTAGAATATTCTCATGTTTGTAGAAATTTCAGTTAAAAAAAAATATATAACTTCCTATGATGAAATCATCAAATCAGATCTGCAAAAAATCCTTACTATTTGTCAAAGAACATACCTTCGTATTCTCAAATAACACTTGCTTATGTAATGAAGCTGCGCTATGCGAAGAACGTTATTTCTCTCTCTCTCTCTCTCTCGTCTCTGTCAAGTATTTCTTCTTTTTTATCTTTGCGGATGCATAGCGCTGTATGCAGCCTTGTTCACTTCACTCTAGTTATTTGACAAAATTCAAATCCAAATACAAATCGATCCCTTATTTTTATTTGGATTTAGGTGATATGAGAGTGTAAACGTACTATGATGGTGTATGCATGTGTGTAGGGTGCACACGCTGAAGAAAGCCAAAGACCTGAAGGTGCTGGACGGCAAGGCGGCGCAGAGCCTGTCCATCCTGCTGGGCGGCTCGCTCAAGCACCTCTCGTACGAGCGCATCCGCACCTGCGTGCTCCGCTGTGACACCACCGTGCTCACGGCTAACGTGCTCGATCTACTTATACAGGTGAGGGGTGATACATAGTATTTATATATTATGTATGTATTTATTATTTATATTATAAATATTCATATTATTATATTATTATTTTTACTTAAAACCTAATTATATGGTATTCCTATTTCCATGTACCCAATTTTTTTTTCTCTCATAAGTATCAAAGCAAATGTAATGTTTATGCACTTGTTTTTAGCATTAGATATGTTTGCCTATAAGTAAAATTACTTGTACCTAAACTAATACCTTAAACCTACCTCATACAATGTAATAGTATAAGCAATGTAATTTTGTTAGCAAATCTAGTAAATAAATAAATAAATAAATAGATACATAACTGTCTCCGTAATGCCCCTGTCATACCTGCGATTTAAGGAAGAATGACATTACATAGGTGTGGCCAACAGTTAGCGCCCTAAAATGGTCGTGGCCGTTTTAATGCCAAAGTGGTAACTTCTTTGACACATCAAAGAGTATTAATTATGTTGGCCACATCTATGATCTAACAGGCTAGGTAAGGTAAACACCTTACCTAGCCTGTTAGATCATAGATGCTAAACAGCAACCATAACAAATGTGTATGAAAATTACTGCTAATATATTTTAGTTTAGTTTCATATCAACAACAAATGTAACTATTCCCCTCTCCAGTACCTCCCGCCCGCGGACCAGTTGAAGAAGCTATCAGAACTGAAGTGCAACAGCTCGGAGCTGACCGAAGCAGAACAGTTCGCGGCGACGGTGGCCGATGTTAAACGGCTCGGGCCGCGCCTGCGCAGCCTCGCCTTCCGGGAGCACTACGCCGAGATCATATCCGAAGTTAAACCTGTGAGTTGACCCAACTGTTCATGTAGACGCACCTCATACGCACGCTATCGTCAATTGACGCTTGCGTTCATCGTGCGTACAAAAGTAGAAAATCCACGGAGTGCATCGTCGCATCTGCCTGTGTTTCATTATACCTATGATTTATATATTTTTTTTTTAATAAATAACGCTTCGCACTCATAGTCCCACACTAGGATTCCCTGTGTCGTGGGTGCCATGGACAACACACAACATAGACAACGACATTCACACCCAGACCGAGAACAGAATTTCAAACTCATCATTCAAATTTCCGCCTCGCTGGGAATCGAACCCAGGACTCTTGGTGCGGTGATCCGGCATGGTAATCATTGCGCCACACGGGTCGTTTGCATACTTTCGACAAATTAAGCCGTAGTAGACTATAGGATTTACACTATACTCCATTGTTTTAGACATATGTAATGTATTGTCGCTTGTCTAACCGTCGTTCTCAATATGTTATCTATCAATAATCCTCAAGTCAGTTGCCAGCAACGTCTAACTAACCAAAGATTATGAATAGATACATTATTGAAAACGGCTCATTCTAGAGATAACGTTACGTCACCCGCCAGGACATAGTGTCGGGCACGGCGGCGTGCGAGGAGGTGAAGTCGAGCAAGAAGTTCGCCAAGATCCTGGAGCTGCTGCTGCTGCTGGGCAACTACATGAACACCGGCTCCAACAACGCTGGCGCTTACGGCTTCGAGATCAGCTTTATAACCAAGGTTGGTAGGGCGTGCGTGCTTGCGTGCGTATGCGAGCGTGTTTGTATTCATCCATCCACCATCCGGAGGGGGGATGTGAAAGGGAGAATGAGTAAATGCGCGGAAACGTCTGTGTGCGTGCGTCCGGCTAAGACAAGTATGAGATGAGAAAGAGAAAAACAACGCTCGCCAGCTTGCGACTACGTATTAGAAGAATGAGCGAGTAAATGACGAATGGGTAAGCGAGCGCATGTAATGAGTGTGTGTGGTATAAGGGAAGCATATGTATGACATGTATAACTGGAGGTTTTTGGGTATTTTTTTAATTCCGTTTATCGTTATAAATTATAATTTATATAATTGAAATTTTAACATTCTGTCAATTGTTTTTATAGCTGACAACCCTGTAGCCTACTTGGTAGCGACCCTGCCTGTGAAGCGAGGGGCCCCGGGTTCGGTTCCCGGCCGGGGCAGATATTTATGTGACAGATAAATAATTTTACTCGGGTCATGGGTGTTATTGTGATGTGTATATGTGTCGACACAGGTAAAAACCTACTGCGGGGGTATGAGTGTGTTAACGTTTATTTATTTATTTATTTTTCTAGTTAACATCGACGAAAGACCTGGAGAACAAGCACACGCTACTGCATTACCTGGTGGAGACGATAGAGAATAAGTTCCCCGATGTACTTACTTTCGCCGAGGAGATGCCGCACATCGACAGGTATTGCATCGTCATCACTCATCACATTACTTATTGCCAGAAGTTTACAGCCGTTTGTGAACTCAAAAAGAACCACGTGTATATATACACGTGGTTCTTTTTGAGTTCACAAACGGCTGTAAACTTCTGGCAAGTTGTTGGTAGACGTAGCCGAATGCTGAAACCTCCTTTTCCTTATCAAGCCAATTTCAAGCTAACAGAACTGGCGAGCAGCACTGTGTAATATTACACGATTGGAGCCACTTTTGACCCCCTCATATCTCAAAAATCATAATACATAAACCTGTCAAATTTGGCTCATTTATTGAGACTTGCGAAATACATAATAATATGTGCTTAAAATTTAATAAACACACCTTAAACGGTTATTTAAATATTAACGTCCAAAAATCGTCATTTTATCACGAGATATTCAGTAGGCGAAGTGAAGAAGAAAATAGAACGAGTAAATTTATGTGGTTGGTTTTTTTGCTAGTCATCTACTTTATGACTACTTTGAAAATGCGTTAAATCGCGTTCATAAACCTTATGTGATTTTAACGGACTTAAATAAGCAACCTTACTTTATTCCATTAAATTGTCATCAACCGACAACAGTCATTGTCGAACATTCTCAATTCTCCATTTTCACATTCTCCACAGGGCGGCGCGCGTATCGATGGAGAATCTCCAGAAGGCGCTGAAGAAGATGGACAACGACATCCGCGCGCTGGAGACTGATCTGAACAACTCGAGGGTCCCGCAGTGTCCGGATGACTTGTTCCATGAGACTATGAGCGTATCCTTTTGTTTGTGGATGTTAGCACATGTTGTAATTTGGTGGGGATGGTATACACTATACAGGGTGAATTTCTCAAGTAAGCGGGAATGGCCAAATCTGAATGACGAATAGCGAAAAGTGCTCAAAAGGGTCTCGGGGCCGATTTTGATGCAGACTTTAACTGCATCATTGGATTTTTTAAAAGTCATTATTTCTAGCCAGGAATCCAAGCCGTTAATTAAAAAAAATTACACACCAGTAGACTAGGGTACAATACCCTTTAAAGTTAGAGAGAGATAATTCCATTGTCTTTATTCTTTTTAAAACTTGGTCCTTCGAGCAGGATT
This sequence comes from Thymelicus acteon, assembly GCA_951805285.1. Classification (NCBI taxonomy): domain Eukaryota; kingdom Metazoa; phylum Arthropoda; class Insecta; order Lepidoptera; family Hesperiidae; genus Thymelicus; species Thymelicus acteon. Next base: position 2,593,748 of record OX638230.1, read on the forward strand.
TCCAAACAGATCACAATAGTATTACCTCTTTTCCAGTGTGACCGAATACTTTATTTATTACATCAATATATCCGTCGATCCATCCTTAACACACGCACAGAACTTCGCAGTGGAGGCGCGCGAGCAGTGCGACCTGCTGCACTCGATGTGCCGCAAGATGGAGGCGCTGTACGGCGAGCTGGCCGAGTACTACGTGTTCGACCCGCACAAGTACACGCTCGAGGAGTTCTTCCAGGACCTCAAGACGTTCAAGGACTCGTTCGCGGTGAGTCCACTGTGAATCTGTCTCTGTCTGTCATACATACATACATACATTTACATACAGTGTGACGTCTAGGTCACCAGTTTAAGATCTCCCGTTGAAAGAACTTAAATAGCTCGAAGGTTGTCAGGTATAGCTTGACAAGTGCTACCTATCACTAGTAAATTTATAGGTTATAATAAAACCTAAAAAAAAACAACGTTTAAAATTTATATAAAAAGACTTAAAACCTAACACGTTTGATCGTTTGGTTGTTTACGTGTAATACTTATTTATTGATGTTATTTTTGTTAGAATTTCCAATCAAAACCATTGTCATTATTCTTCTTTAAACTTGGTCCTTCGAGCAGGATTTCCAAACAGATCACAATAGTATTACTTCTTTTCCAGTCTGACCGAATTACCAAACCCATCATATACTGTCATTGTCCCCCCAGGCCTCTCACTAAGAGGAGGTAGTTGTTGTTATTCCTCCTAGACTGCCTACCAGGATATAGTTCACCAGTTAAAAAATAAATCTCCCATTAAAAGTACTTTAACAGCTCGAAGGTCTCAGATATAGCTTGACAATTGCTACCTATCACTAGTACATATTTTGTAGGTAACAATTAAATCTTTATCAAATCCTATATTTTAGTGGTCCCAAAACTTGGTCCTTCGAGCCGGATTTCCAAACTGATCGTATACTGCTATTGTCCCCCCAGGCCGCCCACCAAGAGGTAGTAGTAGCGCGCGAGACGGCGGAGCGCGCGCGGCGGGCGCGGGAGGCGCGCGCGGTGGCCGAGCGCGAGCGCCGCGACCGCCAGCACCGGTACAAGCAGTTCGTGGACATGGAGAGCGCGCAGGAGGGGGTGATGGACAGGTTTGTACTGTACAAGTGTATACACACGTACCTAGCACATTACAAATTACAATGTTCTTTATTGTGCACACTTATGAATCCCAAAAAGAAGAGATTATTACATTAAGAAAATAAAAAATTACACAACAGGCGGTCTTATTGCTACAGTAGTGTTTACTACGAACTACGAACAGTAATTAAAAGTCACTAAAATTATATATTTATTGAATGAAACCCTATTAATGGATTACAAACCACGCATTTATTGTATTATTACTAGCGAGATTAATAACATTTTGATGTAACACCAATCAGAGAGGATTACGTCACGCCTGAGTAAACATCTTGTATATTCCTCTACTCAAGAGTGACGTCTCAAGCGACGCCATGACACTTTGAAGTGTTTGGGTGCAAATTTGAAACTTATAAATTAAAGTGTATTTATTTTATACTAAACATTATTTTTTTTTCCGGAGATATATTCGGTGTAATTATAATATATTTCCCAACAATATAGAACAGTATTTCAAAATTTGTCATCATGCTTATTAAAACTGTACCGATAACTATTGGTGTATCAAATGTCTACGGATCTGGTGGTCTTTTGTGTGTGGCAGTTATTGACGAAATAAAACGACATGCTGAATCGACCGAAGAATTCTGCCACATTAACTGGCTTACATTTTAGATAATATAATAGAAAAAATATAACTTTTTTTTCTTTTTTTTTCTTCTCTCTTTCTTGGCCGGCAACGCATCAATGATGCCTTTGGTTTTGCTGATGTCCATGGGCGACGATAGCACTTACCATCAGGTGGATCGTCAGCTCGTTTGCCGGCTATTTCCATAAAAAAAGAAAAAATATTTGTTCCCTAACATATTGTCTTCCTATTTCAGTTTGATGGAAGCCTTACAGAGCGGATCGGCGTTCAGCAGAGAACGGCCGCGGAAAAAGGCTAACCCGAGAGTGGCCGGCGGTAAGATACATTTTATACGTACTAGTAGTTGTTTAATGAACCTTGTTTCAAACAGCAAGCAAAATTGAATCACCCATCATCAATGAATAAGTGTCAGTTTCTATTGCACATTTGATCTGTGATTGTAATCTAGATTGTACATTAGATTTAGATCTTTTCCGTCTCTGTTTCATGAGTGAGACAGGGAATACTGTTGTACTGAGAGCATTGTTTTTTAATGACTGTCGTATAACGATTTAGAGGTTACTTTATTTACACGAAAGGTGTATAAGTACTGTATGCTATTGAATTAATATGGTATTACAAAACTACCCTCACCAAGCACAATTTTGCACGCACTCCATTTAGAGGACGCAAGCGAGGAGGAGGGACTAGTGCAAGCGATATTGCACCGTATTGCAGGTAAAATAAGAGCTATGAGTTTTGCTCAATACGTTAAAAAGTGCTATATGAACGTTAATTTGCAGTTTTTTTTTTATTTTACATTAAAGAAATAGTTCTAGTTTATTTATGAATTTAAGTTGTCTTATTAGTTATTACTTTATCTAAAATCTTATCCAGAAATTATGGATAGATAGATGAGATATGTGCGCGAATTTTTATATAATATTTTGTGAAATGATAAGTGTATTTATTAGATTGCGGTTCTTCTATACGCTATGGAGGCCTGGGGCGGTCTAAGCGCACTTCACCAACGAAATTAGAAACATACAGACAAGTCTATTATATACGCATTTTTTTAAAATAATAACAACGCTAGAGTTGATTTTTGCAAGCAATTATACATCGTAAGTTATTTAAGACGGAATAAAGATTATTTTTATATTCAATTCAATTCAAAATAATTTATTGAACTGCAACAAAATAGCGTGTATTTTGGGTATAAAATATGAATGAAGAACTGGTTTCACCACTGGTTTGGATACAGCCCTAACTGTAAGTCAAATATAATTCAAATAAAAGTCAAAGATAATTCAAATAAAGATTATTTGTAAGGGGGCTATAATAATAATGCTTCCAAGTCGTAATAAAAAAATGTTTTAATATCACAATTAGTCAGACCCCTTTTTTGTACTGAGATAAAAGTATAATATGGTGCTTGCAAGAATTAACCATTTTGCAAAGATATTTAATGAAATAAAAGGAAACTTCTTCATGCTTTAGACGTTGTCGTTGATGTAAATCATAATAATATCATCCATCCAAATCACACTAAAGTAACACGTGAATTAAGCCCCACTGTTTTTTTTAATAGTTTAATGCAAATTAGTAATTAGCGTTTTCATTTGCATATTGTACACTTTAAGAGACGTAGCATCCATTGCGTATTGAATGGATATCCTTTTTTTCTTTTTTAACATTTCCTTATTTCTTGTATCATATTTATGTTGTCGTAGATTTGGAATACTAATTAACTTAATGAACGATTGTGTATATGTACATTGTTTTATTTAATTGCATTAACATTTTAACATTGTGCCCAATTTGATCATAGTTGTACTTGTCTTAATCTGGAGGTATTGTGGCTATCTCTTACAGTAGCCGCTTAAGGCAAACTGCTAATTTCCTATTTCAATATAAAATAGTTAAAAGCATCAACTACTATCTACCTCTGAAGTAAAATACAACATGCGCCATTTTTTATTAATCATAAGTTAATGCTGCAGCAGCACCTCATTTCGGTAGGAAGTGGGGATGAAGTGTTGGGTGAAAAACCGCACTAATTTAGAAAATTTATTAAGTGGGATTGTAGTCAAACATTATTTTGTAATTTATAAAATCTAGCTGAATAGGCAACCGTTGTTCTGCAATGAGTTTTTTACATAACATAAAAATATTATTAATTAATCAAATACGGGTTATATCACTCAGAAATAATGTAGCTTTACATTGATGAAAGAATGTATGAAATCTGTCCAGAAGTTTTTGAGTTTATCCTTTAGAAACAAACAAGAAATCCAAACTTTCCTCTTTATAATGCTAGTTGAGATGTGTGTTTAACTCACGTTATACATTGGTTCGACAGCTGAACGGAGAGCACAGCTGAGCCGGTCTCGGTCGCGGTCCGGCCTGACGGGGCCGCTCACCAGTAGAGAACTAGCCAAGTGAGTATTTACTGCCCACTAGTACGCAGATACGCGATTAAAATAATTTATGTCTTCAAGTAAAATTCAAAATTCGAGCCCTTTATTGTCTTTAGCCTTTTTTCTTGTATTGTTTCGTGTTTGTTTTATTTTTGACCTTTGAGTATAATCCAAAATTACAGGTGCTAAATTATGATCCCTCATAGGTAATAACGAATAGATTATATAAACCCGTTCTAAGTGTACTTCCTGTCTCGTCATTAACGATCTAGTTCGTCCCTTATATGTTTCATACCAATTACTGTTGTTGTTAACGACTTCAAAAAAGGAGGTTCTCAATTTGACTGTTATTTTTTTATGTATACCTTATAATTTTTTACTGGGTGTACAGATTTTGATGATTATTTTTATATTCGAAAGCTGGTGCTAGTCATGTGGTCCCATTTAAATTTGAGCGAGATCTGACGAGTAGTTCTTGAGTTAACCCAAATTTGCAAGTTGGTTATTACTATTATTATTTCTCCATGGGGTTCGCCTGGATAGCTACCACCCTTGAGCATGAGTCAGCCGCCAAACGACTCGTCGTGTTCCGGCTGGGGGCTTGAGAGCCAGTTCTTTCTTTCTTTTTCTTTTCTCTTTCTTGGCCGGCAACGCATCGGTGATGCCTTTGGTGTTGCTGATGTCCATGGGCGACGATAGCCACTTACCATCAGGTGGATCGTTAGCTCGTTTGCCGGCTATTTCCATAAAAAAAAAATGGTTATTTTGTTACAAGAATTAATTGGTGTAACATTTTGATATGTTTTTGTTTTCAGCGAGTTGTTGAGCAACGCGTGACGTCCTCAGTGATACTAGTGATGTAACTGTATATTAGTTTTAAGATTAACGACTCAACTGTCCACCTGTCGATATTGTACGGATGGTAGGACGGTACCCCCGTCGCGGGGATTCTCGTGGCCAATAACATTACAACTTTAATTTATTTACAAGTCTTAACTGAACCCTCCGTGTATTTCATTTCATACTACAGACTTAAAATGTATGTTTTATTTTTGAAGTAATGCTGGTCAGGATGTATTTTCTTGATATTCCGATTAGCTGGTATTTTTGAAATGATAAACAAGCAAGGTCATCAATTGATAATTTCAATCAAAAAGGAATTTAGTAATAAGTGTCTTCCAGTGTCTTTAGCCGCCATGTTGTTGAGTTGACAGTGACGTTAAAAAGTCTGGAGAAAGCATTGAGGTATATATGTACATAGAGAAGACATCTCAAACAAAATGTGTGTCCCCGCCGGGAGATTCTATTTTCAAAATTGAGCCCCTGTTCTCTTTTCAAAATCGAACGAATCCATTGGACATTGAAGCCGCGCGGCGCCAATTCATTGGAACATACATTGTGTTCGCGGTGTCGGTTCTATACGCTAGTAATAATACTTCAATGGGAGAAAGCAATGATTTTAAAAGGAAGGATAGGTCTGTCGGAACATTTCATACAAAAATCCGTCATTCAAGCAAAATGAAAGCCTACTTCCAATTTCTCTCTTAGAAATTATGTGAAATCAGCTACGCCGCGTTGAATGTTGTGAGGTCAAACGAGAGTATTCTTTTGAGCTTTGAGTGTCGAAAAATGAGAACGCTGTTTTGGGTTTCAAATTAAATCATTATTTCTTTATTGCATAACACATGTCATTACATTACATACTTTAAAATATAAATACAGTGGACACATGCACCTTGTTAGCCATAGGAACTCGAGGCAAAGGAGTGGCGGCATTAATCTTGCGAGGTAATAAATCTTCATATAGACAATTTTTCTAGAAATTAAACTGTAATAATAAATTGAATTTGTTATGGATATTGGTCAGGATTTATATTATTATACTGTTAACTAGCTGACCGGGCAAACGTTGTTCTGCCAAAAAAATTTTAGGGGTAGGGGGATGAAAAACAGATGTTGTCCGATGCTCAACCCTAGCCGATATGCACGCAAAGATTCACGAAAATCGGTCGAGCCGTTTCGGAGGAGTTCAACTTCTAACACCGTGACACGAGAATTTTATATATAAGATATTATTATTTTTAATTTAATTATTTATTAATGTTGTCAGTCTAAAGTCCTGTGTCACACGGCGCCGCGGTGACGTAAAATGTTGACGTTTAGTATGAAACCGACTCACAGTTCAAAAGATACGTTCGTTTGGCCTCACCCTAATATGTACTGACTACTGAGTCGCATTGGTCTCCGGACAGTGCAGACGTGTAGACCTAGGAGGACTAATTTAAGTGCAATTTTTTGAACGCATAATAGCGTGTAATAAGTCAATAAAAGTAAATTTCCACTATAAATGTCTAATAAACGGATTGTATACAAGTAACATTTGTATAGTCTGTACCTACTTTCAATACTATTTGGACTTTACGAAAAATTTCTATCAACCTTTAAAATTTTGCATTTTAATCATTGAAGTATTATTACTAACGTATAGAACAGGCACCGCGAACACAATGTATGTTCCAATTAATTGGCGCCGCGCGGCTTTAATGTGCAATGGATTCGTTCGATTTTGAAAGGAGAACCCCTGTTCTCCCTGTGCTCAATTTTGAAAATAGAACCTCCTGGCGGGACACATTTTGTTCGAGATGTCTGTTCTAAGACATTATTCTTCAATGATTTTAATGAGTAAATTTTCTTGATATTTTTAAAACGGTGGAATTTGTGATTCTGAAATTATAAAATAATAATTGAGATTGTTTTAGTTAGAAGTCGACTATAAAACAAAGTATATATTGTTTTAGATTCTGACCACATTTACTGTATAAAATTATATAAAAAGCAAGCGTGCCATATATCATATTTGTAGTGATCAATGACACTATTGAGCGAAGTGCACGCGTTATCCAAATATATTTACGTAGTTTGAGCAGGGCAAAAGACAGATGTATGATGATAAGAATATCCCATTGTTAATGGAGATAAATAATGTTGTTTTTGAAACGTAGTTATCACTATAGATGATTATGTACTTAATTTTTGTAATAAATATGGCTAAAGCTATTGTTTATAAAAAACGGTCACGTTAAAAAGCAGTCGTAAAAAGACAACCATTGTGAATTGCCTAGCTTTTTATCGTACTTCTTACATACAAATGTCTATAGAAAGAAAATTCACGAACTTGATTAATTGGCAAAAGTTTATTTGGAAGATTATTATCAAGAATATGTCAATAACAATAATTTGATCCGTGTGGACTTTTTCACCGTGATATTAAACGTACGAAAACTGTTAATCGACGTAATTCATCTAACACTAGCGCTCATGGTCATCGTGGTCTATCTTTGTGCTAGATTTCCTCAAAATCCGTTGTAGCTTTTGCGTGAAAAAGTAACAAACATGGAATACGATATAGGGTCCGGGGAAAGCCGTGGGCACCGCGCTAGTTTTAAAGATTAGTAGACGTCAAATATTGCTTTTAGGCAGCCAGTAAGGTCGCGCCTTATATACTTCAATTGGGTAATTCGATGGTACATTACGGCCATTATGTTATACCGTTCTTGGAAACAATAGCTCTTCCATATTTGTATCCTTCAGTGAAAAAAGACTGTATAACCAACGTAGCTTTTGTGAATATGAAAAACATTAGTGTAATATAATTCACTATTGTGTGGTCACTGTCTTGTTTTCCTTAAAAATTATGGAGCTGTTTTAAAAATTGCCTTCTGCGTGTATGTGGTTCCTGAGCCAATAACGATAAAAAAAAATTACCATTACTGTATCACAATTTTAAATGAAATTTAGAGCACATTAAAGCATTTTGTAAATTGCAGCAAATAAAATATTTTATACATGTAAAAATTTGCGTCTATATCTTAAGGTGGTTTTACACTAAATAACAAATTTTATAAAACGAACGATTATTATGTAACATTTTTTATAAACCTCATCGAAATACCTCACCGCATTGTAATATTCAGATGCAATATTTTTAATTTATATGCATATAACCGTGTTTGTAATTTAATTACAATGAGAGTATAAATCTTCAATTCATAAAGATTATAAGAAACGATATTATAACAAAGTTTGGATTTGTTACATAATGAAAATTCACCTTATGTACATTTTAATTACCTACTCAAATGAGATTCTGCTTTCGAAATTATTGGTAAATATTAACACGGCTAGTCATATCAGTTTTTTAATATATTATAATATCATATAAATAACTGCAGATGAGTGTTAAGTAAACTTCAGGACTATCGGTATACGATCGGTTTGGATATTTCCGCTCTGATATTTTATATGTGTAATCAATACGTGTATGTATATTGTAAATGCTACGCTCAAAGACCGAAAATGCTCATTGAGCAATAAACAACGTAAAATATGTATATATGAGGTGTATATTTCAGCAATATTTTTATACACTGCTATTCAGACAATTTAAACGACAATAGTTATTTATTTTCAATATACATTTGGGTTTTTATTATTATATGTATAGCTGTCTGTATCTATGTATAATTTGAACACGCCCCAACTCAGTAACTAACGGTTACTTAAAATGCACCTTAATACAGAATTTGTATGGTGATTGTTTACTAAAGGTCGATTAAAGTAACAGTTAGTGACTCTAAGTTGGGGCGATAATGTAACTTCTATTAGCTAAAGGGAACATTTTACTTCTATATTAGAAACGCACAACATAGTCTAATAAATAAAATATGTACTTGTGAATTTAAAATTATTATCATGTATACGTAGCCTAATTAGTTTAATAAATAGTATACTTGTCTATAACGCCATCATACTGAGGAAGTGTGATTTAAATAGATTTTGGCTTTTTCCTGTATAGAATTTAACTATGAGTCGATTGTAAATTTCCAAATTCTGTGTATGTATATGTGTCTAGTTGTATTTTTATTGGAGTGAGTAAACTATACAGAAAAATGTTCCCTTGTCGAAATTTTATATAACACCAGTTGAACTAATTTATCACTGTATGGAATTAATATTTTTATATTTATAAGTAGCGAGAAGTGATATTACTGGCTTGATATTTAAATTATACAGTAGGCTCGTATAAAGCTTCATTTGCGTCCATTTTTACAAAATTATTCAATTTTATACGAAGTTAAATTATAAGGCTGGGAAAAATTGTGTGTAAATTAATCGTTTTATTTAATCTCCATATCGTGTAATAACTTCAGATAATTGTTTTAACTAAAACAAAACAGTAAGAATTATGCATAATGCTGTATTGGTTCAAGCTACGGATTTATCAACGTCGAATACAGTTTGAATGAGTTTCTATCTTAATATTGCACAAGTTTTCTTCAGTAACAGTTCGATTTTTACTTTATAATTAAATGAGGATCAGTAAAGTTATAGCAAATTCTATAGAACTAGTATCCACGCGATTCTTTATGGCATATGAATGATATATCTTTTTGAATCATCCAAATCGGACCATTACTTACGAAGATATTAAGTAATAAACATTGCCGTTCCGGCCGCTAAAATTCAAACTACGCGGGCGCGTGTGACGTCACGATTACGGTCGCCGCCAGTTAGCCGCTGGCAGCGATACGGCGCGCAATGTTTTGTTTCGATAATTGTGACTTTGAAACAAATTAAGTGTCCCATTTGTGCCTAATTCACCTTTTAACTATGTATCAGTATTGTATAGTGCTTAAACGTTCAAACACTTCTATGAAAACGCCAAAAAAAACTATTTTTTAACGTGCCGAAAAACTCAAAACTTCGTAGAAAATGGTATTCCGTTGTAAAAAGACAATATATGATTTTATCTTCAATAGTAACTGAGCTGGGAACCATATCTTTAACTTATATAAATTTCGTAGTTGTATCTATATAGCCAGCTGTGGTTGGGCTCCGTAACATTTTTTTTCAGTGGCAGATGGCTCCTCGCTGCGTCTATGGAGCCACATCAAAAATGCTACGCTATGTTTGCAGCGCCTCCCTTTTGAGCAGCACAGTCATGGAAATCCACCTTCTCTACCGTTCAGCAGCAATACGCTTTACTTTTTAGGGTTCCGAAGTAAAATCGGAAGTATCGGAACCCTTGTAGTTTCGTCATGTCCGTCCGTCCGTCTGTAATTTTGCATGTATATACATATGTACACATTTATTAAAACTCCAGAATCGTGGAATAAAATACTGAAAAACTTTTGTTCAGGGTACCTCCCCTACAGGTGTGAGGATGAAATTTTTTATTCGTCGCGTACCCCGTAGTGTGGGATATCGTTGAAAAGGTCTTAGAAAAATATTATGGGTCTTCTAGGACCATGTTTGGATTTAGGGGTGCGTTTGCGAAATATTTGCCTTTATAGTGCTAATTTTGGTCGAGCCCCTACTACTACTCAAAGGATGATTTGTAACGATGAGTGAGAGGGAAATAAAAGCGGCCAAGTGCGAGTCGGACTCGCCCATGAAGGGTTCCGTAGCAGCAAGTAACATAATGAAAGGTAATTTGCGGTTTACGATTTATGACGTATTAAAAAAAACTACTTACTAGATCTCGTTCAAACCAATTTTCGGTAGAAGTTTGCATGGTATAGTACATCATACATTTTTTTAAAGTTTAGAAGTTACATGGGGGACACACATTTTACCACTTTGGAAGTGTCTCTCACGCAAACTATTCAGTTAAGAAAAAAATGATATTAGAAATTATATGCTGAAATTATATATATATAATTATATGCTGTTTATTTATCTACATGTACGGTTATCATCAGAAGTAGCTTAACATTTTAGTACCTTGTTACATATTTCTTGAATTTGTCATAATGTTGTTCGGAAACCGTCGAAACAGTTACTATTATAAAGTACTATAATGTTAAGCTGTTTCTGAGGCTGACTGTTGGTAGGTAGGTACTTATTAGGAATCTTTAGGTCTAACTTCTAAGCTGTTAGTAGTAGGTAGGGGTAAGAAAGAATGAATGTAAAGTAGGTATACGTACAGGGATATATTCAGAACATATGAATGAAGTGTTTATAGTTTATTGATAAACGAATGTTGTTTTCGGTATTATGTAGATCATTTCGCGGATGGCTTTTTAACCTACTTGCGCTTTATAGTGCATAGTTCCCTACGCTGATGATCTATGACAGAAACCTTAATATTGGTTGTCAATGGCTGTTTTTTAGGGTTCGGTAGCCAAATGGCAAAAAACAGAACCCTTATGGATTCGTCATATGTCTGTCTTTCTGTCTGTCCGTATGTCACAGCCACTTTTTTCCGAAACTACATATAAGAACTATACTGTTGAAACTTGGTAAGTAGATGTATTCTCTGAACCGCATTAAAATTTTCATACAAAAATAGAAAAAAAAAAAACAATAAATTTTGGGGTTCCCCATACCTACTTAGGACTGAAACTCAAAATTTTTATTTCATCAAACCCATATGTGTGGGGTCTATGGATAGGTCTTCAAATATGATATTGAGGTTTCTAATATCATTTTTTTCTAAACTGAATAGTTTGCGTGAGAGACACTTCCAAAGTGGTAAAATGTGTGTCCCCCCTGTAACTTCTAAACTTTAAAAAAATGTATGATGTACATTACCATGCAAACTTCTACCGAAAATTGGTTTGAACGAGATCTAGTCAGTAGTTTTTTTAATACGTCATAAATCGTAAACCGCAAATTACCTTTCATTATGTTACTTGCTGCTACGGAACCCTTCATGGGCGAGTCCGACTCGCACTTGGCCGCTTTTATTTCCCTCTCACTCATCGTTACAAATCATCCTTTGAGTAGTAGTAGGGGCTCGACCAAAATTAGCACTATAAAGGCAAATATTTCGTAAACGCACCCCTAAATCCAAACATGGTCCTAGAAGACCCATAATATTTTTCTAAGACCTTTTCAACGATATCCCACACTACGGGGTACGCGACGAATAAAAAATTTCATCCTCACACCTGTAGGGGAGGTACCCTGAACAAAAGTTTTTCAGTATTTTATTCCACGATTCTGGAATTTTAATAAATGTGTACATATGTATATCCATGCAAAGTTACAGACGGACGGATGGACATGACGAAACTACAAGGGTTCCGATACTTCCGATTTTACTTCGGAACCCTAAAAAGTAAAGCGTATTGCTGCTGAACGGTAGAGAAGGTGGATTTCCATGACTGTGCTGCTCAAAAGGGAGGCTGCAAACATAGCGTAGCATTTTTGATGTGGCTCCATAGACGCAGCGAGGAGCCATCTGCCACTGAAAAAAAATGTTACGGAGCCCAACCACAGCTGGCTATATAGATACAACTACGAAATTTATATAAGTTAAAGATATGGTTCCCAGCTCAGTTACTATTGAAGATAAATCATATATTGTCTTTTTACAACGGAATACCATTTTCTACGAAGTTTTGAGTTTTTCGGCACGTTAAAAAATAGTTTTTTTTGGCGTTTTCATAGAACTGTTTGAACGTTTAAGCACTATACAATACTGATACATAGTTAAAAGGTGAATTAGGCACAAATGGGACACTTAATTTGTTTCAAAGTCACAATTATCGAAACAAAACATTGCGCGCCGTATCGCTGCCAGCGGCTAACTGGCGGCGACCGTAATCGTGACGTCACAGCCACGCAGTGAACTTTGTAAGTAATTTGGTCATAACTTCGTCAATTTTTGTCGTAGAACAAAAATTTTTTCACTGTATGTTAAGGATTTCTTAGCTCTATAAATCTGCATTCTCAACTAAAAACGTTACGTTGAAACTTGGTAAGTAGATGTATTCTCTGAACCGCATTAAAATTTTCATACAAAAATAGAAAAAAAAAAACAATAAATTTTGGGGTTCCCCATACCTACTTAGGACTGAAACTCAAAATTTTTATTTCATCAAACCCATATGTGTGGGGTCTATGGATAGGTCTTCAAAAATGATATTGAGGTTTCTAATATAATTTTTTTCTAAACTGAATAGTTTGCGTGAGAGACACTTCCAAAGTGGTAAAATGTGTGTCCCCGATGTAACTTCTAAACTTTAAAAAAATGTATGATGTACATTACCATGCAAACTTCTACCGAAAATTGGTTTGAACGAGATCTAGTAAGTAGTTTTTTTAATACGTCATAAATCATAAACCGCAAATTACCTTTCATTATGTTACTTGCTGCTACGGAACCCTTCATGGGCGAGTCCGACTCGCACTTGGCCGCTTTTATTTCCCTCTCACTCATCGTTACAAATCATCCTTTGAGTAGTAGTAGGGGCTCGACCAAAATTAGCACTATAAAGGCAAATATTTCGCAAACGCACCCCTAAATCCAAACATGGTCCTAGAAGACCCATAATATTTTTCGAAGACCCTTTCATTTTTCAACGATATCCCACACTACGGGGTACGCGACGAATAAAAAATTTCATCCTCACACCTGTAGGGGAGGTACCCTGAACAAAAGTTTTTCAGTATTTTAATTCCACGATTCTGGTTCCACGAGTTTTAATAAATGTGTACATATGTATATCCATGCAGAATTACAGACGGACGGACGGACATGAAGAAACTTCAAGGGTTCCGATACTTCCGATTTTACTTCGGAACCCTAAAAAGTAAAGCGTATTGCTGCTGAACGGTAGAGAAGGTGGATTTCCATGACTGTGCTGCTCAAAAGGGAGGCTGCAAACATAGCGTAGCATTTTTGATGTGGCTCCATAGATGCAGCGAGGAGCCATCTGCCACTGAAAAAAAATGTTACGGAGCCCAACCACAGCTGGCTATATAGATACAACTACGAAATTAATATAAGTTAAAGATATGGTTCCCAGCTCAGTTACTATTGAAGATAAATCATATAATTATTGTCTTTTTACAACGGAATACCATTTTCTACGAAGTTTTGAGTTTTTCGGCACGTTAAAAAATAGTTTTTTTTGGCGTTTTCATAGAAGTGTTTGAACGTTTAAGCACTATACAATACTGATACATAGTTAAAAGGTGAATTAGGCACAAATGGGACACTTAATTTGTTTCAAAGTCACAATTATCCAAACAAAACATTGCGCGCCGTATCGCTGCCAGCGGCTAACTGGCGGCGACCGATATCGTGACGTCACACGCGCCCGCGTAGTTTGAATTTTAGCGGCCGGAACGGCAATGTTTATTACTTAATATTTTCGTAAGTAATGGTCCGATTTGGATGATTCAAAAAGATATATCATTCATATGCCATAAAGAATCGCGTGGATACTAGTTCTATAGAATTTGCTATAACTTTACTGATCCTCATTTGTTTCGAATGGACGCTGTGTAACAATGTGTTGCGTAAAATTATAACATTATTTAACTGGAAATAATTAAAGAATTCAATATAGCTAGCATTTTTTAATGCAACTACAGCAAAAGATTTAGGTAAGTGCTTAATATTTAGACTTAAGATATAACTTCAAAAACATATAATTTATCAATTTGAATTTGTTTCGGGAAGAATTGTAGTTATGAAACATATGTTTGTTTAGTAAAATATTTTTCTATATTTTAAGAGCTTTTAATGCTGTGAATATAGTTAATTATTTCATTTTATATTTCAACATTGTTGTTTGGTATTTTTTGGTAGAAATAGATCATTGTAGCGTGTGCTTCAAGCATATATTAGTATTATATTTTATGTAACATTGTTACACAGCGTGCGTCCGCCCTAATACTGCACAATAAGATCTTTACACAACCGTGTACATGTTTATATAGTTTTAATTTGCATTTGTTTTCTCTCACACGTGATTTTATAATTATAAATTAAGTTGTAAATGGATTCCGTAGTTTTCAATAAAATATTATTTGTTATTTTATATATCGGAACCGTAGGCTAACGATACATCGATACACATAGTATTTCTATACATGTAAATATATTTTTGTAAAACGTTACATTTTTAATTAATTATAATGTTTTTGAAACTATACTGTTTTTTTACCTGTTTTACTACACCTTGTGGCGTCACGATGAAATTTATAAGTAATTATAATCAATTTCTCCAACTACTATTATACGTAGAATATTTGTATGACAAGGGACACAGTGGAATTTTATTCGTGTTAGGAATCAAAAGGCGATCGACGTACATCATGCTCAATCCCTGCTATTTAACCTGTTAACCGGGGAGTTCCCTTTTTAATTATGTACATTGTAACGGGCGCGAGCTCTTTCACTAGGACGTGTCAATACGTTCATATTTATTTTTTATTTTTTATTTATGCTTAAAATAAATGAAAAGACTATGAAATATATATGTTTCCGTTACAAACTAATAGAAAACAATAGGTACTAACAAAAATATGGAAATATCGAATTAAGAAATTACTATACGTTCCACCACGTACCTATCACGTTTCGAGGACGTATTTATACGTCCTAACCGTACACGTTTGACGTATTTATACGTCCCGCTCGGTTAACAGGTTAATGGTGAGTGATGTTTTGTAAGAGCGTAACTCGATAGTGTACTAGTTACGAAGGATTTATTATTTTATCAAACAACTAAAATTCCTTTTTAAAGGCTTTAAAATAATCTTATCGTTCGAAAAGATGACTTTGCATGTATTCCCTATCGCTTTTTATTTGGGAAAAATGGCAAGTTTTCAATATTGAGCAATTAAGTTAAGCAGCAGCGAATAAGAATTATATAAAATGCCCAAAATATGAAAGCGATTATTGCTGCAATTTTTTTTTTCACTTTTGTTTTAGTTATTTTTTTCAGTTTAGGAACAGACTGAAATAAAACAACAAGTTCACATTTAGTATATTTATTATTACACATTGGATTAGGATATGACATCAAGTGCGCGATCATCGCATACGCTACGCTTAAAAATACGTTACAATACAATGTAATCATACAAAACTAATAATAATAATCGACAATACAAACCATTCAGAAAATAAATGCGGCGATTTCAAAAAACAATTCCGATGTTTTTATTCTCATCTGTGATTTTGACGCCAGATGTCGTGCCAGGCAGTACTGGACCATTTAAACGGCCAAAAGACTAGAAGCCGAGGCAAGTAGTTGGATGGTTTACGAAAAATAAAAAAAGACTTTGTAAACTTTACTCCATTTATGATTTTAGCTTTTGTTGTATTTATGTAAAACAAAATACTAATACGCCGTTTAAAATAATCCAGTGGTAGTTGATTTCCCGTTTGTCAAAATTATTATTAATGTTTTGAACCGTAGTTGTTCAGTTAGAGAAACTAGGTAGAGGTATTTGAGAAACGGTCAGGGAGAGACGTTCAACAAATCATTTAACGCAGATTTACGAATAGATTTATCGATACATCTGACCGCATTAGATATCACATGAGGTGTGATGACGCAATTTATACAGTAATAAACAATAGACAAGAGAAACGATGGTCTGGTAGGTAACGCGTAGTCTTGCGTGGGCGAATCAACGCGAACGCGAAGCGAAAATAACAAACAGTCGAGATGTATTGAAGTGTCCTACGTGACCGAAAGCACGTAGAGGGCGTTGCGGTGCGGCGCGGTTTGAAGCGAACGCGATCAGTTGGTTTGATATTTTCGCGCGAACTTCAGCGGCGCGGCGTATGCCAGTGGCGGTGAAGTGACCATTCGCGCGCACGTAGGACAGAGACGCCGCTTCGCTCCGCGTCGCACTGACACGGTGTAAGTCAGTGCTACGTGGGCGACTCAACGCGAACGCGAAAAGAATAAACAGTCGAGATGTATTGAGGTGTCCTGCGTCACAAAATGCACGTAGAGTGCATTGCGGCGCAGCGCGAATTGACGCGATCAGTTGATTTGATATTTTTGCGCGAACTTCAGCGGCGCGGTGTATGTCAGTGGCGGTGAACGGACAATTCGCACGCACGTAGGAGAGTTGCCGCATCGCACTGAATTCGCATCGGATCGCTTTCGCGTTGAGTCGCCCACGTAGGACACGGTCTCAGGATCTGATTGTAGAAGATCAAGACCGTTCAAGTGTTGTACCAGACATAAACATTGAACAAGTTAAATTATTCATTTGTTAGATTTAGTTTTGCACATTGTTTTGAATTGTATAATGCGTAAGTACATAAATTCTTCACACCATGTAAGTGATCTAATTTCGGTCAATGTATAAGTCTAATAGGCGTTCAATACGCAATTTAATAATTGTAAGGAATAAAAGTATAAGAAGGAAAACATCACTTGTTTGGAAAGAAAATTAAAGCAACATTATATTTAATTATACTTAATTATATTTGTGGTACTATGTCCACATGAGATTTTACTTGTTATCATTATACGAGAACTTTATAAGTTATTAAATCAACTATACACCCGCTTTACCCTTATCTTGATTATAATAGTTATTACTTATACATACACATTTAGTAGTATAATATAATGATGTACAATATACAGGGTGTGATCGTTAAGTGCGCGAGTTTATAATTATTATTCGTAAACATTAAACTATTTAAAAAGCCTTATAAAAGGTTTTTTTTAGCTTTTCTTTACGAAACCAAACGAAACACAGCCTTAATTATTACACCCAATATACCCATCTTATTGGCACATATATAATTATATATGCTAGGCTTACTTCGTCCCCACCATTTAAGTTTTCACACGCCAAAACTAGCCAACGCATATTATACATTTTATACACGCATCTTATACAATAAAACATCTTATATCTCTCTCTACACCGGGTATGAGAGCCTTTCTCTGAATTATACACAAGCCTTACACGAAAATGTACGCAGTCTGTATGTGCGTATTCTTGCATTTGAAAATACATTAAATTTTACTTCCAAACAAGTGATGTTTAAACCAATGACTACAAGGTACGAACGACAAAAGCCAAAAATTCCAAATTCGTTATTACCTAAACCTCTTTGGCAATTTTGAATACTTATTTAGCACCAACTTTGGCTAAATTAAGTTAATTTTGAGAGGATTTAAGAAGTGAGCCAAAAAGGAAGAGCCTCGGTGTAATTCTTTTTAATCGAATGGGTCGCTCTGGTTCTCTGACTACCCTCAATAGTAATAATGACCCCGAAATATCCACAAGCAGAGAACCCAATTAAATTTCTTCATAAGAAATCTTTGAATACCGACCGAGACGTACTTAAAGAAAGTTAAGCGTTAAGATAGCTGCCGGCCTTGCCGCGCGAAGTACAGTAGGGTACAGCCTGGAGTTGAATTGACCGTTTTTGTGATTACAGTGCCACCAAGATATCTGTGAAATGGCGAAAATTGGAACTAATGCCGGGCCATTCATAAGTTCTTTGTGCTCATTCATTTGACATTTACTACGTCTCGAATTGCGTCCAATGATTGGTCCAATGCGTCCGACAGCGCCCTCCTCCAATTCACAGATAAGTTGGTGGCACTGTAATACATAATATAGACAATAAAATCTGTATCCATACCAATTATGTTCTTCAAGTTGGCGTTTTGTTGACATCAGTTCGGTTACCATAGATATCGACGCTTGCGCAAACATTACCAAGCGACATGTTGACAACTTTACACTAGAGCATTTTAAAGTTTTTAATTTTAGAAAAAAAATCGTAAAAAATCGCTTTATTAAGCATTTGAACTGCATTTAAAATTCATTGGTATTAAGTAGCTATGACTAATAGGCGATTTTTTACGATTTTTTCTAAAATTAAAAACTTTAAAATGCTCTAGTGATAAGTTGTCAACATGTCGCTTGGTAATTTTTGCCTTTCAAGCGTCGATATAAAATATATTAGATGTAGTGACGTCACCGAACAATGGAGGTCCAGGGATTTTATAATTCTATACCATACATTGAAATCAAACGGTGGCAACAGCCAATTCATCTCCAACTTGTAAAATTAATTTAAAATAATACAATACTTGTTACTCATTCAATGAGATCGCATCAGTCTATTCCGTTATAAGAAATTTGATAACAGGAGGTATTTAGTGGTTTAAAGGGGAATAAAAAATATGTTTTTATATCGATCAAATATAATTCGTATGAAAGCAACTGTAGATTTAATATTGTTGTATAATGTATAAAATTGCGTGAGAGTTCATTTAATCGATCACCTATTTTAAATTCAGAGTTGCTAGATTTATCCCTTTACCTTCAAATGTTGTCTTCCACGCGTATTATATTTTGATGGTAGTAAGATAGAGTCATACGCCCCAACTCAGAGTCACTAACGGTTACTGTAATCGCTACTTAGTAAAGAATCATCATAACAATTCTGTACTAAGCAGCGATTTAAGTAACCGTTAGTGACTGAGTTGGGGCGTTAGATTTAATTCAGGCCCTGCACACATTATGTTGTCAATAGTCAAAGTAGTCAAATGTGAAGCGACGATTATGATGGAGAGCCACAAATGTTAATTTAAAGTAAGTTTTAATGTTCGTTTCGATTGTTTCAGCCATGGATAAGTTGTGTAGTTTAATTGGCTATAAAGTCTTTTATGCATTAATTTTAATGTCCTTTTAGCTTATAATAATGGTGTCATTTATTTAGCTGTGATGCTATTTTGGTCAGTCAATAAGATCATAAGGTGTGCGGAACCTTCGTTTTTAAATTAGTCACTAATTAAATAATTATTAATAATCAGGTACGAGTGAAGAATAAGTGATGTAGGTATTAAAGTTATATAAAAATAATAAATTCTTAAGTTACAATGGCAAGACAAAATAGTAATTTCTTTAAATAAAATCATACTATTAGTAAATAAATGCGTCATTTTATTTCATCAAGTAGAAAATAAATTAGGTATTTTTTTCATTTTTAAACCACTAACACCTCGGGAACTAAATAAAACAATAATCATATAACCGCGAGTCGTTTTAAAACAACCGGTTCGATATTTAAAATATTTGATAGTAATAAAAAACTTAAATTAAAAATACAAAATCCGCTTAAAGGGTACACTAGAATAAGATAAAAACATGGCATCATAATCACAGATGTGTATAAAAACGGTAAAACTATCGTACGGATCACATTTTTAATAATAAAATAATAATAACAATTTAAAATCACAGGCGTCAGACAGATCTGAGTGCTTAAAACTATTGGGAATTCAAAATGGCCGCCGGCGCCGCTAAAATGCCGCGCCGCAGCGGGCCCTTGCGCGTCTCGCCGCGAGCGGCAGTTTAGTGCGCTGCAAGCCTTACGAACATTATATTTGTTGCTATCTATGGCACTCGACCCATTCACGCGTCCATTCAGACCAACCGACGACACTACATTTGTTTTCCTATCGAGTGGAACACGCGGCCCTGCCGGCGGCACTCGCGAATCGAATGCCACAGCGTAACGAGACGTAATACTGAAGAGATACAACTTATAATTAACAATAAATACACGTACTAAACTAAACCAAACGTGACTGCGCTCTACGCGAGGTAGCTGCCGTTCGCTCGACGCATAATAGAGAAAACGTTTAAAATAATCAGTACTGAAAAAAAGCGGATAAAATAACGCCGCGTACAAAATAATGTGCGAATCACGCGCGTTCACTACTACACTAAATACACGACAAATCACCGCTCGCCAGCCTACACTACGATACGTTAAAGCGTGCGTAAATACGCACGGAAGCGTAAAAATGACGCTCGCAAGCGCAAAAGTCGCGCGCGGGCGCGTAATTATCGCGCAAACGGTACACGCGCACCGACGCGTAATTTCACGCTCGCGTTGTGCGTTCGCGTGCTCGAACGAGTCGAGCTTCCACTTAGTATATTTAGTCACGTCAATAATAGTAAATGTGCCTACGAGTATCGTTACGCACAGAGTAAGTTTTACGCTGTCGTGCGTCGTGTCTACGCACTGGCGGCGCGCGGCTTGGGGAAGTACGATTAAATGCAAGGGGGACATCAAAAGTGCGGGTGGCGTGGACTCCGCTTTTTTACTGTACTGACGTGTTTGTAATGGTTAAGGGCAATGTTTCTTGGGTTTCTTTAGATTCTCCTCCTCGACGCCAGTCTTGGACACCTGGGTGGAAAGCGAGTTTATTTATAAACGTAGGAAGACTTAGCATGAACAACTAAGTAAACTTGGCAACGCAAGCATATTTACTAAACATGTCATACACACGCTAGCACACTGTTACAAGACTTATATTATTTATTCATGTTATTATCAATGTTAATGCTACCTGTACCTCAATTTCAAGATTCATAATCGAAGCTTGAAAGGCAAAAATTACCAAGCGACATGTTGACAACTTTATACTTAAGCATTTTAAAGTTAAAATTTTAGAAAAGAAATCGTAATAAATCGCCTATTAGTCATAGCTACTTAATTCCAATGAATTTTACATATAGTTTAAAGTTTAAAGCGATTTTTACCATTTTTTTTGTAAAATAAAAACTTTAAAATGCTCTAGTGTAAAGTTGTCAACATGTCGCTTGGTAATTTTTGCCTTTCAAGCGTCGATATATTATCGAAAGGTCATAAAGTATACTTGACCGACTGACCTCGGTATACTTCTCCCCCTTGAGCGAGACAACCTTGTTGTCGCGGTAGCGCACCAGCTTCTTGGGCTCCATCTTGGGCGCCAGCGGCCGGTGCTCCTTCTTGCCCGAGTTCTTATCCACGTACGAGTAGCTGGGGGAACAGATACATCTAATTTATAAAATTCTCGTGTCACGTTTTTTTGAAGTTGAACTCCTCCGAAACGGCTCGACCGATTTTCGTGAATCTTTGCGTGGATATCGGCTAGGGCTGAGAATCGGACATCTATTTTCATCCCCCTAACCCTAAACATTTTTTGGCAAAACAACGTTTGCCCGGTAAGCTAGTAAATAAATAAAAAAGTAATCTCAATTAAATAAAGGTTTTTGGAAATGGTGCCGGGTATTGTCTTCTCTATATACAGGGTGAATTTTTCAAGTGTGCGGTGTTTTTTTTTTTTCAAAATCAACGGGTAGATTCCTGGCTAGGAATTTTGATTTTTCAAAAATGTAATGATGCAGTTTTAGTTTTAATCAAAATCGGCCTCGAGACTCCTTTGAGCATTTTTCGATATTCCTCATAGTTTCGGATTTGGCCATCCATGCACACTTGAAAAATTCGCCCTGTATTCTTCCCAAACAATGTAGTCATGCCGTTTGCTGTAGCGACCTACGAGTTGATTTTACTGCCAAGGCGCATCTATAGATGTTTCACATCAGTGATGGTATACATCTAGAGCCCCACGCTAGCATTCCGTGTCGTGGGTGACATGGACAACGCTCTAAAACAAGTATCCAAGAGAAATGTGGGAGGTAGACTTAGGGGGAAATTTTGGAGAGGCCAGATTTTCTATGAGACAAAAGTATTGCAGAGTTAAGCCATAATGGCTAAAGATTTTTCCCGACACAGTATATTTAAAGCATATATATTGTTAATACATTAATACATTTGCTCAATAAAGTTTTTCCCAGCAGTGAGTATGATACGAAGATAGGGCTTCTTCGTGATGTCAAATTTTGTAGTCGAACTAATTTGTCCAAAAGGAATTATAAATTTTTCCTTGCGGTCAAACTACTGAAGTAGTTGACCTTTTTCATTTTCCTTCATGTGCAATTCTTTTGATATTTATGAAGCTTGTCTGGAAAAGATCGCTAATTAATGATAAGACCGACTGTTGTACTTTATGTATCTTTGTAATTTATGTTTATGAAAAAGTATTGATGTACAGTCACCTGCAGAGAAAAGTAACCCATCTGTTTATAAATATACAAACAGCAACGTTTCTTTAGCCTGTTGCGTTGTAAACACAGATGGGTTACTTTTCTATGCAAGTGATTGTACAATAAAGAGGATTTGTATTATAGTTTGATTGCGGCTACTGTAGATATTAGTCATATTAGCACTCACCGTTCAATAATCCGATACTTGAGGGTGATGTCATCGATGAGGCTGGTCCCGGGGCTGCGCAGCACGGCGCCGGTGATGGCCTGCCCCGTGTCCTGGCGGTGCAGCAGCGTGGCCGCCGCCACGTCCACCTCGCCGTCCGCGATCGACACGCAGTGCTTGATCTGGCGGGAGGAGCACGTTATTAAAATATCATTTTTTAAAATCAACTATCATTTCGGAAAGATGCTTTGTCATGGAGGAGAAGAAATGATTTATAAATATGTAAACACTATAGTTAAATATTCTTAAACGCATTTTTAGGGTTCCGTAGCCAAATGGCAAAAAACGGAACCCTTATAGATTCGTCATGTCTGTCTGTCTGTCTGTCTGTCTGTCTGTCTGTCCGTCCGTATGTCACAGCCACTTTTTTCCGAAACTATAAGAGCTATACCATTGAAACTTGGTAACTAGATGTATTCTGTGAACCGCATTAAGATTTTCACACAAAATTTAGAAAAAAACAATAAATTTTGGGGGCTCCCCATACTTAGAACTAAAACTCAAAATTTTTTTTTTCATCTAACCCATACGTGTGGGGTATCTATGGATAGGTCTTAAAAAATGATATTGAGGTTTCTAATATAATTTTCTTCTAAACTGAATAGTTTGCGCGAGAGACACTTCCAAAGTGGTAAAATGTGTGTCCCCCCCCCTGTAACTTCTAAAATAAGAGAATGATAAAACTAAAAAAAATATATGATGTACTTTACCATACAAACTTCCACTTAAAATTGGTTTGAACGAGATCTAGTAAGTAGTTTTTTTTTAATACGTCATAAATCGTAAACCGCAATTTACCTCGATTAAAGTTACAACGAACTACAAGAACTTTTATATTATGTTACTTGCTGCTACGGAACCCTTCATGGGCGAGTCCGACTCGCACTTGGCCGCTTTTTTTATGTGTTGATGCGGCCTAGTCCTTACTAAGTAAGACAAAGTTAACGAAATTAAATACAGTAGACGTGCGTGTGCTTTGGAGGTTAAAATGGCACCGTCTCGTGGTGCTCCGTCGACTGCGCTCCTCAGCTGCTAGCCGGTGTGCGGCCCGGGAGGGGAGGACATATTACATTGTAACGAGGTGTACTAATACCTCGTTCAATACTCCTTGGCTGGCAGATGCATTTTACTTATAAATTTTTAAATATTGACATTTGGGTTTTCAAAGAAATAAAAATCATCTGTCAGCTGGGTTCCCTTCGGGAATGATGTATATATGTTATATTTAATTTTTGATACTTTTATTAGTTTTATTAATAGTGCCTACGTGTATAAATAACGTGTATAAATAATAATGTGTGTAAAGGCTTCACCAATATAACATTTCTCAAGAATCGGAGTCATTACTTGATTTACCTACCTACCCCGCCCTGAAATATATATATATTATTATACTTGTGGAGCTCAGATTCATTTGAGTTGTGGAGGATCTGCACCCTCGCAACATCGTAAGAGAACATAGTCAGAACCCTAGCCACTGACCTCCATGAGGCAGGTGTTGGGGAACATCTCGCGTAGCAGCTGGACCTGCGCGGTGTACTCCTCGCCCTCGAACACCACGTGCTCCAGCGGCTCCTCCTCCTCCGACTCCGAGCTCGAGCTGCGGACCACACGCTTCGTTAATATTGTGATGTGGTCAGAGGGAGACACCAATAAAAACATTCAGAGTTCTCCAATACTAGTTATTATATTAAAACAGATCTTAATCTTACAATACATGGTAGGTACACGTCTCGGAACGCGACTAATGCAGACTGACTTCGATTACAGGGAGTCGGACATACGACACAAAGCGTGGTCAGCACATTACTACGTTCGGTTTACACGTATTAAGTAGTTATGTAGTTAACTAAATTTTAAGTAAATTAATACGTGTAAACAGACAATTTAGTAGTTAAAATTTAGTAAGCAAGTAGGCAAGTAATTTAGAAATTTTTCTATTTGCTGTTAAGTAGGTGGGCGGGGCTTATCACTTAACACGTTTGGACAGGCACTTTTTAGTTAAAATTTAGTAAAATGTTTAAGTAATTAAGTAGAATTGTATGAACTAAAGAGCTTTACTAAATTATTACGTGTGGACGCGCACAAAGAATTATTCACTTAAAATTTAATTACTTAAGCATTTTACTAAATTACTTAATTACTTAAGCATTTTACTAAATTTTAACTTAAAAGTGCCTGTCCAAACGTGTTAAGTGATAAGCCTCGCCCACCTACTTAACAGAAAATAGAAAAATTTCTAAATTACTTGTCTACTTGATTACTAAACTACTAAATTGTCCGTTTACTTAAAATTTAGTTAACTATTTAACTACTTAATACGTGTAAACCGAACATAAGTCTTATTCCAGATCATAGCTAAGTGCTAAACATGAAAATCCGTTCAGAAGTGTTTTCCTGACAGAGCGACCGGCTTGGTTGTAAAGCTCCGTAAGGATTATTATACGTCAACCGCCAAATGATGCGGCATGTACCGGCTGCTAGGGAATTGAGCCAGTTCTTTATTGCCGGCAACGCATCGGAGATGTCTGAGCTGTAGATGATATCCGTGGAGAAGGTGACCATTTACCAATAGTTGGCTCGTCAGCGTCTGCTTGTTTTTTTTTTTAATAAAAACAAATATAACTACGAAAACAAGCTCTGAACACACAAGTAAAGACAAAAAAAAATCATTTTTTTTCATCATCTCTATGCCTCGATGATTACAAAGAAGAGTAACACTTATGAAACCAGTTAACAATTGAAATGACTCACTGGGCTCGGCTGTTCTTCACATGAGGGGGCGGCAGCATGTCCCGCAGCGAGGGAATGACGGAGTCGAAAGTCTCCGATTCGCCTGAGTCCTCTGCAAGGGAGTGGAAGCAAAAATTCATAACATTTGAACCCTGTCGGAATAGGAGCCCTGCAAATCTTAATACAAAATCCGTCTAGGGCAAGCTACGCGTCTGAGTTTATAGCTATATAATAATAATAATATGTAGTTTGTTTCGCTCTCTCGCTATTAATGCTGCAACATGTACGTGATGCTTTTGTAGTTTTTATACCTAGGTTTATCGCTATAAGGGCCTGCGCCCATTGAAGGCACAAAATGGCAATGGATTTGTTTTTGTAACAAATTGAAATATACCCTAATACTACGCGTTCACTCTAAGTTTGCCCTTACCTCCCATCCCGCTCCTCGTACCGCAGCTCATTTAGTACGGACAGCAACGCTACTCACGTATTTTTGAAGTCCCGTGCGGCGCGTGCATTCTTGAGTTTGTTGTTGATTTTGATGTTACTTTCGTTAAATTATTTTTCTATTGATTTATTTTACGTTCGTTGATTTTTGTCGCTACAATGACTAAAATAGAAAATGTTTTACACAGTGGCAAACGAAGTTAGTGAAATTATTTGATTACTTTTTTATCTACAGTACCGTTGGTGTTAAATCGTAACGCTCAACGAGGGCAAACTTGAAGTGAACGCGTAGTACTATGACAAAAAGAGCCTAAAACTTTGCCACTGTCACAATGGTTTGGCCATATTTCTCGCGATAACGCCGCATCATGGACATCATGAACATCACGAGTTACCCTGCTTCTCCCCCTTCCGCTCGCGCTGCTGGCGCACCAGGTCAGCTTCCACCTCCAGCACCCAGGTGCAGACCTGACCCTCGTCGATGGTGCAGAAATCCGGAACGTAGGCTCCCATCATCTCGATGAACCCTGGAACAACCAATACTTTGTAACTAGCTGATAAAGTGTACCTCCTGAATCTCCTGATGGTAAGTGGCCGTTGTCCATTGATATCAGCAACACCAAAAATATATCTATCTATATAAATAAAAATGAATGTTGCTAAGCGCAAAACTGCGGAAGCGCTCATAGCCCGGCGACTTGCGTCGATCCTATGTGATCGAGTTAAGCAACAGCGGGCGCGGTCGGTAGTTGGATGGGTGACCGGCTGACCGCTAGCGGCAAAAATTTCTTGAGCGTTTCCGTGCTTCGTAGGGCACGTAAAGCCGTCGGTCCCGGTTGTTATCATAAGATAAGAGTTGTTAGGCCATGTCGGAGGCCCTCGGGCGGTTTGAAAACTTCCGACACTCGGGTTGGCCACTAAACCCTCCACCAATCCGTTCTGGAGCAGCGTGGTGGAGTATGCTCTAGGCCTCCTCAAGAGGAAAGACCCGTGCCCAGTAGTGGGCCATTAATGGGTTGAAGCCAAGGGCAAAACTCGAGAATGGCTCGACCAATTCGGCTAATTTTTTTTGTATGTTCCTTAACTCGTCGATTACCGGGAACGTGGATTCACGTTCGAACTCAAAAGTACCGCCGCCGCCGCGATTCTCAGGTATTAAGGCACACGGAAGGTTTTAATAATAATAAAAAAAAACTTTTGACAGTTCGAAGTCTGTCCGGGCAGCTAGTTGCTTAATAACCATGAAAGTAGTTAGTATTTTGTAACTTTTGACTTACGTAAAGTAATCAGTTTGTTCCTACGAGAAAATAAATAATTTGACTTTTGAAAGGTATCACCAATGAGTTACTGGTTACTGACCAAGAAAGTAGAAAGAAAGAAAGAAAGAACTGGTTTCCCAGCCCCTAGTAATTTATAATTGCCGATGATTGTGCTACCAGGTAGGCTCGAAGCTTCCGGAAATTTTCCGTTGATTCTATTTCGAATCCAATCAATAGCATAATTGGAGGGAATGAATAAATAAACGCTCTTGTAGATTCCACTGGAAATTTTGTGTCGCCTCACAATTATTTAACCTTACATTTGCAGAGATATAGTAGATAAGAACATGTAGATAAAATAAAATATTTTTCTGTTTTACGAAATGACGCGTGACTGTGTACAACTTAACTAAAGAAAAAAAAACTTAAGTCATTATAAAGAACCAAGTTTAAAAAAAATCTGTCACAGCTATTTGCTCCCATCGGAATCGAACCTGCGACCAATTACTAAGTTAGCTCATAATATAAAAAGAATATGCTTCTTTTTAAACCTAAACTCAAATCATTTTACTACTTCATATAGGTTAACAATAGATTCTATAAAATTAAGGTAAAGAAACTCCTCAGCACCTTTAAAAACAATAGCTGGGTAGTTCTACATACTAAGGAATTTTTGGCGGCTCAGCCAAAATATGATAAAAAAATTGTTAATAACAAAATTTTTTGGATGGAATACTATTAATTGCAATTGTTTCTAGATGGTCACTAAAAATAATTAAGATTCACAATTCTTATCTGAACAAAATTACTGTTCAAAGTGCCGAATTCTCAGGATCCTGCAGTGTCCCTCGTACAAATTTTAGTTCAAAGTGCGTCGTGATAAATTTTCTTCTATATTAGGGTCTTAAAAGAATACTAAATTAATAAGCTTACTATTTTTCCTGGCTAGGTAGCACAATGACTATAGAATTTCCTTAACAAATATTGAATAAATCTTGTTTACATATTGTCCCCACGATTTTATATCAGTATCCTGTTCGCTGTTGAATTAGCAAATATTCACTAGACTATTTGCCGTGCGTCTTTACCGATCCGCTGAGTCGATAGTACCTACGAAAGGGACAAAGAGTGTCATCTATCTATTCTCACCTAGCGTGGTGTTTAGTGAGCTCAGTGCGTTCGGCGAGTGAAATGATGCCGTAATCAGTGAAGTTCACAGAATCCTGGTAAGATTTTTAATTACGAAATCACTAATAAATATTAATTTTAGCGTATTGATATGTAAGATGCAAGCGCATAGGCCTAGTTTAGCTTAATTTTTGTTGAAAATTATAAATTGGTGTGTTTATTTTATTTTTAGACAAAAATTATCAGGAACCTGGCCTCAGGATCCTGAACAGATCATATTAAAAATATTGTTTCTGCGCAATAATTGTATTTTTTTACACGTATGTATGTTTATACATTAAACTACAAATATAATCCGATTAATATTTTTATATTAATATTATAAATGTGAAAGTTTGTGAGTTTGGATGTTTGTTACTCTTTCCCGCCGGTACTACTGAACCGATTTGGCTGAAATTTGGAATATAGATAGCTTCAAACCCGGATTAACACATAGGCTACTTTTTAGGTGGAGCCGCGGGCGTTCGCTAGTAATTAAATAAATAAATTTGAACTTACTCTCGTTATTTGTTCTATACCGTTGTTTCATACCGTTCTTTAGTTTTGGTGGTGGTTTAAGTAAAAGTATTCTTATAATTATCGTTTCGAAAAATCGGATTAAAAGTATAAAATAAACAAATATTTAGTCGGTCTTACAAATATTATATTTTGTTACACAGGGAAAATGGCGCCAAAAAAGAAACAAACTAAAGAAGAAATATTAGAAAAGAAAAGGATAGCTGAAAAAATTAGATATGAAAAAATTAAGAACGACCCTCAAAGATTAGCGGCTGAAAAAGAAAATATGTGAAATAAATGAATTATCTCGATTTATTTTTGTTGTTTTCCTCAGCTTCCTGGTGACATTCTCAGTTTCCTGTGGCTCGATTTTTTAAAATGGCCATAAATAATTTTTTTTAAATATTTTGACTGTTTCCTTTAGGATAAGCTAAAAGACACTGTACTCTAGTTATTAGACTGAATTCCGCCACCAGAATGTTTAAAAAATATCGGGCCGAAATCAGGCTCAAATTCTTCCTTAGTTTGTAGAACTACCCAGCTACAAAACGAACTCAAATTGCAATGACCAAGGCTTCATAACTTTTATAGCATTTTCTTTATATGAGCCATAAGAATTCAAGGTTTTATCTAAGATAGCGGGCGAAGGCTTCGTGCCGACCCTGAGCCTCTGACGTCCCCGATCATCAGGTGGGTGCTTAAGATTGACGTAGAACCAATCTAAAGTAGGTACCTTCGCCCACGCTACACTTCAGTTTAAATATTGATCGTCTTCAGCGAATTAGCGGCGTAGTCCGTTTTTTAGGCGTCTTATTTTTTAATCCCCGATGCAAAAACAAGGGTGTTATAAGTGTTTGTTCGTGGCATCGTGGCTTCTAAACAAATGGACCGATTATGATGTTTTTTTTGACGTGATAACGTCTATTAAAACGATGAACGCCGGGCGCACGCACGAAAAAATGTAGCGTTCCGCGAGCGAGAGAGCGGCAAAAGCGAGAGAGAGGCACGATCGGCTACGATCGGCGTATCGTAGCTGATGCCGTAGGCGAGCCGTAGGCGATCGTAGTTGAGTGGAGTGAAGCGGAGCGGAGCTGGGCGGGGCGGAGCTTTGTCATGACGTTGTCACGTTAAACTACTGTCCGTAAACCGACTTTACAGACAACCATTTTTTTTTAAAGCTAACGTGATAGAGATGGTTATTCTTAGTTACATTTATGAAGATCTGTTCAGGCGTTTCAATGTCATCAGATCTTTTGGTGAAAATAATAGTGTCGGGGTATTTTAAAATTTATAGTTAATACAATCTTAGTGACTTATTATCGTAATTTATAATTTAATAATAAGGCAGGAACGATATAAAAATAATTATATTCTTCTGTTCCGTTTATCCATGACCCTGAATAAGGTAGAGTTACTTTAACAATGTTAGTCATCTAAATCAAATGAAAATCTTTTATCCATATAGGTATCACTGATACACTTATGCATGTAATTTTTTTAATTTACCTGCTTTTCGGAAGGGTGCTTTGTCATGGAGGAGAAGAAAAGCCGTTAAAAAACTCCTCGGCACATCTTTTAAAATCATGAAAATTTACATAATATGTTCTAACCTACGCGGAATCTCCTATCTCAGAAGCTTTGCCAGCCTAGAATAGAATGAAAGAAAGAAATGTACAATCACCATTTGATTAGTCTGTCTGACTCTGTAATCTTCAGTTTCTCTACATACCTACGTTAAGATTTAACTAAACAGTGTAGTCTAACCCGCATAACGTTGACAACCGGAACTAAGTGATTGGCGGGCATCGGGCACTAGCATTAAAACGTCCATGAAAGTTTGCCGCTAGAGGTCGTGCACTCACCCCCCGGCCGCCCGGCCGGCCGCGCCCCTGGTTCGTTAACTCGGTCAATCACGGATGAGTCGGACGACACAACACTTAGATAGGTATACGGCAATCATTTGATTGATTAACAAGATTGTAAAGTATAATAATCTACCTGAAACAGCGACACGAAATAGCAAACACATTCTGTACCTACCCACGTTGTAACGGAAATGAAATTTGAATTTCATAGCAAGTTGTTGACCCTAGCGGCCTCTACAGTTTCACGCGGATAGAGTGAGACGAACATTATTTGTTTCAATGTAAGGTCACCTTTGCCCATGAACATCAGCAAAGCAAATCCATTACCGATTTAACCGGCAAATAAAGAAGCTTTTCATTGCTAGTATATCTTAATACGTATATATAAATTACGTGTCACGTTGTTTTTCCGCGATGGACTCCTAAACTACTTAACCGATTTCAATCAAATTTGCACACCGTGTGCAGTTTGATCCAACATGAAAGATACGATAGCTTATAGCTCAAAATAATAAAAAAAAACTTTTGACAGAACGAAGTCGGTCCAGGCAGCTAGTTTTATTATATTTATTTGTATACGAAGTGTCCAGAATATAATATGATAATAGGATCTCTCTGATTCTTTCGACCTATTAAGATTGAATCATTCAATTTAAATACCATACGCCGTCGAAGTGAACCTAATCAGTATTGAACGGTGTCTTAATGTTAAGCAGTGATGACACACGCTAGTTACTAGCTTACAAGTCAACACGCCAGCGAGTGGCGAGTAAATTATCCTGGCTTTCTCTTTTACTTGCAGCTGTTTTTACAAGCGGATAGTTAACTAGCAGATTGTAAAAAGCCCATGACACGGGGCTAGCCAGCGAGTTCGCTAGCAGCTTGTAAGCTCGCCCCGTGTCATCGACGCTATACACAGGCTAGCTCAATCCAGGCAGTCTAGAATGCTCTACATCCTTCCGGGGGTTACTTCAGGTCGCGCATGCGCGCTGCCACCAGCTGTATCGATTGGTGTCGAGCTGTTGCATCAGGAACCTGTCTGTTTATTTTAATTACGTGATAAATTGCTGTCTCCGCGGCGAGTTGCGGCAGAATAATTCATGACGAAGGTTTGGCTTACCATCTTAATATAATATAAATTACGTGTGTGCAGTTTGATCCAACTTGAAAGATAGGATAGCTTACATCTCAAAATAAAAAAACAAACTTTTGACAGAACGAATTCTGTCCGGGCAGCTAGTAAATTTATAAAAATAAGATACAGTGTTTACACTTGTATTATTTAAACAAGCGACTCGCCAAACGACTCGTGTTCCGGGGCTTGAAAACCAGTTCTTTCTTTCTTTTCTTCTCTCTTGTCTTGACCGGCAACGCATCAGTGATGCCTTTGGTGTTGCTGATGTCCATGGGCGACGATAGCCACTTACCATCAGGTGGATCGTCAGCTCGTTTGCCGGCTATTTGCTTAAAAAAATAGCTTTGCTTACCGTTTATACAATTACTGATACGAGTAAATGTAAATAAATTAATGTTAAAGTAAAAAATTAAATACTCACGAGTCACGATTTAACTGTGTTACAGGCTTACTTTCGCCGTGATCACGATTTGCAACTTAATCAAAATAATGTAGTTACACTACACTATCGTGAGTACCTTTAAACGTATGTTCTATTGAACAAAATAA
This sequence comes from Thymelicus acteon, assembly GCA_951805285.1. Classification (NCBI taxonomy): domain Eukaryota; kingdom Metazoa; phylum Arthropoda; class Insecta; order Lepidoptera; family Hesperiidae; genus Thymelicus; species Thymelicus acteon. The sequence continues at coordinate 2,626,481 of OX638230.1, forward strand.
TCCTTTTTCTTGTCACACTGAAATTTCAAAATTGCCTAGGTTTTCCGGGATTATTTCTTCAAAAGAACCAGACTAGCCAGTTTATTTGATGTTCCGTGTTTTGTTGAGGGGAAGATCAAAGGATAACTTGGTTTTCTAGGGGTGCTACGAACATACCTACCTACATTATATAGTGTAACATATCGACGCTAGAAAGCAAATACGTATTAACCCGCAAATATCAAATTGTTCATCAGAACCGAAAAACTTATTGATCTGTCGAAAAAAAATCATAACTTCTCTATTTAGGAGAGAAGTCATGAATTTTTCTCTGTTTAGCAGAGAAGTTGTGATTTTTTTTCGAGAAATCAAAAAGTTCACGAATAATTTGATGTAAAAAATATACTAGAAAAGGAATTTTTCATTACGAGATGATTAAAAATCTGTTTCAAGGTAGATTTTTCGATATTTCGGAAAATTTTGTAACACTTAGTCCGTAAGATTTTTCTGAACATAATTATATTGGTTTCGTAGGTACTGACCCAAGCTATCACCTCCTGCAGTATGTCGTACTATTTACTGGACACCCTGTATAGATATTGTTTGCTAAATACAGTACGAAGCACTATGAACACAACAGAGGGTGATAGAATGTAGTCATGCAAAGCAACATAAACGTATTTACACACATAGCCAGCCATATACCTACGCCATATACGCCAGCAATAAAATTCCCTTTGTTACGTGGCTTGGATAAATCAAAAATATCGTACATAAATAAGACAGCATACACAAATGTTTTCCTTTGCCGGGAATCGAACCCGGGAACTTTGTCAAGGCTAATGCCGATGCTATGCTGGTCAATTGATGATAGCTAAAGGCATTATTTTAATGCCAAGACTTTCAGTACGGTTGACAAATACAGACGGAGATATGTACATGCGTTATCTTTCTTGACCCATCATATCTGTGGTTGATAAATAATCTAAATTTTACTAACAAAAAATAACCGACTTCAAAATTACTCAAAAACTACTTGTCAGATCTCGCTCTTTATGCGGGACCACATGACAACCACCTGCTTTCGATTAAAAAAATAATCATCAGAATCAGTTGACCAAGTTCTGAGGTAACAAACATAAAAAAATACAGTCGAATTGAGAACCTCCTCCTTTTTTGAAGTCGGTTAAAAAATACAGTCAAATTGAGAACCCCCTCCTTTTTTTGAAGTCAGTTAAAAAAATACAGTCGAATTGAGAATCTCCTCCTTTTTTTGAAGTCGGTTAAAAATAACTTAAAAAACACTATTAAACGGCCTCAATAATCTATCTATTCCTAATCTCACAGTAACAACTAAGGGGCCATCCATAAATTACGTCACACGTTAGGGGGGAGGGAGGGGGTCGATGAAGTGTGACATTGTGTGACAAGGGGTGGGAGGGGGTCCTAAATTTCGTGACGTCACATTTCAAACTCAAATAATTGGTATGTATAGATAAATATTTAAAAAAAACAATTAATGGAAATGAAACTTATTTCGGAACTGCTGTTTTAATTTAATAATTTTTCTCTGAAATGGCTGGACCGATTTTGACGGGACTTTCACTGAAAGAGAGCTGATGTAACAAGGAGTAATTTAGACTACTTTTATTTCGTTAAATACCACGCGGACGATGTCGCGGGTAACAGCTAGTAGGTACAAGGTGCATAAGTGAATAAAGAACTATTTCATCATCGATAACAAATCAGACATTGGCTAGACGACCCATAATTCGAGACAACCTTGACAAGGCTCAAGACCACCCCAAATCATCTAAGTATACGAGTCGCGACGCGTAGTTGTTTATTAACCGACTTCAAAAAGGAGGTATACAATTCGACTGTAATTTTTATGTTTGTTACCTGAGAACTTTAGACGGGGTGGACCAATTTTAATGATTATTTTTTTAATCGAAAGCTGGTGCTTGTCTCATGTGGTCCCACTTAGATTTGAGCAAGATCTGACGAGTAGTTTTTGTGGTATCTCTAATTTTGAAGTCGGTTATTTTTTGTCATTTGTAAACAATCTTGGCACAACTTTTTAATAACTTTACATTTTATGCCTGCATTGTTACAAATTACGACAAAAAGACCCTGTAAGTTTGTTTACTCTTCTAAAAAAATGGACTATATTTCCACCCGTGACAAAATTTAATTAAGGTTAATTTCATTTCCTCGGCTAGTTTAAGCTCCTCCCAAAACGCAAATCGGTTTAAATCCCTAACAAACAAAAATCCTGAATCCGCTACTAATACTAACATCAGAGTCAGAAAAAAAAAGTCGGATCGAATGACTCAAGGCTTAACAGACGGTATTCAACTAATTTACAAATCGTGTCCTTATTTAGAAATGTATTCAGTCGCCAATGGAAACTTTTCAGGTGACGAAATACTGAGAAGATTGCGAAAACAAGGATTTAAATAACTGAATAATTTCAGCTATAGACAGAAGCATGATACTTCCATCGTTCATCTAACCATCTAATAAAAACTGTTTTCCAAAAATGCATTAGGTACTACATTCTGCTTCTAATATCTGACATCGTCTAAATTCATAAAACCTCAGCTCTTAGAACTTCTCAAGCACACCCAAAGTTACCCAAAGAAAATTGCTCGCGTCATAAATTGATACATTGCAACTCGACCTTCGAGATCAAGTGTCGTCCGGGAGTGCATCCAGATAAAATCAATAGCGCAGAGACCGGGTGTGCCGGCCGGCGCATGCGCTCCAGCGCCCAACGTCCAGGCCGCCGGGAGCCGCGGTAGGTCAGGTCTAGCTATGGATGTAGCGAACAGCTGGCCAGGGGTTAGGTGCCACTGCCCGAGAACATTATGCGCAGGTAATTGGACATTGAATTGCCCTGATGAGGTTATAACCCGGCTTGTACTTCTATGGAGTAGTTCTTTAGACTTCTGTTCGCGTTGCTGTAAAGGCTGATAAAAACAGTATATTTTGTCCAGCTGTCTTTTCTATGATCCAATACAGCTAAGTATAAAATGCTTGGTAATGGAATCATAATAAGAGTGCTCATTTGATTACTACAGTTTATAACCAAATGCTCTCTCATGTTAATTGACCAAAGTCACTCATTACAAGAGCACTCATGTTCTTATTGTGGCTCGTTAATATCTAATGCGCTCTTGATAACCGGTCCCTGCAGATTACTATCAAATCTGCTATTGATAATTGACTCTGATAGCCATTATCAAATCCGCTCGTACCAACACTGGTAATTAAATATACGCGTTGATTAAAACTCCAGAATCGTACAATAAAATATTGAAAAACATTTTCTTTTCAGGGTATCTCCCCTACAAGTAACGTGAGAATGAATTTTTTATTCGTCACGTACTCTATAGTGCCGGGATCGTTGAAAAGGCCTTTCAAAAATAGTATGGGTCTTCTAAGACCATTTTTGGAATTAGGGGTCCGCTTTAAAGTGTAATTTTGGTTAGAGTCAAGTCTCCCCCCTGCCGGCTAAACGGTTGGAGTTGGACAAATGAAAAAAATCTCAAAAATAGGTTATATGATGAATTTACAAGGAAAACTATCACGGCTATGTTAGCATACGTAGTTAATGAGTAATAGTCGATAAACTTACTACTTCGGAACCCTAACATTGCGCGTGGCCTGACACGCACTTGCCCGGTTTTTTTTTTATACTAGTTTGCTCGATTGTGTTCTATACACAAAGAATCCTAAATGGTATAATGCTAAGAGCTATATAAATATTATAAATTATATGTCTGTGATAAATACTATAAAATAGAGGTAAGTACACATTGTCATATTACATCATGTCAGAAAACGTAGTGATTAAGTACTCTGTGGTCAGATATTAATAGCGAGAAACTCGTGCCTAGCGTTAAGCGTGGAAGGTGAGGGTGAGTGTAGGTAGTAAATACCTACACACCTTTTAGCATTTATGTTATGTACAAAAATAAATGTTTACGCTTTACCGAACCTCCCTCTGCCCCAACGGCTGCCCGGACGAGCGTTATTAATACCCCGCTGTATTGATTTTATCGGGATGCACTGAGCCCCTTCGTTGCTATAAATGCGAATCATAGATCTACCTCCCCGATGTCTGTCATCATTCGCATGTTTAATTTATCAAATATCCCAAAATTGGGTTAATGTCCCCAGAACAACAAGAGTTCCGGTTATTAAAATGTAAAGCTCCAATACATACGTAACGGGCTTTTCTCCGTACGGGACGGGAAAAACATCCTCGGGTACGAGCCACGTTCCGTACGGGATTCCGCTGCGTATGCACTATCGTATCCATTTTCTATGAAACGATGTTTCCAAAACTTCACGTCCCGTCCCGTACGGGAAAAAACCCGTTACGTATGCATTGGGCTCTAGTGTAGCTCCTCAGTAGCGAATCCAGGGCAATTGCTTGTATTACGTTGCTTCTCCTAATTTTAATTTCATTCGTAAAATAATGTTTGTGATTCTATTACAATATCGGTTTAAGCGGGTCCTTCTTGGCAAGCCAGGCATTGGTGATGCTTCTGTTGTTACTGATGAGTCTGATGACCACTGGCCCTGGTGACCTCATCCTACGGGGTGCCTAATCCTTGTCGGCTTTCCTTACATAAAGATGCACACAGATTTTACAAACCCACCTTTCTTCCCGCAACCATTAAGGTAGTTTTCCGCTTACTCTCTTGTTATTATGATCATTTGGCTAAGTGCGGCCTGTCCAAATATGCTACTATTATTAATTGGCTTACAACTGACCCAGTTTTAACGTAAAAAAAACGTTTTGAATACTCCAGTCGCCCCTCATGGAAACATGTGAATTGTATAAGTAGGGGAGTAAGTACATCAAATAGGTATGTGTGCTGTGCGGTTAATCTACGTAATAACCTCACAATTTATAAAGACGCAATTCATATTACGTATAATCCGTGCAAGGTGTGACTTGACTATTATTTATTTAAAATTATTTATGTTTCAAGTACAATTCACTCAAAGTGAATCCTTATAAGTTTGCCATTTACTAATGGCCTATGCCTTAAAGCAATCTAATAAGAAAAAATTGGCTATCAAGCCCCCAGCCAGAACAAGAGTCATTTGGCAACTGACTCAAGATGGCTCAAGGTAGCTATCCAGGTGAACTCCTCGGAGAAAAAATAATGGTAAATATTGCCAATATAATCACTCCTAGATTCCTCATCACCAGCGGGACACCTATCCAGCGTGGGATTGGGGTTAGTATTCAAAGCAGCCCCAATACAGCTTAAAAATTAAATACAAAACTTGCATAAGTTGTATAATTATACACAAAGGTAAGTATTGAACGCAACAATCGAATTTCAGTCGCACCCCAGGCATGACCACCAAGTTAGCCTGGCAGGATATCTCCCTTTGAGAAGCTCAAAGTGGGCGAAAACTGTTCAGGGAGCGGTGACGCCGGCAATTTGGGGTCGTTGAGGCGTGTAGGAGAGCAACATTGTTGATTGATCAAAAGAACTAAATAACAGAAAGTTAAATAACAGATTTTTTATGGAAATAGCCGGTAACGAGCTTATGATCTACCTGGTAAGTGGCTATCGTCGCCCGTGGACATCAACAACACCAAAGGTATCTACAGTATCTATCTACAGTAGAACTCTTTTCTTAAAATAAACCATTCAAAATGGAAGGTTCCATCCACCTTCCATTATTCAGAAGCGAAACATGCTTAATCTTATTCTTGTCGGTATATACAATATTTTTAGCAACTTTTTCTCTAACAGGGCGAAGGGTGTGATAAAGTTGTGGTTTTAAGAATATTTTAGAGGAAAGTTATAGTAATTGTTTAATAGATATACATGCCTGGTTTAAGAGTTAAAATATAAAATGTACCTATATCACGTTTAAGAAATTTTCGTATTACGATATTTAAAAACCGGGCAAATGCGTGTCAGGCAACGCGCAATGTAGAGTTCCGAAGTAGTATCGACTATTACTCATTAACTACTTATGCTAACATAGCCGTGATAGTTTTCCTTGGAAATTCATCTTATTATAACCTATAGAAAACCTATAATATTTTTGGAAGACCTTTTCAACGATACCCCACAGTATAGGGTACGCGACGAATAAAGATTCGTCCTCACGTTACCTGTAGGGGAGGTACCTTGAAAATAAATGGTACCTTAAAAAAATTTTCAATATTCTATTCTATACTTCGGACGGACGGACGGAAATGACGAAACTATAAGGGTTCCAATTTTACTTCGGAACCCTAAAAAAAAAAACTATAGTTATTACTTGATAACTAGTTAACTAAATTAATATTAACGTACCTAGGTACTTATTACGTGGACAACAACATGCGTAATAAGCTAATAAGATTTACAATAATCGATTTTCTAGCAATATAATTATGTCAATTTTCAATCCGGGAAATGGATTCATGTTGTACCTATACGAATGTTGTATATTTTTGATGCCAGTCCATTAGTTATAAATTCAATAAAGTCCTCGCTGAGAGCAAGGGGTGGAAAAGGGCGGAAAGGGGTGAACGGGGTGGTGCATCGAACATGCGCGAAGCTATCTCAGGCTTCAACTCCCAGATTCCCGGGCGAGCAGCCCTATGTGCATATCTAGCCGGCTGCCTATGTAGTTCGGGGAAACTACGCGGGTTATATATCAATAGTATATAGGGTGGGCGTATAATGCTTGCCTAGGGCACATAACGTCGGTTATTGATTGCTGGTTGCCGGGCGATGGATAGATAGGAGAGGAATATGCTAACCTTTACCTAGGCTTTCGCTCGCGTTACTAAGTTTTGAGCTTCTTACCGTATTTTGACAAATGCACCTGTTTGTTTGTTTATCATAAAAAATTTAGTACAAAATTTCATGTCAAAAGACAAAGTTTTGCATCCACTTTATACAAACTTTTAATCCCAATTTTACACCTTTAGAGGTTGAATTTACGAAAAATTTTTCGTTTTGCTTACAAGGTAGGTAATGTCCTTTCGTAGTTCTAACTTCGCTAGTTTCGGCTCTATGTTGATGAATCAGTCACACGAAAAACCCTTCCTTTATAATATCTATATTATTTCTATATAATGAATATGCTGTTTATAATGAAAAAAATAAGAAAGTTGTACAGAAAATTAAAGAAAACTTAACGACCATATTAACTTTTCTAATGTTACCTTAGCAACTTTATTTTATAACTATCAGTCGAGGAAGAGGGATAGGGAGGGGGAGAGGCAGGTGGAGAGTTGTTAGGCGGTACAAAGTAATAATAATATTGATAACTTCAGAGATACCTGACCTTTTGTGGATCATATTGTAATGAGGTGGAATACCTTGTTCATGCATTTTCTTCAAAATTTTTAAATCATGACCTTTGGGTTGGTTTACGAAAATGCATCGGTCAGCAGGGCTTCCATCATTGATAGAGGATTTTGGATCTATTTAAAATGTTACTTTTAATACGTTCATCAGTTTTAGTAATAGTACCTAATTAAATATTACTGCTACTGCGTGTAAATAGTTTAAAAGCTATAAGGTAATATAGTGCCTTGAGAGAAATCGGAGCTGTGTTTCATTACCTATCTACCTTGCCCTGAGAGCCCCTTACCTGATACTTCAATTTTACTTGTGGAGGATCTACACCTTCGCAATATATCTAACTTAAAATTGAGGTCTGGAGAATACAAAAAAAATACTATGCAATACTTTCACCAATAAACACTGGATAAGCATTGTGTGTACTGTGTAACCTTGGCTTCCCATTATTAGGAATGTGCCCCTTAGTTGGTGCTTCATGGCCGTAAAAGCTATGCATCTAGCACTGTGTGTTGAATTTCAAAGAAGTTTTAATTTTTTACCCAAAAAACTGTGATGTAGCAGCAGATTTTTTGCAAAAAGATAAAAAAGATATGATGCTTATAGGCAGCGGGGCAGTGGTACCATAAGCATATTTATTTCTGTAAAAATTGTGGTTATTTATTGTTATAATCTGTATCCTTCACAAAACACAAATCAAGAAGAGTTGTGAGACCTTGTGGTTCATTTCCATATCCTTACCCCTGACGGACTCTAAAAGATGATTATGGAATAGTGATACAATAAATGCTTTAGAACCTAATTTAGATTCTCAGAAAGTTTATTCTCCAAGTATGTATTGTTTTAGATACAATCTCTCTCTCGTATCTGTTAAATTAATATATTATTAAGACATATTTTTTTACTATAATATGAATATTTAAATAACAGCACTCACACAGCTGATAAGAAATACTGTATTTTGACAATGAGTAAGAAGGTGTTACTGGGTTTGATTAGATAATTTTTTGACCAATTAATATTTTTTTTCGGGATGTAGATGTTGACGCTAGAAAGCAAACACAAACGCAACCTGCAAATATCAAATTGTTCATCAGAGCCATAAAAACATTTTGATCTTTCGAAAAAAATTCATAACTTCTCTATTTGACAGATTCAGTAGAGAAGTTATGATTTTTTTCGAGAAATCGAAAAGTTTATCGGCTCTGATGAACAATTTGATCTTTGTGGGTTACTATGTGTTTGCTTTCTAGCGTTGATGATAATGATACCTTATTTTGTGTTGTCTGTGCCTCACATGACCCAAGGATTCCTAGTGCGGGAACGTAATCTTAAAAAACATCTTAAAAATCATAAAATAAAATCTTTTAAAAAATGTTGATGGGTAATACCTCCCCTACATATAAAGTAGGTTTGATTTATTTCTTGTCTATGTTGAAATAGATTATACTGAAATGTAAAAAGCATTCCATAAACTGAGACATAATGTAAGTAAATGTAATAATTTGTGACCTGTAGCAGTGTGCAGATTTAATACTGCATTCATTAGGTAAACATTACGCTGTTACTGGAATTATGTTGTTCTGCAAGTAATAAATTATTATGATGAGAGACATATCATTGCGATAATTTCTTATTGGATTAGTAGATTTCAGGTAGAAAAACTGCAACTTTATATTATTTAGTGTGGATAACTTTGGCGACTTTTTTTTTTAATTAAATCAAACAAAATTATTCGCATCTTTCTTACAAAATTAATGGCCAAGGCAAATAAATAAAGCATAATATATTATAATAATCAAAGATCGCGATGTATGATATGTCTAATTAATTTCGAAAATCGAATTAACATTCGCTGTATGCTAATTGCTAGGGTCGTCGTTAATTAATAAATATTTTTTGAATCTACTGAATGACTTACCATCTACGTCGAAACTGGAATCATCGGAAACTTCTTCGAATATTGTCACCACATAGGATAGGAGGATATCATCGATAGCATTCACGTTCGCAGATGGGATATTTTTATTTATGAAGTTAAATAGGCTTTTCTTAAGTTCATTCGCAAAGGTGGGCTTAGAGGTTTCTAAGGTTGCACTCATTTTAAAGTTATAACGCGAAAAATCTAGGACTTAAGTTGTGTTCCGGATCGGTACCCAGAGTAGACTGTGCAGTGGGCGCTCTCGCGTAACGATGGCAAGTACCTATGTAGCTGTAATTTATTTTTGCAGGTCAAGTTCAGTTAAGATTTTAATTCAGACCTCCAGAGGCTCCAAGAACGAACTGAATCGAAGCCGAGACTAGAACACCGGACCGGAGCAAACCGAACAGTTTCGTCGGAAAATCAATATTACTATTTTTTTTATAAACAACTTGATGTTGTTTCTTTGTCTATGCAAGCAAAGCATTCTAACTGCATAGTGCCTTATTGAAGTTGAACAAAATTAAATTTTTGTCAAAATTCATGCCAAATTATACTTTTATTATTAGTTGTAGTATGTATGATGACATCATTTAATTATTACTTTTCAAAATGAATTAAACACATTTCAAAGAAATAAATATTGCAATATCGAAACGCAACTGTCACGTCACCTCACCAATTCTTCAGTTGTCAATGTCACTGCACTTCATACAGTGTAATGCGGATAAACAGAGACTATTCAGTGTGAAATTTATAAAATAATCTATGGCTTAGTTAAACGTTGTTCACTGTTGGGAAGGAATTATTCATTGAAACGATAAAGCGGAAAATACAATACAATAGATTTATTGGAAAATAAGAATAAAACCCAAGACTGGTATATTAGGTATATAGCAGTATATAGCGAATAGCCGATTGCTTTTATAAAGACGTAAATCTTCTAATTAATAAAGCTGAAGTTTAAAGCAATTAGATAATACATTAGTAATACATAAGCAACTTTTAATATTAAATTAAAGTAGGTATTTAATAATTGGATTAAACCAAAAACTATATTTTGGTACATTAGATATAAATGTCGATTTTTAAAATCGATATTAAAAGCGCCATAATAAAAGTGGTTGAAGTTTAATGTCGTAGAACAGACATCTTGCTTGAACAAAATGTGTCTTACCAGGAGGTTCTATTTTGAAAATTGAGCCTCCGTTCTTCTTTCAAAACAATGGATTCTTTCCATTGAAAATTTAAGCCCATTGGCACCAATTCATTGGGACAAACATCATGTTCGCGCTGTCGGTTCTTAGATACGCCAGTAATAATACTTCAATGATATTTATAAAAAATTCAGTTCACTACCATCTCACTAGGAATTTTGTCGCAGATGAAACCTACAATGACTGGATTTATGGAGCTAGATCCAATCTTCAGGCCCAACGAACGGCGAATCAAGGGTCAAATTGTGTAGTATGGTCATAGACCCATATGTATACTGTACTAGACAGGCTGTACAGTACAGTACTAAAAGTTTCGTCACCTACGTTGACACCATATGGTGCCAACATATTTTAGTCGGCTGCGAGCAAGGGAGACAAGTAGATGTCATTTTTGAAAAACCTTGACCGTTCAGGAACACCTAATAACGCCTATTGTTTATTGTGCACATTTAAAACGTCTTCATTATTTACGTTTGAACTTTAATTAAGTTTATTTAAATCATAATTAGTAAATAAAGGTGTACCAGGATCTGATGGCAAAATGGGGTAATTAAAATTGGAGACGCAACACTCCCAAGCGTTAGGGAAATTGGAATAAAACTTGTTGATCCTTGATATTTTTATCATAGTGTTAGTTTCATAATTCACATTACATGTCTTGTTTATTAACTTCAGATGAAAATATATAAAGAACAATGTTATATTATGCACATATTTTTATATTATAATTAATTTATAACAGTAACTAGGCAATTTATTTTCTGCAACTACAATTTAAAAATTTCTATCTGTATTGGTATTTTTAATTCATTCGATGAAGAGAATAAATAGATAATAATAATGAGTTGCTTTTCTAACATTTCAGTTACGTGACTTTGCATGATGTAACTTTTCATGTCATATTCACAACATGTTTGCAAGCTCGAATTTGTAACAATGTTTGTATTCTTATTTTAATTTATTTTAATATCATTTGCATATCTATTTACATATAAAGAAATCATAATTAGATTAATTACTAAGAAAATATAATCAAGAAAAATAAGTATCAAAACGAGTCAATCCTACGAGATGGATAATATTAATATTGTAGATTGTCTTGTAAATACACCTTTTTTCTCATATGTTTTTCAATAAACATTGAAATAATATTTTTGGTTAGTGATCGTAAAGGTATTGTCGGTATTCAGTCGAAAATAATTATTTTTATTTATTTATTTTTTATTTAACTCTTTATTGTACACCAATAAAATAATACAACACATTCAAGAAGTAGGCAAGTGAAGTAGACAGGAGGTACAAAGGCGGTCTTATCGCTACACAGCGATCGATTAAGATGTGGAGAGCTGAATAGAGTAAGATTAAATGGGGTAAAGGTGCACAAATAATAAGGAGGACATTTAAGATAATAAAAACACAAATATAAGTGAATAGGAAGAAGAGAGAGGGAAGGAAGAATGCGAACTGAATTAATTAGAGAGATAGTGGGCTTTTACTTGATTTTTAAAAGAATTTAAAGTACTTGCGTTACGAAAACAGTAGGGAAGGGCGTTCCAGAGACGGACAGCTGTGACAGTGAAGGAATGTTTGTAGAAGGAAGAAGAATGTGCAGGAGTAGCAAGGCGCAGATTTTTTGAGGATCGAAGAGTTCGATCGTGGGTAAGGTGGAGGAACTGGAAACGTGTTTTAAGGTAAGGAGGATAACATGGATTGAATAATACACAGTAGAGAAGAGATAGAATGTGAGCATTCCTGCGGAGGCGTATAGGGAGCCACTTGAGCTTAGTGCGGAATTCCGATACGTGATCATATTTCCGCAGACCAAATATGAATCTTATGCACAGATTTTGAAAGCGCTCAAGCTTATTCAGCTGCTCTTCGGTGATGTCAAGGTAGCACACATCGGCATAGTCAAGTATTGGAAGAAGTAGGGACTGAGCTAGCAAAATTTTAGTCGGGATGGGCAGCACATTTTTTAGTCTCTGAAGAGAACCAACTGCAGAAAATAATTTTCTGCACACATCTGCTATTTGTGGAATCCAGGAAAGGTACTGGTCCATAAATATTCCTAGGTTACGAACCTTGTCGCTATAGGGAATGATTTCGCCGTTGAGCTTCACTGGTGGTAGCTGAGACTGGTCAATTTTAGTGATAAGCCGTGAACTGCCAATAATTATAGCCTGCGACTTTTTAGCATTTAATTTTAAGCCGAATGTCTGACAATAGTTGGCTATACTGGATAGGTCAGCGTTGATAGAGAGAACAGCTTGTGATAAGTCATCTATGGAAGCTTGTGTGTAAATTTGCAAATCGTCTGCATATAGATGGTAGAGAGAGGAGATACCGGAGCTAATTAAATTTATGAAGATTGAAAAGAGCAGTGGAGACAACACGCCACCCTGTGGAACGCCGGCATTAATATCAGACCAGCTAGAATGTTTATCCTGGATCTGGATACGCTGTCGACGCTCACACAGGTAACTACGGAACCAATCAACTGCAGACGGAGATATGTTGAGAGTAGGCAGGATCCCGAGCAGGATATCAAAATCAACAGTGTTAAACGCATTACTGAAATCCAGTAGCGTCAACACCGTAACCTTCTAGTTATCCATCCCCAGGCGTATGTCGTCAGTGACCTGTAGCAAAGCAGTGGACGTGCTATGGCCTGGTCGGAATCCGGATTGCATAGGGTTAAGTAGAGTGAAATTGGAGAGGTATGAACTGAGTTGTTGATGTACAAGTCGCTCGAGGACTTTAGAAAGAAAAGGGAGTATTGAGATAGGTCGATAATCAGAGAAACAGGAAGGGTTGGTTTTTTTAGGAATAGGTATGACATGGGCCTCTTTCCAGGAGCAAGGAAAACATTTATCAGCAATGGACCGGTTAAATATATTAGTCAGGGTAGGGAGAAGGATATCAAGGAGCGGGATGATCATTTTTCGGCTGACACCATCACTGCCGACTGCGTCAGAAGAAATGGAAAGAACCGCTTTCTCAACATCACGAGCTGCAAATTTATTAAATGAAAATGATGGAATATTAGGTTTGGGAAGATTGGAAAGATCTTTCAGAGTTTGTATTTTTATTTTGCTGTCGACATATGAAGACGCAGTGAAGTGTTGATTAAGGTAGTTTAAATCGAGGCTATGAGGGAGTGTGTTTTGTTGAGCTTTCCCAACACCCAAGGTTTTAAGAAATTTCCAGACTCTATTGGGGTCTTCGTTTAGAACTGACTTATGGATATGGCGTCGTTGTACATCTCTACACATCGTATTGCATCGATTCCGCGCGTTTTTGTATTTTTCAAGATTTTCATCGCTAGCATCCTGCTTATATTTAGCCTTGGCAGTGTTTTTCTTATTCATAATAGATCTCACATCGTCCGAGAGCCACGGTGCAGGGAGATGTTTAATAATCATAATTTTAGAAAAAGAAAAAATTCCATACAACTCTATTTTTTGACTTGACAATTGTTATAGTTTAAAAAAATTTCATTGCCATATAAAAAACCTATTTTTCTGCTTGTCAAGAATGCCATGAGTTTCTGGTACACCTATAACCACGGAACACAGACACGTTCCGTGCCTATAACTATATTTTTCTTACATAAAAAAAATATTTATTGCTAAATATTTGATATCCACCATCTTGAACCGAACTTGACCGAACCATGGAAAATAGAGAGAAGGAATACCATCTCTGTATATGAAAAGTGTCCGTAAAACCACGTAAAATTACGGGTGGCACTGCGGTGCTGTTGGCGGGCACTAGCGGCACTAGCGCCATTCATTACGGGTAATGCTGCGGATGCACTAGGCATAACTCAGCAAACTTCACTCCGTCTGACCTACAACAGCTACGTTCATGGTTCGCTATTTGTATCACATTAGTGCCATTCAGAAATGGCCATTATTGGAACCTCTATTTTCTGTAAACAGCTGGACTCTTTTTCAACTTTCCCTTCATATGAGATGGCCCTCCTTCTATCTCAATGCTCCATGGACCGAACGAAGCGCTGTCACAGAGTATGAAAAGTGCTTGAAAAATATGACACGGATATTGTTCGGAACAGCCGTCTATACATATATTTAAGTCTATGGGTATGGTATGAGTATTTTCAATAAAAAAAAACATAAGTACAGTTTTTAAATCGATATATTTCATTTAAAATTTTAAAATATAACGAACAATATTATGTATTGGCCTTAAATCTAAATGATCGGTAACACAACGTTGAGTTCACAACTATATGGTTTATTTATACTAACGATATTTTGATAGATTTCCCGCCAAAAATGTTTTTATTTCCGTTTGCCTAACACCATAGACACAGGTAATTTACGCGCCAAATTAAAAAAAAAATACGTTAAGACTGTGTACTTATTTCAAGTAGGCAGGTATATAATAATGTACAGTACAAAGTCGTTGAATTATTTTTATTAGAGTAAAACAACAATACGAGAATAAAAAAAATGCTAATCACAGTTTTATTCTACATTAACAATTTTTGATTTTGTGAGATAATTCAAAAAAAGGAAGGTATAGCACCGCTCGACTTTCGCGAGGACACTTGTGCCACCAGAATGTGTATTATGTATTACTAATTATTCAAATAAATTTCTGATGAAAAAGTACCTTTGCCTATGCTGTTTTAAGTAACTGCCGTCTTACACGGTCTTACAATACAATAAAAGAAGTACAGATTAGGACAGAATGCCACACAGAAGTCAAGAGTGTAGGTAATTTTTTGTTAAATCGCTTCAGTTCAATTAATTAATTCCAAAGAACCACTGGACTCTATGGAGGTTAATTTAATCCCTGGCAGTGGATTAGAAAAACTAAGGACAGTCCAACTATTAATCCAGTATTTTATATTTTATCGACTTAACAAAAATTACTTCAGAACTTACACCCGAAGATAAATAACTTAGCGTGTCTAATAACATCAAGAAATACATATTTTTATATATTACAGTAAATAGATGCATCTCGTAGACAATAATGGAAATATAGAGATTTTTATTTAGTTAACTAAACTATGTACAATATAATATTTGCCATCCTGTTGCTGCTTTAAAAACATTTTAAATATTTCAGATATTTTTTAATTCACTATCGTTGAAATTCTAATCAAATCATTTGGATTTATATGTATAGATTTGATGTCCACATAGGTCCTCTAGGAGAGTCATTTAGATGATAATTTATTATATCCAGTAGTAAAAGTATAACTGAAAATATAAATAAATTATTCATTGCTTATAATTTTATTTAAAGTTAGAGTGGGGCTTCGGTTGATTCGATCGATACACAGGTAAAATTATTATGATACTATAGTACCTATTATGCTTCCATTTATCATAATTATTATAATCGTACGTAACTACGATAGTAAACTTGACAAATATTTTTTTTCCATCCTTCCATCCATCAGTCCTTGGAGGTCCACTGCTGGACATAGGCCTCCCCTAACATGCGTCACTCTGACCGGACCTGAGCCTTCTGAATCAAGCGGATGCCCGCTGTTTTCTTCAGGTCGTCAGTCCACCTGGTCGGGGGGCGTCCTATACTCCGCTTTCCGAGACATGAGCGCCATTCGAAGAACTTTCTTCCCCAACGGATATCGGTTTTCGAACTATGTGGCCAGCCCATTGCCACTTCAACCAGCTTATTCGTTTTCCTACTATGTCGGTTATCCTAGTTCTTCAACGGATTTTATCATTTTTGACGTCGTGTAGAGTACACGAGATAGCCACAATAAACTTGTATAGCCAAGACTATCATTGTGTTACATTAGGTACTGACTTATAGCCGTTTTCAATTAGCTAGGTGTCTTTCTCTTTCTCCAGCTATAATCTCTGAATAACTTAGAATGTTAATATAATAACAAATTCTATGACTTTTGAGACTGGACAACTAACTTCAGGACAAGTTAATTGATAGCGAGAATATTGAGTATGTAGCAAATACCATACAAAAACCTATGACCGTTAAATATAATAATAAGTAACAACAATGGACTGTTTACCTACGCAAATAAATTGTTGGAGTCAAAGATGGTATAGAAACATTACAAATCCAAAAATAATTTCAAAAATAGAACGCGGAGTCTTGATCTTTTCAAAATTAAAAGACGTGCATTTTAGTTCTAGGTAGGTTACGTAGGTATAGAATAGAAAAATCTATTTCATACATATTTTATTGTTTTTTTTATTTGTTTATTGAATGATCTCTAACGATTTCTATCTTAATTCAAATTTGTAACGATAAGTCCTGTACGATCATGTAAAGTATTATAGTAGGTAATAGTAACTGTAGGTAATGTGCAGGTACTCTGTGTAAATGAGTTGTGTTACCTAGGTATCTAAAGTCTTACTTCATTTCTTCTTACCAAATACATACAATGATATTCAATTCCAATTCAAAAAACTGCACGTCTGTACCCACGCCAAATATTACTTATTTATTATGTCGCTGGAAAATGATGAAAAGCGAGATATTTTTTGAATCATAGATCATAGTGCATAAATAATTTTTTCTTACAATTAATCTATCCCCACAAAAAAATCTCGATTTTCATAATTTCCCTGCGAAACATTTGGTATATACGGCGAAAGATGACTAATGGAAAAACGTTTCTCAAGCCTCAACAAAATTTGTGTCGCGCCGGGAGGTTCTATTTTCAAAATCGTTCCTCCGTTCTCTTTTCAAAATCTACTGAATCCACTAAACACTAGCCAATTGGCTACAGGTCATTGCGCAAACATCGTGTTCGCGGTGTCTGTTCTTACGCTGGTAATAATCTGTTTTGCAATGATGACTAATCTTCTAATCTTCTAATCCCTTCTAATAGACAGGTGCCATTTGATAAAACCAGTGCGTATAGAGCTTTAATATTATTCTATTTGCTATTTATTATTAAATAATTTTCTACATTGTGATTTATTTAATTCAGGCATATGTTTATATTCATTGATTTTATATTTAATTGACGACTAGAAATGTATTTTGGCAGTAGGAGACTTTATGTGGACTTAATTTTATTCAATTTATTTTTATTATAATATGAATTTAACATTAAAGATTTACTTACAATAACCCCAAGGATAAAGATTCATTTAAAACATTTTATGAATTTATAATTCATTCATTCCATTTTCAATTATTAAATTCCATTTAAATATATCAATATATTTTTCTCCTTTATATTATAACAGTAAAATGAAATTTGATCCTTGGGGTCAAAATGCTTTGAACTATTCCCCCTTCTCGGGTACTGTTTACTTACGTACAATCAATCCTTATTCATACCATTAACGACCTAACAGCAACAAATATGGTTATCAAGATACAAGCGTATTACACTCAAAAAATTCATAATATACATTATAATTCTAATACATTTATATTAATACATACCCGTTATTATAATAAATTTTTCTCACATTTAATACAATTATCGTAATAACATTAATAAACTATAATAATCAATCAAGCGTATTTGTTTAAAGTTACAATTCATGGCATGGATAAAGTGATTCAGCAGAATATCTGTACGAGTAAATATACTCGTAATATGATACAAATACAATACAACCTTACTTTCAAGTTTTAGAACATTTTTGAAGTTGGTAAAACATACAATGGAACTGAGGGTACGTCCCTACTATACTCTTTAATCTATGGTTTGTATATTTCAGCCATGAGTCGTTCACTCCACCATACATTGCATGATAAGTGATATAACTCTTTCACACTCGTTGTCCCTGTCATGGTCACGTAGTGATTAAGTACTCTGTGGTCATGGTCAACACAAGTTTGCCTGTCACACATGACACACATATCTCCCGGCCAGGAGTCCATCCCGGGACCCTTAGCCTATAGTGCGCTTCACGGCTTGCACGCAAGAGTTCCTTTAGCTACCATGCTATTAGTATGACAGCGAAGGGAAAATTTATCGCCTGCGGTATTTACTTGTCTACCATCCACTAGATGATTCTACTGTTGAACCATAGATTAAAGAGCTTATATTACAGCGCAATGAGATTCCAGCGTCTATAAACCAAATTAAATCGAGCTATGCGCAACTAAACATTAAAATCACAATAAGTATAGGTAGGTAAAGACTTCACATTTGTATACACGCACGAATGGATGTATAATTCTATTTATACCTATTAGGTATAAATAAACAAGATTTCTAAGTCTAACGACTCGGCAACTACAATCGGACGTTATTAACTAGACATTTTAAAAGATTTAGCAATGCAAATTTACCACATCATAAATGGTAAATTAATACCGTACTTCAACAGTAATTCAATTATAATTATTTTTTATAGTTATCTATAAATAAGTAACAAAACTTGAAATAATCACTTTATCCATAATATACATTACAATATTGCAGATATGGATATTCCATTCTTCATTTATAAATATTATCTCTCAACCCCCTTTATGTCACTTTGCTTCCATAAATAATAAGGAAAATATTAATTATTTCTATGCTGCTACAAAAAATATTTTTATTCATTTATGACATAATTATATCTAAAATAATGGGTAAAATAGACAATAGGTTCTTACAAGTTAAATAATATCTTTTAATTGTAACATAATTATTTTTCAGATTCATGTGAAAATATAGATTAGGTAATGTACATTATAATCTAACGTTATGGCACTTTGTCAAAAGAAATAAAAGATCGGAAAAAAGATTAGTAAAAAAAATGTATGTTTGAATTAATCTTTAAGCTATTAATCTGATTTATTCTTTTACTTATTTAAAAAGTATTGTGATTTTATTTTATTATATATTATTATTATATTTTATTACCTATTGACTATCGGGAACATAATTTAAAATTATATTTTGGCTACATTATTTTGTTACAAAAATCATAACCATATTATTATACTTATTAATATTTTTACCTGGCTGTGTGGCTTTATACTATACTACTGCCAACCCTGAATGCTTTAAAATAAAAAAAGTAATTCGACTTTACAATGATTTTAAACTTAGACATGCTGTTTCTGCAATCATGTATTTCGGCTTTATACTATACGAGTAACCGCCCTCGCTTTGCTTCGGTTTTCTTATATGTAACCCAAGGTGGGTTACATTATTGGAGTTTTATTAAGGATCCCTAATTTTTTTTGAAAATATAATATAGCCTATGTTACTCGGGGATAGTGTAGCTTCCCAACAGTGAAAGAATTTTTGAAATCGGTTCAGTAGTTTCGGAGCCTATTCAATGCAAACAAAAAATCAAATCTTTCCTCTTTATATATTAGTATAGACTACTGCCAACCCTGAATGCTTTAAAATAAAAAAAGTAATTCGACTTTACAATGATTTTAAACTTAGACATGCTGTTTATGCAATCATGTATTTCGACGCTTGATTAATAAATAATCAATGATGATTATTAAAAAAGTAACCACTAAATATAAGATCACGCTTGACCATTGTCTCTGCCATACCTGCGTTCTATTTACGTGGTAATAATACGTTAAAAATCATTACGCAGGTGTGATCAACAGTTAGGGCACTAAGGGGCTTGGCGTTGTTAAAGACATTATTATACGTTAAATATCTTTCCTGCGATATTTTAGGTGCTCCGCCACGCAATGGTCTGTCGTTTAGTGATCTGTGTTCACATTACTAGAACAGCCATCGGTAAGTACCACAGATGTAGAATGTAAATACTGAATACTATAAATAATACCGTGTCAGTGCACTGCGATAGATTTCAGACACTGGACGTGGCTTGCTGGCTGCTGTGGTCGGAGAGGACTGACGCGAGGTCGGACTCTCGCAGTGTTGGGGGCGTCCCGAATGGGAAGTCCTGAAAATGTCAAGTGAATGATTACTTGGGTTCATTGACCACATAATCTTCAGCATTGGTGTTTTCTCAGAGGTGGTAGGACCATAGTCCACACCGTTGAGAACATCATCAACTCGCAGTGAAGGAGAAATGTATTATCTAACGTCATTGTTAATGAGTCCTGTTCCATGAAGCCTGCTAGACACCCTCTTGCTTGTTTTTCAGTCGGCAACGCGTCAGTGATATAGTATCATTGGTGTTGCTGGTGTCCATGGACGTAACCTTTAAGCAGGGCTAATGAAATAGCATTTTAATTGGAGTTTAAGAACCCGAGGCCCGCGTGTAATAATGTTTGACAATGCTGGTTATTATTATTATATTGTTTAAATGGACACTTGGGGATCTAGAAATATGTAATTTGAATCCGGCTCGAAGGACCAACTTATAAAATCTTTCAGAAACACAATTTACGCTCCACGATATCAACTGATCTTATTATTACATTTCAAAGCACAAAGTTTTCATTAAATGTTGCTGACTATTCCAGACCAAGACACGATCACAATTCATAATCCTGGGTTTTTTTTCATCTGACTACGCCAGAGCCGGCAGGGTTTGATTTTAGTATTCTTGTACCTATGTTATCTAGGTATGTTCTACTATACCACTGAAAGTACTGAGCAGATTTTGATGACCGAGAAATGTAAATTAAACTGGTTGAAAGTTGAAGTAATTGAAGATCTTTAAATTCAGGCGGTTATAGTAATTACCTGTGAAGGCAAGGTGCGGGGCGCGGGCGGGGCGGGCGGCGGCGCGCGCGCGACGCGGGGCGAGGCGCACTCGGCGCACTCCGCGCCCGCCGCGCCGCGCGACCGCCGCGACCAGGACTCCGGCATGCAGCTGGTGATACCACACAGAAGATAGCTTATATTGGTCCATTACAATGTCACGCGATCCGTCTTCAGGTACCTCTTTGAATGCCGTCCAGATGTATAAAAATCTTCTCTGTCAAAATCTGCCAGTCATCGACGCCCAACGTCAATAGCAAAGCTCCGATATCTAACGCATCTAATCCATCCAGCCATCAGCCTTTAGAGGTCCACTGCTGGACATAGGCCTCCCCTAACTTGCGCCTGCGCCACTCCGAACGGTTCTGAGCCTTTTGAATCCAGCGCATACCTACTATCTTTTTCAGGTCGTTGATCCACCTGGTCCTTCTATCGCTAAGCCATAAAACAGTCGCCGAACCCGAAGTCATAAAGATGTCGGTACTAACCGTTGATGTATAATCTACTAACGTACTAGAAGAGTCATCGTGATACAACCGCCGCAGGCACGGCAGTGCCGGTCGCGCTGGGAGGGCATAGAGTTTGTTACTCATGAGATGATACAATTCATTGTACGACAATCGCGTTCACGATGTCGGTTCTATACGACAGTAATAACAGTTGAATGGTACTAACGCATGATGCACGATATGCGCGCACGGCAGCGAAGCGAGCGGCTCGGGCGTGTCGGCGAGCGGCTCGCGGCAGCGCGCGCAGGCCGGCGCCGCCCACGCCGCCGCCGCGCGCTTCTGCCGCGCCGCTGCGTTGTTGTCGCCCAGAGCGCTGTAGATCTCGGCCAGGCGAAGGCGCACGCGGCCGACCAGCATCTGGGGATGAGGTCAGTGAGTGAGAGCGAGAGAGAGAGAGAGAGAGTTTGAACAAGTCTCTAGACTTGGCACTTAACTCAGTTTAAACAAGTCACTAAACAGTGCTATTTGAGAGCAACAGCTCTGGCTCTGAAGAACAGGTCAAAGGTCAGATCCGGCTCGAAGGACCATGCACGAGCATTAGCTATAGATGCATTTTAGTGGAACTAAAATGATAGATTGTTTGTATAATGATGAAATGTATCCACTACTGTATATGAATTTTAATTTTTAATTAGACTCGTTTATCACACTGGTTTACAACAAATAATTTGCTGCTTAATGCTAAAAAAACTAAGTGTGTTGAATTTACATTACCTAATGTACGGAATGTTAGTAAAAGCCTCAAATTAAATAATGAAATTCTAACTATGGAAAAATCCACAATTTTCTTGGGTGTCACCTTAGATTCTAAACTACAATGGGGCACCCATATAACGGCTCTCGCGAGTAAGCTAAGTAGGTCAGTTTATGCCATTAGGAAGATAAGACAGTTTACCGATGTAGAAACTGCTAAACTTGTTTATTTTGCATACTTTCATAGTCTCATGTCCTATGGTATTTTGATGTGGGGCTCAGCGGCTAACATTGATTCTATATTTGTTTTGCAGAAAAGGGCAATCAGAGCCATTTATAAATTAAAATCACGTGATTCTCTGCGTGAGAAATTTAAAGAAATAGGCATATTAACAGTAGCCTCTCAATTTATTTACAGCAATATTATATTCGTAAAAAACAATTTAGGTATGTTCAAGCAGAATAGTGATACGCATAATCATCTAACTAGAAACAGACATAATTTGGTGACGTCATCTTTTCGCTTAAGTAGGGTACAACGCTCTTATATGGGGCTCGGTGTACGTTTTTTCAATAAATTACCCAAGTCAGTACGTGATTTACCTATCCAAATGTTTAAGAGATATGTGAAATCTCAGCTAGTAGGAAAAGGATACTATAGCATAAATGAATATATTAATGACAAAGACGCCTGGAAATTAGTGCCGCATCCAGTTCCGCGTAGGTTAGAAGATATTATGTAACTTTTCATGATTTTAAAAGATGTGCGAGGAGTTTCTTTCGGCTTTTCTTCTCCTCCATGACAAAGCACCCTTCCGAAAAGCTGGTAGATTAAAAAAATGACGTGCATAAGTGTATCAGTGATACCTATATGAATAAAAGATTTTGATTTGATTTGATTTGACTTGATGATGGTAACGGGATATAATGTGAACACGCGGGGCCCTTGCTGGCTGATTGCGCAAACTAACTGAGTGCTGAGGCGAATAAGTAAATAACGCTAAACTAAATCGCTATAAAATGTCAAACTGGATCGTAAACATTTATCATTAGATTGACTGATTATTTTCCACGTGGATGCCTCTATCCATGTCTTCAGGCTTTTATTGCTCAGAAGATTTAACCACCAATATTTTTATTTCATAGTCATTGTTCCTGTGCATGCAATTTCCAGATCGTGACCTATCAAGTCTTACCTTCGAGCCTACAGAAGTGGCGACCTCAAGCAGCCTGGTGTTGAACTCCAGAGGCCGGCAGTTGCAAATCCTGCCCTGCAGTCTGAGCACCTCCAGACATCTCGCCGCACCGTCCATGGCCTCCATCTGCGCCAGTCTGTCTCCAAGCGCCTGGCCTGCTCCCATCGCTACTTCGTAGTTCCTGGAAAAATACGACCCCATTTTTGTCGTTTTCAGCGTAGTGATCATGAAGTGATACATGTGCCATATTGTCAAATGGAACACAGAAGGAAGTGGTGATTCCGAAAAAATATCTTAACATTTCCTTCTATTTTACTTTCATTAAATAGCATAGCTTACTAGATCGATTTGAATTTTAATGATTCTCTTTTTTCAATGTATCGAACTTGTGTAATGTTTTAAAACTTAACTGGTTTGCTTTAAGTTAGATAAGACGTACTCTATCAGTGTGCTAAAGTTACCTCAGAGCCCTGTTGATGTCGTTCTTCCTGCGGTACACGTCGCCAGCTATACGCACAGCCCGCGCGTAGCAGCCCTGGTCTCCTGCCACCCCAGCCAGACGTAAAGCTTCCTGTAATGTGGAGATAATCCTAGATTCTCTCTATAGCGCGTGCACTCTTACAAACTCTATTCCTGCTTATGATAAGTTACGTGGTGCCACAGTGTCACAGTTGCTGGTCAATTAATTTGACGACCCGTGTGGCGCAATGGTTATCATGCCGGATCGCCGCACCAAGGGTCCTGGATTCGATTCCCAGCGAGGCGGAAATTTGAAAGATGAGTTTGAATTTCTGTTCTCGGTCTGGGTGTGAATGTCCTTGTCTATGTTGTGTGTTGTCCATGGCACCCACGACACAGGGAATCCTAGTGTGGGACTATGAGTGTGAAGCGTTATTTATTTATTTATTTATTTATTTATTTATTTATTTATTTATTTATTTATTTATTTATTTATTTATTTATTTATTTATTTATTTATTTATTTATTTATTTATTTATTTATTTATTTATTTATTTATTTATTTATTTATTTATTTATTTATTTATTTATTTATTTATTTATTTATTTATTTATTTATTTATTTATTTATTTATTTATTTATTTATTTATTTATTTATTTATTTATTTATTTATTTATTTATTTATTTATTTATTTATTTATTTATTTATTTATTTATTTATTTATTTATTTATTTATTTATTTATTTATTTATTTATTTATTTATTTATTTATTTATTTATTTATTTATTTATTTATTTATTTATTTATTTATTTATTTATTTATTTATTTATTTATTTATTTATTTATTTATTTATTTATTTATTTATTTATTTATTTATTTATTTATTTATTTATTTATTTATTTATTTATTTATTTATTTATTTATTTATTTATTTATTTATTTATTTATTTATTTATTTATTTATTTATTTATTTATTTATTTATTTATTTATTTATTTATTTATTTATTTATTTATTTATTTATTTATTTATTTATTTATTTATTTATTTATTTATTTATTTATTTATTTATTTATTTATTTATTTATTTATTTATTTATTTATTTATTTATTTATTTATTTATTTATTTATTTATTTATTTATTTATTTATTTATTTATTTATTTATTTATTTATTTATTTATTTATTTATTTATTTATTTATTTATTTATTTATTTATTTATTTATTTATTTATTTATTTATTTATTTATTTATTTATTTATTTATTTATTTATTTATTTATTTATTTATTTATTTATTTATTTATTTATTTATTTATTTATTTATTTATTTATTTATTTATTTATTTATTTATTTATTTATTTATTTATTTATTTATTTATTTATTTATTTATTTATTTATTTATTTATTTATTTATTTATTTATTTATTTATTTATTTATTTATTTATTTATTTATTTATTTATTTATTTATTTATTTATTTATTTATTTATTTATTTATTTATTTATTTATTTATTTATTTATTTATTTATTTATTTATTTATTTATTTATTTATTTATTTATTTATTTATTTATTTATTTATTTATTTATTTATTTATTTATTTATTTATTTATTTATTTATTTATTTATTTATTTATTTATTTATTTATTTATTTATTTATTTATTTATTTATTTATTTATTTATTTATTTATTTATTTATTTATTTATTTATTTATTTATTTATTTATTTATTTATTTATTTATTTATTTATTTATTTATTTATTTATTTATTTATTTATTTATTTATTTATTTATTTATTTATTTATTTATTTATTTATTTATTTATTTATTTATTTATTTATTTATTTATTTATTTATTTATTTATTTATTTATTTATTTATTTATTTATTTATTTATTTATTTATTTATTTATTTATTTATTTATTTATTTATTTATTTATTTATTTATTTATTTATTTATTTATTTATTTATTTATTTATTTATTTATTTATTTATTTATTTATTTATTTATTTATTTATTTATTTATAATTAATGAGGCAGTGATATTATAGCTTTTTAGCTATTAAAGTCTTGTACCGTGTACTTTATTCCCGCTTACGTTATCTTATTTTTATGGAAATAGCCGGCAAACGAGCTGACGATCCACCTAATGTTAATTGGCTACCGTCACTTATGGACATCAGCAACACCAAAGGCATCACCGATGCATTGCCGGCCAAGAAAGAGAGATGAAAAAGAAAGAAAGAACTGACTCTCAAGCCCCCAGCTGGAACACGACGAGTCGTTTGGCGGCTGACTCAAGGATGGTAGCTATCCAGGTGAACCCAATGGAGAAATAATAATAATAATAATAAATAAATAATAATAATCTGCATGGTGGAACTGTAATGCTTGACTGGGTGGGTACCATCAACCAATTTAGCAACTACCCACAGGTGGGGATGCACATAAAGAATGTACTTAGTTAAAAAAAACTTACATTACAATAATCATGTGCATCTCCCAACTCCCCCCTTGCTCGCAGCGCGGCGGCCATTTGCAGTAACGCAATTCGATGGTGTCGTGTGTTGAGATCAGTTGAGCGCGGACCGCGGCCGAGGTCACATGCACGCGCTGCGCAGGCTACTGCTCGTTCTGTGTCGCGGAGGCGACGCCATAGCTCTGAGAGACCGACGTACACCTGAGGATATTGACGAAGCCACGTCAGTGACATCTAGCTTATTTAAAACAGAAAAAGGATTCAAAAACAGTTTAAGAAAATATCTTCTCGAGTCGTACCTGAAGTAAAAGCGTGTTATCATTTTGCGATTGCGCCACAGCAAGGGCTTTTTGGAAGCCATCCATTGCTTTAGAAAATGCTCCAAGTTCTAAGCTGACAGATGCTACAGTGAGATGCACGCAACCAGCCGTGGAGCCTCCGCCACAGTCGTTGTAGAGAGCGTGACGAGCGTAAGATAAGGCTCTGGAAATTATCAAATATTCTACTGAAATAAGATCAACAATATTAATTAACTGAAGCTTACTATTAAGGCGCGGTGTGTTCTCAATATTCACAAAACTGGGTTTCTTTGGTGCTCGAGTACAAGAAAACCCAATGAAAATATCGCACGCAAAAAATACAGAGCATAGAAAAAGGTCTAAAGAAATATGTTAACCGAATAGAATATTAAATAGTTGTTTAATATTTCCAATAAAAAATCGTAATTTTCTATACAAAAATAAACTTAAGCGTCGACATTCTCTGTATTTTCAGCGGTAACAACATATTTTTTTGAGAATATAATAGGTAATATGGTTTTATTAAAACTTTAACCGGACAGATATTGAATTGAATGTGTATATTCTGAATTATCTAAAGAAAACCCTCAAATTAAATGTTTATTTGCAATCTAGTTACATTGTTAGCAAAAATATGCTCTGCAATTTTGAACCCTATTCAGCGCCACGTAAATGTTACATTAGATTAGCGCAGATATGCATGCGGTTGTGTGAGTAAAATCAACGCTTTTAAATCGTAGTCATACCGCGCCTTAAGGTCAAAGATTGGCCAACATTAAAATTACCTTTAACTTTACTGTTGAAGGCATTAAGTACAAAAGCACCATCAAGATACTGTTCTTAGAGGAAAAAAGTGATCATATAATTATCGTGCATTTCTATAAGATACAAGTGTATCAGCAAATCCTCAGCCGAAGCTACAATAGCATAAAAAGCCTCAAATTGCTCTTATGAAGACATTAAATTTTAATGTGATCCATTTATCAGCTATGATTTGTAGTGTTTTATACTTTGTCTCTTTTTCAATATTGAAAGTTAGGAAATAAATAATTTCAATTGCAGCATACCTATCAAGTCCACCCAAGGTCTGGTAAGCGCGCGCTAAGTTGAGATACGATTCAGCCCGCATTGGCGCAGAGTCTAATTCTTCTGATATGCCGAGCTGACGATTGGCGAATTCCAGAGATTCCCTGGAATATAAAATATTTCTAAAGCAACGTTTGGACAAAAGTCCTTTAAAGATGTGGTCCGAAATTCAACAGAATTCACACTAATATCATCCCGCAAAAACCTGCCTTTATAGGATCATTAATCCATAAGGCAGGCGAGAGTTCCACCTTGTATCTTCAATCAACAGGTCTATTACCTTAGCGCCTAGCTTACTAGCTATATCGCGCAAAGAAACCATACCAGAGCCACTGCTTATTTGTAGACCAGCCACAATATCCTATGGTCTATGCCTATAACGCAATGGTATTGTGGGTATTCGCAATGTCGTTGAATGCTGCCCAATTTATTACATCTATCGATTTCTAGGTCCAAGTAAAGTTTTCTATAACTGAACGTCGGTACCTGTACTTTCCAAAGTCCATGTAAGCCTGATACAAGTGACCGAGGAGAGCGAACTTGTCGCTCCGGTGGCGCACTCCGCGCAGCGCGGAGAGCCATATCTTCACAGCCAGACGCTGCTCGTTCTGTCCGTACAGCCGGACACCACGCTCGATCTGAACATGGTTGGTTTGAGTTGGAAAGAAAAGTCATGGTTGGTTGGAGTTCAAGAGAAGAATTATGGTTGGTTTGAGTTGGGAAGAAGGATCATAGTTGGCAGGGGCGTAGCTACCGCCGTATCAGCCGTATCAATTATACGGGGCCCCGGGGCTGAGGGGGCCCCCAATGCGCCTTAGAAAAAATTCGTGAAATGATCCGGAAATTAATTATTATGATTCAAAAAATGTTCCGGAAAGCATCGATACTTCATTGAAAAGTGAAATCAACAATAAAATTTCTTTCTGGGCCATCTTTCATCGTATTAATTACTTTAGCATCATGCAATTTATCTTTAAGAGGCCATGATTCTAAATCTGGAAACTCGACGAATTGAAGACAAACAGGCAGTACAGATAATAATAAGAAAAACTTCTAATCAGTTATTTAAATGCCCTAATCAAAATTTTAACAAAATATTTAATGTACAAAAAAATTACGTTCTACACGACATTATGCTCTCCAGAACTAGTGCTGCGCGGACATGCCGTCGGCAACCCCATGACATAGCGCTCCGGGAATACCACAGGAGGAAGCTCATTCTACACATAGCACAGCTCATTCTACAGTTAGCACGTGTGTGGTAAAAATGATCGGGAGAATCGGACCGTAGAAGTTCTCGACGAGTCTCATCGGTGTGGATAAAACTTCAATTCGGCCATGAGCTTTGTAAAGCATGAGCAGGTGTCTCGCTCGCAGTGAAGTCTCCTTAGCCCGGTTTAGAACATCAAGCTTTTTGGAAGCCAACTTAGCCTTGGCTTCCAAATGACGCTGATACTACACATCACTCGAGATCTCAACTCCCAGAATCATACTCTTACAACAATTTTAGTGATGAGCGCGGTACCCTGGAATTGAGGCACTATGAAAAAAGGGTTTTCTTAGTGGTAAAGGCGCTAACTTGTGTCTTCGTAGGGTTGAATTCGACTAAATTAAGTCAAGCCTATTCCGAGACTTGCTCCAGAGAGTTCTCGAATTCAGACACAATTTTAAGCCTGCTATCCGCCACTTGCAAGTTTTGCAACTGAGAGGAATTAAGGGGGGCTGTGTAGTGGGCATCCCCCTTGCTGTCATCTGCATAGCAACAGTTGCCACTCATCCATGTCATTGATATGCAGAATGAACAGCGTAGGAGATACCACAGACCCTTGGGGAACACCAGCATTTTATAGGTTTCATATCTGAGCAACAACCATCTACTACATCCTTGATATATCGCTCAGATAGAAAGCTAACTACCCAACTGCATAACCTCTCACAGCGACCGTAACGTGTTAACTTCGTGAGACCTCCCTGTGCCAGTCCTGGTCACAGGCTTTAGCGAAATCTAGGCTGACTGCCAGTGCTTCCCCGTTAAGATCAATAGCTTGACGATGCCTACAGGTGCATAAGATAAATTTGATGATCACCAGCTGAACGACCGTCGCAAAAACCGTATTGTCGATCACAGATCAGCTGATGATCTTCCAGATATCCCAGGAGCTGCATGTTAATCTCGCGCTCCATTACCGTTGCAAGCAGGGAGGCTATAGGCTTATCGCTATAGGCCTGTAGTTAGCCAGGTCACTGAGATCGCCAATTATGTGAATGGAATGAAAAAGGGAAACCTTCCACGAAGACGTATCATGTGGCATAAGATAGAATATGAATAAGCACGTTACGGTCAACCAAGCAGCCCCGGATCTACAATATTTTTCGAACCGGGGCAAAAACTTGATAGTGATAGAGATAAGATAAAAAAAACTCACAAATAATAAAAGTTTCATTTTTCGTGAATGGGACAATAACAACTCTTTTTCAAATAAATTTATTTATTCTCCCAACCAGGCTCCCGTATGCTAGGCGCTTTGTGCAGCTAGTTTTTATTTTATTTTTAATCATACTATATTATGATTTTTGCGCTCCCTAAATTGCCGCCCGGGACGGGTGCCCCGGTTTGCCCCTCCCCCACCCTAGATCCGAGGCTGGAATCAATTCGGGAGCACACATCTTTAACACCACTGCGTGAATACCGTCTGGTCCTCTCAACTTCTTGGTATCAAGCTCTCGCAGGTATTTAGGCGGAGGCGATCCCTCTATCATCAAGAGTTGAGTTGGCGGCAAAAAGGATGCCAAGAAGTTCGGCATTCCCCTTTGCCGTATGGACCACGGAGTCGTCCGATTTACGCAGTTGTGGAAGAGACGACCAACAGAAGTTACCCTCAGCAGCTTGAGCTAGCGACCAGAATTCTCGACTACCAGAGGGGTAATCGTCCATTCGCTAGCCAGTTCTGCCGATGACTTTAAATTGCCTTCCTTTTAGTCATTTGCTTCTTTGCTGACCAGGAGGCAGCGTTAAACTTTGTATTAAGGTGAAGTAAGTCGCAAATTAGACTATTTGACTCTACGTGAAAACCATTATAGACATTGAAAACCAGCTACACATCATTAAGAATATATATTTAATGAAAGATAATGATATATTTTAGTGAAGCATCGGCTCTGAAACACGATTGACTAAACTTGACTCGATAGAAAAAAATCTCAAAGTTTCTTAAAATATTACAATTTTCAGCGTGCTCACCGGGGGGAAAATCAATGGCATTCGGTCATTGTTAAAGATATTTTAACGATATTTTTTTTACACTTTCTCAATGAAATGTGTAAGTGAACTATCGGATAACATTTTTGTAAAAAGAAATATTTAATTTTATTAAATTAAGTGAGCATGTAAAAGCAGTCATTCAGTTGCGCGCGAGCCAGACGTATCGCTGGGTCCGCGCCTCCCGCTTCGCCGCAGTCGGCCGTAGCGCCTTGTGGAGAGCAGACCTGTACGACTTTTTCTCAACCTTCGCGCGCCTTTTCTAGGGATGTTCGTTCCAGGTGCCTTGTATCGATACTCTGGATCGATATGGATCCTATCGCAGTGTATCGATCCAAGTGATTTGATACGATAATCTGGATCGATCCAGTATCGAATGATTTTTTTTACACGCTTTATATTAGCTTCACCTGTATGTTTGTTTGTTTGTTGGTTTGTTTGTTTGTAACTTCTCTTTGGACTTGATTTTGACCCACTTCAAACGGTCAGATTTCTTTCAAACTTCGTGGACTTATTTAGGACCGATGACAATTCAATATTTAAAGAAAAAAAGAATGAAAGAAAGAAAGAAACCTAATTACACGCTTTATATTAGCTTTAAATGGTCAGATTTCTTTCAAACTACGTAGACTTATCGAGGATCGATGACAATTCAATATTTTAAGAAATAAAGAATAAAGAAAGAAAGAAAAAAAAAACAACCTAAATTTCATTTAAAAAAATCAAACTAAAAATGAAAAAATAATAGTTAAAAAAAAACTAACAAACACGCTTTTATAGATCATCCAACTAAAAAAAAATTAGAAAATAAATTTGAATTAAGAATCGTGTAATTGTAATAAAAGCGTGGGGTGCATGGTGTCAATGAGTAGAAGGGATAATATCTTTAAAAACACCGCACGCTTTTTTTACAATCACACAATTCTTAATTCAAATTTATTTTC
This sequence comes from Thymelicus acteon, assembly GCA_951805285.1. Lineage (NCBI taxonomy): Eukaryota > Metazoa > Arthropoda > Insecta > Lepidoptera > Hesperiidae > Thymelicus > Thymelicus acteon. The sequence goes on from OX638230.1 coordinate 2,658,505, forward strand.
TAGTTTTTTTTTAGTTAGATTTTCTAAAAAGGCGTGTTTTTAGTTTTTTTTTTTAACAATTATTTTTAATGGGAATAGCCGGCAAACGAGCTGACGATCCACCTGATGATAAGTAGCTATCGTCGCCCATGAATATCAGCAACACCAAAGGCATCACTGATGCGTTGCCAGCTAAGAAAGAGAAGAAAAAGAAAGCAATTTTAAATAGGAATGTTTGATCCGGGTGTTTTATGTATCGATACTCCGGATCGTCATGAATATCCCAATATAACTCCGGAAAGGGAAGACCTAGACCCTGCGTGTTTTGGCTCCCCTGAACCAGCCCGTCGAGGTGTTTTCACCAAGGAGCCGCCACCCCTAACATCCCCATAACCCCACCCCCCCCTACCCCCAACCAACTTAGTGGTGACACCGAGCCCATCCTGACATTAAGGAACATCACCCCCTCCCCTACAATCCTGTCACACCCCTATCACACACTCCCCCCCGCCACAAAAAATTAAACTCCACCAATCTTACCCTCACGAAACCCCCCCCCCCCCCACCCTCCCCCCGAAATTTTAACCTCACCCCGCGGGCTATATCTCTTGAACCGGAAGAGATAGGATACCCGAGTTTGGGTTCAAACGACTCGTAAGGAGATTTACCATCTTTTGGCTCCGACGGAATTAAATCTCCTCCTGGTAAATTCCTCACTCCCCCGGAAACCAACTTTTGACCCAGGCGAGATAGGATACCTGAGTTTGGGCTCAAAGTACTCGGAAAGAGATTCTTTACCACCTCCATCTGACAGAATCTCGCTATCCTATCACGCACACATCAAAATCACAGAAGGAATCGAGGTTTACTCCGGCCAAGATACGCCGCAATTACAGGACCATCACAGTACTTTTAAGTTAATATCGTTATATAAACTATCGACATGCTTAATTCATTGGGTTTCTAAATAAAGATATATCATTCAGCCAATATTATGGTCAATCGTTTTAGATTAAATTTTATAATAGATTAAATTTTATAATAGATTAAATTTTATTCAAAATATTGCATATTTAAATATTGAAAAGTCACTTAAGTTTTAAAAAAAAAACAATGTGGTATGCAGTAGGAATATCATATTATAAATAATAAAATCTCACTTTGTAACACTATATTTGAATTAGAACTCTTGTGTCTTTTAAACTAAATAATCAAATAAATTCATATCATGCAAAGCTACATTTGCCTATCCTTAAATTTTAATGAACGCAGGAATAGTAAATTGGTAAAACGCTCAGGATCCAATCGATAACGACTTTCGCAGTGCTATTTGCTCGTTAGCAACTAATATATATAATATACTATATACTATACTATATACTACTATATTCGTATGCGCATCATTAAAAGTACCCTAAGAAAGGTACTCGATACTTTTATGAGTCGGTGGTCCACAACTGTAACGGAAGTTTTCATTCTAAGTATGATACTTATTTTCGATACTACTCATGAGTACAGTATCGATACTTTCTTTTCGATACGTGTCCCTAGCCAGACGAGCGCGCGGGGATCAGGTCCCCGCGCGCCGGCTGCCCGTACGCGTCTCCTTCACCCCCTCAAAACGTCTGTGAAGTCGATACCACGTCGCCTTAAGCCCTGAGGTGGATAGATCTATAAGCGTCTACGCGGATGACCATGTCGTTGACAATGACCATGATTCCCTGTCGTATCACATCAGCTACTGAGTTTGCGCTCGCGTTCGGATCTCCCGAAACGAAACAGAGCTGCCCCCAGATTAAAATTTTAGAGTTTTGTTTGTATGTGGTTTATTAATCGATGTTAGTAAGTATATTATATTTGTTTTAATTCACGCTAGCTTTTTTATTTCTTTTGAGAAAGATCTTTACCCACGAGTCGAGGGGGCCCCCGGCAAAATTTTGATACGGGGCCCCGGAAGGGCTAGCTACGCCACTGATAGTTGGTTGAGTTGAAGAGAAGAATCATAGTTAGTTTGAGTTGGAAAGAAAAATCATAGTTGGTTGTAGTTGGGAGAAGGAGCGGTTGGTTGGTGATGAGTGTAGATTTTTTCAAGATCAGACAATTCAATAGTCAAGATAAATTTATAATGAAAGATTGTGTCCACAATGTCCATGTGTTCCACAGATAGACTTACTCATAAAAAAGATATTGGAAGCATAAATTAATACTTAGCAAAACCAATAGTCTCAGGAAGGCATTGAGTATACATTCTGTTTACACACAGTGTCCCTAAATAAAAATATAGTCAAAATTATGTATGATTAAACTAAAAATCCTTTCTTAGATTTTTGAATTAGGTACTTCTTTCTTTATTTCTGTGCCCTGAACTATAAAGTCCATTTCTTCACGCTATGCATTGTCTTGTCTGTCAGTCGTCGCCACCTTCAGCGATCTATTAAGTAGAAGACTTATGGGCACATAAATAATAATTCCAATTTCCATACCTTCCGCCTCGCCAGATACTGATCCAGCCGCGACCTGCAAACCCGGAAGCACTCGAGCACGCCGGGCGGCGGGCGGTGCGCTGGCCCGAACCGAGAGCCCCATCGCAGGGCTCCGTTCCGGGCTTCGGTCGGGAACTCCTCCGAGAATGGGTAGAGCTCTGCGGGTGAGGAAGAGCATTTTAAGGAACAGTTAATGGAAAATTACGTATGTATGCTACAGTTATTGGAAAATTACGTTTGTATGCTACAGTTAATGGAAAATTACGTGTGTATGCTACAGTTAATGGAAAATTACGTGTGTATGCTACAGTCAATGGAAAATTACGTGTGTATGCTACAGTCAATGGAAAATTACGTGTGTATGCTACAGTTAATGGAAAATTACGTGTGTATGCTACAGTCAATGGAAAATTACGTGTGTATGCTACAGTTAATGGAAAATTACGTGTGTATGCTACAGTTAATGGAAAATCACGTGTGTATGCTACAGTCAATGGAAAATTACGTGTGTATGCTACAGTTAATGGAAAATTACGTGTGTATGCTACAGTTAATGGAAAATTACGTGTGTATGCTACAGTTAATGGAAAATTACGTGTGTATGCTACAGTTAATGGAAAATTACGTGTGTATGCTACAGTTAATGGAAAATTACGTGTGTATGCTACAGCTGATGGAAAATTACGTGTGGATGCTACAGTTAATGGAAAATGACGTGTGTATGCTACAGTCAATGGAAAATTACGTGTGTATGCTACAGTTAATGGAAAATTACGTGTGTATGCTACAGTTAATGGAAAATTACGTGTGTATGCTACAGTCAATGGAAAATTACGTGTGTATGCTACAGTTAATGGAAAATCACGTGTGTATGCTACAGTTAATGGAAAATTACGTATGTATGCTACAGTTAATGGAAAATTACGTGTGTATGCTACAGTCAATGGAAAATTATGTGTGTATGCTCCAGTCAATGGAAAATTACGTGTGTATGCTACAGTCAATGGAAAATTCAGTGACTACCAAATTAAATAAACTTTGTATAAATATTTAAAAAGCGCTCATAGCCCGGCGGCTTGCGTCGATCCTATGTGATCGACAAAGTTAAGCAACAGCGGGCGCGGTCGGTAGTTGGATGGGTGACCGCTAATGGCAAAAATTTCTTGAGCGCTTCCGTGCTTCGGAGGGCACGTAAAGCCATCGGTCCTGGTTGTTATCATAGGATAACAGTCGTTATGCCATGTTGAAGGCCCTCGTGCGGTTTGAAAACTTCCGACACTTGGGTTGGCCACTAACCCCACACTAGAGCAGCGTGGTGGAGTATGCTCTAGGCCTCCTCAAGAGGAGAGACCCGTGCCCAGTATTGGGCCATTAATGGGTTGAAGCCAAATATTTAAAAAGTGTCGCGAAGTGTAACCTGGTGGATCATCGAGGTGGTGACGCGACGGGTCAGGGGAACTGAGCAGCCGCGTCGCTGAGAGCTGATGCGCCGGCACCCCGCTATAATAACACAGGGTTGAGGGTTATTAATGATCCTGGATATTCTATTCCTCCATTATCCCCAGTAAGTTACCAAGATATAGACAATAAGTCACATTTATTATGGTTTAATTAATTACAGTTTGTTCTAATCTAACTTTATCCAAATAGAAATAATATTTGGATCGACCGTAAGATCAATAGTCTATGGGTTGTTGGGCAAAAATGTTCTAGATAAGAGCGGAAATAGTTCTACTACATAAAATTAATATGAGAAAAACAAAACAAAATTATTAAAACCTTATTTAAATATAACTATCTAACGCCTACTTCAAAAATATACAGGGAAACAAAATTAATGAACATAACCGATACATATAAATATTATACATGCATATTAATAAGAAAAATATTAACAAATAAAATTAATATCAATATAAACTTCAAAACTAAAAATTGTTACTCGCAGTTGAAACGTCTTAGGAACGCAAATAATATTATATTACGTCCACCACGTACAAACTTTGGTAAAAGAAATATTACATTCGAAAGTGCCCAATTATACAACAAACTGCCCAATAACGTAAAAGAAATAAAAAGTTTTAACATATTTAAAAAACAACTCAAACTTCATATCATGAACGAAAGAAAAAATAATTAAATAAGAGTCACATCTAGTCATTGCTGAGCGGTATATCTTGGTTCTTATTTTTTGCATTCGCTTGACGCAGCGATGTTCGACTAGTATTTTGTTAAACTACCTCCAACCATGTTTCGATTCTGCAATTGAGTAACGTAATAATAGCAATAGTATTTTTATTGTAATTAGTTCCCTATAGGTTTTTATAAGAGTATTTAAAGTGTTGTTACCTTTGTGAATGTTTGTGTCAATAAGTCAATAGGTGTTCTGCATGATATGTCGCAATTATTGTTTAGTGTACCTACTCAGAGTTAAGTTCTCATGTAAGTGAATTTGTTAATTCTTATGAGAAATAAAGATTCTTTAACCACAGAAAACTTTTTACTACTTCACAATGATTGCTCTTCACGTATCTTGACACGCGGGAGCATGTCAAGCCAAGTCTTACAAGATAAGTGTCGAGTAGTACCTACCCGTATATAATGTTACACCAACCATTTGGAGCCACTTTTGACTATTAAATACTACTGTTATACATATATGTATACAGTATCCGGCTTATCGAGCTTTGTTCGGTATTTTTAGGGTTCCGTAGCCGAATGGCAAAAAACGGAACCCTTATGGATTCGTCATGTCTGTCTTTTCAATTTTGGGGGTTCCCCATATTTAGAACTGAAACTCAAAAATATTTTTTTCATCAAACCCATACGTGTGGGGTATCTGTTGTGGATAGGTCTTCAAAAATGATATTGAGGTTTCTAATATCATTTTTTTTTTAATTTTCTAAAAATGAAACTAGCTAGATCGATTTATCGCCCCCGAAACCCCCTGCATACTTTTCATGGAAATCGTAGGCGCCGTTCCGAGATTCCAAGAATATATTTATACATGAATTGCTCGTTTAAAGGTCTTACGCCCCAACTCAGAGTCACTAATGGTTAATTTAATCGCTCCTTAGTAAAGAATCGCCATATAAATTCTGTACTAAGGAGCGATTTAAGTAACCTTTAGTGACTCTGAGTTGGGGCGTTAGATAAATCTATGTAAATGTACCCGAGGAAGTCGCGCGACTCGATTGAGTCCCATGACATGTTCCGCGGGTGTAGACGGCAGCGTCACCTGGCGGCGGGGTGCATCGCTTCGTCCCGCTCGCACACTGCGGCGGCCGCCCTGCTGAAAGAGGTGGAGATACTGCTTGAGGACCAGGAACACAAAAACTATTATTGTTTAGTCACAGCCCACAGGAGCATTATAACGTCATCAGAAACAGCCAAGACAATACGAGTCTGCTTCTCCTCGGTTTTTATGGGTGATAGTGAACACTTACTATCAAGTGGCGTTTGTCCATCGCATTAGATGTTTCAAAAAACTTTTATAAATTTTATAAATCCTTGGAATCTGTATATGTGACACTTACCTGCCTGTTCTAGGCAGCTTAAACCCTGAAAGCTACCGTGATTATTTCGAAACTAACGGCTCTGTCCATGATTTCTAAAGTTACCTGGAACAAAAAGAAAAAAATTGCATCAGCTTTCTCTTATCGTGAAATCTGTATAAAGTTATGGAGATACGACATAGCTGTTCAGTAAAAGATCTTCCGCCAGGATTGATGGTCAAGCTTGGGGACTTTCATAAACTTTCATAGCAGGATTCAGGTCTAGCATGACGTCAGTTTGTGTAACATTTGGAGCACGGTCATTCTTCTTCCTTTTACTTTTTAACCGACTTCAAAAAAGGAGGAAGTATTCAATTTCGACTGTATTTTTTTATGTTGTTACCTCAGAACTGTCGACTGGCTCAACCGATTTTGATGATTCTTTTTTAATCGAAAGCTGGTGCTCGTCATGTAGTCCCTCATTTAAGCTATATCTGACGAGTACTTTTTGAGTTATTTTGAAGTCGGTTATTTTTTAGGGTTCCGTAGCCGAATGGCAAAAAACGGAACCCTTATGGATTCGTCATGTCTGTCTGTCTGTCTGTCTGTCTGTCTGTCTGTCTGTCTGTCTGTCTGTCTGTCCGTCCGTATGTCACAGCCACTTTTTTCCGAAACTATAAGAGCTATACCATTGAAACTTGGTAGGTAGATGTATTCTGTGAACCGCATTAAGATTTTCACACAAAAATAGAAAAAAAGCAATAAATTTTGGGGGTTCCCCATACTTAGAACTGAAACTCAAAAATGTTTTTTTCCATCAAACCCATACGTGTGGGGTATCTATGGATAGGTCTTCAAAAATGATATTGAGGTTTCTAATATCATTTTTTTCTAAACTGAATAGTTTGCGCGAGAGACACTTCCAAAGTGGTAAAATGTGTGTCCCCCCCCTGTAACTTCTAAAATAAAGGAATAATAAAACTAAAAAAAATATATGATGTACATTACCAAGTAAACTTCCAACGAAAATTGGTTTGAATGAGATCTAGTAAGTAGTTTTTTTAATACGTCATAAATCATAAACCGCAAAAAACATTTATCAAAGTTACAACGAACTACAAGAACTTTTATATTATGTTACTTGCTGCTACGGAACCCTTCATGGGCGAGTCCGACTCGCACTTGGCCGCTTTTCTGTTTTTTCTTGGTAAAATTCAGATTATGTTAAGATGTCACGCAAAATCTAAATTTACAATTGCCCTCCAAATCGACTAGGTAAACAACTGATAAGGGAAGGAAAACAAAGCAGTACAAAAACAAGCGACCTTATCACTACATAGCGATTTCTTTCAGGCAAACATAAAATCGTAAGTACCTACTATAAAATCAACAAAGAAAATACTTAAGAGAGAAAATAATAAGGTTCCTAAACATACCGGAGATAACAAAATATTGGATAGAGCTGTTGGTTTGTCTTTTAAGGTTTGAAAATATAGAAAGGTAATAATTAAGGTAAGGTAAAGGTGTCCCTTCCCGATACTGATCACAATATGTATGTCTGGTCTATGTGGGCGTTGGCTACGCTATTACTTAGTTTAATTTATGTTCACTTACATCATATTATCAGCCCTTCCATTTTAAAAGGCAAGACAAAGTTACTTCACAGCATACGAATGTTTCCTTCAGGAGCTGTGTAGATATATATTTCACAATACCTACGACAGTTATTCATACATTACACGTAATGTACTGCACTAGTTCAGGCGGAGCATTGTAGCAAAAACCCGCTTCGTGTAAAATGTGTCAATTGTACATTATACCATAGTTCCCGAATATTTTCTCATACGTCGCGGAGGACGCCTCGTTAGAAGATTGCATGGTATCATTGAAGTATTATTACTAGCATATAGAACCGACACCGCGAACACAATGTATGTCCCAATGAATTGGCGCCGATCGGCTTCAATTCTCAATGGATTCGTTTGATTTTAAAAGGAGAATGGAGGTTCAATTTTGAAAATAGAACCTCCCGGCGGGACACATATTTTGTTCGAGATGTCTGTTCTATGACATTATACTTCAATACATGGTATGAAAATTGTGAAATGCTGTTACTGTCGGCAGCTTCCTAGCTTCTGTAAGGTTGCCAATGATAGGGTTATTACATCCAACAGTATTCTGCCTGGATTGGTATGAGGGCGTTACGTGAAGCCGTTTGGCTTGAGAGCCAGTTCTTTCTTTTTTTCTTCTCTCTTTGCCTTTGGTGTTGATGATGTCCATGGGCGACGATAGCCACTTACCATCAGTTAGATTGTCAGCGCGTTAGCCGGCTATTTCCATAAAAAAATCAGGCAGAGTTTATCAGCACTGGTCCACGCAGGTAATCGGTGCAGGTTGATCTACACTTTTTGCTGAACCAGCGATGAAAAACGCTGAAAGTGGCTAAAAATTCTGACTAGCCCCAACCCCAGCGTGATGGAGTATGCTTTAGGCCTTCTCAGGAGAAGACCCGTGTCCGTAACGTAGAGTGTTTTATAAGTTGAAACATTGGCAAGGGACACTCAATGGCAAGGTATCATCTCTACCATTAGCATATGTATGACACCAGGGGCCTGACCGACCCACAACGTTACCCACCAAGGAAAACACTGAAACACGTAAATCTCTAAGACATTTTGTAGGGAATCAAGCAGAAAAGAATTGAGCTCAGTGGTGTAGGAGGTCGGAGACTTTCAATAGAAGCTATTCACCAAGTGAGAAAGTTACATTTGAAATCATTGATCTATACTTATTAAAGAGGAAAGATTTGATTGTTTGTTTGCATTGAATAGGCTCCGAACCGAGAAACGCTCGAAACTACTGAACCGATTTGAGAAATTCTTTCACTGCCAGGAAGCTACACTATCCCCGGGTGACATAAGCTATATTCTATTTTCAAAAAAAATTAGGGATCCTTAATAAAACTCCAATAATATATCCCAAGGTGTAAAAAAATAAGAATACCGAAGCAATGCGAGGGCGGTTACTCGTTTACAAATAAAAGCTTATGATTACTGTGTACTTCATTAAGCTCGTTGGAAATTCAAAAAGTTTCCCTGACGAGAGGGCAAAAGAAAGTCGGTAACGGTATATGTTTTGGAAAGCGCGTTAAGCAATCAGCTGTTATTTAATTAGGGCCTTTGAACGTAATTTACTTAGTACGCTTTGGCTTCCGCTGTTCCGTCAGTCTTGCTTTGAAGTGTTCCTTTTAAGGTTTAGACAAGTTCTAGAATAATTTTAAGTTCAAGTATTCTTAATAACATTATTTAAAAATCAATTCAAGCACGATAGCTGAATATATTGTAATATTAGGTACATAACTGATCGATAATATGTCTTAATATTGAACATATTTCAGAAAACTTAATGGAAGTTTATTATTTGGATTCCATAACCAGTCTATGATTTTAAACTTAACTCATCGTGGACTGAACACATTTTTAGTATATATTTATACTAAAAACGGATCTAGTCGGTTTAACCGTCATATCTGTACATTTGTTTCCACTAATAGCAGATAGATCTCCGATTTGAATGCAGCTGCTGAAGTATTTTAGTATGGTTGTATGCTCGTTTAAATATTTTAGGTACCTACTGTACAATAGGTACTAAGTCATAAGTTTTCCGATGCGCAGCGAAACGGTTACTAATATAAAATGAGAGTACAATAAAGACCCAGAGAAATATAAAATCTATGAATAATGCAAAATCTATACAAATAAAACTGGAGTGTCTCTTTGTAATATTACGATAACCGCTTTTTATTAAATGCATTTGGATGTATACACGGTACATATACCAAAACAACATTCTTTACAATTTTTGTTTGTCTGTCTGTCTGTCTGTTTGTTTGTTCTGGCCAATCTCTGTAACGTCTGGACCGATTTTGATGGGACTCTCACTGGCAGATAGCTGATGTAACTGGATGGAGTAACTTAGGCTACTTTTATTATAGAAAAAAAATTAGTTTGTTGTGCGATAGGAAGTTCGCCGGGACAGCTAGTACTATGAACTTTCCAACTTAAATACTATTCGGTAGGAATTTTAAAATGGAATAGTTCCATAGAATATGTGCAGGCAATTTCATTTCTAACAAATTCTCTTAAGTGTTCCGTCTACTGGCAACCCTAATGTAAAGTCGGCAAAAATGAAAAGTACGCGCCCGACACACTGTGGTGTGGCTTGGCGCTTGACGGGGAAAATGGAGAAACGAGGAAAGAGCCTCTAAAGCGGTTAGCTACACACTTACCGCGCCGCGAAATGTTTTAAGCACTGCAATATAAGTAAAGTGCCCGGCTGCGAATTTAGCAGGTACCTAGGTGCTTACCGAATCCAGAGAGTTCGTGCGTTGAGATTTATGAAAAAGTTTCGCTGCTTATTTCTATTTCATTAATAAAATTTTTGTTATTAATTAGTTATGTAAAGTGGCAAAAATTTCTTGAGCGTTTCCGTGCTTCGGAGGGCACTTAAAGCTGTCGGTCCCGGTTGTTATCATAGGATAAGAGTCGTTAAGCCATGTCGGAGGCCCTCGGGTGGTTTGAAAACTTCCGACACTCGGGTTGGCCACTAACCCCTCCACCAATCCGCACTGGAGCAGCGTGGTGGAGTATGCTCTAGGCCACCTCAAGAGGAGAGACCCGTGCCCAGTAGTGGGCCATTAATGGGTTGAAGCCAGTTATGCATTTCTTTGTTTTCATTTCTACGTACGTATTGAAATACGTACTTATTAAACTCTTGTTCTTTATCTGTCTCTATAAAACCATATTTATAGTACCTTTCGTAAGTATCTACATAAGTAGGTATAAGTATAATACCTACCTAATATTTTCTTCATACGCTATTTTCAAGACCCTCTGTCAGAAGATACCTAATAATGCAATGTTTCTTATGAGAGTGTCATCTAAAAACCTAGATCTCAGCTTAGTACGAACTCTCCTGCTCTCTTGGGAATTTCCTCACTCCCTCGAATAATTGATTAATGAAATCCGTAGAGGAACAAAGATGATGAAAATAGCTCGCAAAATTGCCCAGCTGATATTAAAAATGGGCAAGATTGGAACGCTTATAAACCGTTTTAAAAGTTTAAAACTCCAAAATCTCATTTCTGTTCTGTTACGTTATTAATTAATAATCTGTGCATTATGGTCTATTCTGATATCTGTTTTGACATTGAGGGTTTGTTTCACAATCTTCAAGTAAGTCCGAAGTAAGCTATTCGTTGGTTAAGTTGACATTTCGTGTATGTAAAATGACACTTTAACGTCACTTTAACCGGCGAATAGCTTATTCAGGACTCTACTTGAAGATTGTGAAACAAGCCCTGAGTCTATTACACTGGCCTCCAAACTACATTTTTATGGTTTATCACTTGCTATAATAATAATTATGTTCATTTTAGTGCTGACTAAAAAGAACAGATGAGCTAGTACCTACCTACCAAATCCGTCCAAATGTCCAAGTGTCAAACAAACAATTTTTTTTATAAAGTACCTAGTCACAGACCTAAAAAAAAACGGACGTAACCTTGTCTAATCGAGAGTGAAGCTGACAGCTGACAGCTCGCTTCTAATGTGTGCGTAATTTTGTAATTTATGATTCGCCATGGTGTCAATGTCGTAGCCGTATGGTGTCAATGTGTGGGTGTGTGTACTTGTACGAATACAGATTTGGTATTCCTATGGGTGCTTCACTGAATTTGTTCTTGGGATTACGTCCGTCTTTTTTTTACGTCCGTGGTACCTAGTATATTTTTTTGTTTATGTTTGTCAATAATTTGGAGTACCTTTAACTGAGCTACACATAATAATATGTATGTGCCAAAAGTAAAACAATAAATTCAAAATCAAAATCAAATAAGTCAAAAAAGGCATTAAATAAAACAAATAATGCACTGTTTAAAAATAAGTTATATTTTTTATTACGTTACTAAAATCAACATAACGAGAATTGTTGAAAACATTATGTAAAAAACCCAATTAAAAACATACTCTCCTACTTTATTTACCTAGTCCCTATTAATTTATATTCTTTAATTTATCATATAAACTCAACAAGAGACAACCACAACAGTCCTTCTACGAATTAGGACCTCAAACCGAGCTTGAAGCTTATGAAGTTATGTTGTTTCATGTTTCATAACCAAACAATAATAAACAAAGCAGCCGACTGCCAATTGTCTTGCCCTTAACATCAAACATCAATACTCATCTATACTAATATATAAAGAGGAAAGATTTGATTTTTTGTTTGCATTGAATAGGCTCCGAAACTACTGAACCGATTTGAAAAATTCTTTCACTGTTGGGAAGCTACAATATCCCCGAGTAACATAGGCTATATCGACGGTTAAAAGGCGACTTGATTCAAGCGCCATTTTGCGAACTTTACAGGAGAGCGTTTTAAAGTTTATTTTTTGAGAAAAAAAATCATTGTTCCTAAAGTATACAATAAAAATTGATGAGTCTCCCCAATTATAAAGCGGCATATTTTGTGCTAATTTTCGATATATATATAACAAATAAAAGGTGTTTTTTAACGGAGTTAGATGTAACTTGAGCCATTTTGCATAATTCCTTGATCAGGGCAGAAGGAATCAAAGTACACGATTAATATTTATCTGTTCAAAGCAAAACAATTCAAGTGTACAATGACTTCTTTAACAGATCAAGGATAAATGATTTAAATCACTCACCTATTTGTAAACTGTTCATAGATAAATGATTTAAACCGCTCACCTAGTTATAAACTGTTCATGGATAAATGATTTAAACCGCTCACCTAGTTGTAAACTGTTCATGGATAAATGATTTAAACCGCTCACCTAGTTGCAAACTGTTCAAGGAGTAATGACTCAAATTAATTTCGAGTAATGGAGGTTTTGGTGTATGACGGGGAAGGGAACAAAACATTTTTTCGAGATTTGGGGGTTCTCAACTTATCGAGGTTCGACTTAACGAGGTTCTACTGTACCTACCTGCGTTGTTTCGTGTTCTTTTACTTGTGATTTAAACGCCATTTTTAATGCAAGGTGAAAGGAGTAAACTGACTGAAGTACGATATTAGTTTAATTAATAAACTAACATAAAGGAATCAAGCGTGCAGACATTTATTTCTTGCATAAAGAAAATGGTTCTAAATGATATAAAGACTTAAAACTGGTCAAGGAAAATTAGCACAAGTCATATTCTTCAATATACTAGTTCAGGTAAGATTGATTCAAGCGACAGAGATAATGTTTGAATGTTCAAGGCAAAATGATTAAAGTTACATACACTAATAAATCTGGTTCAAGCAAAAAGGAATTAACATCCTTTGTTTAATTATTTAAGATCAAGTAAAAAGAATTCAAATGCCGATACCATTTCATTCCATCCGAGGATAAATGGCTTAAACTACAAATAGTAAGAAAAACCCTTTTTTTTTCGTGGGTCTATATACATGCTTTGAAAAAAAAACAACCAAATTCGCTACACTTGATACCGCGTAAGCAAAAATGATACCCAAATTTGTCATGGAGCCAAGCGCCAAAAAAGTGCTCAGATTAACCTCAAACCCGGCTCAATCGACGCGGAAAAATTCGCCGATTCCAATGATGTATATAACTCAATATCGCCCAGGATGGCGCTTGAATCAATTCGCCTTTTAACCGTCGATATTATATTTTCAAAAAAATTAGGGATCCTTAATAAAACTCCAATAATGTAACCCAAGGTGTAAAAAAATAAGAAAACCGAAGCAAAGCGAGGGCGATTACTCGTAATTAATAAATGAAGTCATCCTAACCCCATTCACACCTACAGCTGAATGAAAATGAGTTAAAATATAGTAATGAATTAATTTCCACACGCTAATTCACGCCCGCTGAAAAACCCCTGTCATTCACTCTAGACGTTAATTATGTATCATCATGAATGAGATAATATTCATTCACAGAACATAATTTTACTAATTACGGAAGGATTGCGTTACGCTCTTGTATGTTTATAAATTTAAGTAGGTAATTAAACAATTACTATACAATGTAGACATTAATTCGATCTCACTTTGTTTTACAGTTTTGTAAAGTTATATTTTTTACCGATTTCAAAAAAGCAGGAGGTTCTCAATTCGATTATATTTTTAATGTCTCATAACTTTTTACTGGTTATACCGATTTTGATGATACGTTTTATATTCGAATGCTGGTGCTTGTCATGTGGTCCCACTTAGATTTGAGCAAGATCATTTAAATTTAAGCAAGATCTGACGAGTTGTTTTTGAGTTATCCCTAATTTTGAAGTCGGTAATTTTGGTTCGTGGGTGTGTGGGATTTTAGGTATATTATTTAATATAATACACTGTGGCCTAAACACGCACTTAGGTCCCGCTTTTCCGAGTCTAAAGTAGTCCTTTATTACATGGTGCGAAAATTCGTGTATCGTAAATAATAGAGTATCGAAAATTCTTTCATAAAGATCTATATATGTCTATATTCGCTTTCGATTACTGAGGACCATTAAACTCTACATGTCTCACTCACAAGAAAGATTACTAATGCAGGGTTTGTAAAGTTTCCCGGCCGGAAATTTTAATTCTAATCGAATGGACAAAACATAAAAATATAATTCTTCTAAAAAAATAAACGAATTCAAAATTAAGGATAACTCAAAAATGTCTCGTCAGATCTCGCTCAAATTTAAATGGGACCACTTGACAAGCACCAGCATTGGAATTAAAAAATAAACATCAAAATCGGTGCTCCCAGTAGTTCCGAAGTAGTAAGTTTATCGACTATTACTTAGCTGACATAGCCGTGATAGTTTTCCGTGTAAATTCATCGTATAACCTATTTTTGAGAATTTTTTCACTTGTCCAACTCCAACCGTTTAGCCGGCAGGGGGGGGGGGGTCTCAAACCAAAATCAGCTCTTTAAAGTTAAATATTTCGCAAACGGACCCCTAATTCCAAAAAAGACTTATAATATTTTTGGAAGACCTTTTCAACGATACCCCACACTATAGCGTACGCAACAAATAAAAAATTCATCCTCACGTTACTCGTACCTGTAGGGAGGGGGCTTTCTAGCACTAATGGTCTCAGCGCTGCAGCGCTTTGCTTCGGACAGACGGACGGACGGACATGACGAGACCATAAGGGTTCCGATTTTTCTTCGGAACCCTAAAAATACAGTTGAATAGAGAATCTCCTACTTTTTTTAAAGTCGATAAAAAATACATATATGCTACCACACATATCTTCGAGCGCGAGTAAATAAGACGGAAGCAGTTTATATATACTTCAAACGATAAATAATACATTTTCTTACCTAACTGCACAATACAATGTACACATCATCCTGAAACTATGTGGAACTTCTGAAATCTTAACAATAGGTTTGGCTGATTCACTGTTGGTACAAGCTATACTGTGTTGGTGCTGAGATTATTCAATATCGATATAGGAAGTTCTGAGGTTATATGTCACCTTCTTTAACTACTTAACTCATTTTCCGAAATGATAAACTGAATTCAAGGAAAAAGCTATTGAGGATCCCTTATTACTGCCTAGCTATTCTTCTTTTTCAAAACAAGATCTATAATGCTTATAAGATAATCGCGACCACAATTCAAATATTACGATTTTTAGTTTCGTCATATCAGTCCGTCCGTCCGCATCATACCGCAGATACCCTCAGTGCTACAAAGCTGCAATTTTACACAAATATATGACGGCGAAAGGCTTTTATGGTTCTGCAATGATCGGCCGATGCAGAAGCTGTCATACAAGATGTCATGAACAAAAACTAAATATTATATTGAGAACAATACGTGTGGGACATTCTACGGAATTCGAGTAGTGATCACGGAGTAGTAGAGATTGTTATTGATGTGAACGTTAGGAGAACTGGAAATATATCATGGAGCAAAGTAAAAGGAATATTATTGAATAACCAATACCGTAGAATACCCTCTTCTGCTTTATATACATAATTAAGTAATTTATGTATTAAAACTACAGTCTTAGAATAAAATATATTGTATATTTTTAAGGGTACCTTAAGGGTGTCCAGCCTCGCGCAATGTAGATTATGTAGAGCTCCGTAGTTAATCGACAATTACTCATTAATTCCTTTTACTACCCTAGCCGTGATAACTAGCTTACCTTTTAAATATTGGTCTACTGCTGCGAATTTCTTCACTTGTCCAACGCCTACCATTTAGGTAGCAGGGGGGAAAGTGGACACTTGACTCTTACCAAAATTAACACTTTAACGGACCTACTGATTCGAAAAATGGTCATTTGACCCATCCCAGCAGACCCATGATATTTTTGAAAGACTTTTTCAACGATACACCACACTATGAAGTAGACGAGAAAAAAAACATCCCCACATAGTAATAATAGTTTAATGTCCCCACTTGTCCCTTTTAAAGGCACCCTGGTAATATTTTTTGCTTCCACTTTCATAACGTAATAAATATGTATATGCATGTCAAATTAACTACAGCTTTCTAGCACTACGGGTCTTTGCGATATGCCTATGCTGAGGACGGATGGACATGGCGAAACTATAAGAATTCCATTTTGACTAGGAAACCCTAAGAATAGTCATATTCCTTTCCTTCTACCACCCGATAAAAAGGACAAGAATCAAAGTGGATTCCGTAATGCGTTGCCCGAGAGGTGAGAGAAACTTCCACTCACCAGCCTCACTATTCTTCACCAGTGACACTTGAGAGACACTAATTAAAGGTCGATGCATATGTAACGTGTTTTTACCCGGAGGGGCCGGATGGAACGGGACGTGAAGTTTTGGAAACATCGTTTCATAGAAAACGTAAACACTAGCGCATACGCAACGGAGGCACGGACGGGACAGGAACAGGGCACGCACGTATATATTTTATACCCCGTCCACGTCCCGTCCCCGTCCCGTCCACGTTACGTATGCTTGCTTTTTCTCGGGTGTACACGAGTTTCACGCGTTTCACGACACAGGACATATTTACGAAACCTCAAGCACTTAGCCGTTTTTGACCAACTATAATAATCTCCGTAAGGTTTGAAATAAATATTGATACTATATTATGTACAGTCACCTGCAGAGAAAAGTAACCCATCTGTTTATAAATATACGAACAGCAACGTTTCCGTCGCCTGTTACGTTGTAAAGAGATGGGTTACTTTTCTCTGCAGATGACTGTACTATTATTCATTCTGTGACTATACTGTACCTACTAGCCTACTCTACTCTACTCTCCCCTACTCTAGCACTACTCTACCCTGCCATACTCTACTATCTGCCTTACTACTATTTGTTATCTATTCTGTGCTACTATTTCGAGTATCTAAAGCTATGCTACCTTATCGACGCTAGCTATGGAACTAAACTAAGTACAGTCGGCCGTAGAAGTAGCTTAAAATTTTAGTACTTTGTAACAGTAACTGTTTCGATGGTTTCCTAGCAACATCTATGACAAATTCAAGAAATGTAATGTGACAAGGTACTAAAATGTTAAGCTACTTCTGCGGCCGACTGTACCTATACGATTTGTATGATTTTCATTCTTACACGATTGCTCGTAAGTTTCTGTAAAGTTATTTAAACATAATATCTCTTTCCAGCATTTAGCACTAATAGTTACTTACTAGCTTATTTACGACCTGAAAATTGGCCTGAGTTTAAATAAATAATTTATTTTAGTAATTCGATTTCGGTTACGTTGCCAACATACATGTATCTTTTCTCGTTCAAGCACTTTTGAAGAAGACGCTTCGCCAGCTAAAGAGTTGACAGTCTTTTACAGTGTAAGTGCCCTACACCTAAAGATGTTTGTTGTTTCCCAACTTTATCAGTCGAGAGTCTTTTGTTTCCCTCGTAGCGGGGAAATGGGTTAAATTTAGGAATACAACTATGCGCTTCTAGACGCCTTGGAACACCACGTAATCCGAAACAGAGATGTTATCGTTAAATAATAGTCGTTAAGCCATGTCGCAGCCCTCGGGGGCGGCATGAAAACATCCGACACTTGTGTTGGCCACAAACCCAATTCTCACTGGAGCAGCGTGGTGGAGTATGCTCTAGGTCTCTTCAAGAAAAGAGACCCTTGCTAGTTGCTCAGTAGTATCTATCTACTGGGACATTAATGGGTTGAAGCTATTCAAGTTCTTTGAATTGATAGGGATTGATTCAATGTCCTCATGATCCTTTGTGTATGTCATTTCATCACAATCCAATATTTTGCTTAGAAAACGTAAGTTGATAAATTGGTCGGACTTTAATAATTTGATGTCTTTACTAAATTCATTTGCTAAGGTGAAAACAAACAACGTGAGAAAACCTACGCAACAGAAAATCCTACTAATATTCACGGACGTAAAAAAAAGACGGACGTAATCCCAAGAACAAATTCAGTGAAGCACCCATAGGAATACCAACTCTGTATTCGTACAAGTACACACATTGACACCATCGCGAATCAAAAATTACAAAATTACGCACACATGGTAAACGAGCTGTCAGCTGTCAGCTTCACTCTCGATTAGACAAGGTTACGTCCGTTCTTTTTTATGTCCGTGCTAATATTATAATATTTATAATCCCACTAATATTATAAATGTGAAAGTTAGTGAGGATATATGGATGTTTGTTACTCTTTCAAGAAAAAACTACTTAACAGATTGTCATGAAATTTAGCACACAGATAGACCATGAGCTAGAATAAAATATAGGGAGTACCCTGCAAATAAAATAAGTATATTTTCCCGGAAAATACGGGCAAAGCTGCGGGCGGAACGATAGTGAGTTTTCCCGAAAGGTAATTCGGCCAATCGCACGAGACCATCGTAGTGGACCCTTTCACGCTGTAGGTGGAAATTCGAACCCAGAAGTGTGGGTCAACGATTAGGTTATGATTTTGATAATGATAATGAATGTTTTTATTCAATAAAAGGTAAACTTCTATATCTATCATTGGTAATTTGATAAGTTTGTTGAAATTAAAATTAGTCAAAACTTAGCAAAATTGCGGTATACTTAATTGAATTTACAAATGATGATACACACAGTAAACATACATTTGTTATTGATGAGTAACCGCCCTCGCTTTGCTTCGGTTTTCTTATTTTTTTTAACCTTGCTTGGGTTACATTATTGGAGTTTTATTAAGGATCCCTAACTTTTTGAAAATATAATATAGCCTATGTCACCCGGGGATAGTGTAGCTTCCAAACAGTGAAATAATTTTTCAAATCGGTTCAGTAGTTTCAGAGCCTATTCAATGCAAACAAACAATAATGTTTTTATTATTTTCGTAAACACAAATCTTGGTAAAGTTCAATTAGTAGGTCATATTATTATATATCTTAATTCATAGGTCATATGATTAATATTACATCTTAATTCATAATGACAAAGGTTTAACTTACGTGAGATGTTTAAATATCAGTATTTCATAACTAGGTAATATATAAAATAGGTTTATGATTTATAGTTAATCGATGCTTGTTTTATTTCCAAGGTTACATTATTCTAGCTGTAAAAAAATAGCTTTCGTGTAAAGACCAAATGAAGCGTATTTTATTTTTAAAAATTACTTATAATTACCCCACGCTTTTATCAAAGAGTTTAATTAGCGCAAGTTATGCATTAGAAACAGTATTTCGCAACAAGCTGCCCTAGACCAGAGTCTGAATGACCTAGGTCGCTCCTACATTTACTAGGTAAATGTCAGAAAATTAGGTCATAGCACCTTCGATTTGTGATGAAATAATTTCAGGCAATTACATTCACGATTTAACATTAACATTTATGAAACCTGCTAGAAATAGTCGAATATATTTTTAAAACGTTATAAGTGGATATTTTTGTAAAATATCTGGATATATACAATAAAAAAATTACCTAAACTTCTTGGCTAAAAATAAGTGCAATTCTTTTGTTTAAGAAAAAAACAGCCATGGAACATTTTAAAAATGAGATGTAAATGGCAGGGTAATTTTTTAAAAATAGAAGGAAATGTCAGAGTTAAAATAGGAATGAGAAAAATCGTTACTCACTGATCAGTTTTCGGGAATCCGCTTGAGGTTTTTTGCTGAAGCACAGATAAATAATACAGATTTCGTTCAGATTTTATCGTTTTACGGTTTGTGAGGGTCCTGTTTTTCTGAGTAATATTTTATTTGTTAATTTTATAGCGCGAGTGTCCTTGCTTGCGGATCACACCCCGGTTGTGGGATGTTGTGCTCCGGAACGGGAGAGACTGTGGAGTCGCTCATCTCTATACAACAGAAAAGTTGCTGACCTGATTTGGTATCTAGTTACACTTTAGGAATAAAATGTATTTTTAAAGTGGGTTGTTTGATTTCATGAGTTCTTATATTGCGAATTTATTATTATGAACTTTTGTATATTCTCAAGTGCTAGCTTATCCAAGAATAGAGCTTTCATTTGCATTATATTTTACGCTAAGTGTAACTTAAAAACAAGAAATCGTTATTATCAATAACACAAATGGGATTAATTAAATAAACACAACACGGTCGTATTATGATATCAAAGTTACAGACAGCAGCTGTAATTGAAAATTAAAGAGAGTCTCATTGAATTCAGTGTATGTCACATCTCCTATCAGTCGCTGATGATCAAGACGCTTCTAGTAAAGTACTCCATTTGGTAAATTAAGATAAACTATTTAGAACTAGAGAATAGATGATCATACAGACGGGCTACAATCATAACTCTCTTTATGGTTTCGTGAGTCTTACGCCCCAACTCAGAGTCACTAACGGTTTAATCTCTCCTTAGTAAAGAATCACCATACAAATTCTGTACTAAGGAGCGATTTAAGTAACCGTTTGTGACTCTGAGTTGGAGCATTAGTCACATTTATTATTGTAGACTGAGAATATTATAAACATGACGTAGTTATAGATAGATTCCTATTCACGTATTTATATCCATTATTACTGGAATAAATTACTCACAAACCCTCTCCAAGCATTTCTCTGTCCGTCTGAATCTCTCCCTATCCCTGTCTAGAGGCGCAGAGCGCGCGCGCGGCCGATCCTCACCTGTTTTTGTACTATAACAAGTATGTCGTGTCGCTAATAGGTACACGAGGGAGGCTTGGGCTATGCTGGCCCATTGCAGGCTATTACAGCTTATTAAACTAATGTCTGCGCCTTAAGAGGAAAATAATATGTATATTGAGGTCGGTGTTTCTCAAAGATGTTGAATGAAAAAGCGTATAAGTCTATGATTCGTATAACGAATAGAAAGATGTAAAAGGAGGTAGTTAAATGAAGTTGAATATAAATATTTTCATAAACTTGATAATTTTTTGATATATTTTTTTTTCAGAAAAGTTTTCCTTAACGTAAAAGTTTTCTTTAAAACATTTTTAGAGACTTTATTTTGAAAGTTTTGCAAATCAAACAAATAAGGAATCGACGTTTACAGAGAATTAACTCGAGGATCTCAAGATGCTATAAGTGACCTACACATTAAATTGGTCCTTCGAGCTAAATCAACCGCTCTCGCTAAGCCATTCTATTTTGCTACAGGATAGATGGCGTTGTATCCATACGTTTTTTCTATTCCTTAAGACTTAGTAAGCTAGGTGGCTATAAAGGGGCTCCACTCCATTTATCTCGTTGGAGGCCGCTGAGAAATTACGATAATAGAAATATCGATTCATCTGGTAACATGTTACGTTAAGGATTATCGTTCTGCCCGCGACTATGCCTGCGTTTTCTGGGATAATAAGTACCATAGGGTATGTCTTATTTCAGAACATGGTCTACTCTGTACGCTAAATTTCATGAAAATCGGATTGTAGCTTTTGCGCGAGAGAGTTGCAAACATGCATACATCTAAACAAATTTTCTGATTAAAATATTAGTAGGGTATGATTAACTTATGAGTTATGTTATGACCAATCAGTGATATTTAAAAACGTTATGCCCTTACAAATCAACCAAAAACTCTGTTCCGAAAAGAGCTACAACACACACACGTTTATCTTGTTTCACTGCACCAATCACATTGCTATAATACACGAAGGTATTTTAACGCCGTATGTCAAATGTCAAGCACTTCTGCCAACAACAAAAGTGTGCGTATCGTCTTGTATTGACAGAGCGGCTACTACAGGCGGTCAATTGCCTGTTCTTACGCTGTTTATCGTCGGCGTGCTAGTGACATATCTACCTCTTTTTACATTATAATATCATTGTGACCAATACGCTCAATGTAGCGTTGGTGGACAATGGTTACGTAGGTACATGGTTAAAATACCTATTAAGATTATAATCTCTCTTCTTATATTTTACCTAAGGGGGGCCATACACGGACAAGTGTACTTGATCAAGTCTGCAGTTTGATTTGTCATTGCAGTTTGACTTGACGCGCCATCCAGTGTGCATGAGATAGATATATGGCCAAATGGCTATACCGAGGCCATACACGATCAAGTATACCTACTGGATGCCGCATCAAGTCCGCTTGACGCTTGATCAAGTACACTTGGTCGTGCATGGCCTCCATTACAGTTCATTGTATTAATACCAGACGTCAATGCACATCTCATGCACACTGGATGCCGCGTCAAGTCAAACTGCAAATTTGTCAAGTGAAACTGCAGACTTGACCAAGTACACTTGACCGTGTATGGCCCCCCTTAGTAATAACACAGCTTGTAGGTAAAAGGTACTACAGTTTAGACGACAAGATCGCCTAGAAATAATTGTATCGCATCCAGTCTCGCGTTGGTCAGAAGTTTACCCTGTATCAATTTGTAGTAATGTAAAAGATGTGCAGAGCTATTTCGCCATTTCTCCTTCTTTTTGACAAAGATTAATAAAAATGATGTTTATGGAACAAACACCCAAATTAAATGAGTTTGAATGAGAATGAACAAAATATGGAAATGGAAAATACATAGCTACTGCAATGGCGTATCTAGTTCATGTCATAGGTTATGTCAGCGGCCGTCTACGCTGTGATACCTACCAACTATAAGTTTGTTAAGCTATATTCTCATCTCTCTACAAACTTTATATCCGGTTCCTAGTCTCAGCCTCTACTAGATTTCAGTTGAAGCAACCATTCCATTTTCGTTTAAGAATGTTTGAAACTCATTCTTTTTATTATAAAACCTGAACGTATCTCCGCACGTCATAATATAAATAAGAATAATAACCCATTACAACTTTGAACATAAATAAAAAAGCTTGTCACCTCTTAAAGAGGACATTAAAAATCGATACGCAACACGTAAATGAGGGAAGTGAATAAAAATGTCCGACCGCTTTCATCGCTACAAATTCAACGGAAAAATATGGCTCGCATCAATTTCAATCCAAACACTAATAAATTGGCATCTCTCAACGATGTTAGCCGCACACAGCTAGACAGTTTATTAATAGAGAACATATTTTGTAAATCTCGACTTGAGAATCACCCCTCGGCTGAATTCAGTGTCGTGTTTGTCGCGGCGCGCAGCGCTCGAAAAAAAAATCAAAGTTGAGCGCGAAACGCGGGCGCAAAGAGGATCCGCCATTTTTGTTTGCTGTCAAAGTGTTCAAAAATAAAAAAAGGCGCGAAATGCCAACATAAATTAAAAAATGTTAAGTTAAAGGGATTTAAAAAATGAGTTATAGTGCCATGTACGACTTCAATTACAAAGGATTCGATTTTCAAAAAGTCAGTGATGATAAACTGCAGTTGAATGAAAAGGACTATTGTCAAGTTAAGGATGTAAAGAAAGTAGAAGTACAAGATAACAATGTAGATAATGATAATGAGAAAGAAGAGGACCACGTGCAACACGTCTTAGGCCCCAGCAGGCGATGCCTCGCGTGGGCCTGTAAAGCCTGTAAAAGAAAAACTGCAGCAGTGGATCGTCGAAAAGCAGCGACACTCCGCGAAAGGAGAAGGTTGAGAAAAGTAAGTTATGTTAATAAAAAGTTCATTAATTCAGCACGAAACATTAAGTCCCATAAATCAAAGGCTAAGTACGTTTGATCGTATATTATGCATAGCACATTAAGCGATTAAAAAGTAATGCAACCATAGACTTATATGTATATACTCTACTTATTCTAAGTACTCTACTATAAGGCTGTTCAGTACAAAAACTTTGGACACCTACATTGACACCAGATGGTGCCAATGCATTTTAGTCGGCTGCAAGCAAGCGGGACAAGTACATTTTATTTTTGAAAAACCCCGACCGTTCCAGAAAACAAACAAAAAACAAAAACGCACTAACTTAATAAATGCCTATTCATTCTTCTCTTGAAGACACCTACATTGTAGGTGGACGGGAACACCCACGCAGGCAAGCTATTCCAGTTTTACCTATTGTTTATTGTGCACAGTTAAAACGTCTTCATTATTTACGTTTGAACTTTATTTCAGTTTATTTAAATTAAAAGTGGTAAATAACTATATTTTTACTTGCTTTTTTAAAAATTATTTAGTACCTACAAAATATTTGATGTCCGCCATCTTGAACAGAATTTGACCGAACGAAGCACTGTCACAGAGTATGAAAAATGCTTGAAAAATGTCACACGGATTTTAATTTGTTCGGAATAGCCTGTCTATTTATTTAAAAGTCTATGAATGCAACTTGATAAATTCGGCAATTTAAGTTACAAACCAATACTTAAGTAAATTGATCAAAACTAAGGTAACCTTCTGGTTATGGTTTTAATTAGGATAGATATCTACCTACGTAAAATTAATTATGTTTATCTCATGTCAAGTTGGTAAAAGATTTTTAACTTTTTTCATCTTTTCAACATCACATTTATCAACCATTGTTTATTTACATCTTGGTAGATAACAGGAATGATCATTGTTTTACTAGAACGCGATTTTTCCCGCCCAATGTAAAGTCCATTAAGTCCGGTTTATACGTATTATGTAGTTAAGTAGTTAACTAAATTTTAAATACATTTTAAGTGAATATTAAGTTTTATAGAGCGCGTCCAAACGTAATAATTTAGTAATGCTCTTTAGTTCATACAATTCTTCACAACCTACTTAATTACTCAAGCATTTTACTAAATTTTAACTAAAAAGTGCCTGTCCAAACGTGTTAAGTGATAAGCCAACCTACTTAACAGAAAAATAGAAAAGTTTATAAATTACTTATTTACTTGCGTATTAAATTTTAACTACTAAGTTGTCCGTTTACACGTATTAATTAACTTAAAGGGCATCGAACCTAATTGGCATACCTACAAGTCCGCCATTTTGAAAAAACCTCGATTCGGCGGCCAGTGATGAAACATGTGTCAATCGATAGATTAAATGATTATGATCAAAAAGTATTCAGTGATGAAATGTCGTAAGTGATATACTTTCTGAGATAAGTGAGTTCAAAACTGTAGAAAAATAAAGCAAAAAACTTCGTTTCGGCGGACATTGATAAATGATATGTCATTAGATAGGCTAAATAATTACGATTAAAAAGTATTCAGTGATGAAATGTTGTAAGTGATATAATTTCTGAGATATTTGAGTTCAAACCCGTAGAAATATAAAGCAAAAAAACTTCGTTACGGCGGACATTGATGAAACATATGTCAATCGATAGGCTAAATGATTACGATTAAAAAGTATTCAGTGATAAAATGTAGTAAGTGATATACTTCCTGAGATATTTGAGTTCAAAACCGTACAAAAATAATGCATTAAAAATTATCATTTACTTATTTTGAATTTATTAGGTCTATAATGAAAAATAAGTATATTATGCCATATGTGTATGTGCTGCATAGGTACTTGATTTATTAATAACGGGTAGGTTTGAATTAAAAAAAAAGCAAAGCAAAAGCAAACTACTAGGTTGTTTTATAAATAATTTATTTGCCACCAGCGGCTACAGCTTTGGCAATTACTCTAAACCAAAAGTTAAAATTCATTATTGGCTTAGTTTTCTGTATCATGTCTGACAATCACTGAATCTAAAAATTCCGCTGGTGATAAAGGCAATGTTTCCTGATGTCGAGCCCATGCTAAGAACCATATAACACACATTATATGGGAACAACAGGACAAGGTTCTTTTTCCCACTATGCATGAGCAGTACCATCCCGCGATTTTATCTCTACCCTTAAGTTGTTTGTTTGACGAATTTGTTTAATTTTTATAATTCATAACGTAACTGAGGTAAGGAAAAAAGTGACCGTTACACTTCAATTGCTGAATCGCCATAAACACTTAACCATAAATTTGCCATAAACACTCTGGTCATCCCTCACCTTGATTATGCTGATGTGTGTTGTTCAGATTTGTCAGAGGAACTTCTGAGTAAATTGGAGCGCCTTCTTAATAACTGTATTAGATATATCTTTGGTTTACGTAAGTATGACCACATTTCCTGGTTCAATTCCTAACTTAAATGGCTATACATTCGATACAGGCGAAACTTCAGAATTCTCTCAACATTTTATGCTATTTTGAATAATGTGTCTTCTTCTGTTTATTTAAAGGAAACCCAATGCACTGCTTATTTCGGGAATTCTTTCACAATACAGTTTATACTGTTCTGGAACTCCTTGTTTGTAGACATCAAAAAATCATAGACTACCAAAAGCTCCTTCAAGAAGTCCGGCAGCACTACCTGAAGCAATTAGAATGTTGTCGCCCGTGATATTCAAATAGATGTTATATATGTATTTATAAATATTTATTTACTTAATATATAAGATGTTTATATGTGAATATGAATAAAACTGTATTTGTTTAATATTGTTATGTATATTGTGATTTTATATGTATATAGTAATTATTCTAAATATTCTTATTTTTTCTTATCTGGCATTACACTGATACAGTTACAGATCCACTAGAAATAAAAAGACAATTAATTACAAATGTTTTATTTTTGTACGGTTTTGAACTCAAATATCTCAGAAAGCATATCACTTACGACATTTTATCACTTAATACTTTTTGATCGTAATCACTTAGACTATCGACTGACACATGTTTTATCAATATCGGCCGAAACGATGTTTTTTTGCTTTATTTTCCTACGGTTTTGAACTCAAATATCTCAGAAAGTATACCACTTACGACATTTCATCACTGAATACTTTTTGATTACAATCATTTATTCTATCGATTGACGCATGTTTCATTACTGGCCGCCGAATCGAGGTTTTTTCAAAATGGCGGACTTGTAGGTATGCCAGGCTCCATACAAAAATGTTGGAAGCCCTTTCATTTAAAAAAATCAAACTAAAAATGAAAAAATAATAGTTAAAAAAAAACTAACAAACACGCTTTTATAGATCATCCAACTAAAAAAAAATTAGAAAATAAATTTGAATTAAGAATCGTGTAATTGTAATAAAAGCGTGGGGTGCATGGTGTCAATGAGTAGAAGGGATAATATCTTTAAAAACACCGCACGCTTTTTTTACAATCACACAATTCTTAATTCAAATTTATTTTCTAGTTTTTTTTTAGTTAGATTTTCTAAAAAGGCGTGTTTTTAGTTTTTTTTTTTAACAATTATTTTTAATGGGAATAGCCGGCAAACGAGCTGACGATCCACCTGATGATAAGTAGCTATCGTCGCCCATGAATATCAGCAACACCAAAGGCATCACTGATGCGTTGCCAGCTAAGAAAGAGAAGAAAAAGAAAGCAATTTTAAATAGGAATGTTTGATCCGGGTGTTTTATGTATCGATACTCCGGATCGTCATGAATATCCCAATATAACTCCGGAAAGGGAAGACCTAGACCCTGCGTGTTTTGGCTCCCCTGAACCAGCCCGTCGAGGTGTTTTCACCAAGGAGCCGCCACCCCTAACATCCCCATAACCCCACCCCCCCCTACCCCCAACCAACTTAGTGGTGACACCGAGCCCATCCTGACATTAAGGAACATCACCCCCTCCCCTACAATCCTGTCACACCCCTATCACACACTCCCCCCCGCCACAAAAAATTAAACTCCACCAATCTTACCCTCACGAAACCCCCCCCCCCCCCACCCTCCCCCCGAAATTTTAACCTCACCCCGCGGGCTATATCTCTTGAACCGGAAGAGATAGGATACCCGAGTTTGGGTTCAAACGACTCGTAAGGAGATTTACCATCTTTTGGCTCCGACGGAATTAAATCTCCTCCTGGTAAATTCCTCACTCCCCCGGAAACCAACTTTTGACCCAGGCGAGATAGGATACCTGAGTTTGGGCTCAAAGTACTCGGAAAGAGATTCTTTACCACCTCCATCTGACAGAATCTCGCTATCCTATCACGCACACATCAAAATCACAGAAGGAATCGAGGTTTACTCCGGCCAAGATACGCCGCAATTACAGGACCATCACAGTACTTTTAAGTTAATATCGTTATATAAACTATCGACATGCTTAATTCATTGGGTTTCTAAATAAAGATATATCATTCAGCCAATATTATGGTCAATCGTTTTAGATTAAATTTTATAATAGATTAAATTTTATAATAGATTAAATTTTATTCAAAATATTGCATATTTAAATATTGAAAAGTCACTTAAGTTTTAAAAAAAAAACAATGTGGTATGCAGTAGGAATATCATATTATAAATAATAAAATCTCACTTTGTAACACTATATTTGAATTAGAACTCTTGTGTCTTTTAAACTAAATAATCAAATAAATTCATATCATGCAAAGCTACATTTGCCTATCCTTAAATTTTAATGAACGCAGGAATAGTAAATTGGTAAAACGCTCAGGATCCAATCGATAACGACTTTCGCAGTGCTATTTGCTCGTTAGCAACTAATATATATAATATACTATATACTATACTATATACTACTATATTCGTATGCGCATCATTAAAAGTACCCTAAGAAAGGTACTCGATACTTTTATGAGTCGGTGGTCCACAACTGTAACGGAAGTTTTCATTCTAAGTATGATACTTATTTTCGATACTACTCATGAGTACAGTATCGATACTTTCTTTTCGATACGTGTCCCTAGCCAGACGAGCGCGCGGGGATCAGGTCCCCGCGCGCCGGCTGCCCGTACGCGTCTCCTTCACCCCCTCAAAACGTCTGTGAAGTCGATACCACGTCGCCTTAACTTTGTCGATCACATAGGACCGCCGGGCTATGAGCGCTTCTACCTAGATATTTAGTATTCGGCTAAATAGTATAAGATTAGCCGTAGGTATATCGAGTATAACCATAACCAAATACTCGTTCTTATAAACAGAATAACTTTGAAATTCAGTAAGTAAGGGTAAATATATTATGGATATATATATATATGATATGGTTGCTTAAACTTATTTTTATACTAGTTTTAGTGACTCTTCAATAATCATACAAGTAGTCGACCCACCATAAAAGCTGCGAATATTTTTCCGATTTACTTTCCGGTTTATGGTCATCACTATTTAATTTGCACCCGATACTGGTCACCCATGAAACGTCAATTTAGTCTCTAACCGCTCATTTACACGCGCGTGTAGCGGATCGTCTCGTGGCGCGTCCGTAAGCCACGCCCCCTACGCGCGTATGAACACCGCGCGAGCGCTCGCGCGAGCCCCTTTGGCCGCGCCTAACAAACCGCTCCCGACGCGAGCCCGCGAGCCACGAGACGCGCCGCTGTCTGGTCCGCGAGCGCCCTGTTCACACGCGCGCGCACGCGCGCGTCTCGCGGATTGTCTCGTGGCTCGCGCGCGCGTGTAAATGGGGTATAAGATTTGTGGACGGACTTTAAGAAACCATATCCGATATCGTACAACGCAGAACGGTATTGGAAGGTTTACCAAATTAAAAAAATCCACATCAATAAAATGTAATGTGCTTACTGTAGTACCAACTCTGTACGCGACTGTACATAAATAAATTAAAACCCCCAACGAAACAAAGGAATTACTGGACACAATCAGTTCAGTACCCTTTCTTGTTATTCTTTCATAAAACAATCTTCCTTGTTTAAAACTAGGCAGGGTATGATGAACCTCACCCAGTTTTAACTTCCCGCCATTGTTGCCCGCCGGGAAAAACTAGGAGACAATGCTGAAAAATAAATTTCACGCTCAACTTTTAGTTTTCTTGGCTGCATTGCGGCTTTTATTTAGTTCAACACGGGGTGACGCTCGCATTGAAAAATTAGATTAAATGAATGGAAAATTGGAAACAACAATAAAACAATTTTGCTTATTTTACAACAAAATATCTGATATTTTTCATTCTGTCATTCTTTATTTAAATTTGTTATATTTTAAATTTCAGTTCAACTTTTCACTGTCCAGATTTAGTCAAGTATAACCAAGTAGATTTTGAGCGAAATTTTTACTTAGGGATTATTTGTAAAATACCCGTTTATCTATTTACGAAGAATGGCTTAATATTATGCCTTGTTGAATTCAGACTAAAATCCTGACAGACTCAGCTACCATCTAACAGCTTAGGACAATTCCGTGATTTTTATTAAAGAGTGCACCGATGATGCATCTCTTTTAGGTTGTTTTTTTTTTCTTTCTTTCTTTATTCTTTATTTCTTAAAATATTGAATTGTCATCGATCCTCGATAAGTCTACGTAGTTTGAAAGAAATCTGACCATTTAAAGCTAATATAAAGCGTGTAATTAGGTTTCTTTCTTTCTTTCATTCTTTTTTTCTTTAAATATTGAATTGTCATCGGTCCTAAATAAGTCCACGAAGTTTGAAAGAAATCTGACCGTTTGAAGTGGGTCAAAATCAAGTCCAAAGAGAAGTTACAAACAAACAAACCAACAAACAAACAAACATACAGGTGAAGCTAATATAAAGCGTGTAAAAAAAATCATTCGATACTGGATCGATCCAGATTATCGTATCAAATCACTTGGATCGATACACTGCGATAGGATCCATATCGATCCAGAGTATCGATACAAGGCACCTGGAACGAACATCCCTAGAAAAGGCGCGCGAAGGTTGAGAAAAAGTCGTACAGGTCTGCTCTCCACAAGGCGCTACGGCCGACTGCGGCGAAGCGGGAGGCGCGGACCCAGCGATACGTCTGGCTCGCGCGCAACTGAATGACTGCTTTTACATGCTCACTTAATTTAATAAAATTAAATATTTCTTTTTACAAAAATGTTATCCGATAGTTCACTTACACATTTCATTGAGAAAGTGTAAAAAAAATATCGTTAAAATATCTTTAACAATGACCGAATGCCATTGATTTTCCCCCCGGTGAGCACGCTGAAAATTGTAATATTTTAAGAAACTTTGAGATTTTTTTCTATCGAGTCAAGTTTAGTCAATCGTGTTTCAGAGCCGATGCTTCACTAAAATATATCATTATCTTTCATTAAATATATATTCTTAATGATGTGTAGCTGGTTTTCAATGTCTATAATGGTTTTCACGTAGAGTCAAATAGTCTAATTTGCGACTTACTTCACCTTAAGCAACAGCGGGCGCGGTCGGTAGATGATGGGTGACCGCTAGTGGCGCGTTTCCGTTCTTCGGAGGGCGCGTAAAGCCGTCGGTCCTGGTTGTTATCATAGGATAATAGTCGTTAAGCCGTGTCGGGGGCCCTCGGGCGGTTTGAAAACTTCCGACATGGTTGGCCAATAACCCCTCCACCAATCCGCACTAAAGCAGGTAGGACGTATTAATGGGTTTGAAGCCAGGTAGATATGAGTATCGCTTATAATATGTCACTATTCTTACGACATAGTTTACGATTCAAAACACCGGAAAAGTAGACCGCACTAATTACTGGTACTATTACCGCACTATTAGCTGGTATCATTCTTTTGAACTTTGACATTAGTGGTTGTCATTTTAGTATCCAATGTTCGGTTTACACGTATTATGTAGATAAGTAGTTAACAAAATTTTAACAAAAAAGTTACTAAATTGTCTTTTTACACGTATTATTCTTAAAGATCCGCGTGATCGCGGTACCTTTGAGTTCGAACGTGCTGGAACGTTCCCGGTAACCGACGGGTTAATTTACTTAAAATTTAGTTATCTACTTATCTACTTATCTAGATAGAAATAAGATTTGTGGACAGCTAGTTCTTATGTGGTTCATGGAAAGTAAGCGAGATAGTAATACTTCAATGGTTGCCCTGGCTGCCGTAATTATTTATTTACAATAAAACATTCGATTTGGTTATAAGTATTGCTCACTCTTGTTATTCTTTGAAACAGGCTTTATCGCCACTTAATTAATACGTATCTATCGGAGCAGCTGGTTTTATCAGTACCAATTTCTGACAATTATAGTCAGGAACGAGAGCTGAACCCCCCCGATGGCCTCCAACCTCCCCTTAATCAGCCACCCTAAGCCTCGCACAACCCTTGGTCCGATTCTGTTGTTAAAACTTCTTCTGTTTGTTTGTTTTTTTTTATAATAATAATATGAATCCTGAAAATAGTTCAATTATTATAAACTGATTGTTTAAATAAACCGATATTCTTGAGGCGTGAACCATGTCACGTTTAGACGTCCGTACGGTTCGGCCGCTCAAATCGAAGTGAGCTCTCGGCAGTTTAGCAACTGGTTTTATATCGCCTGATTTATCGAATGATCTGACTAGGGTGATATCGAGTATCGAGTATCGAGTATCTTATCGAGTAAACAAATGGAAGTAAATTCGTAATCGAATTATAATGAAATATCGACTTACGCGCCGATATATCAGGTGGTATTGTACATTTTAGTCAAGCATTAACTTAAAATTTATTAAAATGGTGCGGGAAATCCTAACAGTAACAGATTGACTCTTTATGACTTTTGAATACAGGCACAGAACTTTTATTTTTTTAGTTAAAAGATACATGGTTAGGGTAAGCTATTTTTTTTAATGGAAATAGCCGGCAAACGAGCTAACGATCCACCTGATGGTAAGTGGCTATCGTCGCCCATGAACATCAGCAACACCAAAGGCATCACCGATACGTTGCCGGCCAAGAAAGAGAGAAGAAAAAGAAAGAAAGAACTAGCTCTCAAGCCCCCAGCTGGAAACGACGAGTCGTTTGGCGGCTGACTCATGCTCAAGGGTGGTAGCTATCCAGGCGAACCCCATGGAGAAATAATAATAGTAATAATGGTATTAAATAACAATTAAAATCAATATTACCAATATAGTCCCTCCGAGGGCCCTACCACCAGCGGGCCGGATTTAGTCGCCTTTTACGACACCCATCCGGCGTGAGATTGGGGTTAGTATTCTAAAGCCGCCCCAATACGGCTAAAAATTATATTCACACAAACCTTAAGCTACCTGAATATCTGACGGTAAACGACATGGGCACGGTAAAACTATACTCTAGTCGTTTTGCAGCCGATATACATGTAAACAAACCATTAAAATAGTTTTCTAGGGTTTTCAATTCAATTCAATTCAATTCAATTCAATTCATTTATTTGTATTAAGTACAAAGGCACTTAGCCTGTATTAGGCATACAAATATTACAAAATACAACATAAACAGTACACAAACACAAACATAATTTATCAGTCATTACATTTCATAAATATACTAAAATTAATTTTACACAATTATATCACATATTTGAATTATATTAATAAACAATACATTTAGATTAATTTAGATTCAGAATTATAATAGACATTTAGAATTCAAGTTAAAATTAAAATTAAAAAAATCAAACAATATAATTACTAAAGATTAAATAAATTCATTAATGTCATAATAACAATTATTTATTAAATGTCGCTTAAGTTCTGTTCTAAATTTATTAAGGGTAAGTTTTTTAATGTCATCAGGAATTTTTTAAAAATTTTAACACACATCCCACACGCATTACGATGGACCAAGTTTGTACGCAGGACTTTATCTAGCACCAGTCGTTGTCCGTTCCTTGTATTTCTGGGATATACCTCCTGAGCTGTTTTAAATAATTCTCTGTGCTGTCTTACGAAGAGGGAAGCTTCTAATATATACATCGATGTAAGTGTCAGTATGTTATATTGTCGAAATATTGGCTTGCATGAATCAAACGGGGCAGCACCACATATAGCTCGAACACACTTCTTTTGCGCTATGAATGCTCTTTTAATATGTGCGGAATTTCCCCATAATAGTAGACCATATCTAAGGTTAGATGCCACGTAACCGTGATATGCAGTTAAAGCAGTTTCAGCTGTTGACGTGTGTGCTAGTCTGGCTAGGGCAAACCTAAATTTGTTAAGCTTATCACATAATCTATCGATGTGATTTTCCCAACTAATGTTTGAATCAATTGTTATTCCCAGAAATGTAGTGTGATTGGTTTCTGTTAGTAACATTCCATCATAACTAATGTTTAGTTGTGGTATATTTTTATTTTTAGTCTTAAATATTATATATTTTGTTTTTCTTAAATTAGCCGTAAGTTGATTTTTATGCATCCAATTTAAAGTAGATTTGATGGTTTCATTTATGTCAGTTTCAAATGTCTTAGTACCTGCGTGAGCTTCAGATGTCACAATTATCAATATATCATCAGCAAAGAGCACAGATCGATGCTTTGTCACTTCTGGAATGTCATTAATATATATAAGGAACAAAAGCAGTCCTAATACACTACCCTGGGGAACTCCAGTTTCATTGCGCACAAAGTCTGATCTGTATGATGTAATTTCACCACTTTCACCTTTTTTTTCTATTTGTACACATTGTGTCCTATTGCTCAGATATGATGTAATCCACTGTAAACCTAGTCCTCGAATTCCGCAGTTTTCTAATTTGCTAATAAGTATTTTATGTGATAGATAGTCAAATGCTTTAGACATGTCAAAAAAGAGACCAACAACTTGTTTTTTCTTATCAAGGTTGAGTAATATTTCGTTAATTAGGTGGTACCCAGCCAGTGTAGTCGATTTTCCCCTAAGAAAGCCATATTGGTCTTCACAGATCACCTTGTGTGTGGTCCAAAATTTTGTCAACCTATTATGCATAGCCTTTTCAAATATCTTAGAGAAGATTGGGATTAATGTAATTGGTCTATAGTTGTCTATGTTTTCCCTCTCTCCCTTTTTAAATATAGGCTTTACTATAGACTTTTTTAGTGTTGTAGGAAAAGTGCCAGATTCGAATGAAAAGTTGATTAGATAATTTAGAACTGGTGATAATTCATTAGTACATTTTTTAATAACCATTGTGGATATTTCATCATATCCTACGGCTTTAGAGTTATTAAGTGATTTTATAATAGTTTTTACTTCATATTCGGTACATGGAGTCAAGAACAATGAACTAGAGATATTCTTATAGGGATATTGTATTGAATTCTGTATTCTGTGTGATGTAGGATTTTCCTTATTAACGAAATATGTATTAAATATGTTAGCTATAAGTTTAGGATTCAAAATCACCTCATCATTATGTAATATTTTGTCGATATCATTACGCATAACAGTTGTATCTTCCTTTATAATATTCCAAGCAGCCCTGCATACATTTTTGCTAGTAGAAATATATTTATTATTTGAGATTCTTTTAGCTGTGTTAATACATTTTTTGAGTATTTTAGAGTATACTAAAAATTTATCTTTATGGCAATCTTTATTCACTAACTGATATGAATTTGTACACTAACTTGTAACTACTCATTAAGGCAAAATAGTACATTATGTTAAAAGTTTCAAATCGCTTCTTGGAAATAAGGTAGTCATTACAAAGTGTTTGAAAGATGACAGTGTTATTTTTGTTTATTTCCACATTTATTCGAAGTTTATAATAATTGTTATCGATCGATATGTATTTATTTAAGAATTCACAAATACCTTAATGAGTAGTTTGTCTAAGACCTAAGTAAAACGCATTTGGTGTACAAATTCATGTCAGTTGGTGAAAAACCCTAGAAAATTATTTGTTTCGGTTGCAAATCGATCCTACTATTGAAGATGAGTGATTGTGTCATCACTATGTACTAACACCACAGATAAATTAAAAAGACCTCTTTTTAATTATCTGAGACTAACCCTTCATCAATTCGCATTTTTGCAGAGTGCTAAGCACGCTCTAGACCGCATCAATTACAGTGACTGGATACCGGTGTCAGAGTCGCACTTAAACTTTACCTACTTTTATTTTCCAAAAATGGAATTTGGATGTAATGAGACGATCATTAAAAGAATCGTTTTCAAAAACAGAAACATTTTTAAGAAAAAAAAATATTTTCTTGGTTTTTGTCTACCAAAAAATAGATTATAAGTCCAGTCTAGTATAGTAGATTATAGTTATCAGGCAAGTCTTCATCAGAATGAGTAACAACCGCCTCTAAGGACAAGGGTAAAGGGTATTCACCAATGCGTTGCCAATCGAGAACGAACCTTGAACAACATAATGACGCAATATACGTAGAGAAATAAAAAATATACCTTCATAAGTATGCAACGACAGAAGTAACAACTACATAGTTTCAACGTACATAGACTAAAATAATCTGTGAACACAACACCGGACAGACAGACACCCAGGCCGCGCATCTAATCCCCTAATCCGCAGTGCGTGATACACGGACTCAGTTTAGATTTTATTTATATAATTGCTCGAACGACACACAAATTCCAATGCTATACATCACATCCGATAGGGTGACTTATTATTTGATGTTAACGGATGTACACAAAATTAAAAGTGGTGAAAGAGTGTTTTGTAGAGTTTCATCCATCCCAATGCCCATCTTGTCCTCGCTTGAACTAGGACCCGAAAACATGGGTAACGTAAAAATAAGGTACCGTTTGGTCATAGACAAAAAAAGCAATGTTTGTAAGGGAATGCATTAATCCTTGAGCTAAGCTGAACTATCTGAATCATGGAAGAAAGGATCCTTCTGCTCTACATGGCTAGGGCGTGTGCCTGATGTATCCCGATGGCAGTCAAGGAGATGAAGAATTCTACCATACGCGAGTACCGTGGTACAAAACTCAGCAATCTCCAACAGGAATCTGGCGTCGTATCCTTATCCGTGCTTCAGCAAGGTGGACGAGCAGGAAAAGTTTGCTTGGAGTGAAGAATGTAGAGGCAGAAGTTAATTTGGACACAAGCGTTCATGAATGATGAAGCTTCTTACATCTTAGCGAAATAAGGCTATAGGAAGAAACGCTTTTCGGCTGAAATGCTTCTATAGTTCGACGTATTCACACCAACATGAAAAAGAGGAAGACTTTTGTGTTAATACGTGCTTCATTACTTTATTGTGAAAACTCAATACTTTGCCGATCGCACGGTACAAAGGTCAAAGGATCTAACAGTACCGAACTTAGTTTATTGTAGTTGCCCTTTGCAGAATAAATGGTGGGATAAATATTTAGTACCCCAGAGACGGCCGCGCGCTCGTGGCCTGATTTTGTCATAGATTGGGGATAGTCTGCAGTTCTGTTACGTCACTGTTACTGTTATTTATTCAGTTTTATACGGTCCTAAAGTACAATTTGTGAAATTATAAAAGCAGTAAATGATACTTTTATTTAAATATGAATTAGTTAGTACCTAAAAAATAAAAACACATGGACTCACGAGTAGATACGAAACATTCGTAAATTGTTGAGGCAGAACTTACGAATATTTTGACGTTAATAAGGATTTGCCAGAGTTTGGAACAACGAAAACAGACGATCTTCGACGTGACTACCAGGAATGTTCAGAAAATTTCGCTTCTAGAAGACAACTCCTCCTCTGAATTATTTTTTATAAATTTCTTTCTTTCATTTCTTATTAACCATGCGACCCAAAACCAAATTACGCAAGTTACTTGATTACTTTGAACTTACAATTTACACTTTACACAAATCTAACTCTAACAGGTAGAGTTGCTTTAGAAGCCTAGATCCTAAGTAGCCTATAAATAGATGAGTAAACAGATTCATTGAACCATGATAGTTGGTCCCAGAAGTGCAGTGGGGCGGGTGGTTGGCAGAGCGAGGGGCGAAGGGTGAGGGGTGTTTGTCGACCGCTCTCAGAAATAAAATGGCAAATAAATCTTTATATTGGGGCACAAGAGCTTTAAACTTGCTATCACTTTGCTTGATTGCTCTGGAATATGTGTATGTATCGCTTTATTTTTGTGTCAAAATGTTATTGACCTGAAGAGCTGAGGAGATTTAGATTATATTGTCGAAACTTTGGAATATTTGTGCATTGTGTGGGAATTGAAATATAAGACACTGTGGTGAAGCTAGCCCTAAGGAGGCCCCATATCAATATTTGTTCTGGGGCCCCCTCAACGTCAGCTGTCAAATATAAAAGGAGTACCAACTGTAGCGGTCGTAGGCTACTGGCGAGCTTTTTTTGGGAGTGTTAGTGGTGGCCCCTATACGCTTGGGGCCCCGTATAATTGATACGGCTGATACGGCAGTAGCTACGCCCCTGATAAGACAGTTGGTTTCATAACATGATAATTCCTGCGGACCTACCATACACCTGGCCATACCCTTGATGGTAGGGTGGGACTCAACCCTACTACCATAGAGATGTGACCTAGGGTACTTATGGTACTTAGGTATATCTATTATGGATGTGGATTATGGATATAGTTTCTTGAATCTCACACATTACAACACAACAGATTATAATATAGCGTATAGGTAGTAGGTAATTAAAACTATTGTGAGTTATTGTAGATAATCTTCTCATGTGTGTATCTTCGATAACTTAAGTATAATAATGTTATTTTTAAAATTAATTCAAAATTAAAAAAAAAAAACATATTTATCATTGATAACACTTATGCACACGTCTGTACTTAAGTTATTTTTAGGGTTCCGTAGCCGAATGGAAAAAACGGAACCATTATAGATTCGTCATGTCTGTCTGTCACATTGTCACACAAAATCATCTTCCCGAAATTTTACATTCGTCTCATTATCTTGAAACCAAAATTTTTGAAGGTTTCACTTCTATCACGTGTGAATTGCAAAATTTATCTACTTAAGTACTTAATATGTGTAAACCAAACATAGGTAAGTTTGCAAAATCGGTGACTGGCATGAACTTTAGATATTAAGCGAACAAAGTGGCTTCATGTGCTTTGTCACTTGTCTATACTAATATATAAAGAGGAAAGATTTGATTTTTTGTTTGCATTGAATAGGCTCCGAAACTACTGAACCGATTTCAAAAATTCTTTCACTGTTGGGAAGCTACACTATCCCCGAGTAACATAGGCTATATTATATTTTCAAAAAAATTAGGGATCCTTAATAAAACTCCAATAATGTAACCCAAGGTGTAAAAAAATAAGAAAACCGAAGCAAAGCGAGGGCGGTTACTCGTTATCGATAAAGTTACATAAGTTGCAAGAGTTTTGAACCATGCGTTTATTGCTGTGCATAAATAACTTCAGGAGCACGTGTCATATTGACGATATGCAAGCTTCAAGTAAGGTCAGTAAGAACGAAGTTCAGAGGAGCCTGATAGATTGGTTGGCTGGCTATTCTAGCCAGATAGTAGCTGCGCTCAACTACTGTAAAGCTACGCGATTTCCTAGTATAGTATTTCCTTCACGTACCTATGAGTATTT
Source organism: Thymelicus acteon (assembly GCA_951805285.1). Classification (NCBI taxonomy): domain Eukaryota; kingdom Metazoa; phylum Arthropoda; class Insecta; order Lepidoptera; family Hesperiidae; genus Thymelicus; species Thymelicus acteon. The sequence continues at coordinate 2,697,988 of OX638230.1, forward strand.
TGTGAAACGAGTTAATAACTATACGAAGTAGTCCGAGTACGAGTTGTCGGATACATAAAACTTAAAGGTGCTCCCTCACTTGGAACATTCGCCTGTAATAAATAAATAAATAAATAAACGCTAACACACGTAATGTAACGTTACAGAGTTGAGCATTACATCAGTGAGAGAGGAGAACCGAGCATTACAGTGCGCAACTTGATGATATTAATGTGTAATATAATTATACAACTTGTAACATCAAATTCTCAAAATCGAAAAATTAGGTACACTCGAATACTCCTCAGTCAGGGAGGCAATACTGTAATGTAATGCTCAAAATCGAATCTGAAACGTTACATTACAGGCGAATGCTCCATGTGAGGGAGTACCTTAAACCTAAAATTGTAATATTACAACTAAGTAAGATAAAGCAGGAGTTCGTACATTTTTTTTAATTTTGGGAATATCAACACTGGGAAGATTGAAAAAATATAGTACTTTTATCTGTAGTTAATATTATTTTTTTCTTGACAAAAAAATTCATTGGAAATTATGGAAGTCAGCGGTAATGGACGTAATACCAGTTACCAATGGCTATACACGACGGTGACCACTTATCATCAGGTATCCCGTATCTGTCTGCTTGCTTATGAAAAGGCGAAATACTTTTTTAACTCTACACACTTACACAGCCCCACACTAGGATTCCTTGTGTCTTAGGTGTCATGGACAACATACACATCCAGACCGAGAACAGAAATCCAAATGAAAGTCATCATTATAATTTCTGCCTAGCTGGGAATCGAATCCAGCACCTTTAGAAAGCGGTCCGGCATGTAACTAATGGCTACGCGGGCATTACGCGGGCCCTCAAAGTGCACCCTTCCTATTAGTTCCTATACAAAAAAACCTAAGTGCCGCCCAATCAATCCAATGTGATCGCTCGCGATTCCTACACTTCACGAAGTTCGAACGCATCAAGACAATTTATCCGTCCGTTTATTTTGGTAACCTTTCTTTAATGCAGTCTTAAGTGCTTCAAGGCACTCCCGGGAGCGCCTGTCACAGCGAATTAACTAGTCGTGTTTGTACGGTAATATACTGGGTATGTAGGTATGAGAATAACCGAACAAATAAGGAATCCTCGCTCGAAACGAATTCCTTAGATTAAAATTCCTTTGTACTAGGGCCAAGTGAGATCTGGCTGTCTTTACACACGTCTAATAATATTAATATGGATTGATATAGGTAAGTATATTGACAACTAAAGTAGTAGTTTCTAGGGTTCCAAAGTGAAATCGGAACCCTTATAGTTTTGTCATGTGCGTCCGTCCGGCGTCCGTCCGTCCGTCTGTCCGAAGCATAGCGTCAATTTAAGAGCTTAGTGCTAGAAGGCTGTACTTAATTTGACGTGGATATAATATATACATAATTATTTATTAAAAATATTGAAAAACCTTTTTTTTAGGGTCGCGTACCCTATAGTGTGGGGTATCGTACGAAAGGTCTTTCAAAAATATTATCTTTTAAGAACATTTTTGGAATTAGGGATCCGTTTACGTAATATTTGACTCTAAACTTCTAATTTTGGTTAGAATCAAGTGTGCAGGGGGGGACACCCCCCGGCAGGTAAAAGTTTGGAGTTGGACAAGTGAAGTATTCTCAAAAATAGGTTATAATGATGAATTTACACGTCGATAAACTTACTAATTCGGAACCGTGTTCGGAACCCTACATTGCGCGTGGCCTGACACGCACTTGCCCGGTTTTTTTTAAATAATAATATGTAGGTAGGTACGAGTATGTAGATACAATGTTGTGATATTTCCTAAAATCTATCGAGTCCGTGGTGTCGCGCGTAGTGTTGGTAAATGAATGGATTTTAAACTGGACTTTCCACTGTCCAATTTGTAATCCCCAACTTATTAACATTACAAAACTTAAATCGCTCAGCAACTTCATTTTATATTAAAGCAATAACATAAAAATTTCATCGAGAGAATAACAGTGCAAAAAAACGATTCTTCATAAAATATTTAATATATTTATAGCAACTGGTGAATAAGCTGTAAGACCAAAGAAAATGTCCATTTAACAGTGTAAATATCGAAAATTAAGGAATGAATTATGGGCTAAGAAAAAAATATGGGCGTTTCAAATAAAGCTGCTCACACGCTACCGACTTTAACACAATATTTTCGTGACGTTTATCGAAAGGGCGTTCTTATGAATGTATGTGTCTGTCTCTTTTTACTGTCGCTTTTTCGTTTCATCGACTTTCAAATCACAACGATTATTTATTTATGTATCTATTAAATATATTTTATATATTTAAGTATATGTAGAATATTTTATTCCACCTTTTTGTATGCGCACGCTTAATTTGCCTCTCGAATAAAAATTCAAATACCAGGTCTGCTAGAAGAAATTTCATTTTGAAATAAGCAGTACCTATGTACTATTGTTTTAAATTTCGATTTAATTGAAGTTTGTACGTGTACATGAAATTTTAAAATAAAATAAATAAAATAAACGATGCTAAAAAAGTTTTCACTTCAAAAAATGCTTTTAATATTTAAATGCGCAGATAATCCAAACATAAGTCGCAAGTGTGCAGTCTGTGTCCGCGTAAGACGAAAATAACCATCGAACTTCAATAAACACTTGAATATACGGCAGACATCTTAATTTCACATAAAAATAAATTTATGGCGTCCCTCAAAGACAAACAATTTATTTCTATTTTAAAATGCGTGTACCATTTTGTTAGAAGCTGTTAAATATTATGATTGCGTCGTGTAAATCTGTCCAGATCAGTGTCTTTGAGCCTTGCGCCAACCTTGAATACTGGCATTTATAATGTTTTTCATGACTTCTTTGGAGTCTTCAGAAAAAATAAAAATTTTAATGATATAGGTCCTGGACCTTTTTAACGATACCCCATACTATAAGTTACGCGATGAATAAAAAATTCATCCTCACGTTACCTGTAGGGGAGGTACCCTGAAAAAAATGTTATTCAATATTTTATTCTACGATTCTGGAGTTTTATATAAAATAAATATGTATATCCATGCCAAATTATATCTTTCTAGCACTAAGGGTTTCGGCGTTTTGCTTCGGACAGACAGACGGACAGACGGACGGACGGACATGACGAAACTATAAGGGTTCCGATTTTTCTTCGGAACCCAAAAAAGATAGGCATTAGGATGTTCTGCCCGTGCGAATCCGGGAAGTGTTGTCTCATAAATAAATTAACGATAGAAAAATATGGCAAACGAGCAGTGCTAAGTGCTGATAAGTGATCATCGCCGCTCAAGCACATCGGAAATGGACAACAAAGAAGGGAATAAACACAATAACCGATCTATGATTTATCATCGGAATAGGGATTGGTTTGGACAAAAAGTATGAGCGCCGCAGACACACAAAAGCTGACCTAATTTTCTGGTTTATGCCGTAAAATTGACGAAATTAGAGAAACTTTGAGTATGTGATATTCTCATAAAGGACGCATCTAAATATTGCATTATCTTTGTTGTTCAGCAGAGTACACTGACGTAAACGTAAAACGCCTTTATTTACGGAATGTAAGAGCAATACTTGGTTCAACTACTTGCAGTCGTACAAAATAGTGTCAGTTGTCCCAACATGGGACAACGTCATGGGACTAGTGGCATAGACACTTTTTAGGGTTCCGAAGTAAAATCGGAATTATAGTTTCGTCAGGTCCGTCCGTCCGTCCGTCTGTCCGTTTGACCCAAGCAAAGCGCGCGCCGAGACCCATAATGTTAGAAAGCTGTAATTTTGCATTTATGTACATAAGTATTTATTAAAACTCGAAAATCGTAGAACAAAATATTGAAAAACATTTTTTTTTCAGGGTACCATACGGATAACGTGATGATCATTTTTTTATTCGTCGCGTACCCTAAAGTGTGGGGTATCGTTGAAAAGGTCTTTCAAAAATATTATGGATCTAAGAACATTTTTGAATTTATAGGTTCGTTTGCGAAATATTTGAATTTAAAGCGCTAATTTTGGTTAGGGAGCTGGACCAATGAAAAATTCTCAAAAATAGGCTCTATTATGAATTTACAAGGAAAACTATCACGGCTATGTTAGTTTAAGTAGTTAATAAGTAATCTATACTAATATAAAAGAGGAAAGATTTGATTTTTTGTTTGCATTGAATAGGCTCCGAAACTACTGAACCGATTTCAAAAATTCTTTCACTGTTGGGAAGCCACACTATCCCCGAGTAACATAGGCTATATTATATTTTCAAAAAATTAGGGATCCTTAATAAAACTCCAATAATGTGACCCAAGGTGTAAAAAAATAAGAAAACCGAAGCAAAGCGAGGGCGGTTACTCGTAGTTGATAAAACTACTTACTTTGGAATCTTACATTGCACGTGGCATGCAAAGTTGTAAAAGCAGCCTCGACGGAATATCCATCCATATCTTTATAGTCGATTCTTCATAATCCGAAAATCTTTTGTCTTCAATTTTATCTTCAAAAAACTGTGATGGAATCGTACACGCTAGTCTAACAAGTGTTCGTGAACTTTTTCATGCAATATTCTTACCTACTGGCCTTTGTTGACCAGTTTTATTTAACTTACTCTGTAATCTTGCAAACCTAATTACGCCCCAACTCAGAGTCACTAACGGTTATTTAAATCGCTCCTTAGTACAGCATTTGTATGGTGATTCTTTACTAAGGAGCGATTTAAGTAACCGTTAATAACTCTGAGTTGAGACGTTAGACCTATTTCTTCATATGGAGTTATAATTTTATATTCTTACTACATACTACTTCCGGTGACAATATATTTTTGTTATAAACATGATTTAAGGTTTGACTGCAGATGAGGCAACTCCTTAAGTCCTTAATGTGTAAAAGGACGGCCAAAATTTATTTTCTTAAACCTACATTAACACTATAAAACCTTGCCTCTAGTTTTTGAAAAAGACTCAAGTTATTTTTATTAATTCTTAGTTAAAATAAAACGGACAAGATATAACATTTTATTTGATGATACGCTCACAAGAATCGTGTCGCTTACTTCAAATGGCGCGGAACTAATAAGCGGAGTCTAAATTTAAACTGTGTTTTATGGGTGACATTTTATATTTTTATCATAAAACTGAGATTGTGGTATACCCTAGTGAGCTGAAGTTCAAAGACTTACTTCGGTGGACTAATACCAGTAGCTCGAGCACGAATATTTGCGAGAAAGTATTCGTATGGTTAACGTAAGCAATTTGTATGGCATTTTTTCAAAAGCGCCCCTATCGTACGTAAATGGTACTAAAATGCCATACAAATTTGACAGATTGCTTACGTTAACCATACGAATACTTTCTCGCAAATATTTAGTGCTCGAGCTACTGTTTCAGATTTAATCCGGTGATTGTGCGTAAAAATGTATTTCTATCTGTTTATTATACGTTTGCTATTCATTTGGTAGAGGTCCAAGGAGGAGTCAGGAGATGTAATATAAATAACACGAAAAGATACAATACGCTTTAAAAAAAAGGAACTATGTGTCTGGCATTTAGCTCTACAAGCTTCAAACTGTAACTAAATCGTTTTAGTTTGAGGATTGTACCTATCTACCGAGCCATGCGGGTAAAAATAAGGATGCACGATTGGAATTTTTGGTTGACTTAGACTGAAAGAAAGGGGATTTTCCACCTCAAAAGGTTTACTTAGCGCTAAAATGTAACAATGCTCTTAATGTAGTAGGTACCTGTTTGATAAGGAACATCGTTTATAATAATCACTAGAACAGGTGGACTAGCCTTCCTTCTCGAAGTTTCGTAAAGATCTATGATCCTATTCTACTTCCTACAATCCTACTAATATTACTTATTATAAATACTATTATTTCTTCTGTGCTAATATTAAAAATGTGAAAGTATGAGAGGGTGTATGGATGTTCCTTACTCTTTCACGAAAAAAGCTGAACGAATTTTCATGAAATTTAGCACACAGGTAGAGAGTAGAGACCATAATCGTAAAAAAGATATAGGGTACTTCTTGTCCCGGGAAACGCGCGCATAGCCGTACATCAGTCATATTGTAGTATACTACAATGTGCATTGTAATGCTTGCCCGCTCTATTTTTTAACCGACTTCAAGGAGAAAGAGGTATTCAATTCGACTGTATTTTTTTATGTTTGTTACCTCAGAACTTTCGACTGGGTGATCCGATTTTGATGATTATTGAAGTGAAAACTTCTTTAGCATCGTTGTCATTTGAAAGTCGATGAAACGAAAAAGAGACAGCAAAGAGACAGACACATAAAATCATAAGTTTTAATTTGGGAGAAAATGAGATAGGAAGCATTATACGAGTACAGTGTTTCTTTTTGAGTTTTTGACGACCCTGTAGCCTAGTTGGTAGCGACCCTGCCTGCGAAGCGAGGGGTCCCGGGTTCGATTCCCGGCCGGGGCAGATATTTATGTGACAGATAAATATTTGTACTCGGGTCATGGGTGTTATTTGTGATGTGTTATATGTGTTGTCCATACCACCCGCGACACAGGTAACCTACTGAGGGGGTATGAGTGTGTTAGCGTTTATTTTTTTATTTTTTTCTTATGTTCGTGGTTCTCTTTGTGTTACTTTAAAAAGTGCTAAGTTGTATTCATAGATGGCGCGAGGAACAAGATAGAAGATTCGTTTTATTGCTGGATAGATGGCGTTAGCTCTTCATATTATGTTAAGAGATGGCGTTAGTTACCACTGTTTTATTTTTATTTTCTAATCTTGTATCACTGTGATCATTACTAAAACCTACAATTATCATCTTCCCGAAATTTTACATTCGTCTCATTATCTTGAAACCAAAATTTTTGAAGGTTTCACTTCTACGAGTAGTTTTTGAATTAGCCCTTATTTTGAAGTTGATTTTTTTTTTGGTAACCGATCATCAAAAATACCCGTAAACGATTGCTTGTATGTAAAGTTCTGTATCGTGTATTATTGTTTCAGGTAAACGCAGCATTCGAAGAGCTCCGAATACGAGCGCGAGCCGGTAGCGGACGATTGCCGAAATTAGAAATATTGCGCGCGGCCATTCAGCACATCGAGAGGCTGCAGGCAGCGCTGAGAGCCGCTGCAGTGGTGAGTATATTGTTGACTCTTGCGTCTCTTGCATGCTGAGATGATAGCAAGTGCAGTATTGAGTATTTAATATATTAGCATGTCAATAATTCGATTTGAAACCCTGCGCGGCGCTGGTGAGTGTATTGTTGACTGTTGCATGCTGAGTTGATAGCAACTGCAGTATTGAGTATAAAATAGTAGACTGCTCAATAATTACATTAGAAATATTGTGCGCGGCCATACAGCGCATTGAGAGGCTGCAGGCAGTGCTGAGAGCCGCTGCAGTGATCAGGATATTGTTGACTGTCGAATTAACCAGTTGCATACTGAACTGATAGCTAGGACTAATGGTATCTAAATCCTTTACTACTGTCGCTGTGCGTCTTTGGAAATCCCTTCCTTTTAAAATACGTTGTGCACAGTCACTCGACACTTTTAAAAAACAGGTTAAAGACTTTTATTTAAGAAATCCTTAATGTATAACCCTTACTTTCTTGGATAACTCTTGCTTCTTTTCGTACACCGCTACCCTCTATTCATGTATTCTGTCTTTATTGTAATGTATCGAAAGGCCGCCTGGGAGAGATCGCTACTCTAGCGATAAGGTCGCCCTTTGTATACCGTACTTTATGTTTATAATTTCTGTAATAATTGTGTTGGTGTGCAAATAAAGAGGATTTGTATTGTATTGTATTGTATTGTATCTAAAGGCACTAACGTACGGACGGACGGATGGACAAGACGATACTATAAGGGCGGAACTCTTTGGGAATTTGACTACAGAAAACTAAAAATGCTTGCACTGTCATCAGAACTAGAGCAGTATCCATAAATTGTGATACGTTAGAGGGTAGGGGGAGGAGGTTCGATGTAGTGTGACAAGGGGTGGGAGAGGGTCCTAAATTTCGTGACGTCACATTTCAAAATCGAATGTTTGGTATGTAAAGGTAAATATTAAAAAAACAATCAATCGAAATAAAACTTATTTTGGAATTGTTGTTTCAATTTAATAATTTCTAGGTGTAAAATTTCATAATATGTGACGTCACGTTATAGGCCGGTCTCACAAATCTGACCAGCTGTGACAAGGAGGGGGGGAGGGGTCAAAAAGTCATGAAATTAGTATGACATAATTTATGGATGGCCCCTTAGAAGAAATAAGTTTAATTAAGCATAGGCCAAAAAATATTCATGCTTATCATAATAATGCACTGTCATCACGACCCTAAATCCAAAACCCCTAAACAAGTATTGAAGAAACGGAAAATAAACATACAGAACCATATCACACGCGGGTGCGTTGTTTTTATTTTTATTTGTATTAGACGCGTCGGAGGCAAGACAAAGCAATGTTTCCATTGATGTTATTGCAGCGAGTGGCAGTCTGTGGCAGTCGCGCGCCCGCCTCTATTTCAACCATATCACGACATCAGCTGTCGCCGCGATTCACTTCGCATCTATTCAGGAACAGAATAACAGATACAAGCTAGAAATACACGGCAATTTTGTTTTATTTGCCACGAATATTTAATTTATTTAAGCGTAAAAAAAAAATTAAAAAATATTCATCAAAATGTTATGTATATTTATGGTAGCTACCCTTTTAATTTTTTATCTAACCTTTCAAGCCATAATTTCAAGATTTTAAAGTACAAATTGATTTTATACGTTACATTATTGACTGGTTAATTCCCTGGTTTAGCGCATAAACCAACGTTCCGCAATCAAAAAAATGTTTGATTCAAATGTGTTCTTTCTACGGTAATGAACTAGGTGCAAAAGCATTGTCCACCGATGGAGTTGACGTTTTTAATGCCTATTATAAAAAAAATGTGTGCAATTCACACGTGGTAGAAGTTAAACCTTCAAAAATTTTGGTTTCAAGATAATGAGACGAATGTAAAATTTCGGGAAGATGATAATAATTGTAGGTTTTAGTAATGATCATAGTGATGCAAAGTTAGAAAATAAAAATAAAACAGTGGTAACTAACGCCATCTCTTAACATAGTATGAATAGTAAAATGAGCAGCTAGCGCCATCTATCCAGCAATAAAACGAATCTTCTATCTTGTTCCTCGCGCCATCTATGAATACAACTTAGCACCTTTTGAAGTAACACAAGAGAACCACGAACATAAGAAACACTGTATAATGCTTCCTATCTAATTATCTCCCACGTTAAATCTTATGAATTTATGTGTGTCTCTTTTTACTGTCGCTTTTTCATTTCATCGACTTTCACATCACAACGATGCTAAAGAAGTTTTGACTTCAACAAAACTAAAAAAAAATAAGGATACGGATTGGTTGGGGTATAACCATAGATCTATGGGTATAACTTACGTACATGGTGACGGTGACCACTTATCAATAAACCACTCGTCAGGTCGCTTGTCGACTACATAAAAAAAAAAGAATATTTATGCCCTTAATATTATCTAAACCAATCAATTTAACATATCAGATACCAATACAACGCCTGTACGCTGTAGCATTACAGTATCTACCATTTGATCATTTCTAAGAATCGTGCGCTCTGATATTCGCGGCTGATATTAGCGAATCTACAAATATCCAGTGGTCGTCTATTTGCCCGCGCCGATATAAGTGCTGTCATTTAATGTTAACTCGTGAAATTATACTCTGTAGGGGATATTGTGAATCTGTAACATGCATGTACCGATGCCAATTAAGTGATTTGTGCGCTAGATATAGCACGGAATATTTAGAAAATCTGTACAATTCTGAATTCCCAATCTGAAAAATACAGGTTCAAATAGAGCTGAAAATAGAGGTTCGGTTGTAAAAACGAGCTATGTATAATTTTAAGGAATAAATTTTTAAAAGTAATTTAAACAATTCAATAAAATACATAGATATCTAAGTAAATTCGGTTTACTTAATATAGGTAGACCATAGGTAAGATGAACCAATCATCTCTTCATGCACACTTTTTTTATGGAAATAGCCGGCAAACGAGCCGACGATCCACCTGATGGTAAGTGGCTATCGTCGCCCATGAACATCAGCAACACCATGGCATCACTGATGCGTTGCCGGCCAAGAAAGAAGAAAAAAATAACTGGCTCTCAACACTTTGGCAACACTGAAAATCGAGCGAATAAACTTAGGTAAGTGTTTTCGGTGGTGTGAAGCCAACGTCAAATCCCCAAACGCACTTCACAACTGACTTCATTAATCCTGTTTACGTTAAAAGATGTACACAGACACCAATCCATTAGCTTACAAGTCTTACAACAAAAAAGCTAAATCCCAAGCTAGATAATTATTTTCCCCGAGCCGCGACATTTTCCCCACATAGCACCGCTCTCGATGTTCCGCGTTAAATCCCCATTAATCCCCGTCCAAGGATTATTTATCGCCCCGCGCCCGGAATAGATCACGCGACGCGTTCGGGTTAGTTAATTGGTTAGATCTGATCAAGATTATTTACAATTTAATATTTGTAATAAACTATATTTATGTATTTATAATTTTATGCAATAATTGCAATTTGCGATTTACTTTGATTAGTCGTTTTATTTGAAATAATATTTTGTAAACCCACTAGGCATGTACCGACTCTACCGACCTAGCATAAAAATTAAGAAATTAATATGAAATTGTAGAAGAATTTGGGTTCGTTCCGGATTGTGGAGACATCAGTTTTACAGTAGTGCGAAAATCTATAGTCGAGTCTGTTTTGATTTAACTAAACATTGTAGAGTCGACTTACGTGAACAACTAGCAAGTCATAGTTAATAGTATCAGGCGTTACTTTGCGGAAACCCATTGTTAGTCTAGTCTACTTTGCAACAATCCGCGTTTAACATGTATGATGGTATATACTTTAAAACATGCGTGGCACCTCCCTCCCTCCCACGACGGAAACATGCACTACAATAATTAAACGTATATACCAACATACATACCAGCACCAACTCACTTACATGGTTAGTCACTTTGCGACTAACCATCGTAGAGTCAACCTACTCTGACGATGCTCCGTTTCGGGGCGAAACACGTGTTGGTGCTGGTATGTATGTTGGTATATAAGATTAATTATTGTAGTGCATGTTTCGGTTGTGGGAGGGAGGGAGGTGCCACGCAGTATAACACAAAAAAAATTGTGGCAATGTTCTATACTTATAGAATTTGAATCCATCACGGTTTTACTTGAAAGGCAATAACGCGAAGATAATTTGAGTTGAGACCACGACAATGCACATTCGGTCCATTTATAACGTCAGTTTTCGACTTCTCCCATACAATTTTTTTAATAGTTTTTAAATACTACTCCTTAGTAACGAATCACCATACAAATTCTGTACTAAGCAGCGATTTAAGTAACCGTTAGTGACTCTGAGTTGGGGTTATAAAAACACATAGGTACGTAATTTATTCAACCATGACAACAGCGCTTATTTTCTGCGCGTTTAGGCTCGTTTTGGCGCCCTTCATTAAACCTAATGCATTGTTCAATGAAAGTTGGCCGTGTGATTTAATTAAACAGCCATTTCAACCAATTGGCTGATTGTCTCCGACAGCTATACAGGAAAATGCATCGGTGATGCCTTTATAAACTCATTTCCGAGTATCCCCCAGGGAGGCTAAACGGAATAAAGTTTTCCAAATATCCATCCGCTTTTTAGTGTGACAAAACGAAATAAGTCAGTATTACTCATATTCGTGCTTGACGGTAACCCTTGCCATCACGTGACTCCTCTGCTCGAATTGACTTGTTACATAAAAAAGCGGCCAAGTGCGAGTCGGACTCGTCCATGAAGGGTTCCGTAGCAGCAAGTAACATAATATGCAATTTCTTGTACTTCATTGTAACTTTGATCGATGTTTTTTGCGGTTTACGATTTATGACGTATTAAAAAAAAAACTACTTACTAGATCTCGTTCAAATCAATTTTCGTTGGAAGTTTGCACGGTACATCATATATTTTTTTTAGTTTTATCATTCGCTTATTTTAGAAATTACAGGGGGGGTGGGACACACATTTTACCACTTTGGAAGTGTCTCTCGCGCAAACTATTCAATTTAGAAAAAAATGATATATATATAGATGGGTGAATTTCCCAAGTGCATTTTTGCGACGGCGAGGTTGAAAATTAATGTGTGGAGGTAAACTACAATTATGCATAATTTTATATGGGTAGTTTAAGTAGTGATCTACATGATAGTAAAGTATTCAGATGTATTTAATACATAGATTCTTAATAAAAAAATATCTAAGACCTAAAATCTAATTCCGGTGTACTGTCCGACCTCCATTTATTTACATATTTTATATTTTTTTTCTTTTTTGGTAAATAAATTTTATTAAAAAGGAATGTTTTTTAGAAATACATTAAATAACACAACTAATATATATTTACGGAGTAATTTAAGATAGTGCAACAGCTCTTAAAACACCTTTTAAAAATGTCCTACAAAAAAAAGCAATTCCGGTGGCGCATTTTGTATACTTCATTACTTGTTACGACACGATTTGGAAGACACCTTACTGGCTCTCCCCGCACCGTTCAGTAGTGCTCTTGCAAACTGCGTGTTAGGATAACCGACTGGCTGCATAATTTTCCTGCCAAACACGTAAGTACTCACTGCGGTGGCGCAGGAATACAAAATCATCCAATTCCGATGTCATGTATATTAGTAAAAGTACAAAGCAGATTATCAAGAAATTTTATGGAGGCTTCCATTAAAGGTTTTCAGCCATAATTGTGAAATAAAAGTTAACCTGTGAGTAACGGTGTTCTTTAAAATTCAAGTTTTGACTCTAATTCTAAGTCCGGTGGCGTAATCTCGGTGGATCCGGTGGCAAATCAAAGCACATAAGGACGTGTATAGACCAGTGCCAATAATTTTTGAAACGAAAAAAATAATCGTAGGATGAAACCCATTGCAAAAGGAAGAGAATATAACGAAAATTAAGGGAAAAATTATTTACGGGCGATCTGAGGTTGGGAAGTGGGGGAGGGGGGGTTTAAGGGTAAAAAATAGTTTATCTCAATTTCTGGCAAAACTCAAGTCCTATAAAAAAAAGTTAAATAGCAATGTTGTAAGTAATAAAAAGATCTAGAACTTTTTTATTTATACTTTTTTTACATAACCTCAAAATTTATGTGAAAAATTCAAATAATCAAATTTTTGGTGTTTTATTTTTATCTTTTACAAAAAAAAATATTTTCACAAAATTTGGGGAAAATGAAACGACAACTATATTCGCAAAAAAAATTCGGATTCGAGTTTTTAATTTTTTTTTAAATCGTTGTGTACAATTTTGAGCTATTTATTAAAATTTACACTTTAATTAATCGAAAAACGTAAGATTCCATGTTACTTTGTTAGACAAAAAAATTACAAATCCATAAAACATAAAAATTGCAAAAAACATGCGAAAATAGTTGTCGTTTCATTGCATTTTCGTAGAACATTTACCATAGTAGTTTATAGTTAGTATTTAGTAGTAGTAGTAGTTAGTAGTAGTAGTAGTTAGTAGTTTATAGTTTTTTATACATCATTAGAAAGTAGAGATTCTAACGAACAAAAATCTCACCGATTTTTTTAAAAGTAGACATTTTGACGTGAGAATTTTCGATTGAAAATTAGGTTGCTTTTTCGATATTAAGTAAAAATAAGATGAAAAAATAAATATTTTAAATCAAAAAAATTACAGTATGTTAAGGACATACAAAGGTAAGTTTTCACTAAATTTCATGGAAATTTTTTTTTTGTAAAAGATAAAAATAAAAAACCAAAAAATTGGTTATTTAAATTTTTCACATAAATTTTGAGGTTATGTAAAAAAGTGTAAATACAAAAGTTGTAGATCTTTTATTACCTACAACTTTGCCATTTAACTTTTCTCCATAGGACTTGTAGTTTTGCTGGAAATCGAGATAAACTGGTTTTTACCCTTAACCCCCCCCCCCCTCCCAACCTCAGATCGCCCGTAAATTATTTTTCCTTTAATTTTTATTATATCCTCTTCCTTTTGCAATGGGTTTCATCCTACTATTTTTTTTTTCACTTTTTAGCGTTTTTGAAGCTATCGGCACTGGTCTAATAGGCCACAGAAACACAAGCGTGTCTAATCACCGCTAAAAGGAGTCCGTTCATCTAGACTCCTACTCTTCAAAATGTATCTTTAAAGTATTAGATGATCTTGCCTTTATTATTTCTCATTGGCATAATCAATTTCGGTGGATCAGATTCTAATTCCAGTGGTCCTAATTTTGGTGGCATTTGATAATGTAATTTGAAAATATCTCCGGAACTAATAATATTTTTTTCGATCTCTACTATGTGACTAATTATTACTACTATTTACATATTATTTATGCCAAATAAAATGTATTAGAAACAGCAGGTTTAAATTTAATCAATTTCGGTGGCTCAGATTTTAATTCTGGTGGCCCTTTAATCATTTCGGTGGCATTTGATAATTTCAAATGGAAATATCTCATGAACTAATAATTTTTTTTTTGATCTCTAGTATATGATTAAGTAGTACTAATATTTACCTATTATTTAAGCCAAAAAAAATTATCAAAAACAGCAAATTTAAATTCGCCACTGTAATTAGGCAAAATTCGTGTTTGTTGAAATTGACCCAGATACCCCACACGTATGGGTTTGATGAAAAAAAAATTTTTGAGTTTCAGGTCTATGTATGGGGAACCCCCAAAAATTATTGTTTTTCTTCAATTTTTGTGTAAAAATCTTAACGCGGTTTACGGTATACATCTACTGACCAAGTTTCAACAGTATAGTTCTTGTAGTTTCGGAGAAAAGCGGCTGTGACATACGGACGGACAGACAGACAGACAGACAGACAGACAGACAGACAGACATGACGAATTTATAAGGGTTCCGTTTTTTGCCATTTGGCTACGGAACCCTAAAAACAGAGATCTATACAAATAAATAAAATTGGAGTGTCTGTTAGTAATATTAAAATAACCGCTTTTTACTGTGTATTTGGATACACGGTGCATATACCAAAACACCATTTTTTACAATTTTTGTCTGTCTGTCTGTTTGTTCCGGCTAATCTCTGAAATGGCTGGACCGATTTTGACGGGACTTTCACTGGCAGATAGCTGATATAACAAGAAGTAACTTAGGCTACTTTTATTTTAGAAAAAAAATAGTTTGTTAGGCGATACGAAGTTCGCCGGGTCAGCTAGTTTTAAATATGTAAAAGTGCAATAAAATCTGAAAAATAAAATAGTCCTGCTTTTGGCCACAGTTGGAGTCAGAGAGCTGCAAGGGCTACGTGGAGCCGGTGGTCACGGCGAGGGGGCAGGGCGAAGTGCGGGACTCGAAGGCAGACAAAGAACGGCCATTTCTGACTGGTGAGTGAGTAGATAAACGCTAAATGCTTACACACTCATACTGCCGCAGTAGGTTTTCACCTGTGTCGCGGGTGGCATGGACGACACATGTAACACATCACAATAATGACCCGAGTACAAATATTCATTTGTCACATAAATATCTGCCCCGGCCGGGAATCGAACCCGGGACCCCTCGCTTCGCAGGCAAGGTCGCTACCAACTGAGCTACAGGGTCGTCAAATAGATACATATCGACGCTTGAAAGGCGAAAATTACCAAGCGACATGTTGACAACTTTACACTAGAGGATTTTAAAGTTTTAATTTTAGAAAAAAAAAATCGTAAAAAATCGCCTATTACTCATAGCTACTTAATTCCAATGAATTTTACATGCAGTATAAATGCTAAATAAAGCGATTTTTACGATTTTGGAACGAAGTTCCTTATCGCGCGTTGCAAAAGGGGGCTAGGCGGAAAATTTGGTAACGAAAAGTTGTAACGACACTTTTTGCCGTCGTTAGTCGTTACAACTCGTGCGGCGTTGTTACATGTCGTACGGCGTGCGCATGTTTCTCTGTTTGTCTCTCTCTCTCTCTCTCTTATAGAAAGCAAGCCAGATATTTTCGTTTCTTGCAGTAAGTACTAGGATAGCAAAAACATGCAAGCGAGTGTGCCAAAACAAATCTGGGGTATTAAATTTCTCATCTGTTTTGTTCAACTAGTAGCCTTGCTAATTATTACTAGAAACACTTGCTGCATGTTTTTGCTACCCTAGTACTTACTGCAAGGAACTTCGTTCCATCCGGGTGTCCCTTGATACCTCTCAAGTTTTTTTTTCTAAAATTAAAAACTTTAAAATGCTCTAGTGTAAAGTTGTGAACATGTCGCTTGGTAATTTCTGCCTTTCAAGCGTCGATATATATAGATAGCCGCTCGAGCGCTGTAGGTCTGACTACCGATGGCTTTAACCCATGAAAGGATGTCCATGCCGGTAGATACAGGACCTGTAACTACCTTTCATATTGTGAGCAGGCCTAGGAGACCCGAGCAGTGAATCAGTTAAGGGTTTTGTTGTGAATGTTGTGATGATGATAAAGATCGATAAGTACAACATAGTATTACATTTACTAGAGACCGCGCTGCGGTCAGTATTCGTCCGTAACGTCAAAGGGTTATCTACTTCACAAGAAGATTTGTGTGTTATTATGTCTGAGTGTGTGTTATTAATTTGTGTAATTAATTTTTATACTTATGTTTCTAATGCTAAAATTTATAAACAAATATTAGCTTTCTGCGCATTTTCTTCATTTAAACTTTAACTGTACCTCATAATCTTCGCGCCTAGGTTAATGTTGTAAATAACATACACGGGTCAATTTCAACAAACACGAATTTTGCCTAATTACAGTGGCGAATTTAAATTTGCTGTTTCTGATAAAATTTTTTGGCTTAAATAATAGGTAAATATTAGTACTATTTAATCATATACTAGAGATCGAAAAATTTTTGTTAGTTAATGAGATATTTCCCTTTGAAATTATCAAATGCCACCGAAATTATTAAAGGACCACAGGAATTAAAATCCGAGCCACCGAAATTGATTAAATTTAAACCTGCTGTTTCTAATACATTTTATTTGGCATAAATAATATGTAAATAGTAGTAGTAATTAGTCACATAGTAGAGATCGAAAAAAAAATTATTAGTTCCGGAGATATTTTCAAATTACATTGTCAAATGCCACCAAAATTAGGACCACTGGAATTAGAATCTGATCCACCGAAATTAATTATGCCAATGAGAAATAATAAAGGCAAGATCATATTTTAATACTTAAAAGATACATTTTGAAGAGTAGGAGTCTAGATGAACGGACTCCTTTAAGCGGTGATTAGACACGCTTGTGTTTCTGTGGCCTATTAGACCAGTGCCGATAGCTTCAAAAACGGTAAAAAGTGAAAAAATATGTAATAGGATGAAACCCATTGCAAAAGGAAGAGGATGTAACAAAAATTAAAGGAAAAATAATTTACGGGCGATCTGAGGTTGGGAAGGGGGAGGGGGGGTTTAAGGGTAAAAAACGGTTTATCTCGATTTCCAGCAACACTACAAGTCCTATGGAAAAAGTTAAATGGCAAAGTTGTAGGTAATAAAAAGATCTACAACTTTTGTATTTACAATTTTTTACATAACCTCAAAATTTATGTGAAAAATTCAAATAACCAAGTTTTTGGTTTTTTATTTTTATCTTTTATAAAAAAAAATCACGAAATTTAGTGAAAACTTACCTTTGTATGTCCTTAACATACTGTAATTTTTTTGATTTAAAACATTTCTTTTTTCACCTTATTTTGACTTAATATCGAAAAAGCAACCTAATTTTCAATCGAAAATTCTTACGTGAAAAACTACTAACTACTACTACTAGCTACTAACTATAAACTACTATGGTAAATGTTCTCCGAAAATGCAATGAAACGACAACTATTTTCGCATGTTTTTTGCAATCTTTGTTTTATGGATTTGTAATTTTTTTGTCTAACAAAGTAACATGTAATCTTACGTTTTTCGATTAATTAAAGTGTAAATGTTAATAAATAGCTCAAAATTGTACACAATGATTGACAAAAAAATAATAATTAAAAACTCGAATCCGAAAATTTTTGCGAAAATAGTTGTCGTTTCATTTTCACCAAATTTCGTGAAAAAAAAAAAAATTTTTGTTAAAGATAAAAATAAAAACCAAAAACTTGGTTATTTGAATTTTTCACATAAATTTTGAGATTATGTAAAAAAAGTGTAAATACAAAAGTTGTAGATCTTTTTATTACCTACAAATTTGCCATTTAACTTTTTCCATAGGACTTGTAGTGTTGCTGGAAATCAAGATAAACCGATTTTTACTCTAAAACCCCCCCTCCCCCTTCCCAACCTCAGATCGCCCGTAAATTATTTTTCCTTTAATTTTTGTTATATCCTCTTTTTATTACTTACAACATTGCTATTTAACTTTTTTCTATAGGACTTGTAGTTTTGCCGGAAATTGAGATAAACTATTTTTTACCCTCGTCATCCTCGTCAGCCTCGTCATCTAACAACGCTAATACGCGAACTATACGAGACCGGGTTTGGTACCGTAAAACTTGGGCTCATTACATCTGATCCCTTCTACTTTGAGAGAGGAGTTCGTCAAGGTTGTGTCATCTCCCCTATCCTATTTAACATATACGGCGAATATAATATAATACGCGAAGCCTTACAGGAATGGAAGGGTGGCATAAAAATTGGTGGAGTTAAACTGTCCAACTTGCGCTATGCCGATAATACTACTCTTTTCGCTTCTTCGGAAGCTGAAATGAAGGAACTCCTACAGCGTTTGGAAACGGCAAGTTTAAAGGCAGGTCTCGCAATAAATAAAAACAAGACCAAAATAATGATAGTCGACCGCTTGAACAGTCTCCGACAAACCAATCTACTTGACGGCTTCGAAATCGTGGAAGAATTCCAGTACCTTGGGTCCGTCTTCAACAATAAGGGCAGTTGTGAGCCAGAAATACGACGACGCATAGCAATGGCTAAAACGGGTATGACCCAGCTAAACAAAATATGGAAATACAGAAACATCTCTAACCGTACGAAAGTCCACTTAGTTCGTACACTTGTCTTTTCCATATTTTCATATGGCGCGGAATCGTGGACCCTAAAAGCCACAGACAGAAAAAGCTTGGATGCGTTCGAAATGTGATGCTGGCGCCACTAACTAAGAATCCCCTGGACAGCTCACCGTACTAATATCTCTGTCCTCAAGGAACTGAAAATACACCAATCCCCAAGACTTTCCAGCATTTGCCTGCACCGTATTCTCAAATACTTTGGACATAATGCAAGGAGACTGCATGAAAATATAGAGAAATTGATGGTGACAGGCAAAATTGAGGGCAAGAGACCACGGGGCCGCAGTCCTAAGAGATGGTCGGATCAGGTATCCAAACATCTGGAGATACCCGTCAGCAAGGCACTCTATCAAGCTACCGATCGCGACAAACTATTGAAAAAGCTTCGCGTCAGAATCACAATCTTCAGTAATTAGGCTTGACTGAAGAGAGAGAGATTTTTTACCCTTGAACCCCCCCTCCCCCACTTCCCGACCTCAGATCGCCCGTAAATTATTTTTCCTTCAATTTTCGTTATATTCTCTTCCTTTTGCAATGGGCTTCATCCTACGATTATTTTTTTTTCGTTTCAAAAATTATCGGCACTGGTCTATACACGTCCCTATGCGCTTTGGTTTGCCACCGGAACCACCGAGATTAGGCCACCAGACTTAGAATTAGAGTCAAAACTTGAATTTTAAAGAACACCGTTATTCACAGGTTAACTTTTATTTCACAGTTATGGCTGAAAACCTTTAATGGAAGCCTCCATAAAATTTCTTGATAATCTGCTTTGTACTTTTACTAATATACATGACATCGGAATTGGATGATTTTGTATTCCTGCGCCACCGCAGTGAGTACTTACGTGTTTGGCAGGAAAATTACGCAGCCAGTCGGTCATCCTAACACGCAGTTTGCAAGAACACAACTGAACTAGGGATGTTCGATCCGGATCGATACTTGTGTGGATCGATACAATGGCATACGATCCGCTCGATATTTGTATCGATACAATGGCATTCGATCCACTGGTGGATTGATACACATGCAGGGTGGATCGGATCGAATCGGATCGGATCAGAATTATTATGGAACTGAGGTAGATTTCTTTAGATCAGTGGTTGGCGCATCATATTACACGAACAAGAAGGGTTCCACACATTTTTAAGCAATATTTGTCTGAATCTTTGGTGGATAGAAAGTCTGATCCATTAATTAAAGTACTGGTCAGCTAGAAAAGTTTTTTGGGGAAACTCTGCGACATAGCTCTACGGTATTTATCAGTGGTAGGAACTTCAGTGCCCTCCGAATGGCTTTTCTCGTTAGCCAATAGCATTTTAAGTGAAAGTAATTGATTTGATCACGAGCCCTTATCCAATTTACTATTCCAGCGTTCATTCAAATTTAAGGATTGGCAAATGTAATTTATAAGCTTTGCATGATATATTAATTTATTTGATTTACAATGAGTTTAAATACACAAGAGTTCTAAATCAAATATAGTGTTATAAAGTGAGATATTATTATATACATGATGTTCCTACCACATTGTTTTAAAAAACCTTAAGTAACTTTTTCAATATTTATTTATACAATATTTTGAATAAAATTAAATCTAATATAAAATTTAATCTAAAACGATTGATCTTAATATTTCTTTAATGATCTATCTTTATTTAGAAACCCACTGAATTAAGCTTGTCGATAGTTTATACAGTGTGTACAACCATATTTAAAATATTTTATTCGATTCTGGATCGATATAAAACATCATATTAAATTATACGGTATATCTACATAAAATATCATCTTTTATTTATTAACATATTTCTTTCTTTTTTTCTCTTTTTTGGCCGACAACGCTTTGGTCGCTGACATCCATTGGCCGCGATACCCATTTACAGGTATATTTAAAAATTATATGAATCGATATTTGGACTATTAATTACATTGGGATATTCATGACGATTCGGAGTCGATACTCCGATGTATATAAAATACCCGTATCAAACATTCCTATTTAAAAATTTACTTTTTTTTTTCTTCTGTCTGTCTTGGAGGGCAACGCAACAGTGATGCTTTTGGTGTTGTTGATATCCATGAGCGACGATAACCACTTACTATTAGGTGGATCGTCAGCTCATTTGCCGGCTATTTCTATAAAAAAAAAATCATTCGATACTGGATCGATCCAGAGTATCGTATCAAATCACTTGGATCGATACCTGGATCGATACACCTCCATACGATCCGTATCGATCCAGAGTATCGATACAAGGCACCTGGATCGAACATCCCTAAACTGAACGGTGCGGGGAGAGCCAGTAAGGTGTCTTCCAAATCGTGTCGTAACAAGTTATGAAGTATACAAAATGCGCCACCGGTATTGCTTTTTTTTGTAGGACACTTTTAAAAGATGTTTTAAGAGCTCTTGCACTATCTTAAATTACTCCGTAAATATATATTAGTTGTGTTATTTAATGTATTTCTAAAAAACATTCTTTTTTAATAAAAATTACTTACCAAAAAAAATTAAATTTATAAAATATGTAAATAAATGGAGGTCGGACAGTACACCGGAATTAGATTTTAGGTCTTAGATTTTTTTTTATTAAGAATCTATGTATTAAATACATCTGAATACTTTACTATCATGTAGATCACTATTTAAACTACCTATATAAAATTATGCATAATTGTAGTTTACCTCCACACATTAATTTTCAATCTCGCCGTCTCAAAAATGCACTTGGGAAATTCACCCACACCAACAAATAATAATAATAATAAATCTTTATTTCAGGCAACAAAAAAAAACTAAAAAGGGTTACAAAGTTTTTACTTCACGTATGATGAGCTGATAAAATTTCACATTCAATTATTTTTACTTAAAAATAAGTTAATGCTTGACCACAATCCCATATATAAGTGGGGATGTGGTCTATATTTGAGTGCATTAACTTAGTAAAAGTCTTTTCATTTTTACTTAAGACATCCACTAACATTAGCTGTTTGTTTCAGGTGACAGCTCTGGGTGTGCGCTCAACAGCCTGGCGAGACTCCGGTGTATCGTGCAAGCTCTATCTAATAAGGACAATCCATGACCGAGTGCGACTTGCGAGTGAACTGAGTAATATAGTGGGGTGTGCCTAGTGGCGGTAGTTAGAATTTAAAAGTACAGCGCGACCAACTTATCTGTGAAATGGCGAAAATTGCCACTAATTCCGCCCCATTCATAAGTTCTTTGTGTTCATTCAATGACATTTACTACGTCTCGAATTGCATCCAGTGATTGGTCCAATGCATCCGACAGCGCCCTCCGTCAATTCACAGATAAGTTGGAGGCACTGTTTAACACATGAAGCTAATGGTTTAACAGAATAACATAACACCACAGTCACGGTAATTTTGATAGATAAACGAAAGCGTATTATTTATAACGCGTTTGTCCAAACATGACAACGTGTTGGAGGGCATTGCCAAACACGACTGCGGACTGTGCAACTACGTAGCGACATAACCAGATTGTTTTCAGGTTGAAGATTTTGGGAAGAATCGTAAAAAGTGACTTACATCGGGCAACACTGGAGCTTAATATAATATGTAATCGTTCTTTTTTACTTAACAAATTAGAAATACCTTACACTATTATATATGTATACTTATCAAAAATTTTACATTAATTTAGTATTGAAATATAAGTAGCTATAAAATAATTTAAATATCTAGGTACTTACTTGTTGTATTTAGAAATGTACTTACGTAGTAGATAATGAAATGATGCTCACTAGTATTTATTTAAATAGTATTTTAATAAATAAGAGATAACAGTGGGTGGTTTTTAATATCAATATTATGGTACCTACCCTTTAATTTATGTAAATCTACCTACACATTATGATAGTTCTATAAACTCTACCCTAATGCCTCTATTTTAAGCTGTAGAAGAACTCTATGCTCGTCTCCATCCATCTTGAGCATAAACCTTTGTTGCTATGCGTATGACGAAATTAGCCAGCTGAAGTGGCAATGGGGCCAGCCCACACAAACCATTAAGGCAATGAAAATTAACAAAATATAATAACTGTCAAGTCAAAAAGAGAGTATTTCTTTCTTTTTCTTCTCTTTTTTCTTGGCCAGCAACGTATTAGTGATGCCTTTGGTGTCGCTAATGTCAATGGGCGATGATAGCCACATACCATCAGGTGGATCGTCAGCTCGTTTGCAGCGGGTACTCCCTGGATCCAGAAGGCTCAGAACCGGTCACTCCGGTCAGTGTGTCGCAAATTAGGAGAGGATTATGTCCTGTGGACTTATAAAGGCTGATGGATGGACAATGACAGAATAAAACGTTTCTCCAACTAACTAGTGATCGAATCACAGAATAGACTTATATTCTGTGCACATTAGTTTAATGTTAAGCAGCCGGTTTCAAAACCATAAATCATTATAAGACATGTCACGATTATGCAGTAGGTATTTGCCATTTGGTTAACCGAGTGACGGGACGCGATGCGAGTCTCGACGGGTGTTTTATGGTCGTAGCACACATATCAACTCGTAAACGGAACGTAAACGTATCAACTCTTGCATTTCAGTATTATTTGTATGAAACTCCCTACTGTAAAGCACACTTATCGGAATCGTAACGTAATCGCCTCGCCTCGAGACAAGCTCACGAACCGCGGTACGGTGCGTGGACGACTTGCCGTACCCGCGCTTACGTCTCACCGTACGCTATCCTTCGACTTTCCGTTTCCTCGTGTACGCCCCGCACGCTACCGTCTTCTTATCGCCTTCGGATCGCCTCGCCGTCAACCAAGCATCAACCTAACGTAAGCGCGTTACCAACCGACCAGCAGCTCCGAGTCAACTCGGCTACGACTAGGCGACGCCGCGCTTACGGCTCGCCGGCCGCTGGTTGACGGCTAGGCGGGTTGCAAATTCAATAAAACACGCGCGCAACAAGACTAGAAGTTGCCTCGTAAATGACAGATGTTAAATGGCTATCGTCGCCCATGGACATCAGCGACACCAAAGGCATGAGTGATGCGTTGCCAGCCAAGAAAGAGAGAAGAAAAAGAAAGAAAGAAAGAACTGGCACACAAGCGAAACTCTACTTCCCGGTGAGTAAGGGTCTGGCGCTTTTTAAGCACAAATTGTAGAATATACCCGCTTAACTTCATTTTGATTGTTCTTATATGATATTAAAAAATAAACTTACAACTTATATTAAAAAAGAACTAACCTACGCACCGATTCCTTGAAGCTTAGATAACCTGCCTGTACCTAGGCTGTAATTAATGTAATATTATTAATTTGTCCAAGAGTCGATGCTATATAAAATTGCTTGTTATTTGTCAAATAAGACGTCGATCCCGACCACAATTTGGCAGCCCTGATGGCGTTTCGTCGAAAGCTGCGCATACGCCTGGGGGCGTGGCTTGGCAGGCCGCTCGCCCCGCCTTCAACTAGGATTTCCTACTCTATGTGCTCTATAATGTTAGAATAGAAGACATTATAAGATTTATGACGCGTAGGTAATCGGGTGTGCTTATTGTGGCGCCTGTATGTCGCAAACATAGATCATTAATTATTATAGTAGGTTTATTACTGTGCATTGTGATAGAAATTGCAAGAAAATTTACGCAAGGAAGCAAGAACCGCCTGTTTTAGCAATACATCTTTGATTTCTTTGATCACCACAAAATCAACACTTCATTGCCTTTTAGACGGCTGTTCCCTTTTCCATTATCAAAAGATAAAACCTTGACAAAACGTATATCTATTAGATATTTAAAATTCTATCTAAGTATTCCTTCCACAGGTAATCTCTGATAAAATTAATAAGACTTCAATTTCTCTGATCGTAAATACCTAAGTCCAGTCCACTTCCGTTTTAACTTTCTGATCATCCTTTGTTTAATTTAGGTATGTTTTTTGTCTAATCTTATCCTATCAGAAAGCCTTTTCCCTATCATAGGTACCTACCTTCCTATTCCTTTAAACGGTAGTAGGTAGTAGGTACTCCTTTATCGGACGCAATGTCGGAGCCTGAAATATGTAAAAGGTTTTTTAGGTAGGGTAAACGGCCCAATATCCGTGAAGTTTTGATATTCACGGACTTTGCAGGTCTGTTATGCAAAAACTAATAACCTTAGAAAAATGAGATATATATGACTTGGTAGGTAATTTATTATAGTTTTCAGATTATTGCATCGTTTCATTTTAATAAAAAGATTTATGCACAATAATTTGAAAAATATTCAAAATAAGCCTTCTGTCCCAGTACCCGTTAGATTTGTACTAGTATTCGTTAAATAGTCCTGGAATCCGGTAATTTTTACTGCGAATTGAAACTTTATTGCTTGACGTTAAGGTTCACAGAAATGTTGCATTTTTGTCTTTACTGCCGTATTGGCAGTAAAAACAGGGTTCATACCAAAGAATACACATTAAATAAACAAAATATGTATATTTAAGACAAATTATACATAGGTAATTCCTTTATTAAATTCATAATCATCAAATTATTTTAATATGACAAATCAACTATCATTAGGTATTTAAGAATCACATTATTTTTGAAGCAGCATTGAACATTATTTTTGAACTCTTATGCCCCAACTCAGAGTCATTAACGGTTACTTAAATCGCTCCGTAATACAGAATTTGTATGGTTATTCTTTACTAAGGAGAGATTTAAATAACCGTTAGTGACTCTGAGTTGGGGCGTTAGATAAGCACTACTTACTGCAATTATTTGTGAAAATGTAACTATTATAACTTTAGTAACAAATAGGTATATCACTAACCTTACATGAACACTATATTAGCTAGAAAACACTTAAATACGCTTACAAAATAGAAGAATTGAACTTGCTGTCACCTGCGGTCACCAACACGCACTAGCCAGGCGTGGTGACTACCGGCTAAAACCCCCGCATGGAATTCACAAAGAAGCCTCAGCCCCCAGTCCCCGGCAGCCCCGCTATTCCTAGTTACGGTAGTGACTATGGTAAGGGCGGGGCATGGGGTGCTAAGAATCGCCGGCAGAAATCGGACTACCAATCCAAACGACGACTTCTGCACTTGGAAACATACAACACTAGGACACTGAGGACCGACGACAAGGTAAAAGAGCTGGAAGAAGAGATAGACAAGTTAAACTGGAGTATTGTGGGTTTATCTGAAGTCCGAAGACAGGAGGAGGACACGATAATACTCAAATCCGGAAACTTGTTCTATCACCGGGAGGGCGAACACCTGTCCCAACCCAAGGTGGTGTCGGGTTTCTCATCCACAAGTCCCTCGTCAACAACATTGTGCAAATTGGGAGTGTGTCGGCCTGGGTAGAGTACCTTATACTCAGAATATCCAAACGGTATTCGTTGAAGGTCGTACAGGTATATGCACCGACTTCGACACATCCCGACGATGAGGTTGAGGTTATGTATGAAGACATTAGTAGAGCCATGCATACCTCGAAAACTCATTTCACAGTTGTGATGAGGGACTTTAACACAAGACTAGGCACGCGAAATGACAACGAGATGAAGGTGGGACCCTTCGTATATGGACGACGGAACCACCGGGGACACTTGTTGGCAAACATCATGGAAAAGGAGGACTTATTCATGATGAACTCCTTCTTCAAGAAGAAGCCGCATCGCCAGTGGACCTGGATAAGACCTGATGGGTCAACAAAAAGCGAGATAGACTTTATTCTGGCAGACAAACGGTATATATTTAATGATGTCTTTGTGATCAGCAGGCTTAAAACCGGAAGCGATCACCGCCTTGTAAGAAGCATATTAAATATCGACGTCAAGCATTAACTTATTGTAAGTAAAAAAAAAGTCTACACTTCGCCCAACACCTGTCCAAATCCAGGGTTCCGAGAGCTTTCAATTCAAAATACAAAACCGTTTTGCGTGCCTAGAATCATGCAGGACGAGGTCAGTGGACGAGTTTAACACCAGGATGGTAACAACTGTTCACGAGGTAGGGTCGAAGTACTTCAAGATCCACCCCAGTGGTAGATCTCAGGTTCTCTCAGAACAAACCCTCTGTCTAATGAAGGACCAACGAGAACTATGTGTGCAGTCTCCAACCTCTATGGCGGAGTACAGACGGCTCAATGAACAGATCTCCAAGTGCAAGCGACGCGATTTACAAAAAAAACAACGCAAATCGTGTAAAAAACACAATTGAGCGAAACTGAGGCTCCAAAGTGTTCGCCAGAGATCTGTCTATTGGGCAAAGTCAGCTTACGAGGTTGAAGACCGAGCTCGGTACCTTAGTGTCATCGAAACCCGAAGTTCTGAGAGAGACGGAGAGATACTACAACACTCAAGCAGCTTAAAAACAACAAGGCACCGGGTGATGATGGAATCGCAACTGAGCTGTTAAGAGCTGGGGAGAAACCCCTCCTAGTAGCGCTCCGAAAGCTGTTCGATTCCTTCATTAATACTGGGACTACCCCGGAAGCGTGAAGCAGAAGTGTGGTGACTTTGTTCTTTAAGAAAGGGGATAAGACCCTTTTAAATAACTACAGGCCCATAGCACTTCTGAGCCACGTTTATAAGCTGTTTTTGAGAGTGCTCACCAATCGCATTGCACGCAGACTTGACAACTTCCAGCCTCCCGAACATTCCAAAAAGGCTACAGTACCATGGACCACATACACACACTGCGGCAGATTATACAGAAGACCGAAGAGTATAATCTGCCGCTATGCGTTGCCCATGTGGACTATGAGAAAGCCTTTGATTCTATCGAGACCTGGGCAGTACTAAATTTTCTTCAGCGCTGCCGGATCGACTACCGGTATATCGAGGTGTTGAAGTGTTTATACACATCAGCCACCATTACCGTCAGAGTACACAACACAGCAACGAACCCCATCCAACTGCAGAGAGGTGTCAGGCAAGGGGACGTCTTATCCCCAAAACTGTTTACCGCTGCGTTGGAAGACGTGTTCAAGCTGATGGGGTGGAAACGACGTGGCATTAACATTAATGGCGAATACATCACATACCTGCGATATGCCGATGATATAGTCATCCTGGTGGGATCCCTGGAGGAACTTGGTACAATGCTCGGGGACTTGAACAGCGCCTCACAACGGGTGGGTCTTAAGATGAACATACCTGCGATATGCCGATGATGTAGTCATCCTGGTGGGATCCCTGGAGGAACTTGGTACAATGCTCGGGGACTTGAACAGCGCCTCACAACGGGTGGGTCTTAAGATGAACATACCTGCGATATGCCGATGATATAGTCATCCTGGTGGGATCCCTGGAGGAACTTGGTACAATGCTCGGGGACTTGAACAGCGCCTCACAACGGGTGGGTCTTAAGATAAACATGGATAAAACGAAAATCATGTCAAATGTCCATCTGTATCGGTTGTTGTTGACGGCGCTGCTCTAAAAGTTGTAGACGAGCACATTTACCTGGGCCAAGTGATCCAAATGGGTAAGTCCAACTTCGAGAAAGAAGTCACTCGTAGAATCCAACTCGGATGGGCTGCGTTCGGAAAACTAAGTCATATCTTGTCGTCCAAAAAGTTACCTCAGTGCCTGAAGTCAAAGGTGTTCGAGCAGTGTGTGTTGCCAGTGATGCTATACGGATCCGAGATGTGGTGCTTCACTATTGGCCTAATGCATAAGCTTAGAGTCGCTTATGGAACGAGCTATGCTCGGTAATTCTCTACGCGATTGAATCAGAAATGATGAAATCCGTAGACGAACGAGGGTGACCGACATAGCTCAGAGAATTAGTAGGCTGAAGTGGCAATGGGCTGGCCACATAGTTCGAAGGACCGATAACCATTGGGGAAGAAAGGTCCTCGAATGGAGTCCACGCCCCGTTAAAAGGAGCACAGGACGCCCCCCGACCAGATAGACCGACGACCTGAAGAAGACAGTGGGTATCCGCTGGATTCAGAAGGCTCAGGACCGGTCTGAGTGGCGCAGATTCGGGGAGGCCTATGTGCAGCAGTGGACCTCAAAAGGCTGATGGATGGATGGATGGGGATGATAGAAATACCTTAACAACAAATATGTGGTACCGTATATATGTGGTACATAAATTTTACTTTAACTCAACGAAGCCCAAAGTTCTGAGAGAAACGGAGAGATTCTACGGACAGCTGTATACCTCCTTGCCATCTCCAGTTCCCCTGGAGGAGAGGGACAAGCGAGCTCAATTAAGCCGGAACTATACCGAAGACATCCCGGACGTCAGCCTGTATGAGATTAGAGAGGCTCTGAAACAGCTTAAAAACAATAAGGCACCGGGTAATGACGGGATCACAACAGAGCTGCTGAAACGAAAAACTAAGTCATATCTTGTCGTCCAAAAAGTTACCTCAGGGCTCAATGTCTGGTGTCAAAGGTGTTCGAGCAGTGTGTGTTGCCAGTGATGACATACGGATCCAAGACGTGGAGCTTTACTAGTGGCCTAATGCATAAGTTCAAAGTCACCCAGCGGGCTATGGAACGAGTTATGCTCGGTATCTCTCTACGCGATAGAATAAGAAATGAGGAAATCCGTACACAAACGAAGCTAACTGACATAGCGCTGAAAATAAGCCAGCTGAAGTGGCAATGGTCTGGCCATATAAAACCGATAACCGTTGGGGAAGAAAGGTCCCCGAATGGAGACCACGGCTCTCAAAAAAGGAGCACAGGACGCCCTCCGACCAGGTGGACTGACGACCTGAAGAAGACAGCGGGTATCCGCTGGATTCAGAAGGCTCAGGACCGGTCAGAATGGCGCTTGTTAGGAGAGGTCTATGTGCAGCAGTGGACTTCCAAAAGCTGATGGATGGATGGATGGAGACTTTTAATTGAAACTTTAAATTATTTTCTTCTTCCTTCGACAAAATTGTACTCGGTCCCTTGGAGCAGTTGACGGGATAGAGACCACGGGTTATTACATCCAACGTTGACCGTAGGATACCGTACTGCGCGTGGCAGCAGCTGAAATTGAGGCCCCTTTTTTGACTGCTTCTCAGTCTTAGCTGAAATTAAAAAATGAAATATTTCTTGCAAGTCATGCCACATGCCTTAATATCCATCTTAGCTACCAATGATATTATAGAAATGCTACAGGAAAACGAAAAAACAACCAAAATAAACAAGGTAGGTAATTATTATTAATTCCAAGGAATGTGAGACTTTAACTCAAGACAATAAGGACTATGACAGGTTTAGGGGCAACTATTAATGCAGGAACCAGTATCCAGCAGAAAAATATACAGTTTCAAGCTAAAATGAGACCTATGTGAGGGCAATAAGACTCAATAAAGGTACTTTAACGGGTTTTGGTTCAAGTTTGATGCGCGTACCAATATCCGGTAGAAAATGTACGATTTTGCCGGGTACTAGGTCAAGTAGGGATTTATGAGTACCAATAGATGTAAAACGCAAAAATATTAACATTTCAATTAGATTCACCTTAACTTGTAGGTTATATCGCTAGATAATTCATTTAAATATTACAGTAATGTAATCCTCTTACCGTATCATTATCCGCAGCAGTATGGAAAGCTCAACAATATGACGCGGTGACGTCCTAGTTCAGTAACTGAACTTTGGATTTTTGTAAAAAATTCCTATAACACAACTTTCATGTCAAACAGTTTCGACACTATTGCACTTTTTAGACAGTTTTACCATAGCATTTGTACAAAATATTACCAAGAATATGTTGCCATTAACAAACTTTAATGTAATATTGATATAATGGTGCACTGATAGAAAAACTGACTAGTTACCGGATACTCGGACATTACCGAGAATACGTACTTCTACCCTATATTACTAAGGTATTATATATTACCATACGCATACGTTCCGCTTTGGGTGGACCAAAAAAGTCCCGCTTTTTACCAAATGTCCCGCTTTGGTGTATACGTGTATATTATACTTACTTGTGGACATGAAAGTCATTGAAACTGACGATCTGCCAGATGGCAAGTTATCTATCGTCGCCCATGGACATCAGCGACACCGAAGCCATCACTGACTATGATCACTGATGCGTCATGCGTTGCCGGCCAAGAGAATAAAAAGAACTCCTTATCTCCTCGTTCATCGGCTATTTACATAAAAAAAACGTGCAGACTTCAGACTTTAAGCTTTAATCTTCAGCGTTGTTTTGCCTTTGTCTGACTTTGTGTGATGTCTTTTTGATTAAATCTCTTACGTCTCTTTGATTAATCAATCGTCTCCAGATAAACTGTTGTTAGCGGCGCGCGGCGCGCGGCGGCCTACTTCCATTCACACGCGCTAGGCATAAAGCTCTCTGCCCTGCCTGCTATCAGATGATGTTAATTTTGGCTTAGCTTCCATTGTTGCATAGTCTTAACTTGGCATGTTGGATTCCAAATATTTTGCCTGTGGTAAGGGTTAAAAAGAATAAATTGTTAAGTAGGTATTTACATAGACATAATACTACTAGACTAGGCAAGGTATCTGAGCGTATGTAAGTGAAACCGTCACGCTGCGAAGAAAGGCAGGAGGTAAACCTATCCTTGTCTTACTTACGAGTTACGCGAGCCTCCTTGGTCTCTTTCTCTTTCTAATAGCGTGACGCAAAGAAGGCCCGCTTGTCTAGTCTAGTAGTATTATGTCTATAGGTATTTAGGTAGGTTCATGTACTTGGCATGTTGGATTCCAAATATTTTGCCTGTGGTAAGGGTTAAAAAGAATATTGTTATGGGGGTATTTAGATTGGTAGGGCCTTTTGATCTGACAACACTTATGAAATCAGGAACAATTTTAAATTATCAATAATTTCGTTGGCAGAGAAGACTCACAATATTTTTTTCCGAAATACATACATACAATGCATGGCATTCTGTACCAGGTTCAATTTCAAGCCGGGTTAGATGATGTATATGTACCTATGTGTCAGATAAATATTGTACTGGGGTCGAAGGTGTTTTTGATGTCTGATTTGTGTTGTACGTATACATACCACCCGCGTCATAATCCGGTGCAAAGGTGGGTTTGTTGCCCAGTAGTAGTATCGGTAACTTTTTTCCCTTTGTTACTACTGCAGTTGTAAGTTGTAAGAAGGGAACAGAGACCTGAAAAAAAGACGAACATAACCTCGTCTAATCGAGAGTGAAGCATAGCAATGGCCGCCCGCTTACCATATTTGCGTTTTGATTCGCAATTGAAGCAGTGAAGTGTCTCTGTGTGGATGTATGTACTTGTACGAATAGAGTGTTGGTATTACTACGGGTGCTTCACTGAATTTCTTGGGATTACGTCCGTCTTTTTTTTAAGTCCGTGATCCAGAATAAAGATTTAATAACATGAACAGATTAATGAATCAGTATGAAACCGGCTTGCGGCCGCTCAATGAATGCGGTTCCTGTATTTATAGCGCGCTCGTATCTATCTGTTTAATCTGTGTCCCGAGAATCATAATTTAAGACTGGCTTTTATTTCTTTTTCTAGTTATGGATTTAGCTAAGGTAAATCTAAGTACGAGATCACTATCTTAAAAAAAAGCTGTTACTGGTTCTGTTAGTTTTGCTGACTAGACAGACAACGCCTAGAAGTATAGAACTATGTACAAGACTTGTTGGTGGTGATTTTAGGAATGAAACATGAAGGAACCTGTGGTCTATGAGTTCAGCTGAGCTTCCATGATGTTCTCAATTGTGAAGTCTGCCACTCCGCATTAGACCAGCGTGGTCGCCTCTAGCCTATAAAGGTATACTCTACCTATTGTATGAGGAAACCCAAGGCTTGCAGTGCTGCAGTGGAACAGTTCAGAAATTGCAATGAGAAAAATCATTTTTGTATCTAATATATAAAATTCTCGTGTCACGCTTTTTTGAAGTTGAACTCCTCCGAAACGGCTCGACCGATTTTCGTGAATCTTTGCGTGCATATCGGCTAGGGTGGAGAATCGGACATCTATTTTTCATCCTCCTTAAAAAAATTTTGGCAGAACAAAGTTTGCCCGGTCAGCTAGTTTTTTTTAGAACTCTAAGTTTTGTCCCAGTCCAATGGTTTTAATTTTATTCTCAAAGAAGTGAATTAATGGAAACCGTCATTGGAGCATTCTCTACCTTATTAGTACCTAATTATTCATGCATCCTTAATTTCTAGATACCCACCTATACATATAATAAATGGATTTTACCCATTCATAACTTAGTTACTACAGAACAGATGTGTTTCCTTATAAGGAATTACTGAGGAGGTCGATTCACGATTTGTAAAAAATAAAACAACAAAATAAACTAAAATAAAAAATTTTTAAATAATAATTTATTTCATAATCTCAACTTCCTATAGACTAATATTAATTTATAATGTGGCACTAGTATTGTACTATATTTTCAATATTCATGGCGGTCAAACTCCGTCGCCAGAATTCCCGCGTTTGCTAAAAAGGAATGTTAATAAAATTATTAAAAAAATGCATTAACAATAATTTTATGTCACACACACCTAGACACACAAGATATAATGAATATTTTAGTGTTAGTTAGGGATGCAAAGTTCAGGACATTTATGGTTTTGGACATTATAATTGATAAATAAAATTGTACCAAATTACCACAAACTGAAGCAGCGCTCCTCATTCCGCCTAGATTTAAACAGTTACTAAAATATCAATCCCCCATCCCCCTAAGTTTAACTACTAGAAGAACCAGAACCAAGCTAATGGAACTGCAACGCTATTGAAGTCATTCGCTTGCTATTTGTTTCTTTCATCTCTCCTTTCTTGGTCGGCAACGCATTGAATACGCATTTGGTGTTACTGGCGTCAATGTGTGAGGCGTCCACTTACCAACAGGTGGCTTGCCTGCACGTTAGTCAACTATTCAAAATTAAAAACACAATTTTTTTAAATCTTACTTGAAGAAACTTCATAGCAGAATTTAATGTGCTTGGTCACTTTTTAAATTTTCAATTTCAATCTCGCATACAGGATGCCGGATGCGAATCCAAAACGCACCTCTTTACTAAGTTATACGCTTATTAGAAATTCATTATCACTTGCCGAAATGGAAAATACTGGGATGAATTCATGCATAACTGACAAATTTAGTGTGTGAAGGTTATCAATCGGCGTGATGGACCTGTCCTCCCACGTTGAGACCCAAGCGTAACTTTGGGACACTTATGGCATGGACAGATATGGCCATGTGATGCATTAGCGCTGTATCAATTCTACTTTACCTTACTAATAAAATATACGTGTAATAATATAAGTACTTTGACATCACGACTAAACTTCTAATCTTAAGATTAGGTAATTACAGGCTAATGAACATAAAAGCTAACATATACAAGAGCTTTACATGTAGCCCAGACATACAACAGAGACCCAATATGCTTAGTTTATTTCGGGACTCGAACCTGAGACTGACACAGTTATTGCTACTTAGATAAAATTAAATTAACTTTTCATAAACTACCTAATATACATATAAATGAACAAATTAAATATGTACTTGGCAGTGGTTGCAATTTATAAAAAGTAAAAAAATATATCGACGCTTAAAAGGCAAAATTTACCAAGCGACATGTTGGGCGATATTGAATTATAAATATTATAAACATCACTAAATTAACAAAAAATTCCATAATATGATCATATTATGATCAATTTTTTGTGTATAGGTAATATGTTTTTATACATTTTTCTGTATAATATGTGTTAATTTAGTGATGTTTATAAGGTTTATCCTACTAATATTATAAATGCGAAAGTTTGGATGTTTGGATGTTTGGATGTTTGTGTTGCAATCACGCAAAAACGGCTGATCGGATATAGATGAAATTTGGCACACAGATAGTTTAATACCTAGAATAATATATATGATACTTTTTATCCCGAGATATTGATCTATTCCCGAGGGAGAAGAAGTAAACTAAATGGTAATAGGAAAACAGTTTTGACGTTTGTCATCACAGTGACATTAGAAAACTCAAAACAGCTGATTGAGTGATTAAATTATGATTGGTTCATTGTTTTAATATGTTTATTTACAAACATATAAAAATTTGCGGTGAGGCACATTGTGATCATTTTTATCATGCAATGGAAGCTTTAGTAACCATCGATCTCGTGTAAAATCAAGTAAAACAAACACAGATTTTTTTACGCAAAATGAAGGCTGCTTACACATCAGCGTTTGTCGAGCGTTCCTAGCGCTAGACGCTTGATCGATGAATTATAAAAAAAATATAATTTTACGTTGAATAAGTATTCGTAGCTTATCAAGGTTTTTCCTAGCTCTAAATATAAATTGCAATTGAAATATTATATTATATCTTATCAGGTTTAATTAATAGCAAAAATATCAAAATGGCTGTCTGTAAAGTCTGTATACGGACGGAGATTTAACGTGACAACGTCTGTTCGTGGTATAAGTTTTTGGAACATAAGTTCACTAATTAGTCTATTCAACTCCGACGCCAGAAACGCTCGCGTAGAAGAGAGACGCAAGGCGCGCGCCGGTCGAGCGAGCCTCTCTCTTTAATGCTGCGCGTGCATGGTAACGTTCCGGCAAATCTTACTTGGTCGTTACACAGTTTTCGTGAATGACACCTGAGTCAACCAATTTATAGACGTTGTCACGTCAAAAAATCATCAAATTTGGTTTTTAACATTCTTAAATATCTGCCTATATTTTTTCATTTACCTTATAGAAATAAATATAGATTTTTTTAACTTATTTAGCAAATCATTAATCACGTGTGTCGGATGAACGCATACGCTTATAAAATCCTAGTGTGGTGTCGGCCTTATGTCAATTCGGCCTTGTCAATATTTCTTTATTTTTTTATTGCTGTGCATGCATATAACCAGTGCTTTAGCCGAACACTACAAACCTTAAATAAGTTTTTAATGAACAAGACCGTTAGTATACAATGGGTTTAGGTAGGAATAGATTCGTTGTTTAAGAAGCGATTTTCATGATTTTTTTATTGTACTGGGAATTTACTCAACTTGGTCAATATAGTGAGACTATGGATTCTGGATGTTAAGAGTGAGCTTCTCAGTCGTAGGGAATAACTGAATCGTGTTTAAATATGTTCGCTGTTTTTATCGTTGACATCGCAAGATGTGTGTCAGAGACGAAATATGACTCCTCAACGGAACAATTCAAATAACTAAACAATTTTCAAACATATTTGTTGTTCGTAAATTTAAGGGTAAAATCTACAAATCTTAAATAAGACTTATCGTAATGTATGGATCAGAATGTTGGGCTACAAAGAAGATGGATGAGAGACGATTGCATATCATAGAGATGAGAATGTTGAGGTGGATGTGTGGAGTGACGAAAATGGACAAAGTAAGGAATGAGTATTAGAAGAAAGTTTGAAAGTGGCAAAAATTACAAAAAAGTTAAAAGGGAACCGAATATCACGGTATGGGCACGAGATGAGGCGAGAGGAAACGCATGTGACGAGAAGAGTG
Source organism: Thymelicus acteon (assembly GCA_951805285.1). NCBI lineage: Eukaryota > Metazoa > Arthropoda > Insecta > Lepidoptera > Hesperiidae > Thymelicus > Thymelicus acteon. Next base: position 2,734,575 of record OX638230.1, read on the forward strand.
ATGGATATGAATGTGATGGATAGACGAAGGGGACGAGGACGACCAAAGAAAAGATGGATGGATTGTGTTACAGATGATATGAAAGATAAGAGAGATAGTGTAAAGATGACGGCTGATAGGGAAGTGTGGAAGAGGAAAACATATTGCGCCAACCCCAAATAAAATTGGGAAATGGGCAGGATGATGATGAATGTTAACACTGTAAAACCAGACGCATAGACAAATAGATTTTTTGAAGTGAAAACTTCTTTAGTACGGGGGTGATTTGAAATTCGATGAAACGAAACTGTCCAGTGGAGACTGGAGTTTAGTGGAGACGAGTTGAGTGGAGACTGGAGTTGAGTGGAGACTGGAGTTTAGTGGAGACTGGAGTTGATTGGAGACTGGAGTTGAGTGGAGACTAGAGTTGAGTGGAGACTGGAGTTGAATGGAGACTGGAGTGAAGTGGAGACTGGAGTGGAGTGGAGACTGGAGTGGAATGGAGACTGGAGTTGAGTGGAGACTAGAGTTGAGTGGAGACTGGAGTTGAATGGAGACTGGAGTGAAGTGGAGACTGGAGTGGAGTGGAGACTGGAGTGGAATGGAGACTGGAGTGGAATGGAGACTGGAGTGGAGTGGAGACTGGAGTGGAGTGGAGACTGGAGTGGAGTGGAGACTGGAGTTGAGTGGAGACTGGAGTTGAGTGGAGACTGGAGTTGAGTGGAGACTGGAGTTGAGTGGAGACTGGAGTTTAGTGGAGACTGGAGTTGATTGGAGACTGGAGTTGAGTGGAGACTGGAGTTGAGTGGAGACTGGAGTTGAGTGGAGACTGGAGTTGAGTGGAGACTGGAGTTGAGTGGAGACTGGAGTTGAGTGGAGACTGGAGTTGAGTGGAGACTGGAGTTGAGTGGAGACTGGAGTTGAGTGGAGACTGGAGTTGAGTGGAGACTGGAGTTGAATGGAGACTGGAGTGAAGTGGAGACTGGAGTGGAGTGGAGTGGAGACTGGAGTGGAATGGAGACTGGAGTTGAGTGGAGACTAGAGTTGAGTGGAGACTGGAGTGAAGTGGAGACTGGAGTGGAGTGGAGACTGGAGTGGAATGGAGACTGGAGTTGAGTGGAGACTGGAGTTGAGTGGAGACTGGGGTGGAGTGGAGAGTGGAGACTGGAGTGGAGTGGAGTAGTTAAACATACAATTATCATCTTCCCGAAATTTTATTCGTCTCATTATCTTGAAAACAAAATTTTTGAAGTTTTCGCTTCTACCACGTTATGTGTGAATAGCACACATTTTATTCTTTTAAATTGTAAGTTAATGCTTGACTACAATTCCACCTGATGGTAAGTAGCGATGTAGTCTTGGTTTATTATAGGATCTATTTAGTACATAAATATACATATATATTTTTATACCATTCATACTTTAAGTATGATAATGATCATTTTTCGCGATGACCCACGATGATTGCAAGGAAAATACTTAATTTGGCATACTTTTAATTTTAAATCATAGTTTAACGATATAACAAAATGCAACTTCATCTGCGTAAATAAGGTCCACAGACAAATAAATCTTATTTTTGACTACGGAATCGTGTAATTTTTTAGCGATATAATCGATATGGCTAAGACGCTATATAATTTTTAGCTACAAAAAGATATGCATGGGGCAACCTCCCTCTTGCCACTCTATGGAGTACATAAAACACTTACCCCCGTATTCAAGAACAATACTATGAGGTCTCACAGTGCTCACGGACGCATAGGGTGATTCAAACCATTTCGTAAACAATACTTGATTGAAGTCCTTCGCTGTGCGTTTGTCAAAATCGATAAAGTAGCTGCCGAGCTACTTTACCGAACGCATAGTGTTGCTTTGACTTCTATCAAAATAGAAAGAAAGGATCGATTATTTGTATTGTTATCTTTGTCTTTTGCCTATGTCAAATGACTAGAGTGAAGTTAGCCGCATCAAATGGACCAATAAGAGGGCTGTATACAGCTCTGTGCGTCCGCATAGCCAAGTGATACTTAAGGGTCGACTGTGAAACTGAAGGCTTGCCATGACCAACGCACTGAGAAATGCCTTACTTCGCATAGTATTGCTTCTTTACTTAGACAAGTATTGTTCTTGAATACGGGGGTTAGTCTCTTCGTTTCGTTTCGTTTCAATGCCCTTAATAAAGATGTCATATTATATGGAAGCATCCATTAAATATACCGATGTTATTTAAATAATGATATGGTTCGTTTGTGTTACGTTTGTGTAAAAGTAATTCTGTTAATGGTTCTGCTGTTTGTTCTAATTGCGGAATAACTTTATAGTTTTCCTCCAGTTTCCTCGCATCACAAAATTTACACGCTTTGTTAATTTTATCCCTTTTTATAAGCTTTTGGGTACTGAGATTCGCGTGTTGTGACTCGCTTCATACTCTAGCAATAGCCCATCTCCGTCATTCTGTTTCATGAGCATGTTGCTAACGTCGTTTACCTGCCTATTCCGGCGTAGCAGCTCTCAAGCTTGCTGAAATTATTCCTCACGACGTTTCCTTTGATTTTTATGACCCTTAAGCAGCTCGCTGGTACGCCAAATAATGAATATGGTGCTGGTGTCGATGATGTGCCTGTTTAAGCAGCTCTTAAGTTAGCCTGCCGCTGAACTTCTTCCCCACGACATCCCCTATGATATTTTCGAATTTTTAGCAACTTGCTAGAACACGAAATAATAAGCATGTTGTCGACATCATTCTTTGGGATGAAAAGCAGGATACTGTAAGTTTAATTCACAAACATCCAAACATCTAAACCTAACATCTAAATTTTAGTAGGATCTGGATCTAATTCTAAATTCTCGCGGACGAAGTCGCGGGTAGAAGCTAGTAATTCAATATCGCCCAACATGTCGCTTGGTAAATTGTGCCTTTCAAGCGTCGATATATTCCTTTTTAGATTTGCAAACAACGTGATAAAATTTGTAGGTATACATGATGAGAAATTAAGCAGCTATAATTCTCAAAATTACATTGAAAATGCGTTAATGTAAATTACTACAAAATGACACCTGTATAATAAGATGTGTATTTTAAAACAAGCATTAAAAACAAAAAAAAACCTTGGCGATTTATAACTCAATACGTCGGTTAGTTATAAATGAAACTACCACTATGTGTTTCAATTTTATTGTTTACAAACTAAAATAAATAACAATATTACGATCGTAATACTTCAGTAGGTAACTACGGCCTATGTTATACATAGCCATCATAAATAAAACAAAAGAATACAACAAAAACAATTCGAGTTTACAATACAAAAAATACAATACATTTAGCCGAAACAATACAGGTAGCTGAAGAATATGAATACAATAGCAAACTACATATAAATAAATATTCATTTTTAATTTTTACACAATGTATTGAAATATAATTTTAATTGTGAAATATATTCATGAAGTAACATTTTATTTATTCAAAAGTATTAAGTGCATTATTAGGAAAGTAAGTTTCATATTATTTTCAACCACATTTATATACAAAGATTTTAGCGTTATTTGAAGTCTTTTGGGATAGTTAAAGATCCATGAGATTTAGTCAAGATATTATAAGCTAAAAAAGGTCAAAATCATTTTAAGTATCAACTGATAAACAAAATACTGAAAAATACAGTACAACTAAATACTTGAACTACTTAGCCAAAAATACATTTTAACAATGATAGTAAATATAATACATACTACGTCGACCATTGTGGTGTAAAATGTAAAAATGATTCTAATTTTTTTTCATCTGTTGCTTGTAAAAAATCTATTATTACACAATCATATTTTGGTGTTGTATTTATTGTCAAAGAATCTGCAATCTTTGATCATTCATTAATTTTATCTTATTTCATACTATTATAATTATGATGTCTCAAAGGAGAAATAGTTTTATAACTTTTTCTGGCTTTAAAAAGATAGTGGAAGAAATTGGAAAATTACTTGAAATTAATATTTCATCCAAGTTTTTAGTATAAATTCACTAACTACCCACATATTGACTAATGTTTGAGTACCCTCTTTACTTACTTCTTTTTTTTATCGCATCGTATTTGAAAACAACACTAGTATCAAAACTCACTAGTAACAAAATAGTATCAAAATTTTTAAAGCGACATCATCCCATCTTTCATACCCTCACGCGCACAAAAGCACCAAAATATGATCGAGTACGACATAGCAGCTCTACAGTAGATAAGCGCTTATATCACTATTGAAATAAAGTTCATTATGCTTGACATGTTTAAATTTTATGTCAGTAAAAAAAAGTTTCGTCAATATCTACAGAGTTGATCCAATTACACAGACCTTTAAATGCTATCGACAATTTATTTTCATTTATCATAAAACATTGACTATTAGGAGCAACTATTTTTTTTTGTACCCGCAATTATGATAAAAAAATATTTTTTGTGCCAGTTCTTCGATTTCCCAGCACATTATTTTTATAAGTTAAATTTACTAGTGATTTTGAATGTTATACTCTTTGGAACAGAGTACACTTTTGAGATTTGCTTCCATCAGAATCAGATCAAATCAGGTAGGTTACATCTACCCTCATGTAGGTTGCCATGGCAACCAACCGAAAAGCAGCCCCGATTATCCCATTCATTTAAAGGCCAGTGTTTAGCAAGCACACGAAGCAATATATTCCAATAGTAGGACAGCACTATCAACATAGTAACGTTTAAATCCCAATATTACCTATGAGAGCGTTGACGACGTCAGTGGAGGACGCCGTGCCACCGATGTCTGGGGTGTGGATCCTGGAAACGTGACGTTACGTTAAAACGAATCAACTGTTATATTTTTAATGGTGGTAGAAGAAAAAGAATAATAAAAAGAATAAAAATAAGAATAATAATCAAAATTTTACTAACAAAAAATAACCGACTTCAAAGTCTCAAAAACTACTTTTCAGATCTCGTTCAAATTTATGTGGGACTACATGACAAGCACCTGCTTTCGACTAAAAAAAGAATCATCGAAATCGGTTGGCGTGATATTGAGTTATTCGTCAATTTGTCGCGCACATCTTAACACAAATTTACGACTTATGTGGTTTTCTCATGGATGCCATTGTCAGATCTCAATAAAATTTATGTGGGACCACATGAAAGCTACCAGCTTTCGATTAAAAAAACAATCATCAAAATCGGTTCGCCCAGTCCAAAGTTCTGAGGTAACAAACATAAAAAAAAAATACAGTCGAATTGAGAACCTCCTCCTTTTTTTGAAGTCGGTTAAAAAGAGACGTTATTATCTAAGCCTATATTGGAAAGTTAGACAATATGTGCCATATTTTTATTAATAGACTTCAAAAATCCGGGAACTAACCAATTCAAATGTGAAGCTTGAATCACATGTTCTTGTGACTAAAATTTTAGGCTTTTCTAAACAGAACTTGGCACCCATTTAGATCTCAATTATTATTTTTTTAATTGGCTCTCATTTCACATTTATGTTTTTGATGAGATTTCCAATCATCATTCCTAATATCTCAAGACATGGCTTGTTTCACTATCGAAAATATACCGCTGTTCCCGGCTGCAGTCTAAAAAGACGCTAAAACTGATTGATTCAACACAACAATGTTTGAACGAGTGACAGTTCTACAGACATTTCCACAGCTCCGCTCACCTGTCAACGTTCATGGTCTTGTCGACGGCGCGGCGGATGAGGTCGGCGTGGTAGTGGTGGCCGAGGTGCTCCAGCATGTCCACCGACGCGTTGATCATCGCGATCGGGTTGGCCACGTTCTTGCCGGCTATCGCTGTGCCTGTGCACATGGAAATAGGTACATGTTAGTATGTTATGGAAAAACATTTAAAGGCCAATGGATACGTAACGGGTTTTTTCCCGTACGGGACGGGACGTGAAGTTTTAGAAACATCGTTTCATAGAAAATGTATACGATAGTACATACGCAGGCGGAATCCCATACGGGAAAAAACCGTTACGTATGCATTGTCCTTAAGGTATCGACCTTACGGGACGTGAACTTTGGAAACATCGTTTCATCAAAAATGTAAACGATAGCGCATACGCCACGGTGGCACGGACGGGACGGGAACGGGGCACGCACGTATATTTATGCCCCGTCCACGTCCCGTCCCCGTCCCGTCCATGTTACGTATGCAGCGACCTTTATACGGTGAGCCGAAGAGTTTTTAGTCTTTAGTTTTATGAAGAGGCTTTAGCCTACTAGACTAAAATGATAAATGACCTAGAACTGATACAAAATACACTGAATGGATTTTATTCAAATCTTACAGTCATCTTGTAGTCAATTCGACGACCCGACTGCGAAGCGAGGGGTCCCGGGTTCGATTCCCAGCCGGGGCAGATATTTATGTGACAAATAAATATTTGTACTCGGTTAATAGGTGTTATAGTGGTGTCTAATATGTGTTGTCCATACCACCCGCGACGCAAGGACACCTACTGAGTGTTCAGGCGTTTTATTATTATTATTATGTACCGGTGTTCCTAGTGCCGGGCTCAAACACCGCGTAGTGGTCGCCATAGTTCCGTCCGGAGAGCAAGCCGGCGCCGCCCAGGATGCCGCAGACCACGTTTGATACAATCGACCCGTACAGGTTCGTCATCAGCATCACGTCGAACTGGTGAGGCCTGGACGGACAGACAGACAGGTGACGTTAGTGTTACAAGTGTCGCTGGGAAGTTATGGAAACCGAGAGATCAGCGAACTGCTTAGCCTCCCTGAACTGTTTAAAATTGAGTTGCGTGTGCTTTTATATGGCGGGGGACTTCGCCTCCCAAGCCCCCTACCAAGCAATTGCCATTTATATCTGTCGGCTGAATGCAAAAACCCTTTGCCTTGTGTAGACTCAATAATGTAAAAACGTCATGTATCTTTGCGTACTCTGTGGTTCGCTCTAAAAAAGGAAGGAATTCCTTTTTTCTGCTGTCGCGCTGCAAATGTGTTCTGTACAAGCAATTACTTTTATAATAAAATACCAATTTATAATTTTATTGCACAAATCGGTTGTTTGATTCTCTACAATATCAAATCTCGATTACCATTTTCCCTGTGACAAAAGTACATACCGATATTTGGAAAATAGTCTAGAAAGAAAATGTCCTTGGAGGAGAACTCTTTTTACACCCTTATTGAAGAATTTCACGTCATAGCAATCCAGGAATGCCTGAAAACTCCATGGTTGTTGTGACCTATTTTAGCCAGCGAATCATCACACAGATAATAAGTAAAATTGTATTTATCTAGATAGTAGTGCTAATTTACTAATTATAATTTATAGTTGCTATAGAAGAGCGGAAATCCTTGCCAACAGCAATCTTCTATTACTTAATAGGAAGAACCCAAAAACTTTATTTTAAATAGAAAAAAAATCCTACGAAACAAAAACGTTTTGATTGTTGAACGAAAATAATACAAAGAAATGAAAGATAAACAAGTAATGCTGTCTCACTTGGCGACGAGCTGCATGCAGCAGTTGTCGATGATCATGTCGTTGTGCTCGATGTCCGGGTACTCCTTGGCGAGGCGGCGCGACGTCTCCAGGAAGAGTCCGTCCGAGATCTTCATGATGTTGGCCTTGTGGACCGTTGTCACCTGGGGACCGTGGTGTATCCAAAGATATGGTACATTAAACCAAGTGGTGTAGTGATTTCATTGCGCGCAAAACTGAACTCTATTGTATTGTCATAAAGTACATTTTCGAGCAAAATTATGCTAAAAGGGAAAAAGAGTCATATGAGGGGGTGTGACCTTGTCTAACTCTTTGTTTTATCACTTCAATAGAAAGGTCCTGTCTAACGTAAGTCTCAGAGCACGTTTTTTGAGTATCAGTGCACAATCTTATCTTATCAATACATCTATCTATACATCTATGCAAATAAATAAAATTGGAGTGTCATTGTGTGTATGTGGATGCAAGTGCATTTGGATGTATACACACACGGTACATGTACCAAAACAACATTTTTGTCTGTCTGTCTGTTTGTTCCGGCTAATCTCTCAAATGGCTGGACCGATTTTGATGGGATTTTCACTGGCCGATAACTGATGTAACAAGGAGTAACTTAGGCTACTTTTATTTTAGAAAAAAAATGTTGGGCGATACAAAGTTCGCCGGGTAAGCTAGTTTATAATATTACTACACTGTACACTGTGCATCATCTAACCTTCTTCCTGCCGTTCCTCCTGGCGAACTCGAAGGCGAACCTCGCCACGCGCTCCGAGTTGCTGGCCGTCACCACCTTCATGGACTCGATGACTCCGCGCACCGACTCGTGCTCCAACATGGCGTACTCGCCCTCGGTGTTTTGTCTGGGGAATGGATTCAAATATAGAACGAAATCTAAACTAATGTTACAAAGAGGATTGTTTTAATTTTTTGTTTGCTTGCAACAATGATATTTAAAAAAATATAGATACGTTATGCCCTTACAAATCAACCAAAAAATCTGTTTCGAAATGAGCTACAACACGCACACGTTTATCTTTTGTTTCACTACATCAATCACATTGGTATGTATAATACACGAAGGCATTTTAACGCTGTATGTCAAATGTCAAGCACTTCTGACAACAAAAGCGTGCGTATGTAAAACATACCTGATAATACTAATATCAATGTCCTTATGCCTGGTGGACACTCCGGGATACGATTTGCAGTTCAGGACATAGGCGTACATGTCCAATTCATTACGGAGAGCTACATTCCTGGACGTCACATACGCTGCTTCACTCTTTGTCTCGATGTTACCCTGAAACAATTATAGTTACAAGAGGCCTACCCTTCAGTCGAAATTCGACCGTTATTCAATGTGTCAATGATTTTTCAATGTTCTATTTTCTTTAATAAATGTAATTTTAAGACGTATTATTCACAAAAATTCGCTTTCTGCACTTTTTCTCAACATAAATTTTAACAATACTAAAAGTCTGAATTCTACACGCCTCCATTATTCTTAAAAAGGGGTAAAGTATTTCCCTTCACATATTAAAATATAGATTTAATTATATAATTATAAGAAACCAAACTTATGATTATTCACTGTAATTTATACTAATCTTATTAGATAAATATAATTTCCGCTTTGAAGATTAACAAGTTGATTTTCTTATTTCGATATATTATCGAATTTCTTACGTTACAAGTATGTAAATCCAATATCCATATTAAGAAAACGTCGAAAATTGCACTATATATTCCGACCTAAAGTGATAACTGACACTGAAGGCACTTAAATTATATTAGTTGTGTTCTTGTTTTTCTTCTCTCTTTCTCAGCCTAACTCCATTCCTTCTTCCTAATTCTAATTCCTCAGGCTATTTCCATAAGAAAAGAAATAAGGGTATGTATCACGCCAGCTGCTCAAACATCAGATTTTTAGATAGGTTTTTAATTTTAAAAGAAATAAGGGGTACAAAGAACATATTTTTCTGGCATAAATATTGCACAGTAGTATGGGACGGGCTAGTTTTAATAAGTATGGATCTCAAAGTAGCAAAAACAGCTTTACCTTCAGACCAACACCATTCCTCTTGATGGTAGTGATTGCGTACTGAACATCATCATCATTGTCTGCATTGGGGTCAATGTCAACTAATTCAAAGTCCACCGGTGCACCTACATACCTAAAAAAGAAAGTAGATTTTTACAATTTAACCTTACATATTTACTAACAAATATGAATCGAATAAAATTATACTCATGGAGTAATTAAACTTTCTACATTACACTCAATCAACTCAACAGAGCCCAAATTGACGAAACAAATCAATCTTCTTTTCTTTCTTAATTTATAGTAATTATAGTTGTCATATAATATGAAAGACGACACTAATATAGGAAATTGATTCAAGGACAAAATACTGAATGGAGACAAACATAATTTAGGATTAAATAAATGGCAAGTGAAGTAACAGGGTGAAACGAAGTAGAGTCAAGTATTATAAATAGGATTAATTATTAATATCTATCAGAATATACTTGATAAATTGTAATTAAATAAAAGCATATTATTTTTTATGGAGACTGATAGGGTCACCTGTATGTTCATTCTAATAAGACTTACTTGATTATATCCCTCACGTAACCCATGCACTCGGGACCAATACCTCCACCAGGGAGCATGGTGACAGCATGACGACCCCCGTACTTGGCTACTGGGATCAGTTTTTGCTTCCTTATCACAGGAGTCTTGTGTTGGAGATCAAAATCCGATAAAGTCGCAGTTGCAGCCACTGAACTGGCGTATGCCGCATTTTTCAACTCTGGTAACAAATTTATCTTCGACAATAATCTCACAGCCATTGTATTTTGCGTTTTAAGCGACTAAATTTTAATTAATTTTCGCAGAGAGTTGGATAACCACAGGAAGAGGAAGACGAGGTGACAGAAAGTGAAAAAATCACGTTAGATGGCGCTTTTATGTCAAAAACTACATCAAATGTCATCAGCTGTCATTATTGTCAGCTGAATTAGATAAGAATTTTATCAATCATAAATTATCACGAATTATATTTATTTATAGCATGTATAATAAAACCAAAGCAATTTAATTGATTATATAAATTTATGTTATAGCCGAGGTAACTTATTTTTAATATTAAACGCATATTTCGAGTTCTAGTGTTTTGTGATATAGCAACATTAATTTGTAGTCACGACTTTTTTCTATACACTGCTCGCGTGAGTTTTGGTGTGGCTGCTTTTCTTTTTCTTCGCCCGAGTCGAGAGCAATGCGACGTGCGGGCGTCCATTTTGCATCGCCATATTGAATTTGGTCGGACATCTTTGGACGCCATGTTTAGTCGGACATATTTTATAAACATTTTCGCGTAAATTTCAAATATTTTTGAGGACTAATTATCAAACTTTTTTTCACTGAAGTGAGTGTCGTTGATTACCGTGAAAATTATAAGGAAAAATTCGGTGCCTACGCAGCAGACCATATTTGTCTCCAGGGGGCCGTGCAGCTTTTGTTATAAGCTAAATAAAGGTAAACTATTTCGGCTGAAAACAATCTTACTTTTTTGACACATTGTAACAAGTGTTTCGAGTTTTCTGTGAAATTACGTATCGGGATGTGTTAAAAAGGTGACGAAATGAAGGTCATAGAGCGAGGGTTTTGTCTTGAGAGTGATTGGCGTGGTCGTTTTATAATTATCTAAAAAATCGTTCCGATGCGTGCCCGGCCGGTCATTTAGTTCGGTCACACCTGCTGAGACGGCCAGCCGTTTTTAAAGCCTCATGCAGACCTTTATGCGGCATAATGCGTTCTATATTCAGCGAAAGAGAACAAAGATCGCTTTTGACGAATAATTACGTATGTATGATGTCTTGAAACTTGATATCGCTACTGTAAACTCGGATATATCCAACGCCCATTTTCTCTTATCATTGAATAACAAACTTGAAACTCTTGTTGTTTGTTTATTCCATACATGTAAGCAAAAAATATGATACTTTTATTGCAAATAAAATATCATTACATTTGTTGTAATGTTTTGTTATCATTGACAAATCTGGCAAAACCAGTCAGAATAACAAGTAAACAAAACGGGATCTTTTCTTTGTAAGGCAGGCAAACATGCTTGTGTGCTGCTATATAAAACTATTTTTAGTTTGCACAACTTTATTTATTCAAAATATTATTATTGTCATTTATTTTGTTGTTTCCTATTTGTAAGTTATTGTAATGTAAAGTATATTTATTGTAAAGAACTCCCAATTGGCATACAATTTAAAACATGGTAACACTGCAAAAGCTGTTCTTAGAAATTATAGTAATTATATATAGTAGTATTATAGTAGTTGAAATAAAATTGAAATGTGCATGTTATTGGAAAACATCTTTGCAACACTCAATCTTAGATTACATAATCATTAATTTTATTACTCCCATTAATTAGTGTACTTCCACTTTCAAACAGGTTTACCAACCATCTGAATTTGTCTGGACTTTAGCCTTCTGTCCAGCGATTCCTATGTGTCACAATATTTAAAAAAATCAAAATGATAAAAAACTAGATAATAAAATATGCTTATATTATAGCTTTTATTTTTTTATTCTACCAATCTTTATAATAATAATAAATAATCAGTCAAAAAATCAACTTAATTTATGACTATCAACAATTCACATGATCAGTTAAAATACAAAATATTATCAACTATACTACTTCGAACAAAAAACTATTATTTCCTATTAAGATTAACAATATCATTTCAGACACAAAAAGGTAATAAATGCAGAAGAAATGTCTACATAATACTCTGTAGTGCATGGGGAAAGAACTAAAAAATCTGGACTTTTTTAAAAATGTCGGGATTTTTTCTTAATTCAGCAAAATTGACCAGAATTTTCAAATTTCGAGTTGTAACTTTACTTTCACCTGCTTACAATTACATACTGTTGTAAATTAAATATATATATATTTAATTTTTATTTACATGAAAGTATCATTGAACATTTAATTATTGTGATCCATCTTTGGGTATTTGACTTTAAACGGCACAACAACATTTAAAGTTTCAGTTATAGATAGTGTTTAAATTTAAATATAAAATAGATACAAATTAACACAAAAATAAAAATCCTGGAAATTAAAACATCAAACATCAGTCACAGCTTTATTGGTTCCGAGATGAAAAAAACTATTTAATCCTTAGTTTCAAATTAGTTTGAATGTATTAAGATGAAAATTGTGAAACCCTTTTAAAAATATTACTTACTACCTACTACTACTTCTACTTATAAACTACCTACTACTACTTCTACTTCTTGAGTTCTGAAACATTCAAATGTAAGTTTCGATTGGCTTTATTAAAAAGGCAAATTGCTGCAGAGAATTTGAACTATGCCTACTGGAAACTCCTTGATCTTAAAACGTTTTTCTGATCACAACAATTTTAATTTATTTAATATTTATTTATGCACAAACACACATACACACACTCACACGCATACACATACACATCTTCACACTAAAATAAGGGTGTCAATAACAATCGACTAATCTACTGCTTTGTTGTTTTGTTTTTGTTAATCTATGTTTTATATTTTTTGATTTATGAAGAATATTTTTGTTATAAAAATAAGGGAGCTGGAGACATCTGAGGTTTACTCCCGTACACCAACAAAGGGATAGGGAGTGGCTGAAAAACAGAACTACATTGGACCATTGTCCTATGTCAGCACAAGCTGAACCACTTCCTTTTGCCCATTCACAAACTTTTTTGTCTTTCTTATTTTTTCAAATTATGTAATTTTTAATCTTTGTGTGTGGCAATAAATAATTCTTATTATTATTATTAATACTTATAAAAACTAAGAAAAAAATAATTTTTAATAAGACCTTTTCCAGTGCGTAATAATACTAGACATAATACTAGACAATACAATGGCATGTTTTTTCAAGGTGCAGTGAAGATTGGTTCAAGATGATGAACCAGGAGATAATGTGTGAGGTGGAGATTGGTACTCACGGGGGCATCGAGATAGACGGGGACGACCAAGTCGGTGTCAAGGTAGAAAGCTTAACCCACAGACCATTAGTGAAAAAGACAATGCAAGTAGGGTATATTTTATTCATAACTATGAATTTAAAAATATAAAAAAGTCGGTATTTTTTAGTTAAAAACTGCATCAAAATCGGTCCATTTGTTTAGGAGCGACGATGCCATTGACATACACAGACACGTCAAACTTATAACATCTCTCTTTTTGCGTCGAGGGGTAAAAATAGGCAAAAAGTGGTGTTTAATTTCCATACAATATATTTCAATACAATCTTCCTTTTTTTTCTTCTCTTTCTTGGCCGGCAACGCATCAGTGATGCCTTTGGTATTGCTGATATCCATGGGCGACGAAAGCCACTTACCATCAGGTGGATCGTCAGCTCGTTTGCCTGCTATTTCCATAAAAAAAATACAATTAATAACTTGCTTTGTCTAGTTTGACTAATGGTCTGTAGTTTAAATTAATACATTGTAATAGTTATGATTAACACGTGATCATTCAGTACTGTCTTGAAGCACCACCGTCGCCCTATTACTTCGTGAAGTTAATTGATAAGGCGTAGACACAGTGGCGTAGCGTGGGCTCCTGCCGCCCGGGGCCGACCGAAAATTTGCCGCCCCCATATTACTTAAAATATTTTTTTATTAATTAAAAATGCACTTTTCTTGTTTTTTTTTTCATAACACAATTTACATTAAAAAAATATAAAATAATAAATTTTAATACATATTTTTTTTTTATTTAAAAATCGAGTGGCTTGCCGCCCTCTCTTCATGTGCCGCCCGGGGCCAGCCCCCCCCCCCCGGCTCCCTCCCCCCCCACGCTACGCCACTGCGTAGACACAAACTCACTCGCAAACTTTCACATTTATAATATATTATAACATGAACTGCTATAGACTTCACCATAAAAATAACGTCTTAAGAATCATTAACAGTGTAATTAAATTTAATTAATATATTTTAATCTTTAGTGTACCTGTAATTTCAGTATGAGGAGATTGAGGCAGGTCAATACGAGGAGTACATCACAGATGATCAATACGAAGAGGTAGAGGAGCAAGTTATTGGGATGCAGCACTTGGAAGAAGGTTAGTGTTTAACTTATTTTAAATCACACGACAGTAAACACTAACTAAAAAGGACATCTCCTTTGCTAAACTGGTGACCCCGACGTTATCACATCCCTTATGAGCACTGATAGCGGCAGCTGGGCCGTATGTTGTAAGTATTGTAAGCATTAAGCTCGTCATTTGTACCGTAATATTTTTTACTGTGGTCAATAAAGGTTAAATAAATAGATATATGCAAGTCGCAGGTCGGCGTGACGTCAGTGTGATTTGCATAGCGGTCACCCATCCAATTACTGATCGTCGAAGTTAATTCATTTGATCAATCATTTAATGATTGACACCTTCACGCTTTCCGCTGTGGCTGGTACTTACTACCTTATAATTTGATGAAAATATGTTTAGTATTGTGCCAGCTGATAGATAGTAATCGTTAAAAAAATGGCTACTAATGTTTGTCTACTAATTTTGTTTTAATGGATCTTTATTTTATGACCATGATATAACGAATAAATGTGGGTATAAACATCGGTAATTTTATCGCTCCAGGTGAACCCAATCTCAGGTAGAGAATTTGTTAGTCCAAAGAACGGTAGGGTATGGTTTAAAATTTAATTAACAATTTCCCATCTACTCTTGAGTATTAAGTCTTCTCTGCTCGTTGTACCTGAACAATACATAATGTAACATAATACCATCTCCCTTCCCCAGCCATCCAATGATATTTAAAAATATAGATCCGTTATGGCTTTACAAATCAACCAAAAAAAATCTGTTTCGAAAAGAGCTACAACACACACACGTTTATCTTTTGTTTCACTACATCAATCACATTGGTATAATACACGAAGGCATTTTAACGCTGTATGTCAAATGTCAAGCAAGTGCTTGACAACAACAAAAGCGTGCGTATCGTCTTGTATTGACAAAGCGACTACGCGCAGAACGGTCAATTGCCTGTTCTTACGCTCTTCATCGTCGGCGCGCTAGTGACATATCTACCTCTTTTTATATTATAATATCATTGCAGCCATTACATAAATATTTGTCCTTATTGGGAATCAAACTTGCCATTGCCAATTGCCAACCATTTGCCACGATGCTTCACCAAACAGCGTGGCGGGGCGTGATAATTCACGTCGCATGTTGATCGCGTGTTCTTGGCGTGAATTACTACGACAATAACAGCCACGCCAAGCTTAGCGTGGTTTGTTCTGTGTGACGACCGTTCTAAAAACTTACTATGTTAGTGAGCCACCCATGACTTCGCCTCTTACGACGTGGGATTGTAGTCATGCATTAACTCATCAGAGTTAGGATAGCAAAAAGATATTAAGGAATCGCTTGCGACCGCCACGCTCTCTGTATGACCCGGCCTTTAACGGTTAGGGTAAATACAGCCTTTTGTAAATACAACATTTTGTAATATCAAACATTCCGAAACGGATTTGTATGATGCCCTGCTTACCTAACTCTTTTTCCGACTGTACCCTATAGTTGCAAGGTTTACTAGTGAAGTAGGAATTATAATAATGATTGTAGTGATCCTTCCAGACTACACGATGGCGGTGGGCAGCGAGGAGGTGGTGCTGCCGGGCGTGGCGCCCGAGGAGCTTCGCCCCGCGGAGGTGGCCTACGAGACACACTACGCGCCGCTACCACCCAGTACTAGCAGGTGCGTTGGTAGTGCGATGTTTATGTTGATTTATTATTTGTGGAGATTTATACTTCTTTATTGGTAACCCCCGATGTAAAAAGAGGGGTGTTATAAGTTTAACGTTTGTCTCTTTCTGTGGCATCGTAGCTAAACGAATGGATCGATTATGATGCGGTTTTTTTAGTTTGAAATCTAGCGAGATGGTTCTTAGCTATGTTTAGTGTACACTATGTACAGTGTTTTGAAATTGAATTGAAACTATACATATATTTGTGTTGTTTTATTTAAACACGTTACTTATGCTGAGCGATATTTTCGCTGCGTTCCAGAAGGGGTCGCGGTCGGCCGCGAGTCAACGCTAACACCAACGCCAACAACATTCATCATTTGATGCCCATCGGTAAGTTATCCTACTTATCATGTTTATTTGTATAAACTATTAAATTAAAAAAAGAATGGACTTGGAGAACCAGCTCTTAGCTATTAAAATGTATTATGATAACACGCTAAATGAATAAATAAATATATTTGTTGGTCCCTCGAGCTAAAAAATATATGGCTCGAAGGACCAAGTTTTGAAGGTTATATTCTTATTGCATGACCTATAACCATCTTGTTAAAATGTCTACCTCTTCATTAACATTATTATTATCTATCCAGGTGAAGTCCCAATGGGTCTAATGGAGGGCGTGAACTCTGGGCGCGGCGCCGCCAGACGCTGGGAGCAGAAACAGGTGCAGATCAAGACCATGGAGGGAGAGTTCTCTGTCACCATGTGGGCAACGGGGGAAGATGATGGTAGGTGATGAATAGATAGATTATTACAAATGTCAACCATATTTTTATATATTTTTGTCTGTGTGTTTGTTACGGCTAATCTCAGGAACGGCTTAACACATTTAGATGCGGTTTTAACTGATGTGTTGTAGTAATCTTTGATTAATATTTAATGTTTTTGTTTTATTTCAATTGGTTCACTAATAAAAAAGTTATGTCAAATTATAGATCATCCGTACATTTACTCAAGTATGGGTACCGAAAGGTTTACCGAAGCGAAACAAGAGCTTTTACTATCAACCTTATTTCAGATGACGGATCGAACCCTGACCCCGATCCAGACTACACGGAGTACATGACAGGCAAGAAGAATGTCCTGGGCAATGACAACATGCCAGGTAATCTTGATCCTTGCATCCCGGCTGTGCGTGACACTGCCAACAAATTGTTTTTGGCTTGAGAGCTGGTTCTTTCTTTTTCTCCTCTCTTTCCTGGCCAGTATCAGTGATGCCTTTGGTGTTGCTGATGTCCATGGGCGACGATAGCCACTTACCATCAGGTGGATCGTCAGCTTGTTTGCTGGATATTTCCATAAAAAAGTGCAAGATTGTCATCCATCTTATAGAAGTCTACTCTTAGACATAGGCATCCAACCGTCCTAGACCCTCGGAATCCAAGCTTTGAAATATTTTATTCTGGTCAGACTTATTTATTTATTTATTTATTTATTCTTTATTGAACCTTACACAAGTAATGGAACAAAAGGCGGACTTAATGCTAAAAGCATTCTCTGCCAGTCAACCTTAACTGAACTTACTTACCAAACTTCTTACCGAAGCCTGATTCTATACAAGATATTTTGTTCGAAAGCCCTGACGTGACCTACCCATTATAATGTCAGCAGTAATTAATGATTGAAGCAAGAAGTTATCCTACTATCGTATAAATGTGTAAGGTTACTCTTTAACGCAAAAACTACTGATAAGATTTTCATGAAATTTAGCATAGGGGCCATCCATAAATGACGTCACACTAATCTCATGACTTTTGACCCCTCCCCCCTACTTGTCACAGCTGGTCACATTTGTGAGACCTTCCCCCCAGTGTGACGTCACATATTAGAAATTATTAAATTAAAACAGCAGCTCCGAATTTCCGAAATAAGTTTTATTTCCTTTAATTGTTTTTTAATATTTACCCACACATACCAATTATTCGATTTTGAAATGTGACGTCACGAAAGGGCTTCCAACATTTTTGTATGGAGCCTGGCATACCTACAAGTCCGCCATTTTGAAAAAACCTCGATTCGGCGGCCAGTGATGAAACATGTGTCAATCGATAGACTAAATGATTATGATCAAAAAGTATTCAGTGATGAAATGTCGTAAGTGGTATACTTTCTGAGATATTTGAGTTCAAAACCATAGAAAAATAAAGTAAAAAACTTTGTTTCGGCGGATATTGATAAAACAAGTGTTAATCGATAGACTAAGTGATTACTATCAAAAAGTACTCAGTGATAAAATATCGTAAGTGATATGATTTCTGAGATATTTGAGTTCAAACCCGTATAAAAATAAAATATTTATAGTTAATTATTTTTATTTTTATTATACATATTATATTATATATTAAGTAAATAAATAATTCGTCCAAAACACTACCTCAGTGCCTGAAGTCGAAGGTGTTCGAGCAGTGTGTGTTGCCAGTGATGACCTACGGATCCGAGACGTGGTGCTTTACTATTGGCCTGATCCACAAGCTCAGAGTTGCGCAGCGGGCTATGGAGAGGGCTATGCTCGGTATTTCAACGAACAAGGGTAACCGACATAGCTCAAAGAATTAACCGGCTGACTTGGCAATGGGCTGGCCACATAGTACGAAGGACCGGTAACCGTTGGGGAAGAAAGGTCCTCGAATGGCGCCCACGTCTCGGAAAAAGGAGCATAGGACGACCCCGACCAGGTGGACTGACGACCTGAAGAAGACAGCGGGCATCCGCTGGATTCAGAAGGCTCAGGACCGGTCAGAGTGGCGCAAGTTAGGGGAGGCCTATGTCCAGCAGTGGACCTCTAAGGGCTGATGGATGATGGATGATATAACATCTGGTTGAAGACCACGGGCGACAACATTCTAATTGCTTCAGGTAGTGCTGCCGGACTTCTTGAAGGAGCTTTTGGTAGTCTATGATTTTTTGATGTCTACAAGCAAGGAGTTCCAGAACAGTATGAACTGTATTGTGAAGGAATTCCCGAAATAAGCAGTGATATGAGTTTCCTTTAAATAAACAGGAGAAGACACATTATTCAAAATAGCATAAAATGTTGAGAGAATTCTGAAGTTTCGCCTGTATCGAATGGG
Source organism: Thymelicus acteon (assembly GCA_951805285.1). Taxonomy (NCBI): domain Eukaryota; kingdom Metazoa; phylum Arthropoda; class Insecta; order Lepidoptera; family Hesperiidae; genus Thymelicus; species Thymelicus acteon. The sequence goes on from OX638230.1 coordinate 2,753,978, forward strand.
TAGCCATTTAAGTTAGGAATGGAACTGGGAAATGTGGTCATACTTACGTAAGCCGAAGATATATCTAATACAGTTATTAAGAAGGCGCTCCAATGTATTCAGAAGTACCTCTGACAAATCTGTACAACACATAGCATAATCAAGGTGAGGGATGACCAGTGTTTATGGCGTATTTACGGTTAAGTGTTTATGGCGATACAGCAATTGAAGTGTACCGGTCACTTTTTTCCTTACCTCAGTTACGTTATGTATTATAAAAATTAAACAAATTCGTGAAACAAACAACTTAAGGGTAGAGATAAAATCGCGGGATGGTACTGCTCATGCATAGTGGGAAAAAGAACCTTGTCCTGTTGTTCCCATATAATGTGTGTTATATGGTTCTTGGCATGGGCTTGACATCAGGAAACATTGCCTTTATCACCAGCGGAATTTTTAGATTCAGTGATTGTGAGACATGATATAGAAAACTAAGCCAATAATGAATTTTAACTTTTGGTTTAGAGTAATTGCCAAAGCTGTAGCCGCTGGTGGCAAATAAATTATTTATAAAACAACCTAGTAGTTTGCTTTTGCTTTGCTTCTTTTTTAAATTCAAACCTACCCGTTATTAATGAATCAAGTACCTATGCAGCGCATACACATATGGCATAATATACTTATTTTTCATTATTGACCCAATAAATTCAAAATAAGTAAATGATCATTTTTAATGCATTATTTTTGTACGGTTTTGAACTCAAATATCTCAGGAAGTATATCACTTACAACATTTCATCACTGAATACTTTTTAATCGTAATCATTTAGCCTATCGATTGACATATGTTTCATCAATGTCCGCCGTGGCGAAGTTTTTTTGCTTTATATTTCTACGGTTTTGAACTCAAATATCTCAGAAATTGTATCACTTACAACATTTTATCACTGAATACTTTTTAATCGTAATTATTTAGCCTATCGAATGACATATGATTTATTAATGTCCGCTGAAACGAAGTTTTTTGCTTTATTTTTCTACAGTTTTGAACTCACTTATCTCAGAAAGTATATCACTTACGACATTTCATCACTGAATACTTTTTGATCATAATCATTTAGTCTATCGATTGACACATGTTTCATCGCTGGCCGCCGAATCGAGGTTTTTTCAAAATGGCGGACTTGTAGGTGTGCCAATTAGGTTCGATGCCCTTTAGGACCCCTTGTCACACAATGTCACACTACATCGACCCACTCCCCCCACCCCCCTAACGTGTGACGTAATTTATGGATGGCCCCATACTAGTAGACCATGACCTTCAGTATAGAGGTAGTTTTATCCCGCAAAACGCAGGCAACGCCGCGGGCAGATCTAGTATACAACATTTGAGATGGAAAGCTGCGAATGTTGAGTCTAGTATAACTAAAGACTAAATGTACAAATGAATTGTTAACTGTTACACATTTTCAGGTTTAGATCTATCCGACCCGAAGCAGCTGGCGGAGTTCGCGCGCCCCGGACACAAGATCCGGCTAAAGAAACCCTCGCCAGAGTCCTCCGATAGAACTATAGGTAATTATTTATTATACGTACAGCGAAGGATTGGAATAAATTGCCCGCGTCGGTGTTTCCGCTCGATTATAATGTAAGTGTCTTCAAGGGAAGAGTGAATAGGCTTTTACTAAGTTAATGCGTTTTACCACCCATGACTACATCACCACTTACCATCAGGTGGGATAGTAGTCAAGCATTAACTTATAAGATTTAGGATTGTTTTATATTGAAACAAAAAAAACCTGTTTGTACTACTTAAGTACACATAATTAAGAAGTTATACTTACCTTTTACTTATAAGTACCTCTCGCTCGCACCCACGACCCGGCGCGCGCTAACAATCCAAAGCAACTTCAGCGAATGCTGTGCGCCTAGTATCACGCACCTTCATCATGTCGCTTTTTTGCTGTCGCATCGTAAAAATTCTACTCTCATAATTTTTTTCAAGGGTCCCATAAGAGGTATAACTTCAAAAAAATGAAAACTTACTCTGTTACTTAATCTGTTACTTATTTATGCCATAAAAATAGGTTATTAACAAAAAATCAAGAATTAAGTCGAAATTCGATCGTAATTTTATATTAATATGTTTTAACATAAACTCTGCATAAATTTTACCTTTGCACTTTTTGTGTAAATTAAGTATACCATATCTCAGGCTCCTAAGTGCATGAACTATCCTTTAAAAGGAGCAGGAAGTTTTGCCCTTCACATATAAATCTATATATTATATAAAAGAAAGTCGTGTTTGTTACACTATTTATAACTCAAGAACGGCTGAACCGATTTGGCTGAAAATTGGTGGGGAGGTAGCTTAGAATCAGGAGACGAACATAGGATACTTTTTATCCCGGAAAATAGACCTGTTCCTGTGGGATAAGGTAAATTTTTGTTATATGTAGTTGATAGATTAGTTATTTATACAGATATAAAATAAAGCTCGGGGATGGATATAGGATACTTTTTATCCCGGAAAATAGACCTGTTCCTGCGGGATAAGATAAAATTTTGTTATGTGTAGTTGATAGATAGCTATTAGTTATTATTATTAGCGTCTTTTATGACTCCTTTTTTTACTTGGGAGCGGGAGCGGGAGCGGGAGCGTGAGAGGGAGAGGGAGAGGGAGAGGGCGGAGCACACAGAAACTGTAACGGCTAAAAACGGCTGTACCGATTTTAATGATTTCTGATTTGTTACATTCTTAGGCGATACGAAGTTCGTCGGGTCAGCTAGTACTTTATTAAATATGAATCGAACTAAAATAATTATAATTTTATTCGCAGCGTGTCCACACAAAGGCTGTACGAAAATGTTTAGAGACAACTCGGCAATGAGGAAGCATTTACACACACACGGGCCCAGAGTTCATGTGTGTGCGGAGTGTGGTATGTTCAATGTTCATTTATAATCTCATCATACTTCCTTATTTAACAAAGATATTTACACTATAAATATGTTATGTTCATACATTGCGAGGTTCAGTTTTGGATACAACTTTAGACTCAATAGCTCAAAGGACGCTGTCTAATTTCATAAAGAAATCGCTACACCTGACTAAATTCGACTGTCTTAATTTCAGCGCCCTCTTGACATATCTACCTCTTTTTATATATACAATATCATGTAATTTAAGCATATGTACATTTTAATACTAAATGCTACTAGAAGGCATATGTATTAGCACAATGAAAATAATATGATTAAACGATATTCAATTAACACATTTTACGCATTAACGCAATGGTAATTGGATCGAGTTATGCATGATACATTGAATTAATTAGTGCTGTTAATGAATGGTATGGTAAATACGCACCATATTGAGTAAAATCAACATTTGACTTAACTCTCTTTGTTCAACTTTACAGGAAAGGCATTTGTGGAGAGTTCCAAGTTAAAACGACACCAGCTCGTACACACGGGGGAGAAACCGTTTCAGTGCACGTTTGAGGGATGCGGCAAGAGGTTTTCATTGGACTTTAATTTAAGGTAAATCTCCTTTTTCGTTATTGTTCAATGCTCATGTTTTTACTTTTTTTTTAATGGAAATAGCCAGCAAACGGGCTGACAATCCACCTGATGGTAAGTGGTTATCGTCACCCATGAACATCAGCAACACCAAAGGCATCACTGATGCGTTGCCGGCCATGAAAAGAAGAAAAAGAAAGAAAGAACTGGCTCTCTAACCCCCAGCCGGAACACGACGACATTTTACTTTGATATAAAAAGGCTTTTGCACTGTTAGCACAAACAATATTTAAAATTATATCTTCAAGGAAAAATGAACAGACTTTTATTAAGTGTGCTCATCGTCATAGTCAAAAAACTGTACCCAACATCAGTATCTGCTCATAGTGTAAAATACTATCAATCTACAAACAACATTTTCTTTCTTTCTTCTCCTGCTCTATTTCTTGCCGGTAACGCATATGTGTTTTGGTGTTGAAGTCCATGGGCGACGATTACAACTTACCATCAGGTGGATCGTCAGCACATTTGCTGGCTGTTTACATAATAATAAAAATAATAATAATATGACGACCAGTGCGGCGCAATGGTTACCGTGCCGAATCGCCGCACCGAAAGTCCTGGGTTCGATTCCCGGCGAGGCGGAAATTTGAATGATGAGTTTGAATCTCTGTTCTCGGTCTGGGTGTGAATGTCATTGTCTAGTGTGTTGTCCATGGCACCCACGACACATGGAATCCTAGTGTGGGGCTATGAGTGTGAAGCATTATTTATTTATTTATTTATTTATAAACTCCCAATGTTTCAGAACACACGTGAGGATCCATACGGGCGACCGGCCGTACGTCTGTCCGTTCGACGGCTGCAACAAGAAGTTCGCGCAGAGCACCAACCTCAAGTCACACATACTGACGCACGCCAAGGCCAAGTATGTACAGAGTTCTGGGTAATATAATGACAAGGACGCCTGGAAATAGCTGTACCGCTTGTAGTCCCGCGTAGGTTAAAGTATTCTGTAATACCTCTGCTAATCTTAAAAGATTTGCTGTGCTGAGGAGTTTCTTCCGGCATTGCTTTTCCTCCATACAAAGCACCTTTCCGAAATGACGGTGGATTAAAAAAAAACCCTTGAGTGTATCAGTGATACCTTCATTATCATGTTAAGATCACTATTGTGATCTTGTGACCGGGTCTGTTACAACGGGTAATAGACTTAATTGAACTAGAACTGAGTATAGCCTTATTGGATGTAAAATAAATGATGAAAGGGTATGAGTGTGATAAGATAACTCCACCCCTGTGTTGATGATTGCATGGGCCCAAAAATTGAACATTAGGGACAGCTGGGTCAATGAATCATAAGTCATGTAATTTTTTCCTGACCAGTAATAAAAACAGGTTGTCTATTGAGTTATAAGATCGTCATGCGTTTATATATTTTTTTATAAATTATATTATAAAATTATATTTTTATATTAAATTATAGTCATATTTGTGAGTATCATATGCAGGGGCGGCTGTACTTTAAGTGCACTCGTGCGCCGAACTGCCAAATTTTAATATGTTTAGAAAAATAAAACAAAAAATGTTTAATAGTGTTTGATTAACGATCTATTCAATATTAAGGAAATTATGATGAACCAATTTAAGCTCTTTGTTAAAGTATTAAGACTCATTATCGCGAAAATCGCTGTAAAATGGTTCACGGTGCGCTAGCCAAAGCGCACGGCGAATGCTCATACAACTTCTATGAGATGCAACCTAAAACGCCTGGCGCGTGAGACAGAGCTAGTTCAATAGAAAATGTACGGCGAAATAAGACGTTTTCGAGCGCCGCACGAGAGAACCGAAGATTACCGAGCGGAACGAAGTTTGACGAAATTCGCGCGCGCTACGCCCGCCGCTATACTGGCTAAAAGGAGTTGCGTTTGTTTACATTCTGCAAGGATTTTCACTATTATAATATTATATATACCTAGTTACTGAATTGTGGGACATTGTGTGTAAGTAAATAGCTGTGAAAATGAGTATTAACTTTAACATTTTGGAAGCAATAACAAAACTTTTCAACAAAAATTGGAATTAAAATCGACAGGATTATTTTTCAAACACTCATCTATTTATTTTTCAAACTCATTTAAGGACACTTTTAAGACGAATATAACGATACAAATCCATCCAGCCGTTTAGAAGGTCTACGCGCGAAAATCAGAACCGTTCTTTGGTAGTCATTAAAAATAAAAATACGCTGATACAGTGCACCACCACTTCTAGGATCCACCAGCCGCCACTGATCATATGTGTGACATGGCTTAATTAGGCCATGATTTATATTATTTCATGTGGCCTGACTGACCTTTATCAAGATATATCTTTATCATTATAACTATTTTCGTCATATTTCAGATCAAGAAACTCCTTATCACGCAATGGAGGTGGAAACTACGAGTCTGCGAGAACTACACCACAATTTGTTCAATTAGAAGTGTCTCCGGATGACTCCAATCCACAGTTAATCTTCTACACACATGAATGAGAATAGAGGAATCAATGTGTGAACATTGTGATAAACTATGTAATGATCAAAAGTGATTAGAAAACTTGTTTATATAGGGATAAGTGAAGTGATATGATGGAATGAGGTCTTTAAAGTCAGTGATTAAAAACTTGTATATGGACTGTGAATAATGTAATAATGTTAGTTATGAAATGTTTTTATTATCTGATCGGTTACGATTATTGTGAATTATGGTGCAAAAATTGTGACGAGTCGATTGTTTTAGAAGCTAGTGAATTGATTGTGAAGCTTGGTGAAACTGATGGTACTCGTATATGGGCAGTGATTTAAGGAATATTTTGATACAAATGCTGTTGAGTTATATGGCAAGATGATCGGTATCACAATGTGTGATAAAAGGGAAGCTTGTTAAGACTTATAGAAGAATATTGTGAGTATATACGTAGATAGTTATTTTCTTATGAACATTTGGGGTTATATGAATGGAATTAGGAAAATTTTGTTGCCAATATAATTGTTGAAACTCTTATAATGAAATAATACTGGCCGTTATTTCATTAACTTTATAAAACAACTAATGCTATTGAAAAAATAATGTGAGTTAATCCATGATCCATTAAACAACATAGAATCAAAAATATTGCAGAATATTATTCATAATATTTTGTGTGTTTAAATATTTGTGCACTCTAAAAGCCAAATATTTGATGAATATCTGTTAACTATGCAAATATAGTGTAACTTTAGAAATATCATACATATCAAACAACTTTTACAAATAACAGTTACATTGTAACATTCATCTTGTAAGTAATATTTATTTATATTTCATAGCTGTGTTTTGTAACAAAAAAAAAACAAATTCTTATTGTTATAAAGCTTTATATGGGTTTCATAAAAATCATTTATGACATATTAAAAGGCAGTCCCGATAATAAACTGGAGGCCACATTGTTGCTTGACTTGCTGTGACAACATATTTTATTACAGGCTAAATAGCCATTGTAGCTATCAAAATACCGATCTCCAACTTTTTAAATTATCCCATTTAAAAGTATAATATAATAACAGAAGAGTCAGTGGCGGTACAGCCATACAAGCCAAAAAGCGCAGCTTACTATCATTGCTTTACTGTCATCACTCTGCAGCTGTTAACTCATATTATTTGTTAGTAAATAAATGTTATGGAATGGAGTGTTCTGTGTTGTCAGGCCAAAGACCTTGAGATCCTCTGGGTTGTACGACACAACTGGGCTTGCCTTATTCTGAAGGCCTAGGCACTCCACTCTGAAGGTTATTATTGGCTGGCTATGGAGTTGATCACAAAACCCAGGTTAACCTAACCTATATGAGAAGAGATCTGTGACCTGTAGTGGGCCATTAATGTGTTGTAGTCATTGGCTGATGAAATATAGTTTGATGAAAACTTATATTTATATTTTCTTTATTCATTATTGCAGTTTTCAAGTTAATATATTAAGTTTTAAAAAATAAGACTAATAAAAGTGACATTCTGCTGAATATATGCCCCGTGCTGCCTTGGCCTAATATCTTTGCTAATAGGCCAATATAAATAACCCTTGATAATGTGCAATAATGATATTGGCCAATCTTTTCAAAGTCGGGGCTGCCTTTACTAAGCCTCTTGTGAAATGGACAATAAATTTATATGTTGCTTTATCTATCAATTATTAGGAGTACTGTTAAGTACATAAAATAATTAAAAAATATTATTGAAATTCCACCAAATATTACAAAGCAATGATTGCAGTGCACAACATGGTAAATTAAAATAATATTTATATGTGAAATGTCTTTGTATAAACTTGTTTAAAATAGATGCAAAAACCTCTCCTGAAAAAAAACGAATTATAAAAAGTTGTTTAGTTATTCCTAAGTAATTTTCTTTACTCTTGGATTTGTATGATTTTTTAATTATGCTAAAATTATATGGTAGATTATATAGTTGAGCAGCACTATGTATCACTGTACTAACCTATGTTAGTCTAGTCACTAAATGATTTCTGGAGTACCTACAGAACTAAACATTATAATGCACAATTTATGTTCACTTTAGTACTGTACCTTAGACATAACTAAATACTTACATTTGTTTTTAAGAAAGCTAACGATGAAGTCAATGGGTGTGGAATGTGGATGGAAGAATGGTTTTGATCAGGATAACTTACCACTTAAAATTACCATGAGTATTAGATCTCACATGGTAATACGTTTTGATAGTTTGCTGTGCTTAAAATTCAGCTGGGATTGACCATCCAACTATTTTTTGTTAATTTACTGTATGTCTGTGCTCCATTTATATGTACAACGATTTAAGAAAAAACTAAATAGTTTGTTATCAATGTTATCATTGAGAAGTGTAAGGAAGACATGGAATTACACATTTGATTCTTCACAGCCTTCAAAGTATTGTTTATTTCTAAAGGTCGATGCATACGTAACGTGGACGGGACGGGACGGGACGTGAAGTTCTGGAAACATTGGAATCATTGTTTCATAGAAAATGTAAACTATAACGCATACGCCAAGGAGGCACACACGGGACGGGAACGGGGCCCACACGTATATTTATGTCCCGTCCCCATCCGGTCCACGTTACGTATGCATCAACCTTAATACTCGATCTTTTTATAACTAATAGAAGGACATCGTACAAAATTTCAACAGAAGTTTTTTTTACATTAAGGAGCTCCACGCGCCGAGCGCGATGCGGTTACAGTAAATACACCGCGTCCAGTGTGCATTACTCCCTTCGTTTCGATATGCAATATTTTTATTATGGACTTAGAGAAAAATAAGTTTGCTATATTCATATCTTATTCCAAATCAAGGTGAAAGTGCAATAAACATCCATAGTACTTACACATTTATAATATTTAGTTTATTTACATATTACATATTTTCAAAAAATCATAACATGTGTCAGTATTCAGTGTGCAGAGCTCCTTAGAATAATATTTAATATAAATATGGCTGTAGTTTTATTCATGTAAAATCAAAATGCGCATTAACTGCCTGAAATTTACGCTTGACTGTTAGACTGGCAACACCATATCACTGGTCAGAATTGTGCAATTTTACGGTAATTCAAGTTTACAAATATGTCAGCTCTTATTCTTATAAGACAATGTAATGAATCAAAAGAACAATATGTAAGAAAATATTATGTTGATTATAAACTCTTAAATCTTATAATCATTATGCCGTCAGCTAATTGCCTTGTATGATTCTGACAGTGTTGCCCCATTGTACATTTTGTACTATAAATATGCCAAAAATAAGATGTTTGTAAAATAGATAGATTTATTATAAATAATATTTTTTAATTAAGAAACGGAGAGTATGAGTGATTTGTTTTTCTGTGAAATGGTAATTTATGTTATAAATGTGTGATACAACTTATATTATGCAAATTCGTAGCTTTGTGAAATGTACTACTAATTGATCAATTTTATATGACCAAGAAACAATTTGTGTCAATATTATTAATATATAAAATCATCGCCTTTATTTAGCATAAAGAAATTTTATTATTTTTAAAATTGATGTGTTGATTATATTTAAAATCTAGTGTTTGTGGTTATTTAAGCTGTTTTAACATTTATACGATACTTCAACAAAAATATTTTTTTGTAAGGCTGGTATCTATCTACATTTCACAATTGAAAACAAACAAAATAACTTCATCTCAATGAGTAAGCAGTAGAAGGCAGAAAATAACTTTTAATCTAAACAGGTGAAATAAGCTCGTTGACTGACTATTCATTATGTAGAAATTACTTTTCTTGTATTCGTGAATCTGGTCTCTCGAATATTCATAACTTATGACAAACCAAATAATTATATGGAGTGAGATAGATACCATTTACCATTTTGCATCTGTCTCTATTAGTACAGGATCCATATTGCACCCATCTGCTTATCGGATAAAAGTTGTTTTATATCAAATATCATATGTAAAGAAAAGTATCGCGAATGGATTGCCAAAAAAAGAAGATATCTATATTTTCTTTCCATAATTGTATATAAGTTATTATAGTAAATTAATACATTTTTTGCTTTAAGCGGTATCCATCTTACTCCATATGTGAGGACTACACTCCACTCTACCACTACTGGACAGCAGATAATGTGAGTTGTGACATACAGTTAGCATAAAAATGTTTCTTTCGTTGTGTGCAGTAAAGGTCGATGTATACGTAACGTGGACAGGACGGGGACGTGGACGGGACATAACTAAACGTGCGTGCCCCGTTCCCGTCCCGTCCGTGCCTCCGTGGCGTATGCGCTATCGTTTACATTTTCTATGAAACGATATTTCCAAAACTTCACGTCCCGTCCCGTCCACGTTACGTATGCATCGACCTTAAGTTTTATTTGTTTACAAGTTCAATAAGGCCATGTATAATGTTTGTTTAATTTGGTGTGTATGACTGATGTACATAGGTAAATTTTAATTTCTCAAGGTCCAAGGTAACATATTGCTGTATTTGAAAGTCATACATTTTTTTACAATATTCTTTCAGTCAAATTTTTTAGAGCTTTCATCTGAATTCATTATTTGTGAACTTTCAAATACTGCAGTATGGTGATTGTTTGATGGAAGGGAAGCAATCAAAATAAATTGTAAATATTTATATACAAATGTTTTTTATTTCAACTAAACTGATGTAGGAAACAGGTTATTTACCATCCGGTCGCTCGTCTGTTCATTTTGCCGGCTATTAGGGCGATAGGAAATAGAGTCCAAGATACAAAGTTTTTTTTTACATTAATAACACTTAATCATTTTAATTATATACTTAGTACATATAAAATCATCAATAAATAAATAATATAAAAATTTTACCTTCCAATAAAATTGTTATTATGTTTCCATAGACGTCCGAAGTCCATTATGAGAGAGTACATCGTTTCCGTCCCGCTTTTTCCGCTAGATGGTGCTGTTTTCTATACTTTACCTGCGCCACAAGCGCCCTCTATCTAATTAGTGATCTAAATTTGAAATCTAAATTCAAATTACATTCGACAAGCCACGATATTATTTTGTCATTGTTCAGCTCATAATGAGAAATGGCTGAGAGGAACACCAGGAAGACATTGTTTGGACTTCGGACCTCTATGGAAACATAATAACAATTTTATTGGAAGGTAAAATTTTTATATTATGTGTTCCGATCGACGTCCGAAGTCCATTATGAGAGAATTGTTTGGTATCTCCTGGTGGCTTGAATTAAAACGCAACAAGGTGAAGACTCAATTAATTTAATACGTTTTAGTAGCATATAACAAACGTCTGAAAGATCTAAATGAACTGAATTAATAATCAACTCAGTGTAACAATAACAGTAAATGAAAACAAATAGTAGTAAATCAACGCTAGCAATAAATGCATAAAACTTAAAAGCGTTTATTACAATAATAAGGGCGCCTACAAGAGAATTAACAAACTGAAAAATATACTGCAAGGGATTTTTGTTTTGTTCTGACTGGATTGATTTATTTGTCTATGATAAAACTTTCTGAAAGTTGTTTCATGTTGCCAATTCGTTTTGGTCAAAATATCATTAACGGGTTAATTTTCTATCCCCTTTTAAGGAAGTTACTGCTGACCTAAAGCTACCAGGTGAAGCCTGTATGCCAGCTTCTACTAGAACTCGCTTAACCCAACCTCCAATAATTGTTGGAGTAGCTGCTCTGACATTCCCTCTTGTTACAATGAAGAGGTTAGATATATGTTTCCGATAGCCTTTAGACAGGCTAATAAGGGACCTAAGCCAAAAAAATGTGGATCAACATTTCTATCAGGAGATCTATGTAATACCCAACTAGATTGTTGATTAGATGATGAATCAGTCTTGGAACCGAACGCGGGATGTAAGGTCTATCACCATTATCTATGAAGTGACTCGGATCACAATGTAAAAGTGACAGGTCATGGACCCTACGACTTGAACACAGCAGTAGCAAAGTCGCGGTACGTCTGGAAACTTCATATAAATAGATTAAATCTAGATTAGTATCTCTGAGATGTTTAATGAGGATTCTGGCATCCCATATAGGTGCTTTAGGGGGAACTGGTTTTGCTAAGGCTATTGCTTTTAAGATATACTTGAGATATACAATGGGACTTGACGATATTTTTACGTCACCTGACATTTCACAAATGGATGATATGGTGGACTTACGAACAAGAATCGTGCGATATGCTAGTTTCTCGGATAGGTAGAGAAAGGCTAAGTATCGGTAGGGCTAGGAGAGCTGAAATTTATATTATTGTGTTGACACCATAGTAACCATTTTTTCCATACTGGCATGTATGTAGGTCCGGAAAGTAGACGGTCTCCAGCACGATGACAGAAATTCTTTCTCCTGGATAGACTAGTCATTTGTTATTGTATTCCACCCGAAATAAGCCAGGCTTCCAGGTGCAGGCTGCACACTTGAGCGGGAGGCCGTCCCGTTACAGAGTCTATCAATTTATGCTATAGATTGTGTATTTTCACTGGCCGCGTAAGTGCACGGCTCTTGAGATCGGGACGCCAAAAGGGTTTCGTCCACCTGGGTGCAATTATTATGTACCGTCCTCTGACAGTGTTTAAATGACGCAGCACCCGTGGAATCAGTGCCGGTGGAGGAAAGATCCAAGCTAGATCGCACGTCCAGGACTTGCTGACCGCGTCGTGAAAGCAAGTGTTCGAGTCTAACAAGTCTCTTGTAACATAATTCGAAAACACGTGAGCATTTTTTGAGGCAAAGAGATCTATATCGGGGATTCCCCAAAGGTTGAAGATTCTTTCTGATCTCTCCTTCTTAAAGTGCCATTCTGAGGCGACCTGACCTCGCGAGAGGCTGTCGGCCTCCGTGTTGTATATTCCGGGAAGGTAGTGAGGAATGAGTACAACATCTAAATCGTCCGCCAGATTGAGAAGCTTCTTGGTCATTTCCAATAGGGGTAGAGACCTTGTCCCTCTCTCTCTTTCTTTATATAGAACAAAAACGTCTTGTTGTCGCTCTGAACGATGGCTGTCGAGTTCCTGAGAACAGCAGCCTCCGTTGTTATCGCCGCCATCACTGCAAACATCTCCTTTAGATTGCAATGCCACTCCCTTTGATGATGATTTCATTCTCCATAAATACTTTTGTTGTTCACTATTGCACCCCATCTGAGGTCTGACTAGTGTTGATAAAAGGCTCGAGCCTTCCGAGTCTAGAGCTCATTGAAGGCTCGAGCCCTCTAATAAGGCTCGAGCCTTCGCCTCGAGTCTTACATGAAGGCTCGAGGCGGAGGTTCGAGCTCTAGTCCAGGGCTCGAGTCGAAGCTCGAGCTTTGTCTTCAGGGCTCATTTTGTAACACTGTAATTTCAGGGTCCCCTAACCAAAACGTACTGTGTTTTGACTACAGAACCCTAAATAAGTCTTAACCTTAAAATTTTAAATTAGGGCGCGGTGCGAATTTCAAATTTTTGGAGTTTTCTCCTTAGGTATAGATTTTCATAAATAAGCCCGCAGTATGAAATTTATGGGGAGTAAAATCAAACTTTCTCCGTAGCGTTATGCGTTATGTTTGTAATTCGTAACATAGAATCTAGATGGCGTTGGATGGCTGATCAGTAACAACGCCATCTAATGATAGTAATAATCTTGGTACATCCTATTCTTATGATGTGAAACATCATCATCATCGTCATTCATCGTTGTCATCATTAGTCATCTTCATCATCTCCTTCATCATCATCACCACCATTCAGCATCATCATCACCATTCATCATCATCACAATTCATCATCATCACCATTCATCATCATCATCACCATTCATCATCATCACCATTTATCATCATCACCATTTATCATCATCGCCATTCATCATCATCACCATTCATCATCATCACCATTCATCATCATTGCCATTCGTCGTCATCATCACCAGTCATCATCACCCCCATTCATCATCACCCCCAGTCATCATCACCACCAGTCATCATCATCATCATTATCATCATCATCATCACCACCACTCATCATTATCATCATCACCATTCATCATCATCATCGCCATTCATCATCATCACCATTCATCATCATCACCATTCATCATCATTGCCATTCGTCGTCATCATCACCAGTCATCATCACCCCCATTCATCATCACCCCCAGTCATCATCACCACCAGTCATCATCATCATCATTATCATCATCATCATCACCACCACTCATCATTATCATCATCACCATTCATCATCATCACCACCATTCAATATCATCATCACCATTCATCATCATCACCATTCATCATCATCACCATTCATCATCACCCCCATTCATCATCACCCTCAGTCATCATCACCACCAGTCATCATCATCACCACCACTCATCATTATCATCAGCACCATTCATCATCATCATCACCATTCATCATCATCACCACCATTCATCATCATCACCATTCATCATCATCACCATTCATCATCATCACCAATTATCATCATCACCATTCAACATCATCATCACCATTCATCATCAACACCATTCATCATCATCACCATTCGTCATTATCACCATTCGTCATCATCACCATTCATCATCATCACCATTCATCATCATTGCCATTCGTCGTCATCATCACCAGTCATCATCACCCCTAGTCATCATCATAATCATCATTCGTCATCATCATCATCATTCTTCATCATCATCATCATCATCCATTGTTTGACTGATTTGACGATTGAAAGCTAGATGGCGTTAAACTCTAGGCGTGCGTCGGAACTAACACACATTTTTATTTTATTTTAAAGTAAAAATGTTTGTATGAAACTTTCATAGAACCCAATTTGGTAATACCTATTGAAATGCTAAGTAAATAAAGCTCGAGCTTCGACTCGAGTCTTCAATTGAAGGCTCTTGAGCCTTTAAGGCTCGAACCCTAAAGGCTCGAGCCTTCTAAGGCTCGCGAGCCCTTAGGCCTCGAGCTTTGAAGGCTCAGTAGCTCCGACTCGGAGCTCGAGTCCGGGACTCGGAGCTCATTTTTCTCAACTCTAGGTCTGACGCATCCGTGATGACATAGTTTGCAGGTCGAGCCACTACGTGTATCGGTCTCGTCCGGTTTACATTCTGTAATCACCATTTCAACTCGACTAAAACCTCTTCGGTGAAGTGAAGGCTGTTCAGGGGTTCTCTGCGAAGGCGATTGCAATGACGCTGCAGTGCCCGGCAATGCAACCTTCCCCGATGGGTGATGAAGGTCGCGTAATTGAGACATCCTAAGAGGCGTTGCGCCTGCTTGAGGGTCCAACTGCCGGCAGCGAGTAGGCTCAATAGAAACTGGCGGATTTTGCTCACTTTCTCTGGGGGAAGGGACGCTGTATTGGTAGCGGTGTCCCAGCAGATGCCCAGATATTCTACTGTCCTCGTCGGAGTGGTGACAGATTTTTCCTTTACGCACAATCCTAAACTGGATAGGAACTTTACCGCGATCTTCACGTGAGCTCTGAGAGTAGTCTCGCATTGATGAGCTAATCGATAGTGATATGATAGATAGTTGTCCAGATAAACTATTAAATGAAGACCCTTCGTAGCATCTCGGCGGTCCAGTTTGTGACTGTGGTGAACATTAGGGGCGCAGAGGCCAGGCCAAATGGTAAGCATGTCATCTGTAGGAGACAACCATTGTAACTGATCCGAAGGAAACGTCTGTGTTGAATCGGAATGTGACAATAAGCCTGGCTGAGGTCTAACCTGACCATCCAATCGGTCGGTTGTAGAGATTCCGGCATTCGTTGATAGTAAAATAAATTAAAATGTTTCGGAGTCATGTACTGATTTAAAGCCTTTAGATTAAAAATAGTTCGAGTTTTCCCATTGCTCTTCTTTATTAGAGAAAGTGGGGAAATGAAAGACGGTGTGAGAGGAGTCAGCTCTACCATCTGTTGTTGAAACATCTCTTGTATTGCCGACGTCATGTCTGCGGAAACGGAGATGTGAAACTTTTCTAGAATTTCTAGAGTCGGCATAATTAATGGTGGCGTTTGGTCGAAAGGTATTTGAGCACCCGAAACCATCTTTTAGGAAAGCTTTTGGCGGTTTGTAATGCTTCCATGTGGTTGAGTGAAGGCGCATACAACCGCCTGAAAAGTCGGTGAGTCATTTATGGCGATTTCCCATTTTCCTCCGCTTTTATTGTTTTGCCCCCCTCTCATTTTTTCTGAAAAATTTCGTTTTTTTTTTTTTTTTTTTTAAGCCGAAATTCTCCGTCCCGGATTTGCTTCCGTAGTGGGTTCTTTTGAGCATTGAAAGATTTATTTTGACGAAAAGTATTAGTAGAAGTAGATGGTTCTGGAGAATGTCGAACAGGAGGCAGGAGTCAGCTGTACATCCGCTTTCCCAGACCAATTTATTATGTCCTGTAATGATTGGTTAACAAACTCGTTCTAAGCCAAAAGGGCATTAGATAAGGCCGCAAAACCTCGCTCCATTTGAAACCATCTTAAGGGCGAAAACGGGTCCTCAACCCGCCTAAGTTCTTCATTTACTTTAAGTTCAGCAAAAGCTGGGAAATCAACATACCTTTTAAGAATGACAGCGTAACCCACAAAATTCCATTCGGTTGAATTAAACCACTGCATGGAAACAACTTTAGCAACGCGATCTGGATTAGCAACAGGCATGGTAGGCTCTTTAATGGACACACCCAAATTAGAAATATTTTTCAAATTTGTTCATTTGTGGAGGTTGAAAATTAAATTCATGAGCGAGGGTACATGAAACGTTCGGCGTAACATTGGGTTGGCACTGCGGTATTTCAGATGAAGCAGCATTGTTACGGGAAAAATTCGCCGTTAAAATATTATTAACATGACTCACCAACTGTTGTGATAGTACCTCAAATCCTGTCTAACTCTCCTGTATCCTTTGGATTCCGTACTATCGTACCAGCGGCGGCGTTTCCTCTGCGGCTCGCTGTCGCTTGTAGAACTCGACGAAAAACTTGAAGAACTCCTTTCTCTAGATGTCTCCGTTGGCGCATCCATCACAAACACTCATATAAAACAACACCAACACAAAAAATATTATAACAAATTCAACTTTTTACTTTTCTCTCAAAAGTCAAACTGTAAAAATTTATATTTAGCGGTGAATAGCGCGGTTCGAAAAACAACGCAACAATGACAAAATAATATCGTGGCTTGTCGAATGTAATTTGAATTTAGATTTCAAATTTAGATCACTAATTAGATAGAGGGCGCTTGTGGCGCAGGTAAAGTATAGAAAACAGCACCATCTAGCGGAAAAAGCGGGACGGAAACGATGTACTCTCTCATAATGGACTTCGGACGTCGATCGGAACACATAATAATATAGAGCAATAACTACATGCGATCAATAAATAAATGCGTTAGTAACAAAAATGAATTTATAAACAATAATTAACAAAGGAACTATTATTATATAATTTTTGAAGTTCCAAATTTTGGTAACTCCATCTCCTATATATTAAAAAAATGTTTTCATCATTACGTAGTACAAGATGCTTAAGAACCACCACATAAAGAAGAGCTTGAATGTTAGTTGGATAAAGGATAATCTGAAAAATAAATAATTAACTATTAATGTATTGATAAAATGATAACATCTATGATTTGCACGGAAATCATCACCCATCATTAAAAAAGACCTTTCCGAAGTCTACATCCTTTGATCCAAATCATCACCCGATAGTTCTTTTTTTCTGTTTTTTGCTTTGCCCAAAGGTTGGCTGGTAGAGAATGCTCTTAGCATTAAGCTCGCCTTTTATACCAACTGTATTAGGTATAATAAAGTTTAAATAAATAAAAATGGTTGTCTGTAAAGTCGGTTTACAGACGGTAGTTTAACGTGACAACGTCATGACAAAACATTGATGAAATGATTGCATACTTTTATAGATAAAATTGAATCATTTTGATTAAATTACCATTATTTTGTATAGGAAGAGAGATACATGCGGCACGAATCGAGCGCTTCGGTCGATCGTATATGTATAGCCGATCGTGCCTCTATCGCTTGTTCCGCGCTCTCGCTCGCGGAACGTGACATGACATGACGTCACGGAACGTGGCAGTGAGTCATGCTTTTTCGTGCGTGCACCCGGCTTTCATCGTTTTAATAGACGTTGTCAGTGATGTCACGTCAAAAATAGTTTATAGAACTAGTTACGGCTCATTCATACGAGGACGATTCATGTTTTTTACCGTATCGCAATTTTTCACGATTCGTGTTTTTTTGACGGCGGCAATTATTTTTAAATGGCCGTGTTTACACAAATCTAAATGACCTATAAATGTATGTAAAGCAGTGATAGCCTAGCGGTTAGAGCGTTGGTCTCCCGAACGAAGGAGCCCGAGTTCAAATCCTGGCACACACCTCTAATTTTCAAATATTATGTGCGTATTACAAGTTAATTATCACTTGCTTCGGTGAAGGAAAACATCGTGAGGAAACCTGCACACCAGAGAGTTCTCCATAAAGTTCTCAAAGGTGTGTGAAATCTTACAATCCGCACTTGGCCAGCGTGGTAGACTATGGCCTGTACCCCTCACATTGTGAGAGGAGACCCCGAGCCCAGCAGTGGGACAATTATGGGTTGTTGCTTTGCTTTGCTTTGCTTTTAAATGACCTATCGCTACGTCTTAATTAAGGATGTATCGTCTTTTAAATTTTTTTAAAGTTCGTCAAAAAATACAAATCAAGTGTAAAAATCTATTCGGATATTTTGACTAATCACGAACCGTGTGAACCAGCGCATAATGGCCTAGTCTGGCCGTACCGAGTTTGATAAGGTTGCAAGTTTTCCGTGAAACCTATCTAGCTAGCTTTAAGGGTTTTCTAGTGGTCCTATTATTTTGTCCTACGAGTAGGACCACGAAGATAAATTCTCTCTTTCTTATCGCAACGCATCGGTGATGTTTGTTACAGTGCATCCAAGTTATCTGTGAAATGGCGAAAATTGTAACTAATGCCGCGCTATTCATAAGTTCTTTGTGTTTATTCATTTGACTTTTACTACATCTCAAATTGCGTCCAATGATTAGTCCAATGCGTTCGACAGCGCCCTTCTCCAATATATAGATAAGTTGGTGGCACTGTAGTGATACTAGTGATAATGTCCCCCGGCTGTGAGTACAGTGCTTCCTAATCTTTTTGGCCAGGCTGAAGTTAGGCGCTAGTCGATCATGGCCGTAGCTAGGGGGGGCATTGTGGGGCAATGCCCTACCTTAAAAATACCAAAAACTAAGATAAATTATTATATTTAAATTGTTTATTCATAGTTTGAGATGAAAAGAATGTAGCGATAGGTATCTAAACTTTTCCGAACATACCACAGTTTGTGACATTCATTTCATATTATAATAATTCTTTGTTCTGTGACCTAGAGAGCAGATCAATTATGATTTTTTACTTCTGCCCTACCTGTAACCAATGCTGCCCTACCTCAAATTCGACTCAAGCTACAACCCTGTAGTCGATGCGCAGAACGTAAAATAAAGTATCAGCGGAGGAGCGCGGTTGGACGGGGCATGGACTACGTTCAAGCTCCCCCTCGCGCAGCGCCGCCAACTTCAGCCCGGCCAATAAGTTTGGAGATTACTGTACGATCAATGGTCTCATCTGCCTGTTTGACGACTTTTTACATAAATATAAATACTCACAGTTTCAACACACGTCTAGCTCTAGGCAAAGTGGAGGGAGGATCCTTGCAGCAATATAGCCTGGCGCCTTGCACGTAGTTTGAAAGGTACTCATTTAAATCAAGTTTCTGAAATCCCGAAGAGTTCAATATTACCTAATTGCTAATATTAATATAATTTCAAAAACATATGACCCAGTCTTCTAAACAAACGCTGTACTTATGTGAATTGAAAAAGGAATTGCAGTCGAAAAATTTATATCCGTTTTATTTGGCGAGCGAAACCATCCCAAAACATCAAACAAACTAACGCCATCTCTCATCAATAATTATTACTAGGTAACTTCGTGGACCTACTATGGCCAAATAGGAATAAAGCCAAGTAAAGCTGTGCTTTTTGATAGTTAACCGGTTTCGAGACTGGCAATAGAATTAAAGCACATTTCTTCAGGTAACAGTTCGAGGTATGAAAAAATGTTAAATACAAAAGTTGTAGAGAATTTAATTCTCTCTCTCACAATGTTACATGTGTGTGTGTGTGTGTGTGTGTGTGTGTGTGTCTTACAATGTTGATAATAAATACAAATAGCGTAAAACCCATATTCCCCGTTTACATGCGCGCGCGAGCCACGAGACGATCCGCGAGACGCGCATGTAAATGAGCGGATAGAAAACGAGATATTTGCAAAAATATAAAAAGAACATTGAAGTATAATGTCATAGAACACACAGAGTACTTAATGATAGAACAGTTAACTCGAACAAAATGTGTGTCCTCGCCGCCTCGGGAGGTTCTATTTTCAAAATTGAGCCCCTGCTCTCCTTTCAAAACCGATTGAAGCCGCGCGGCGCCAATTCATTGGAACATACATTGTGTTCGCGGTGTCTGTGTTATACGCTAGTAATAATACTTCAATGAAAAATAATCGATTTTTGTGACCTTTGACCCCTTGATTTTGAAACTTGCGACCATCCAATTATATGTGTATTTTGAGAACAGTTTTAGGATGCCAAAATACAAGTTTTTACGTTGTAATATACTGGGTATGTCGATTTTCCGAGGTCAACTCCTAATTTGACTGGACTATAATGCCTATCATGTAGCATAATGAACTATAATAGGGTTGAGCCGGAACCTTACTTCGTTCGTTAATCAGGATGCACCACTAGTAGGGAAAGTGAGCTTGGACTCAAGGAGGCACCAAGTTAAAAGTCTCTCTTCACCAGTGGCGTAGCTAGTCCTAAGGAGGCCCCATATCAATATTTGTGGGGCCCCCTCAATGTCAGCTGTCAAATATAAAAGGAGTGCCAACTGTAGCGGTCGTAGGCCGCTGGCGAGGTTTTTTTGGGAGTGTTAGTGGGGGCCCCGTGATATGGCCAAATTTAGATTAATTTTACCTCATAATCAGTGAAGAATATGTCTCTCTCCTCCTTCTTAATGCAATTCCGCAAGGCCAAGAAGTAGTCATTTCTGAAGATCCACTGTCCAGTCATGTAATGAGCCAGTAAGTTCAAGCCGTGGTGAAGACGTATTTGGACCTTTATCATGCTGCAAAGCATTGTCTTCTTACATTAAATATATAATATAAAAAATGATGTGTGTATTTACGGGATTACTACAAATCTTTTTCTTTAAATAATAATTTAACGATTCTTCGTTTTTTATATTTTTTACCGATTTCATTAATTATTATTTTGTTTTATGTGTAAGCCAACAAACGCCGACGAGACACCTGATGGACGAAGGTAAGTCAAGTCACAAAGAGTACAAAGTACACTGTGGTTAAGTCAATGCTGCCAATACAGTGGCGTAGCGTTCCGTCGCCCCGGGCGGCACATGAAGAGGGGGCAGCAAACCACTCGACTTTTAAATAAAAAAAATGACATTAAAATTAATTATTTTTATTTAAATTTTAATGTCCCCGAGCGGCACACGAAGAAGGGGCGGCAAACCACTCGATTTTTAAATAATAAAAAAATATAAATTAAAATTAATTATTTTTTATTTAAATTTTAATGTAAATTGTGCTATGAAAATAACAAGAAAAGTGAATATTTAATTAATAAAAAAATATTTTAAATAATACGGGGGCGGCAGAGATCAAGGGGGGGTGGGGCCCAAATTTTCAATCGGCCGCGGGTGGCGGGAACCCACGCTACGCCACTGTGCCAATATAATAATGAAATGCAGACTTATGTGAAATGCATAGGGTTGTCACTCACAAAGGTTTTTTCCTGAAGAGTATGAGCAGAAAGTCAATGAAGAGCGCGGGCAGCCAGTGCACCAGCAGCGCGTGCAGCTGATACAGCAGCCGCGACTCGTGGTGCTTGATGGACGGGTACCACAGGCACTGCGAGAATGGGTACTTCTCGATTTGCTCTTGAACTGGAAACAGGACACAAAAAGGTTTTATTAACCGATTCGTTGTTGATGGCACTACAGACGTGTCATTAATTGTATAAAATTATAATAATCTTTAGTATTGTATAAAATTGTAATCATCAGCGTGTCATCAATTGTAAAAAAATTGATGACACGCCTGTAGTGCCATCAGCAACGAATCGATTAAGCACGTTAGAGGCCATTCATAAATTACGTCACACGTTAATCGGGGGAAGGGGGTCGATGAAGTGCCTGAAAGTCATCGGTCAATACAGTATCTCCCAAGGAAAAGAAATTCAACGGTCCGTACGCGTCCGTACATGCGTACGCGTACACATGAGCGGGCCTCATTGGCCTCATCGACTAATGAAACGGCTACTCGCATGCGGTGGATCCTGTGGCATGCGTCCAGCGACTGATCAAGAGATCTGAGTGATCTGACCACCCGGCGCCCTATGCTAATTATGAGGACGCGCCCCCGCCACAAAAGTAGTGAGTAGAGTAGGAACTCTTGATTGGCTGAAATCGAATAAATAGTCTTTGGGGAGGAAATGCCCCCTGGAGGAAAAAATACGCATTTGGGGGGTCGTGCCCATTGGGACTTTTGATCAGTACAGTTAGGACTACAACATACCAAAAATTCAGACCAATCCGCTGAAATCCACTATCCATACAATTATTGCAGGGTCCTTTTAACTAAAAAGTGCCTGTCCAAACGTGTTAAGTGATAAGCCCCGCCCACCTACTTAACAAAAAATAGAAAAAAATCTAAATTACTTGTCTACTTGATAACTAAAATTGTCTGTTTACACATATTAATTTACTTAAAATTTAGTTAACTACTTAATACGCATAAACCGAACATTATTGCGAGGTAGTTCTAAGCAATACCTAAGTTCAAAATGGTGAAAAATAGCGATACTGCTCTTAAAAATACGTGCGATAGCTCATTCTGTCCGGAATGATGTCTAGAAAAATGTTTCGGAAGCGTTTACCAGCACGTAAAAAATTGCAAAAGTTATTAAAAAAATTAAGTTGCAAAAAAAGGTATTTCGTTTTTATTTAATAACTCCGAAACTAATAATATTTAAGAAATTAAAAAAAAAAAGATTCTTAGAGAAAAGGAAATTTCCAAAAAATTACTTCCGACTCCCAGAACTCTACATACCTACATAACGAGATCACGCCATAAAAGTTGAAAATTTTTTAATACTTTGTTAATAATAATTTTTTTAATTTTAAGATTTTTTATCGAATTGAAATTAAAAAATCGAAAAAAGTTTTTATCTGTACTTAGTTATTAATCGTCGTTTTTGTTATTTTTAGGAGTTTCAGAAAAAAAATATAAAGAAGTTGAGAATTTGTTTATAACACATTGTTAAGTTAAAAAACAATGACATTGTTGATAAAAAATTGTTTTTTTACACTTCTATTGAAGATGGTCAATTATGATTTTAAAGAAAAAAAAATCTTAAGTAATAATTTAAACAACAGAAATATTAAAAAACGATTCCATCCATCCATCCATCAGCCCTTATAGGTTCACTGCTGGACATAGGCCTCCCCTAACTTGCGCCACTCTGACCGGTCCTGAGCCTTCTGAATCCAGCGGATGCCCGCTGTCTTCTTCAGGTCGTCAGTCTGAGTCCTGGACGGGGGGCGTCCTATGCTCCTTTTTCCGAGACGTGAGCGCCATTCGAGGACCTTTCTACCCTAACGGTTATCGGTCCTTCGACTGACCTTCCACTATGTGGCCAGCCCATTGCCACTTCAGCCGGCTAATTCTTTGAGCTATGTCGGTTACCCTTGTTCGTCTACGGATCTCCTCATTTCTGTTGCGATCATGTAGAGAAATACCGAGCATAGCCCTCTCCATAGCCCGCTGCGCAACTCTGAGCTTGTAGATCAGGCCAATAGTAAAGCACCACGTCTCGGATCGGATCCATATGTCATCACTGGCAACACACACTGCTCGAACACCTTCGACTTCAGGCACTGAGGTAGTGTTTTGGACGCAAGATATGACGCAGTTTCCCGAACGAGTAGGATTCTACGAGTGACTTCTTTCTCGAAGTTGGACTTACCCATCTGGATCATTTGAAAAAACGATTATAAACAATTAAATATTATTATCAAGAAAAAAAAATCTTTCAAAAATCATAATATTTTGTTTAGAATAAGGTATTCAAAAAACTTCTTGAAAGCATTGAAATAGTCCATTTGTTTATAAAAAAGTTATTAAAAATGAGGGGAAATTTTTTTTTTCAAGTCAGTAAATGTCTTTTATGGATGCAAAAACGATTACGTAATAATAAATTGGAAAAAAAAATTCCAATTACAATATTTGGGTTTATCATTTTTTGTTCAACTTATACAATTATTATAAACAAAGTATTAAAAATTTTTAAACTTTTATAGTGTGATTTCGTTAAGTATGTATTTAAGAAAGGCTCCACGAAGCGAAAAATTAATACGACAAATATGTATTTAAACTTTTTTTTTTAAATGTACAATAAAAATGAAAGTTCGAAGTTGAAAAATTAACTGTAATACCCCATTTACACGCGCGCGCGAGCCACGAGACAATCCGCGAGACGCGCGCATACGCGCGCGTGTGAACAGGGCGCTCGCGGACCAGACCGCGGCGCGTCTCGCGCTCGCAGGGCTCGCGTCGGAAGCGGTTTTGTATGCGCGCGCCAAAGGGGCTCGCGCGAGCGCTCGCGTGGTGTTCACACGCGCGTAGGGGGCGTGGCTTACGGACGCGCCACGAGACGGTCCGTGACACACGCGTGTAAATGAGCGGTAAGAAAAATTTCCTACGGAAGCATATTCTTTGAAGTGTTCCGATTACACCATATTTTTTTTAAGTTTTTTAATTAATAATTAACACCTTGAAAAAAATATTGAGTGTGACGTATTCAGTTTTGACGCCGCGCGTGCAAGCTAAAAATGCCGCGTGTAGGCCCATTTTCAGTGTTAAATTAAAATTATATATTATAATCACGGAACACAGCAGCCTAATTCACGTAAGTTAACAAGTTCGATTGCAGTGCAGTTGCAGTGACGTTCCTATCAAAATAACACTTTCCGTATTCTCTTAGCTTTCGCGAGCGCTGTCAAGCACGCTCACGTCACGCGAGCGCTTGTCAAACACGCTCACGTCACAAAAAGGTATTCTGTTGATGCGCGTCAAGATAGCGTGTTTCCGATCGCAGTTTGAGGGTATTCTCATAAACTTCTCGGTGCGAGTTTTTATGCAGTTTTGTTGACGCTTTTGTTTTTTAATGGAAACATAATAAATTGTATTTGATTAATTAATAAGTTTATTTGTTCTCTCATATGACAAGACTAACACAGAGTACTAAATAGCCGAAGAAAAGTTTGGTAGGCGCGCAGGATGCGTGCAGGAGAAGTGAAGTTCACGCGCAGTTTGCGTGCAGTCGACGCGCAGTTCAAAAATTACGAGAATACGGTTTAGACACTAAACGTCAACCAACGTCAACTTGATTGCGGCGTCACTGCAACTTGATTGCAGCGTCACTGCAACTCAATCGATGCGTCTTAAAGTTACGTGAATTAGGGCCCAGGTTCCGTGATTATAATGGAGATAGAGTTCTGAGAGTTTGAAGTTAGTTTTTGGAAATTTCCTCCTCTTTAAGAATCTTTGTTTTTTAATTTCTTAAATATTAACAGTTTCGGAGTTATTAAATAAAAATGAAATACCTACCTTTTTTTGCAACTTAATTTTTTTAATAACTTTTGTAATTTTTTAAGTGCTGGTAAACGCTTCCGAATGAGCTATCGCACGTATTTTTAAGAACAGTATCTCTATTTTTCACCATTTTGAACTTATTGCTTAGACTAAGGCGGATTAAACAAAACTCACACTAGGCACTCCGTTGCCAGCTCACCCACTCGCTCGACCACCGATCGATTCGAGTAACAAGTCAGTGTTTGTTTTATGCGCGCTTTTTAAAATTTCAAAATTTATTGTTAAAATCAGGGACTCTCAAGCGCATCTAGTAATAGTGTTTTGTCTCGGTCTAGTTGAAATATGTATGTAGGGTAGATGCAGTGATGCTAGACTAGTGCATGCGAAGACACGATTTTAGCGCGCCCCCCCGATCCTCGCGCCCTAGGCTGCAGCCTAATTAGCCTAAGGGTTAATCAGGGCCTGCATGCGTCACAAATTCTTCGCATCCGCATACGAGCAGTAACGCACTATGAAAATTTCCTCTTATTTAAAACACAATTAAGTATCTACTTACACATTTCTGTTGTGTCGACCCAGGATATTGACTTCAATCCTGAATTAGTAATATTGCACACGCGAACATCTTTTGGCCTGCAAAGTACAGAATTAAAACAATTAGGTATCTACTTGTCTAGTAGGTGAGTACCTGCCATTGCCATTGTAATAGTCTTGCCACGGATGCAGTGACTAACAGTGACACCAAGTCCTACGTGGGCGATTCAACGCGAACGCGATCGCGAAGCGAACCGATGCGGATTCAGTGCGACGCGGAGCGAAGCGGCGTCTCTGTCCTACGTGCACGCGAATTGTCACTTCACCGCCATTGACATACGCCGCGTCGCTTCCCGTTCGCGTTGATTCGCCCCCGCAGGACAGCGCGTTACGATGCAAGAGTTGTATGGGCCGATTGGGACTCATAGTAGAGATAAAAGTTAAAACTAATAAACTAATAAACAGGTAAAACTAATAAATATTAAATACATAGATTCCTGTTATTGTTGAAAAGTAACAAGTGGTAATGATACACAAATTTCATACATTTCTACAACATTGTTGTAGTTATCTTTATAAATGCTGACATTATTTTGTACAGCTAAACTTTATGACACTGTTTAATTATTTGCCTATGCCTAATGCCTCCCTAGTTTATGTAAATATTCTACTTTATGTATTTAAGGATTAGGTATAATGATTGTTTACCGCTGTAAGCCTGTCGTTGCAGCTAAAATAATGCTTGCATTGGTGCATATGTCCACCGGAAGCAAGTCTGGTCGGATGTTCTTGTATGTGTGCATGATGCGGAACACCCCTGGAACGCAGTTGATAAATTATAAACAAATTATTACCAACAATTGAAAAATGTTAAAGGCGATGAAAATAGCAGGCGATGCCTGTTTTTTCCCACATATTAGACTTAACCCTTGGGTTAACATGTATTATGGTTCATCCTGTTCCACACACACATAATTAGTGTAAAGAAGGCTACGCCAACGCCCCTGGCCTATTCAGTGTCACTCGGCTGCGCTCATGGCGGCCGCATGCCAAAATTGTTTATGAAAAAACTGAAAAAATGCCGTCGTGCGTAATAAGAACGTGTCACAATTGCACGACAAAAAACAAAAAAGATAATGGTATCACATAATATCATCGGTAAGAAAACAAAATATTAACTTAAATCAACTAAAACGAATTAAATTAAATTATTGTGCAATGTTCCCGCCATTTTGGAATGAAAAAATCATAAGGAGCGTTTGAACTTGGCAAGCCACTAGCGTGTTAATGGAATATATATATACGCTTGCTTAGGTTGCTGTCTTGGTTCGGCAAGTGTCATATACAAAGTTACTCTGTGGCAAGTGTGCAAACGAAGCTTCTAGTTTGAAAAGAGAACGGAGGGCAAGCCGGCCGCGGCAGTGGAACACACATTTTGTTTGAGATGTCTTCTCTATGTATGTACCTCAATGCCGTAAACCGACTTTACAGACATTATTATTAGCTTAGTATTATTATTCTTAGTATTATTATTATTATAACGCTTAGTGTTAGCGTTATTATTATTATTATTTGCAATAAAAAAATATACTTAGATGGACAAAGAAAAATTTCAATAAAATATCTTTTACCCAATAATAGTATGCATTGCATGCTGATTTTAATTTACAGTTTCATTGACTTACGTCCCAACTCAGAGTCACTATAGTCACCGCGAACTAAGAAGCCCAATTTGTCGTTTGCCATCACAGTGACATTAGAGATGTACAAAAGAATCGGTTCACTAAAGAAACCAATTTTTACAACAAATCGATTCAAAATTATAAGACCTTCTAATCGATTCGATAATTAAATTTTAAACTAAAAACCGTAATATTTAGGTACCTAGATACCTACCTACTACCTCGATTGAGCTATCTCGTACCGCGTATTCTTAATATTATGTACCTATTTACGACTTCAATAAAATATTTTTTTATCCATTCGCCCATGAACATCAACAACACCAAAAGCATCACTGGTGCGTTGCCGGCCAAGAAAGAGAAGAAAAAGAAAGAAAGATAGATCATGATAGAATGAAAGTCCCGCTCAGTTTAATAATAATATTTTGACATAATATTATATTATGAGCGTCAGGAAAAAACTACAGTGAATAAATTCTTGCTTATTTCGTAAGACACATTCATGTATACATAATTATTATTTTATTGAAAAAAAAATGTTTACCGCAACCTTAAATACATAATTACATATAACATATTATCTGCAGTTACTGTCCATGGATGGCGAAGTGCCCATACATATGGAAAATGTCCTTTGTTAGCATCCAATTCATCGTGGTATTATTGGGTACCTAATTTGAAATTCAAATGCAAGCAAATCATTTTTAATAATGTAATTAAATTTTCATTTTTAAATTTCGATTATAGTAATGTATCGATTATGACTGGTTTTATAAACGGTTTCAAGACGTCACATCACCCTACGTCAGATTAGATTTAGGCTTCTTCATATATTATTGTTTCGACGTCATATATTTTTATTAAATTTTGCATAAATTATGATGTGATGGGATTTTTACTACATTTTAACGTATAATATGATTTATAATTAACGCCAATGAAAATGAGTAAGGGATTTTTAACTAATTTTGGCAAAATCCTTTGTCCGTTAGTATTCAACTATTCATGTCAAGTAAATGAATATTCCATTTCGCTCAAAGACACCCATACAAGGTTAGTTCATATTAATAAATAGCAGCTATCATTATGGGCATCTTAGATAATTTTAACTATAACAGTAGTAACAGTTACTTAAATCGCTCCTTAGTACAGAATTTGTACGGTGATACTTTACTAAGAAGCGTAGTACAGAATTTGTATGGTGATTCTTTACTAAGGAGCGTTAAGTGATTCTGAGTTGGGGCGTAAGGAACTAAAACGTTACAAAGTAAACGTACCTTTAGCTCCGGCAACAAGTAACCCTGTCGGCCCGTTGAGGTTGTTGATATACCCTGGAATCGGCTCCTTGAGGGCTGACACCACTAAAAATTACCATTGAACATTAAATATCTAAATGCTTTAGGTACTATAACACGAGCAATACTTTTATACGTTAAGTATACTAACTGCTCGCGTTTTAAGGACCTAAGTAACAATAGAGGGTAGATACCCATTGAAGTATTATTACTTGCATATAGAAGCGACACCGCGAACACAATGTATGTTCCAATTGGCGCCGGTCGGCTGCAATTTTCAATGGATTCGTTCGATTTTGAAAGGAGAACGGGGGCTCAATTTTGAAAATAGAACCTCACGGCGGGACACATTTTGTTTGAGATGTCTGTTCTATGACATTATACTTCAATGTAGATACCCTATATTGTTATTCAAGATCAATTCTACCGTGTGCTTTTCATAAAAATTCTTCATTCACTATAGTTTTTGCGTGAAAGAGTAGTAAACATCCATATTCTGTTATATTTCTATAATAATATCTCTCTAGGTATGTACTATTAATTAGTTATCATGTAATCTACTCTATACTATTATAATAATAATATTATGATCCTATATTAATGGACTAAAAATAAATAGAAAACCGGCCAAGTGCGAGTCGGACTCAAGCACTGAATAAGTTTAAAGGTTCCGTTTTTGCCTTTTGTTTGTAGGATCTCAGTTCACGGTCTTTCAACATTTATTTAATGTCTGAAACTCTGAAACGTCATTATAATTTGGTTGTTGGTGTCACTTTGCAATTCCATAATTATGGATTTAATAATCTGGTAATAGCTACTCACCAATAGATGGCCTAGCGATCGCAATCGGGAACTTCCCCGCAAAATCTGCAACCAGATCCTCTGATAGCGCCTTTGTAAAGGCGTAGGTGTTCGGCAAGGGGTGAATCAACCTTCCAAAATAAAAAATAGTTTAAAAAATAATAAAGTATTATGTTAATCAGTTTCATGATAACATTATTAGGGAATCAGGATTCCCTACTACAGGAGTCACTACAGGTAGTGACCCGGTCAGTTCACTAACGGACCCAGGAGAAGTTGGGCTAGGAAACCCAAACCTCCCTTCCAAATTATCTATGCCCATCTGAAACATGCATTACATTTCTTCAGCTGGTTAAAGTCCCTCCAAAATAAGCCAAAAACAAAAAAAAGGATCCTCCATTGGCCCAGTTGTTACAAACCCGGGTTCAGTATCCAGGGAAGACATAAATATGACAGAAAAATGTCAGTTCTAGGTTCAAGGGTGTTTGCGATGATAACCACTACGCAAGGCTTCTAGCAGGGGTGTATGTAAACGTTTATTATTTAGCTAATTTACTTTCGTTCAAGTCCCTTGAGCATGTCGTCGTCCATCCACCGCATAATGTCTATGATATCCTGGTAGCGATGTTTCGCAGGATACAGCTTCTCCTCCTGAATGTCCAGGTCGTCATGGCAATAGGCTGTCGACATGTGCAGGAACACCTGGTGGATGATGATGAAGAAGAAGACCATTAAATTCCCTCTCCCTCTCCTTCCCGCTCCCTCGCCCCTAAGAAAGAATAGAGAAAAAAAGAACTGGCTCCCAAATCCCCCATCTGCAACACGACGAGTCGTCTGGTGGCTATCAAACAAGAGGATCATTGCTAAAATACTGGTGACTTTAAGTTTTTTTATTTTCAAAAATAATACGATTGAATAGACTGGATGGAGACATCTATTATATTATTAGCTATTCAAATTGTAGGTACGCTATGAATGATCCATACATAAATTACAAAAAAAAATGGTTGTCTGTAAAGTCGGTTTACGGACAGTAGTTTAACGTGACAACGTCATGACAAAGCTCCGCTCCGCCCCGCCCCGCTCCGCTCCACTCAACTACGATCGCCTACGGCTCGCCTACGGCATCGGCTATGATACGCCGATCGTGCCTGTCTCTCGCTTTTGCCACTCTCTCGCTCGCGGAACGCTACATTTTTTCGTGCGCGCGCCCGGCGTTCATTGTTTTAATAGACGTTATCACGTCAAAAATTGGTATCCTTTCAGTATATGAAATACAAACCTCCAAATTATTCAAGGTTTCAGCAAACTTTAACATCTTCAGTGTTCCGCAGACGTTGATTTCTACTGCGTCTCGTATAAACAGGTCGAATCTGAAAAGGAAAACGCAAATCATGGTCCTCCAAGATCCGATAAATGGGTTTGCAATTTACCATGGTAACAAAGATAATTCACAATTAAGAAGGTCAGGTTTATGATCCATCCCTGAAGCTTGATCTATGGACATTTTGTAATAATGACGTGAAGGATCGGTAGCAATTTTTCTGTCTAGTTTTTCATAGGTATCAAGTCAGTCTAGTATGCCGTAGTCAGTATAATATGGTGACCCACACAGAGGCGGCCTTAGCCATTGCGAGGCTCAGGGCGGCAGATCTTTGCGAGGCCCTTGTGCGTTCCGTAAAATTGTGTGTTTGGATTTGATTTGAATTTTCTTTTTTTAATTGTGGCCAACCACAATGACTGTCCTGATAGAAAGCAGTGCAGATCAAGCATATGGGCGAACGCCACGTGTACCTTATGCCACGATATTCGGCCATATTACTACTGCCTGTGCAAATGCTTTTTCAAATCTCGTACGCTCATGGATTAAGTCGTTCATTCCCACTAGTTCTACTGCTTAGTTCTATCGTAGAACTTAATTATTAGATTGCTATGTGTCACTTTTAGCCTGTGTTGGGTTTTTAGAGGTTTCCTGAAGTTCATTTTTCATAATAATTATAAACACGCGCCCACGTAGGTCGTATTGAAGCTGTTTTCTTTTGAGATGTTATTAATCGGGTGAATAATAAAAAAAAATATAGGTAAATTTCTTAAAGGAAGGCTATATACTTTAATACTTAGTCAAGCTGGGTAATTATGTACATATGTATTTGCGAAAAAATATCTTAACTGGTGATAGTGAATATTCATTTATAAACACAAAAAAATGCTGGAAGTGCAAAATAAACTTGACAAGTGCTCGCTTGGAGAGGGTTCTGTACGTTGATTATGTATTTACCATTATTTTTCTATTTTATTTATTTTTGCCGTTTTTTAAGACTATAGTCTTCTTATAGGTTTTCCGGTAATATTTAAGTAAAGAACTATTCTCTGTATTTTTTTCAAAATTCTAGCGTCAGTGGTTTCGGAGATAAGGGGGGGGGGGGGAATGGTCAGTTTTTGGCTTTAATTTTCGTTCTTTCTTGAATAAATTTAAAACTATCCATTGTAGAACTATAACAAACTAGAACTATAACAAACTATAAAAACTAGAATCACCTAAACTGGGATTGTTTAAAACAATTTTAACAATTTTCATGCAATAAAATTATAGAATGTGGTATATCATTGGAAAGGTAATTTTATTGGCTATCGAATGCTAGTAAGGAAAATAATTTTATTTTCTATTTCCTACTAAAATTTTAGGAATTAGTGCAACAGGTCGAAATTGTGGACATCTAAATGAATAGAATAAAATGAAAAGACATTTAAATTTTATTTCCAATTTTATTTTCTTCTCCCTCAATATTTTGTATTACCCCCCTTGGCTCTAATGACTGCTCGTAATCGGTTTGTCATCGACGGGATGAGTTTCCTGATGGAATCTTGTGAGATTTCCTGCCACTCTTCGACTAAAGCAGTTTTTAGGTCCTCAATCGACGCTGGAGCTGGCCATCTTCTTCGTACTCGCCTTTTCAACTCATTCCACAAATGTTCAATGGGATTCAAGTCAGGGCTACAGGCTGGCCAGTCTAGTATGGGAATCCCGACTGCTTCCAGGTACTGTCTTGTCTCAGCAGCGGCGTGGCAGCGGCCATTATCGTGCATTAACAGCATATCCTGGCCAATAAAACCGGTGTAGGGAAGCACATGGTCTAGCAGAATGTTGTTGATGTATCTTTCTGCGGTTAGCCCACCTCCCCTACCTCCACCGGGTACGAATATGAGCTCCGTTTTTGCTTCGATAGAAATCCCTGCCCACATCATACAGGACCCACCCCCATATGCCACGGTTTCCGCAAAACAGCATTGTGCAAATCGCTCCCCCGGTCTCCCTGTAAACTCTTCCTCGACGGTCGCTACCATGCAGACACATTCTGGTTTCGTCCAAGAACAAGACTCGGCTCCATTGCTCTATACCCCAATCTAAGTCATCGCGGGCAAATTGAAGCCGGGCTTGTCAGTGGGCTGCAGTTAATTTGGGTCCCGTGACTGGCCTTTTTGGGGTCAAGTTTGCTTCTTTAAGTCTTCGGCTCACTGTCCACTCGCTGATAGCCCTCCCTCGAACTTCTCTGAGCCGCTGCTGGATGTCAACGCCGGTCAGGTGTCGATTCCGGAGCGAAGTGGAGACAATAAAACGGTCATCTCTCACAGAAGTTTATCGTTGACGGCCAGAACCTGGTCTTCGCACTAGGTTTCCAGTCTCCCTGAACCTATGGTATACTTT
This sequence comes from Thymelicus acteon, assembly GCA_951805285.1. Taxonomy (NCBI): domain Eukaryota; kingdom Metazoa; phylum Arthropoda; class Insecta; order Lepidoptera; family Hesperiidae; genus Thymelicus; species Thymelicus acteon. Next base: position 2,787,804 of record OX638230.1, read on the forward strand.
TGAGACACAGGACTGATTCAGATGAAGCTGACGAGCGATAGTACGCTGAGACAATCCTTGCTGGATTAGAATGACGTTTGAGCGGCTTTTGCAGGTGTGGTTTCCATTTTTTACTTTGTGTTCCCAGCGGCGTGAATTATTGGACTGATGACAATTTTTTCACACACGGCCCTTTTTATAGGGTTTCAGGACTTCCAAACCATCTTTTGTTTTATTCTAAAAATTAAATAGTTTTGTTTTTACGTTCCATGACATAAGCTGAATAAGATTTGGTTATGATATCAAAAGAGGATGAAAGCCAATAAAATTATCTTTCAAATGATATAATACCACATTCTATAATTTTATTGCATGAAAATTGTTAAAATTGTTTTGAACAATCCCCGTTTAAGTCCATTCAAGTTTAAAGCTCGCAAGTGTATATTTGAGATTCTTACAACAAGCCTTTTCATTTGACATACAACACGATACGGTTTGCAAAACAGTTTTTGTTTAAATTTGATTCCGTATTTTTTTTTAATTCAGTTGTTTAATTTACACCTTCGTCTTTGGGTCACAAAAAGTACATGAGCACCAAATTTCAACTCATTTGGTCCAGTAGTTTCGGAGTAAATTGACAGTGAACGGTGGTCGCCCAGTTTCGTACGGAACCCTAAAAATACTGTAAACAAGCATATTGAATTTAAAAAGGGGGCTTGGGGAGCGAAGCCCATTGTATAATAAGAATGCTAAAGCTACGACATAGGTACATACTCGTATTGTAACGAAGGTTTCGATTTTATTTTATAGTTTTAAACAGTCAAATAACCAAAAGTTTATGTATTTTTATTGTTATTTCACTGTATATTATGGTATCCCGTTCTTGAAGGTATACAATCATATTTTTGTTTTGCTATGTAAATTTTTTGTAACTCGGGTGATGGCGCGAGGCCCCTGCAAGTGCGAGGCCCCGGGCGGTTGCCCTGTTCGCCACCCCCTAAGGCCGCCACTGGACCCACATACCTGACTGAGGCAGCGCAATGGAAGATGATCTGAACCTCTCTTTGCAACTCCTCCTGGTCCATGATGGAGATGCCGAGCTCGTCCGCCATCACATCCCCGGAAACCAGGCGAAGTTTGTGCAAATTCTTTGGACATTGTGCTTGGATTACGTCGAATACCTGTAAGAGGGGAATTGTTTGCCTCTTTTTTATGGAAATAGCCGCGAACGAGCTGACGATACGATACACCTGATGGTAAGTGGCTATCGTCCATAGACATCAGTGACATCAAAGGCATCACTTGCCAACCAAAAAAGAGAGAAAGACTCAGTAGCGTAGCGTGGGGGGGGGGGCGGGGGGCCCAGGCCCCGGGCGGCACATGAAGAGAGGGCGGCAAGCCACTCAATTTTTAAATAAAAAAATAATATGTATTAAAATTAATTATTTTATATTATTTTAATGTAAATTGTGTTATGAAAAAAAAAAAACAAGAAAAGTGCATTTTAAATTAATAAAAAAATATTTTAAATAATATGGGGGCGGCAAAGTTCATTGGGGGGGGGGGGGGGCAAATATTCGGTCGACCCCGGGCGGCGGGAGCCCACGCTACGCCACTGGAAAGACTCTTTGTCCTCTTGTCACACTCACGAGTTTGATTTCGTGCGAGAGTGGAAATTGCCATAAATTGATTTAAAGCATTTAATTGTCTGATAACAAAAAACATGGTGATGGAAATTGATTGCAATCAATTCAGGTAGGTACTTCTACAAAGTCAGTGATCCAGATAGAGTAATAATTATAATATCCATGAAATCCCCTCAAGAATCATTTTAACATTTATAGGAAGGTAATTAAAACAAAAAAAAAAACAAGATTATGAATAGACACTATTAGACTTGGTAAATTGACCTTTACATTTATTTTTGTCTGAACAAAAGGGATAAATTAACATAAATAAATAATTTGCTCGTTCTACAGTTAACTATGCGACACCTACATACCTACCGAGATAAGACTGGGTCATATACGTATACGTATAAGTATCGTACTTAAAAATCTTTGACTTTGAATAAGCTTACTTTTGTAGCTAGCTAGGGGAGGGAAGGCAAAAATGGCATGAAAAAGTGACACATTTTCGGCGCGGTTACGGTTGACAAACCATGTCGATTGTCGTGAATAAGAGGGCTGCTTAAACGACCGGAAATCTGGCCTATGTGTGAAAACGAGTTTAGCTTAGCTACGTAAGTTAGCAGTGTTCAAACCCCCCCCCCCGAAAAGTTAAGATATCGCAACCAATTACTGGGCTAGTAATTGGTACAGATTGGTACCATTTACGTACGATAGGGGCGCTTTTGAAAAAATGCCATACAAATTGCTTACGTTAACCATACGAATACTTTCTCGCAAATATTCGTGCTCGAGCTACTGGTCTGCTAAGTGCGTAGGGGACATTAATTACTTACGTAAGGGTTCTGAGGGGGGGGGGGGGTTGTCAAAATCTCTACATGTAATTACTTCGGGGGGAGGTGGGTATAAAGATATTCTTACGCAATATTTCTAAGATACCCTCCGCTTAATTTTTTTTGTCAAATTATGAATTTAATGCAGTTTATTCCATTATAAAACTAGGTAAAATCTTACGTAAAAAGTGGTAGGGGGGTTCGAGAAATCTTACGAGTCCTTATATGGGGATAGGGGGGGTCAAAAATAGATAAAATCGTCCATACGTAATTAATGAATGGCCGTAACTAATGGATTATTTAAATATTGATTTTAATTGTTAATTATCGTAATACCTTCTATTATTATTTTTCTATGGATAGCCTGGATAGCCTACCCTTGAGCACGAGTCAGCCGCCAAACGACTCGTCGTGTTCCGGCTGGGGGCTTTCTAGCCCATTGCAGGTTTTCTCACAATGTTTCCGAAGCGAAGAATTCTTTAAGCACTTACTGTTATAGTTTTTAAAAATATAGGTTTCCATAAAAAAATAGGTAGGTACTTAATGGATTAATGCATTATTTATTTAAATTCCTCACCTCAGGCTACAAAAAATAATTTACCACACCCGGGCTAAAAAATCTAACTATCCATAAAAAATTGGTGCACTTTTGGTACCTCGTTATTAACATAACTCTGCAACCTCTCTTCAACGCTCAACCCTTTCTTGCTTCTCATAAGGATATATAAGGTCTTCAGATCAGGGCAGCTTCTCAAGAGTTTCTCCACCAGCACTCTCCCCATGAAGCCAGAGCCTCCCGTGATAAAGACCGACTTCCCCGCGAAGTATTCGGCCACACTTATTTGTTGATCCATTGTTGTCCGTTACAGAGCAGAACTTAATCTCAAGTGTTAACCGTTACGCGTTAAAGCGTTGAGTTAATTATAGTAAAAATATTCGTAACGTAACCTATACCTAAGAGTTCAATGCTTATGCTAGAGCCTGACTTGAAAAAAAACTGAGTGACTGATTTGAATCAATAAATGGATCAGGGAAGGAATAGGTTAGGTAGGGGTTCCGCGTAGCGTACAGACGCTATGTTGCTACTTGCTAATAATTGGGATGCCTTCAACTAACAAAATTCAATTTAATATTGTTCGCCCAAGTTCAAGAATCCTGTCTTAACTTGTCCACACATATGTGACCACACCCCCAAGTCAAGGCTGGATGACCCGTCCTCCTGTCCCTGACTCCGAGTCACACTGATTCGGAGATTATTCTAACTCGAAGATTAGGTAATTCGAAGATTGGATGACCCCTTGAAGTGAGGCTTGATGTCCCTTCGGTCGTGAAAGTGCTGAATGCCGACGCTACTGGTTAAAAACTAAACACGTAAGCCGACGGTCGGTCCTGGTTGTTAAGGTACGATAAAAGTAGTTAAACCATAGACATAATACTACTAGACTAGGCAAGGTATCTGAGCATAATAATATGTAAGTGAAACCGTCACGCTGCGAAGAAAGGCAGGAGGTAAACCTATCCTTGTCTTACTTACGAGTTACGCGAGTCTCCTTGGTATCTTTCTCTTTCTAATAGCGTGACGCAAAAAAGGCTCGCTTGTCTAGTCTAGTAGTATTATGTCTATGAGTTAAACTATGTCGGATGCCTTCGGATGGTATGAAGAATTTCCGAAACTTGGGTTGCCCAGCCCATTGACCCCTCCAACAATCCGCACTGGAGCAGCGTTGTGGAGTAATTCATAATAATAATTCATAATTTGTATAATGTATAACACAAGTCGTTACATTACATACAATACAATATAAATACAATAGACACATACATCTTTATAGGCATAGCAACTCGAGGCAAGGGAGAGGCGGCATTAATCTTGCGAGGTTTATTAAGTATAGACTAATTATTATTTTCCAGGAATTAAGTTACATTAATAGATTGAATTTGTTACGGATATTGGTGTGAAGCGTAAAAAAAAATTATTAATAATGTCAAAAATTAATTTAGTGTAGATTATATTATTTTCTCAATTGTCATTAAATTTTGAATATTTTTTTTTATTTTTTTTTTTAATTTATATGTTTATCCTCCATAAATTCTTTTACTGTATAGTACGACTGTTTATAAGGGTAGTTTTTAATTTGTTTTTAACCGACTTCAAAAAAGGAGGAGGTTCTCAATTCGACTGTATTTTTTTTTATGTTCGTTACTTTGGACTGGGCGAACAAATTTTGATGATTCTTTTTTTAACCGAAAGCTGGTGGCTGTCATGTGATCCCATATAAATTTGAACGAGATCTGACAAGTATTTTTTGAGTAACTTTGAAGTCGGTTATTTTTTGTTAGTAAAATTTAGATTATTAATTACATTAACAGATACTTATAATTTAAGTGCTTTTGGTATTTTGTTGTATATTTGCACACATTGATATTGCGGACTAACTTGCGGAGTAACGCCTCCTTAACAAGGCCGTCTTTAACCTACTGGAGGCCCTGGGCATATTAGGATAATGGGGCCCCAATGATTTTGTCAGAACACTATTTTGTTAGAATAAACAAAGAAAGTAGATCGCAAGCCTCTAGATTCTAGAATCTAGATTTATGCAAAAGCTAATAATCAAATTGTATTGTAGTCAGTGATTTAGGTTCCATTTATTCGAATTAATTTTTTTTCGGTAATAATCGGTTATCGTTTAGTGATCTGGCAGGAACTAGGGGGCCCCTATCGATCACAGGGCCCTGGGCACGTGCCCAGAGTGCCCAGTGGGAAAGAGGGGTCTGCTCCTTAGAACGAGACACCTGTGCTAGCAGTGTGTCCAGCAGTGGCTTAAAGCCTACCTACGCTACCACTGAGCAGCTACAGAAAAACAAATACTGAGTGCCTTAAGAATATTTTTTTTTTAAATTCATTAATGACCGTTTACTGTTTTTAAGTCAGTAAAATATTATAAAAATAACAATACGAGAATTCACATGTCTGGCATTGGCATTAACCAGGTACTTTTATAAACTCGCTTAATAAAAACTATTTAAAATGCTAACAGAATCATTAGCATTATACTATGTATTAATTACGCTTATTTCTTTATAAATAATTCATCCACCCTCACGTAATGCGAGTTTTAACAAGGAAAGTTCAAAACAATGAAACTCCGAATACCTACATATACCTGTGCATATACCCTACATAATAAACGAGTAACCGCCCTCGCTCTGCTTCGGTTTTCTTATTTTTTTACTCCTTGGGTTACTTTATTGGAGTTTTATTAAGGATCACAAATTTTTTTGAAAATATAATATAGCCTATGTCACCCGGGGATAGTGTAGTTTCCCAACAGAGAAAGAATTTTTCAAATCGGTTCAGTAGTTTCGGAGCCTATTCAATGCAAACAAACAATCAAATCTTTCCTCTTTATAATATTAGTGTAGATTATATTTAAGTCAATGGTGTAGATACATTGTAGATAGGAGAAATTTTAACATGTTATAACAATGACAACATATTTACGTGGTTTACACAATGGGTTTACATTGTTATTGCTCAATGATGGCGCAATGTGAGTCTATGTTTGTGTGGGGCAGTGGGGTGCATAGAAAAATTTAAATCAAATGACATTAAATCCTAAGAAATAATATTTTTAATTTATGTGAAATTCAGGGTATAATTAAAATATTAATTATTCATAATATTTATAAATAATATTTTATGCTTGCGTAGACGTGAGAAGGCATAAACATAATAATAAACTTTACGCTAGTACCTACCTGTATTTTATGGCTATTCTATTCTATGCCGGGGGCAAGGCCGACCGCCGGGAAGGAAGGAATCGTCAATCGAACCTGAGACATCTCAGCTCAGCCATAGATCAATTTATTCATTGATCTATGAGCTCAGCAGGCTGACAAGATGATGCAAAATTAATGGGGGGGGGGGGGGGCAGAGTCGTCAAAGATATGCCTATTTAACTCTTGACTAATGGTAGATTCTATTAGTCAAAAGAGACATAATATGATAGCACACCTCTTGATCTCTTATAAGAGTATTTTAATGAAGAATTAATATTCCTTCAAACAAAATTTTTCGATACCATTTCGATACGTAATGGCAATACTTATAACATGTTAATAGCCTGATATCGAAAAATTAGCAGTATTTTATCGGGTAGGTTCATAGAACAGACATCTCGAACAAAATGTGTGTCCCGCCGGGAAGTTAAATTTTCAAAATTGAGCCTCCGTTCTATTTTCAAAATCGAACGAATCCATTGAAAATTGAAGCCAATCGGCGGCAATTCATTGGGACATACATTGTGTGCGCGGTGTCGGTTCTACTATATGCTAGTAAATAGTAATAATACTTCAATGGGTAGGTTAATAGAATAAAATTGAAGGTTACACGCATGGTTACGGTACATGTATCCGATCACCAGATTTACCAGCTGAGACAACTCATTTGTTCTGTCAACTGATGTCTGACAAGAGTGACAAGTGACATATTGAAATGTCAAATGATGTGATCTGCAGTGTTGCCAATGCTACGGCAATTACCGTGTTCTACGGCTTTCAGGCCAAAAAATCACAAAATCTACGGTCTACGGCCCGAACCCTAGGGCCGTAGCAAATCCTACGGCATTTCGTAAATTTTACGATCTTTTTGTTATTTATTATTTTTGCAGACGTTTAACGAATGTTAAAACGCTTAAAACAGCGCCAATAGGCTAATATGAAAAGTGTTCCTTGTTTTGTGGACATCAAATTATCAAATTCACTGCCGACGACCTTTTTTTTTTTGTCCGAGCGCTGAACCGATGGTATCTATTGGCATAATTGTATAGCATAATATATTGGCAGCTGTGGACACGGCCCAGAGTTGATCTTTTTCCATAGAAACACGGCTTTTTTGTCTAATGTACACGGCCTTCCAAAAATTTTCATTGGCAACATTGGTGATCTGACATCTGACAAGACAAAGTGACGTGTAAGATAAAAACTGTATTCGTCGGCACCGTTTAATTTTCTAATATCGCCGCAAAAGAAGCTCAAAATGAGCTCTTTCAAACGTGACAAGAAAGAGGAAGAAGACAACGCATCATTACCCTACCAGAACTTGGATAAAACCAGCGTTTTACAAGAAGCGAGATACTTTAACGAGACGCCAGTCAATCCCAGAAAATGTTCCCATATTTTATCGAAAGTCCTCTACTTACTGAACCAGGGGGAGAAGCTGACTACGCAAGAAGCAACAGAAGTGTTTTTCGCGACCACAAAGCTCTTTCAATCAAAAGATGTGATGTTACGTCGGATGGTGTATTTGTGTATCAAAGAGTTGAGTAAGTTGTCTCAGGATGTTATTATCGTGACGTCCTCATTGACGAAAGATATGACTGGAAAGGAGGATTTGTATAGACCGGCAGCTATACGCGCGCTTTGCAGTATAACGGACAGTACAATGTTGCAAGCGATTGAACGGTATATGAAACAGGCTATCGTGGACAAGAACCCGGCTGTCAGTTCTGCTGCCCTGGTATCGGCGCTGCACATCTCTTCTACAGCGCCAGATCTCGTGCGCCGCTGGGCGAATGATGCACAGGTATGTTGTGTAAAGTCTTACATTTATAAAAGTCAACTTTTTCTAAGGAATTCTTTATGAGGGATCAATATCAGCAAACATTCAACCAGGCATTGTATATTACTCTAGTTGATATTAGGTACATTGCTTTTAACCCCCTACAAAAAAGAGGGGTATAGGTAGGGGGATATCTGTCTGTGGCATTGTAGTTCCCAATTGGATGAACTGATTTTGATCTAATTTGTTTTTGTATGAAAGGTTACTTAACCCGTCGGTTACCGGGAACGTGGATGCACGTTCGAACTCAAAGGTACCGCCGCCACGCGGATTCTAACGAGTTAATCGAGTGTTCTTAGCTATGTTTAGTGTAAATCTAACTGTTGGGGGTTTTTTAAATTTTAATTTAAGATTACTATATTGCTATTAATAATCAGTTATAATAATAAACAAAGTTCTACATAATTAAGAATTACATTCTTTCTTATTTCTTTTTTGGCCATCAATGCTCTGGTTATGCCTAAGATGTAGCTGATGTCCATTATCATCATAGCTTATCATCTATTTCAATATCAAGGTATTTACATCAAACTGATCTAAGGAGAAAATAGCTACTTCTGAGCACATACTGTGCGTGTGTAATTACCTATACTTGTTCCAAAAATAAGTTATTAAATTAAATGCCAAAACCCATTCTCATTTATAAATATTTCTATTTACAGGAAGCCATCAACTCCGACAATGCCATGGTGTCTTACCATGCCTTAGGAGTAGTTGCCGGTTCCCGAAAAAATGATAAACTTTCTACTGTAAAACTTTTCTCCCGCCTTGAGAGGACTCCGCTCAAATCCCCATATGCTCTCTGTCTTTTAATTCGTCTCGCCGCCCAGTTATGCGAGGATGATGAATCTGAGACATCTCAGCATTATATAGAGTTCATAGAAGGTTGCCTACGTCATAAATGTGAGATGGTCATATATGAGGCCGCCCATGCAATAGTTAACTTGAGAACAAATGTTAGAGACCTCGCTCCAGCTGTATCAGTTTTGCAGCTTTTCTGTGGATCTTCGAAGGCTTCCCTGCGCTTGGCGGGGGCTCGTACCTTAGCTAGATTGACTGCCAAACATCCCAAGGCGGTTTCCGCTTGTGCTGTCGATTTGGAGAACCTCATTTCTGACACGAATCGTTCTGTTGCCACTTTGGCAGTAACGACTTTGCTCGCCACCGGGGCCGAGAGTTCAGTCGACAGGCTCATGAAGCAAATCTCATGTTTCGTGTCCGAAATCTCGGATGAATTCAAAATAGTGGTCGTCAGAGCCATTCGACGCCTTTGCACAAAGTTCCCGCGAAAACATCAGTCGCTAGCTGCCTTCTTGGCCGGTATGCTTCGTGATGAAGGTGGATTGGAGTACAAGGCGGCTATAGCCGATGCCATTATAGCTTTAGTTGAAGAAAACCCGGATGCGAAGGAAACTGGCTTGGCGCATCTTTGCGAGTTCATCGAAGACTGCGAACACACAGCTCTAGCTGTTCGTATTCTTCATTTATTGGGACGCGAGGGCCCTAAATCGCGTCAGCCTTCGCGTTACATTCGATTCATTTATAACAGAGTCATCCTGGAGTCTGGCCCTGTCAGAGCTGCGGCAGTATCAGCCGTTGCACAGTTTGGAGCACAAAGGCCAGAACTTCTTCCGAATATTCGTGTCCTCCTCGCACGATGTGAATTGGACGACGAGGATGAAGTCCGCGATCGCGCAATTTACTACAGCGCAATTCTAGACACCGGCGATCAACAACTGATCAACGACTACATAATAAACGTACCGAAGCCTAATCCTGTATTGCTAGAAAGAGCTCTCAGGGACCACATCGCAACCAATCCGGAAGAACCTTTCGATATAATGGCCGTTCCGACTGAAGATCAGAAGGAAACTAAAGAAGATATCGTGGAAATCGAGGTTCGGAAGCCAGTCCCAATGTCCATTGAGGAGATTTACGCCGAACAACTATCGAAGATTCCTGGAATAGAGCGTCTCGGTCCTATATTCAAAACGGTGTCTCCTATAGAATTGACGGAAGCCGAAACAGAATATAGGGTGCGATTGATAAAGCACATTTATGCCCGGCATGTTATTTTGCAATTCGAGTGCATCAATACTCTGAGTGACCAAGTCTTGGAGCAAGTTCATGTGAGACTAGAGATGCCGCCTGAATTTGAGATAAAGTCGATCATTCCATGCCAGAAGCTAGTGTATGATAAGCCGGGAAGCGTTTATCTTATACTGGAGTTCCCATGTGCCTTCCTAGATAGTTTGGGGACGTTTGAAGCGACGCTGGAGTTTGTAGTTCGCGACTGTGACCCTAACACAGGCATTCCAGACCCAGGGGAAGGCTATGCGGATTCCTATCCTCTAGAAGAGTTTGACATAGGATGCTCCGATCAAATTCGCGGCCGTGCTGGCGGAGACGATTGGGAACCGAATTGGGACAGAGCATCGAATGTTCCAGAAGCTAGCGATACGTTTGTTCTTACCCAAAATGATGTCTCTGAAGCTGCTAGGGCTGTGTGCGAGCATTTAGGACTTCCTAGAGGATCTATATCGGGAGAGGCAGTCAAAGAGATTAGGGGAGGTGGGATCTTCAGAGGCGGTGCGCCAGTTCTTGTAAGAGCCAGGCTGGCGGCAAGCAGTACCGGAGTCACGATGAAGCTTGCAGCTCGGTCTATGAGAGAAGACATCGCCAAACTACTCGTTGCTACCGTAGGTTAAGATGTCAAGTACTTATCAGCATTTATATATGGTATTACGTCGAATATAAGCGTACGGGAATTATTATGCGCGAAGATGTACGGCTTAAATTGTAAGATTGTTTAGGTCTTTCTGTTTCCTATTTATAGTTGTTTAAAATCTTTACATTATATTAATTAGCCATAAGGTGTTTTTTCGTATATTAATTAAAGAATTTATACTAATAAAATAAATTAAATTGCTCCTAATGGACAATTTATATTATAGAAGTCAAATCAGTTTTTTTTTGCACTTTATACTTAGTCTGTTCTTACCTGTTCATGTAAAAATGAATATCTTCGGAAACCTTCATTTTAGTTTTGATTTTAATTAAAACGTTCATAACGGACAGAATGAGAAAGTAGACTTTTGCTTTGTTTGAAGTAATTATAAAATCCCATTACTTTATTAACATACTAAAATAGTATAAAGTATATAATATAGATATGTGATAGACTAATATATATTTATGGCTATTTCCTGATGGTCATACAAAAGTATAGTCTTATTTAACTATTAATTCTGACTATAGTATAAATAAACGCATTAGGACTAATGTCCTTTTATAAGAATGATTGTACTGTTATTGAAACATTGATTGAAATCATTAATACGAAACTTAGTAGGTAGTTAGGTACTTAATATTAAAGATGATGATATATGTATAGTTTTCGCATTACCACCATCTGGGAATGGCACATTTTACTCATCACTGATATTATCACTTGTTACAACATAAATCATTTGTCACACAGTTACATGCATCGAAACCGTCTGTTACATATAACGCGACGGTGATTTCACCAGAGTATTCCTTTTACTGTGACTTAACGCCGGCCACCGGCCAGTACATATAATTCACAGAATTCCATCGTGCGAAAGAGAGAAAGCAACATTTGTGACTTGAGCCGTGTGTGAGCGGCATAGTGCCACCAGCTAGAAGAGAGAATTTGTTTAAGTGAAATTGCATCTTATTTCTAACGTCATTAGATTTTAGTCTGTCTGATTTGTTTCAACTTGCTTAATTAATAATATCGCAACGTTACAAAAACTTTAAATGAAAATAAATCTTATTTTAAACAGGATAAGGTTTTAATTAAACTATGTAGGTATATGATATTTATAACCACGTCGTGACTCTGTGAATTCGTGATACGGTGAGATTTCACTTCACTAAATAATGTCACTGCGACATGTAACAGACGGAATAAAATGCACACACTGTGACAATAATCGTCACTAATGAAATATGACCGTGGTGATTTATCACCGGTGATATAACAGTGACAAAAATAAATATCTTTACCGACTTGATAGTAAAATAAAAGTAGCGATATTTTCTATTACTACCACCATCCCACCCTGTACAACTACGTGTTTATGAATAATAAAAAATAAGACTACGATTAAAACTGCATTTTAGTTAATTTGACTCCCTCATAAGGGACCAACCCTAAATTATGTCACACGTTAGGGAGGTATCGAAGATCGATGTAGTGTGACAAGGGGTGGGAGGGGGTCCTAAATTTCATGACGTCACATTTCAAAATCGAATAATTGGTATATATAAGTAAATATTAAAAAACAATGGAAACTTATTTCGGAACTGCTGTTTTAATTTAATAATTTTTAGGTGTAAAATTTCATAATATCTGACGTCACACTAATGTGACCAGCTGTGACAAGGACGAGAGGAGGGGACAAAAAGTCATGAAATAAGTGTGACGTAATTTATAGATGGCCCCTAATGTCCTTCACATCATACTAATACGATACATAAAACTGACAACCGTATTAAAGATATCTGGAGTAGAGAAGTAAAATACACAATTTTCATATAAACTTTATTAAAAGAGTAGTATAACAAAAAATGTAACAACAAAAATGTTTAATCTAAATATTAGGGCGACAGATCGCTAACAATCATTTTAGAAAAAAAAAGCGAAATTAACACTAGGTTTACCTATTGAAGATTTTTGACAAAATTTGAACTTTAATTTGAATTTTAATTTAATTTTAAGATAACAAACAAATGTGTTTGACTATCATGACCATTAAAAAAGTGCGTGTCAGGCGAAATGTAGGGTTCCGAAGTAGTAAGTTTATCGACTCATTAACTACTTATGCTAACATAGCCGTGATAGTTTGCCTTGTAAATTCATCATATAACCTATTTTTGAGAATTTTTTTACTTGTCCAACTCCAACCGTTTAGCCAGCAGTGGGAGGGGGGGGGGGACACTTGACTTTAACCAAAATTAGCATTTCAAAGCCAAATATTTCGCAAACGGACCCCTAATACCAAAAATGGTCTAAGATCCATAATATTTTTGGAAGACCTTTTCAACGATACCCCACACTATAAGTTACGCGACGAATAAAAAATTCATCCTCACGTTACCTGTAGGTGAGGTACCCTAAAAAAATGTTTTTCAATATTATATTATACGATTGTGGAGTTTTAATAAATATGTATATCCATGCCAAATTACAGCTTTCTAGCACTAAGGGTCTCGACGCTTCGCTTCGGACACACGGAGGGACGGACAGACGGACGGACGGACATGACCAAACTATAAGGGTTTCGATTTTTCTTCGGAACCCTAAAAAGGGAAATACAGCTTGAAAATCACTCTTTTGATGATTTGATGAGGTTAAACAGATATTAGTAACAAAAAAATAAACTTTTTATCAGAAACAGTATCTACCATTACTAAAATAATGCAACCTTAGAGAGTTAAAGTATTTGGTAATTGTCATTTGACGTAAGTTATTTGATCGAGGTTTATAGTCTGGGGAATCGCGATTCCGTTTAACTGAGGGTCGGATAATCGATTTTTCACTGTAGATATAAAACACAAAAAATGTTTTTGGAAATGTACGTTATAAATATTGAAACCATCCAACCTATGTTCCCCAAACTGGTTTCATTTGAAAGGCAGCAATACGAAGATGGTTTGAGACCACTAAAACAATGCATTAGGCACATTCGGTGCATTCATGATGTCAAATTTAGACTTCCCATACATTTTTTAGCGTAGTAGCACACGGCGGGTATCCACTAGTCTAATATATAAAATTCTCGTGTCACGGTGTTAGAAGTTGAACTCCTCCGAAACGGCTCGGCCGATTTTCGTGAATCTTAGCCTGCATATCGGCTAGGGTTGAGAATCGGACATATATTTTTCATCCCCCTACCCCTAAAATTTTTTTGGCAGAACAACGTTTGCCCGTTCAGATAGTTATATATAAAAAATATGTTTGTTTATTTAAACTTCTGGAGCGCACATGTTACAATACTAGGAACTATGATACTGACTAATCAATAGAAAATACTTAAGTACTTTTAATAAGAGTTATTGGAAATTAAAATGCAAGTCTTTACGTTAATACAATAATCACAAAATATCATTATACTATAATTTGTATTTGGAATGTCAAAATAACAACATTCTTAAAAAGTAGCACCCGTTTTGTTGCTAATACTAAAATCAGATATTAATAAAATCTGTATATACGCAGCCAGTCATATCATAATATAACATACTGAATTACTGAGTGCGTAGGAATAGGTTTCATTTTGATGATTGCAATTAGCTAACATCATAATCAAGTTTGATTTTAATCAATATATCAGTTTAATTGATACATATTTTGATTAAAATTAAATCGTTTCGTTATCTGCAGGGATCCGTCGTTGTAAATAAATCCCCTATAACTAGTTTCCTTTTAATTTGGTAATATTATGTACAGTCAGCAAAATAGTTTGGTATGCAGGACATGATACAAAAACGTTTTGTAATGTTTAATATTACATAATGTTTATGTTTATACTTTTTATCAATATTTAATCGTCTTGTACGCTTAAAGGTAGCAAATTAAACATTATGGAAGGTTTTTGTATCATGCCATCTATACTTAACTTTTTGCTGACTGTACTACAATCGTGATTTTTTTCACATGTCTAAAAGCAGCCAAATTTTGCTGGCAAGGGCGGAGGGACATTTGACTCTAAATTAGCACTCTAAATTAGCACTTTCAGTGTAATATTTCGAAAACGGATTCCTAAATCGAAAAATACTGGAAAAAATAAATTTTACTTGAATGTAAATTCAAACTACTAAACAGACTATCATAGGCGAATCAATTAAAGAATGAATATAAAGTCTACGAAAAATACTAGCATATTATGATATATATACCAAACAATATATAGGTATATTATAATTTTACCCTTTATAGAGATTTTTCTTAACAACACCTTATTCTATAGCAATACTCACTCATTCTATGAGCAAAAATTTTTTTAAACTAACAATAAGCAACAAATAACTCTTCTAAAAAAATAACCGACTTCAAAAAACTCGTTAGATCTCGGGACATAAATGGGACCACATGACGAGCACCAGCTTTCGAATATAAAAAGAATCATCAAAATCGGTGCTCCCAGTAAAAGGTTATGAGGTAACAAACATTTTTTTTTAAATAACAGTCGAATTGAGAATTTGAAGTCGGTTAAAAATAATAAACACTTATGTTTCTAGCAAAATATAATCATAGCAAAGTTGACATTTATAAAAATATCATGTGAAAATGTTGGTGACCGAGTACGTAATACTCACTGGCCACTGATAAAACTAGGCAATAACTAATAATACGCCATATGATTTTAAACTTATAACATCGCGGACTCTAAACATTTTGAATGTAAATAGGTACTCACGATGTTTGTATTTTATATTGATATTTGGACCCAGTTCCGAGGATCATGGTCACGGCGGCGGGACGCGGTGGTGCAAGTTTTACTTGCAGAAAAGTGCTTAAGGAACTTATGAACATACAGTCTTTGGCTCAGACCTTGGCTACAATTTACGAAAACATATATGTACTATAGAAAAATATTCAAAAATATAATGACTGTTCACTGTTCCACATACATTTGTATAATTACAAACAGAATTTTTCTTTCAGATAACTTGAATTAAATTTTATATAATATGGCAATATAATCTTATAATCTAACTTTATGTTAAGTAACTTTTATAAATAACGATACGTATGTATATTGTACTGGCATGGTCACGGTTGACGGTCAATTATCGCCCGAGCGTTCTCTTAACTCTGGCTGTTGAATAAGCATGGTTTATTCGCAACGCTATTTTGTTTTTTAAAATTAATTATAAGATAATGCTCGGCTGCATTCCCAACTGACTGTACATAGTTGCAGTGCATACTGCCAAGCATAATACATAAAGAAAATCTGAGGGTGAGATCTTTAGCGCACTTTTTTTTATGGAAATAGCCGGCAAACGAACAAATGACACTTACGCTCCAACTCAGTCACTAACGGTTACTTTAATCGCTTCTTAGTAAATAAGCACCATACAAACTCTACTAAGGAGTGATTTAATTTACCGTTAGTGACTCTAGAGTTAGGACGTTAGACTTAAGCTTTGCTCCGACAACAGTCAAATGTAGTAGATGATTACTATGACACTTTGTTAATACAAAAAAATTAAAAGGTATTTAAAACGGCCTATGTTAAGGTTAATTTAGGATCATTATTTTTGTTCAGATAATTCGGATAATTTAATCTGAGCAAAGCCTAAGCATGGTTTATAACTCTCGAGTTGAGATTCTAATAAGAAAAATGTAGAAATTAATTAAAAAAAGTAAAATATCACTCAAAAATGTTGAAGTATGGCACATGGCACCCCGTGCTCTCTACATCGACGGCCGTGATGTCGCTGTGTTCGTTTGTTAACGCCAGCATTGTCTTCAAGGCTCCCTCTAGCAGCTGCGCTTGCTCGAGACATTTCATAGTTACCTGTCTGGAAATAAAGTTTGTAGTTGAAAAGATTGTTGTACAATGGTCATACAAACATTCCTTTTAATAATGTGGAAATGAAGTCGTGGATGGTAAAGCGCGTTATCTTAGTAAAAGCCTAAATACTTGAATATAGACGATTGTTTATAAATTAGCGTATCCATAGACAATAAAAAATACATATTATTTCAAATTAATATAACTACATTTTCAATGTGAAACCGCAAATTTTATTGCTTTGTTAAAATCATTTTTTTATTTTTATTTATTTATTTTAAGGATTGCCAACGGAAAGTACACTACACCTTAAAGGGGGCCATTGACGATGCGATCGATCGGTGCGATCGATCTGCCGGACATCGCACCGATCGATCGGTTCAAAAGTGCCGCTCATACACGAACGATCGATCGTAACGATCGATCGCAACGATCAAACATTACTTGTTTGAAACGGAAGGTTATAGACGTGCTCAAATAATTCAATACGTGCCCTACAAAATGGAAAATGAACTTCTTTTCCCTTAGCTATGTGGCAGTAACTTTGATTCGGCTACAAAAGAAAAAAATAAAACTCTAATTGATTACTAAACTACTAAATTACTAAGCTACTAAATTGTCCGTTTACAAGTATTAATTTACTTGAAATTTAGTTAAAATTTAGTTAACTACGTAACTACTTAATACGTGTAAACCAAACATAACCGAACATTTCTTTTTTCTTTCTTTCTTTTTTCTTTAAATATTGAATTATCATCGGTCCTCGATAGGTCTACGAAGTTTGGAAGAAGTCTAACCGTTTAAAGCTAATATAAAGCGTGTAACTAGGTTTTTTCTTTCTTTCTTTCTTTTTAATATTGAATTGTCATCGCGGCATTGGTCCTCGATAAGTCCACGAAGTTTTTTTTATGGAAATAGCTGGCAATCGAGCTGACGATCTACCTGATGGTAAGTGGCTATCGTCGCCCATGAACATCAGCAACACCAAAGGTAAAAGCGAAAAGTAAAAGTAAAAGTGAACCCCATGGAGAAATAATAATAGTAATAATGGTATTAATTAACAATTAAAATCAATACTACCAATATAATCCCTCCGAGGGCCTTACCACCAGCGGGCCGGATTTAGTCGCCTCTTACGACACCCATCCGGCGTGGGTTTGGGGTTAGTATTCTAAAGCCGCCCCAATACGGCAAAAAAAAATTATTTGTTTCGTCCATCGAGTGTTGGTAGGTACGTAGTACCTACTACTACCTACGTAACGCACTAGCCAAGGCATTGAAGACATGCGACGCGTGCGGCGGCCGGCATCAGAATGAGACAAATATCGCATCGCTGATCGCAAAGGTCCACACACAGTCGATTCATCGCTGCGATATTCATGATTGCATGGATTTTTGTTGCGATCACCGATATCGTCTGCGACCAAGCAAATCGTTAACGATCTTGACATACACTGCCGATCAGTCGGTGCGATCGGTCTGCAACGACGGATCGCACCGATCGATCGTTCCGTCAATGGCCCCTTTAAATCTGGATAGCAATTATACAAACTTATACAAGTGCCCTCCCAATTATAGGCAACCACAACTCAATATAAATATTGTTAAGACATGCCCGATAGCTATATAATAATTGAAAAAAAAAATTAATAAGTATTAACACTGCATTTCGACAAAATTCTTGGGAATATTTACAAAATAATCTAAGTTGACAATAGCTGACAGTGTAAGCAGAAACAACCAGTTGTAACACTTACCTATATCTCGTCATCCGCTTATCAGTCATAGCCTCAACTCCCGCGGTAATAATGAGAGACTTCAATTTAGTATTTTCACTGGCTTCTCTGTCTATTATACTGGAATAAGATAAACGCTGTAATTATTTTACAAGTCTACTGTACAGCAGACCGGCGACTTGTGACGTAATTCTTCTTTTCTTCTTTCTTTTATGTATGTATTGTATTATAATTAGTATACAACTTTTATTATTAATTTAATATAAGTAAACGTTTGCTGGGAGACCTCCGTGACATAATTTAACGGATACTGCGGAAGATCAGCGCTGGCTGTCTCCGGACTCCAGCACAATGCTGAGCAGGCTCCGATTTGTAAAGGGTCCACTTATACTTAAGTTTAGTTATTACCTTTTGTATATAAGTTGTGTTTAGATAACCATAAGTGTATCTTTTGCAAATAAATGTATTTTCTTTCTTTCTTTCTTCTTCTTTCTAATGAGCTGAACCGTGTCGTTATTGAAGTTGAATGCGTTTTTGTCGTTACAAAGGCAGAAAGTAAACGACTTTTATTTAAATTAATATTTACGAATAAGTTACCCATTACTTTTTAAAAGGCTGAATAAAAATATAAAAAATACTGACCGCTTCAACTTCCCAATAATATCCGCTACATACAAATGTGTCTCGTTAGCTTTATCATATAATACTTTTTTATCTTTCTTTTGCACTGCGTCACAGCGAAATTCTTGTATGCTGTCATCGCTGGAAAATAAAGAATCAATTTATTAAACTGATGTATGACGAATATAACCTTATCGACTGATGTTTTACTTATGATTGTTTTGCTGAAACCTCATTTGATTTATACATTTTTGTTGAATTAATGAAAAACGAAATTATAAAATATTTCATAAACTAACAAATACTTCATACGTTTATACATACAAACTCACACATTTTTCTTGTTTTTATTGAATTAAATTAATTTAAAGCACAGTCATACCCTGCTAAGCAATTTTTCCCATGCGAGAACGCTAGGCTCCGTACCACCCGATAAAATACAAGTGTAGTTAATAAAATGCAAAGTGAACTTACATAAAGGTACATATAAGTTTAAACGACGCACTCAGCTCCGCCAGAAACAATCTAATGAACAAACAAGCATCCAAACTTTGATTTACAAATCCGCTGTCGACCGTAGAATCATTACAATTCTCATTATCATTTGCTTTATCATTAACCTCTTCAAATAACGAAACATCATTATTTATCCCATCATGTGTCACATCATTATCATCATTATGTTCTCCCATTTCTACATCAATAAAAGGAGTTGCATTATCATCCAGTTCGACATTTGGAGGAAAATTATCATGATACATCTTAGATTCACAATCTAATGATTCATCTTCTACTGAATCTTTCCAATTCCTGTAACTTGTTACGTCTGTGTTAACTTTGGCAGTACTCAAAACTTTATCAGTATGTTTACTCAAATCATTGTTACATTTGTCCTTCGTATTAACTTTGTCTAAATCTTTTTGTACATTATCAAAAATTCGTGTTATTTTCGGAAGATCTTTTCGTGTATTAATTTCAATGTTCTCTTTGCATTCTGGAGTATTTTGTACAGGAATGTCATCGAAGGTGATTTTTTTCGCGTGGTTAATTCTGATTGTGTTTAATTTTTTTCCAACCGTTCGAACAACTGTTTTTTCATTTGGATTATTTTTTTCCTGTAATTGAGAATGAAAGTTAGGTAACTTTTTTTGAAACTTCAATAGATTATATTATGTCAATTTAGAATTTATGACATTTACAACCCAAAGGTAGATTCACGGAACACAGACACAAGTGGAAATGGTACAAGTGTTGATTAGTATGGGAACCGTGCTAGCCAAATAAACACAAGGAAATCCATAATCGTATTATTTACAACTAAGAAACTCACATTTTAATTGGTTGTTACTTGTCAACTACGAATAGTCAAAGAAACTCGCTGTTTATAGTTGAAAATGCACCTTAATCTTTGATGTTAATTCTTATTTTTCCATGTCTTATTCAGTGACCTTAGAACCTTTATCAATTATGATCATAATACTTTTCAAGTTTATCTATCCACCGCTAGATGGCAGTATTCTGCGTTACAAGTAATATATACTTCACTTCTTTAATAATAAGGTTGACAATACAATATCATACAATGTCAATCCAATGAACATCATATGGAAAATAATTAAATAATTCCATCTACTGAACGCTAGATGTCGTGACTGGAGTCTACAATAGATTGAATAGCAACCTTACAAGTATTTCGGTAAGTTACATTTTTGGTTAACAACATCATACTGTGTTTGGTTTAGGCTTAGAGATGTGCGTTGTGCTTTTTGCCGCGTTATCGATATTTATATTGAAACTGGTACTGTCCGAGTGTCCGACATCATAAGATGTAGACCCGTTTTTGTACTGCCTATGTGAACACTTGATCATTATTTTGAAAGCTTATATCTCAAACACACGGATCTAAAAAAAGACGGACGTGATCCCAACCACAAATTCAGTGAAGCACCCATAGTAATACCAACTCTCTATTCGTACAAGTACACACACCCACACATTGACACCATACTGCGTCAATCGCGAATCAAAAATTACGCACACATGGAAAGCTGGCGGCCATTGCTATGCTTCACTTTCGATTAGACGTGGTTACGTCAGTCTTTTTTTCAGGTCCGTGCTCAAACATTACGAGGCGTAGAGGTGACCGTAGCAATTTTTTATCAACGTTAGCTATCTAAACAGTCACGGTATACCAAGCCTAGGCATTTTTAGCAACGAAAATAAATATACTTTAATTATAGGTATGTCGATAAGTGAAATTTCAATGAAGCTAAACGTAGCTACAAGAACAATGCTGATATGAACTGGGATGCATTTCAACATTAACATTATACAAACACAATAAAGAAATCTAAACAGTAACGTTACTCGGCCCGATTCTCGAAAAACTTGCCTACTTGTAGCCGCGCGCTAGGGCTATCCGCCGACAGTATTTTAATTTTATCAAACGACTGAGTTTCTTTGTAGTTTTGTATTTATAAATGTTATATTTTCTATTTTAATAAATGCAATTCATTGTGAATAAAAAGGAAGTGTTCCATAAAAATCTATGTTGTGTTTTTATTAGTACTGTGAAGGTTCGTAAGCCTTCAGTATTGTATTAGAGACAGAGACTCTTAGGGCAGGGTAAGTTAAATAATAATAATAGTACCTATTAATGGTATTAATTAACAATTAAAATCAATATTACCAATATAATCCCTCGAGGGGCCCTACCACCAGCGGGCCGGATTTAGTCGCCTTTTACGACACCCATCCGGCGTGGGATTGGGGTTAGTATTCTAAGCCGCCCCAATACGACAAAAGTAATAATAATCAACCATTTGATTTTTTTAGCCCCTTATTTATAAATCTAGGCATTTTACTTGGTGGACTTATGAAAAATAAACAATTTAGGTACCTACTTATTGCAATACGTACTTGTTTTTATTTATTTTATTTATTTATCCTACATGCACTGATCTCCTCAATAACGCAATAATTATACAATACCTACTACCTAAGTTACTTACCTACAATAATTATATGTACCTACCTACAAGTACGTATTATATAGTATTATATATACTATATAATACGTACTTGTAGGTAGGTGTATAAAAATAGTGTCTTACCTTTCGGAGTCTCCAGGTAACGTAAAAAATGATATTCCTGGGTGACTTAATGTCGAATTAAAGCACCCAAAAACAGCACAATATTGTCTATTTCTTTAGCTTTTTCTACTGCCATCTTAAATATTTCTTAATCTATTTTCTAAATCTACAGCCGCACACGACCATACAGTTCAACCAGAGTAGAAAACTAAAAAAGTTTGTTATTTGTACCGACCGGACAGTGGTTCAAACTCCGCTCGTTCGCCTGTCGGCAATCGCCACACGGCGGCCGCAATTGCCTACATATCGCACGCGTATTTCGATGTGCGTAGGTATAACGCGCGTTTCGACCGTTTGTATGAAGAGCGAATACTGTTAGATTCCTATATTGTGATACAAATAAGGTAAATTTATTTTCTTGGAATTACATTTCTTAGACATGCTGTGCCAGTGACGCGCATGCGCTTATATTCCTCGTCAGGATCCTAGATTATGTACCAATGATTTCACATAAAAAAATTCATTCATATTAATTTTATACATTTTTATGATACAACACAATACTTTATTGCACACCAAATAGCAGAACTGTACATACATATGACACATATCCCTAAAATAAAAAAAGAATATTATTATTATAATAACAACAATAAT
Source organism: Thymelicus acteon (assembly GCA_951805285.1). Lineage (NCBI taxonomy): Eukaryota > Metazoa > Arthropoda > Insecta > Lepidoptera > Hesperiidae > Thymelicus > Thymelicus acteon. The sequence goes on from OX638230.1 coordinate 2,810,519, forward strand.
AAATTGTAATATTCATATTATGAAATACTTTTAACTAAAAATAAAATTACAAAACTGCCGATATTCATATATTTGTACCCCATCCCTGCCCGAGTAGCAGAAAATGTTCTAGAAAACAATAGCCGAGTAGCAATATTATCTAAAACATAAAACGAACCTTATTGCCAAGTGACTGAGTAGCTTTTTGATCATAAATTATATTATTTCCTTTATTTATGTGTTTTTAATTTGAATTATTACAAAATAAATTAAAAACTAGGCTTATTTGTGGTATAAAACACGGCCATTAAATAAATTCATTGCTCGCTATTATTCCTGCCCTCCAAAATTGCACAGTAAGGCATATTTACGTAATTTAAGACAAATTTTATTTTACGTAATGCACAACCGACGCAGCTCAGTGACAGTTGAGTTATGCCGACAAGTATGCGGAGCTCCTCTTAATGTTAGTCGCTGTGCCACGCCCACATCGCACTTCCACTGGTGTCTGTGTTCCGTGGGTAGATTACAGTGGTAAAAACACGGATGTATAAAAATTTAGAACGATTTTGTACCAAGTACAATTTAACTAACTATATTTTATTTTTCATTTTTTTTTTAACTTAACAATTAACATAACTGACGATATTAAAAGCAATACATACTTGTTTGTTTGTGTTTTCAGAAGAGAGATCCGTTTCATCAAAGTCCTTCCATGCAGGAAAATGGATCTTCAAGTATCCTATTATTTCTGAAGGTTTCTTTAGAACTGAAATTCAAATGGATCAGTATTTAATTTAAGCTAACCTGAGCCACGTTATTTATTTAAGAACCCAAGTTTTTCTTGAGACTAAGCCCCCGTCAAAGAAAATGTTGTGTTCAAAATGACAATTAAAATCATAGTTACCAAGGGTGACTGTATTATTATTAACAAAAAAAAACCCTACCTAAGGCGAGGTTCAAATCCAAATTATCCCATGGACAGGGCCACTACCAATTTAGCATGGGGTTGTTGAAAAAATATTTTAGTACAAATTAAATAATGAGGGTCCCACACTTTCTTTTTGGCCTACAACACATCGATGTCTTTGTGCTGAACGCACATTTTTTCGCTCCGTCCGCGCCGGACCCGCACACATATGTATCGGCATATGTCATCCGCATCGGGCTCTTATATGATTTCATACAAATGTGATGCATCCGGCGCGGACGGTGCGGGCAAAAGTGCGTTCAACATTGCACAGTTGTCCATGGATAAATGGATTTATCCATTTGTTTGCCGAAAGACACCACTTTGAATCTAAAGCTGTGCTTGAATCTAAAGTTGAAATTACATCATGGTTAGCTGAAAGACACGTTACTCACCAATGTTTCTTTTTAATGCTTCCGCGTCATCCATTTCACTTCTGACCACTCGCATGGGGGTGAATGGCAAATCAATATCTGTAGACGCGTCCTGTATGTGGTGTAGCAAAGTGTTCAATAACTTCTGCGATTCTAGAACTTTGACCGATTCAGGTAACGCGGTCTGAAAATAGTATTAACATTTATAAAATATTGTTTTAAAATCGAAAAGGATACTTTGACAGCAAATGTGTATAAAGCTTTGAAGTCCAGATAAATTGTCTACCTATTAAAGTTCATTTAAAAATATTTTTTATTTAATTAATATCAAGTCAAATATTCTTGGTAAGTCAAACTACAAAGTTTTTAATAATGTAAAAACAAACTTCACCCCCCTTTTTGCGTCGGAGATTAGAAATGCAGACAAATAGACAGACATTTTGACGACCCTGTAAGCCTAGTTGTTGTGACCCTGCTTGCGAAGCGAGGAGTCCTGTGTTCGATTCCCGGCCGGAGCAGATATTTATGTGACAGATAAAATATTTGTACTGGGGTCACGGATGTGATTGTGATGTCTTATATGTGTTGTCCATGCCACCCACGACACAGTTATAACCTACTGCGGGGGTATGAGTGTGCTAGCGTTTATTTATTTTAAGAATAATAAACATACCTTTAGTGAGTCAATCAGGAGCGCGCCACAACCGAACAGTTTCATAAAATCTGATGATTTTATTTTATTTGTTAAATTGTCTGTAATGGAGATAATACCATATTAGAATATTACAAATCATTTCATTAAGGCCTTCACACATTACTCCGACTGACTAAATCCGGCCCGCTGGAGGTAGGTACCTTTAGATGCTTACATCGGAGGGATCTTATTAGGGATTATATCTTTTTTCTTCTCTCTTTCTTGACCGGCAACGCATTAGTGATGCATTTGATATCACTAATTTCCATGGCCGACGATAGTCACTTATCATGATGAATCGTCAGTAATTCGTATTAGTTTCCATAAAAAAATCAGTTGTTTGTCGGGTATTTCCATAAAAAAAAATATTCAAGATTTTTAAAACTTCACCTTGGGGTATAAATGGAGGGTAGTTTGTAATTAGTAATATTTAAAAGCTTGTAAGCCTGTAAGCTTGTATTGCCTGACTCACCATTCTTATCACTCAAATCAGACAGAATATTGCAGAGTTTATCTGAAATTGTTTTGATGGCCGTGTCGTCGGAGTAAACCTCCTTCACACACAGAACGGCTTCCAGCAACGACCAGGGCGCACTTAATTTGTTTTGGGTTTCTTTTATATTGTGCTGGAAAATTTATATTGTAAATTATGAATTGGAAGCGATATTTAATCTATCTTTATATCTATAGAGTACTAGCTGCCCAGACAGACTTCGTTCTGTCAAAAGATAATAGTAAATATTTTTTTTATTATTAAAACCTTCCGTGTGCCTTAAGGAAAATACAAAAAATTAAATTTAATTAAATTAGCCAAATTGGTGGAGCCATTCTCGAGTTTTGCGCTTAGCAACATACATTTTTATTTATACAGATTATATACATTTAGTATAGCGTTGACTATTGAATGTTGCAAATAAAAATTAACTTACCATCAGCACATCACTCAAGCAATCCTCCATGATTTGATAGTACCAGCATACCCACTCATCCAGTCTACACTCAATTCTCTGACTCATAGCTGCATCTTTCACATGATACTTTTTGAGCAAGTCTTCCAACGTATACGCGTTTATTTTTAACCTCTGTCCTTCTTTCTTTGATGAATTCATATACTCTGGCTTTACAGATACAGTTATGGTCAACGGTTTTCTTGTCTTTCCAAATTCTGAAGAGCTAGATACTTCTCCTTGCCCGTTCAAATTATGAGCATTTAGAATGGGTTCTTCGAAAATTTTCCGTTGATCAGGCCTTGGATTTTGTAGGTTTGTCTCATCTTTATTATCCTTATTATGTATATCATTGACTATAATTTTTCTTATGTTAAAATCAACGTGTCGTTGAGAAATGCCCTTTAGATTATCAGACAATTTATCATTTTGTGGTGTATTGTCGTGGAGACTAAGTAGTTTTATATCTTCTTCAATGTTTGATTCAAGTTTATCCTTAACTATAACTTTTTTTCGGATGAGTTTTATTTTATTCGACGAAGTACCAGGAACATTATTTGAATTATTGAATATGACAGGAGTTTTAACGCTTACTTTATTGACTTCTAAATTTTTTCTTTGTCTCTTAATAGTTGTAGGAACTTTGAAAACATCACAATTAGTCTCTGGCACACAAACACTTTTGCTTAAAGGAAACGCTTCAAAATTATCTGTGTTTTGCATAAATATGTTATCATTTTGTATTTCGACACTTATCGCTTTATTGAGAGTAAATTGTGGTTCAGGGTCAGCATTATTTTTTATATCATCTAATTTGAATGTATGAATACCAGATTCTATTGCTTTGGTGTACAATTCTGTTTCAGTTGTTATTAGAACCTGCAAATTACTCATGCATATTAGACTACTTCATTTAGTATTTTCTTTTTTTAAATGACTAAGTTGTTTGTACCCTGCACACTGCGGAAGGTCTACAGGCGGTGCGGAGATCTACACCATGATTTTGTGTCTATATTAATGCTAATGCAAATATTAAAAGTTCTTCGTCACTTTTATCCGTCGTGTTTTTGAATAGAATGTTTCCACACGGTTAGAAATCGCATCGCGTCCGCACCGCCCCCTATCCGCCTCTGGACTCTATGTGTAGGGTACAATACAAAAAACGCCACTGCTCCCAACCAGTGTGTAAACAACATTATAGTCGGCTCATACCGGGACTACGCGACGCGACAACATCTATATATATAAAAGTGTTAAGTTGGTTTGTGTATACTTCAAAAACTAGAAAACCTGAAAAGTTCTATGCGGTGGTAATATAATATACGGTTCAAGGTATTCACAAATTTTTCGCGTCAGAAACTTATCTGCGACCAAAAACAGTTATTTTTACATTCATCTGTATACCAGTAGTGCCATCTACCGGAAAGAGCTATTATTTATCATCTGTGGGTTAAAGTTATATCTACTCAGTTGCAGGCAAAAGCTAGAATATTATAATACTTACAGCATGATTGCCTTCTAAGACTTGCAAACAGCATTCTATAGTTCCATCAATGGCCGAAGTTGAAGACGTTTCCATTATGGGTGGTTGTACTGGAAAAGTGCAGAATGATAAGCTCGCCTATAACCTGGTAACATTGTCTGTGGAATGAGGTATCTTTAAGCTGTTTCTTGAATAAGACATATACATGCGACAGATAAATGTTTGTTTTCGAGCCTGAAATAACCAGATAAACATTACAAGTAAAAAACTTTTTGGTGTCCCTCAAGGCTAAACATTGCACCACTATTGTTTTATTTATAAAACAATAAAATTCACTTACAAACAACGATGTCTTCCATTGTCTTCAACCGTCGCATAGCTTTACGTGCCAGCATGACCCAGGAGCGGCCACCGTACTCCCCGACAGACATCGTTTCTATGTATGAACGAACTGAATTTGGTACCAAAAGACGACAAGCGGCGTCTGTAATAAATATATTGCGTTACCTTACTGTATTTAGGGTTATAATTATACCAATATAGTTTCATTATGACGGTCCTTCCGTCCGCAGCATAGCATGCTCTTATGTCTAGAAAGCTGTAATTTTGTATCACGCCGATAAAATTGTAAAATAACATCTTGAAAAAAATTTCATGGTAACTCCATCACGTTAAGTGGGGATAATGAACAGGTTTCCTACAAACTCCTAGGTCCATGTAGGATTCTTATAATCTTCCTTCACATATTAAACATAAATTGCATTTAGTGTTATCATGGTACGTCTATTGTATGATTTAAAGGGCGCGAGTTTAAGGGCTTGTTTCACAATCTTCAAGTAAGTCCGAAGTAAGCTATTCGTTGGTTAAGTTGACATTTCGTGTATGTAAAATGACACTTTAACGTCACTTTAACCGGCGAATAGCTTATTCAGGACTCTACTTGAAGATGGTGAAACAAGCCCTAAGTTTATTAAATTTAATAACATAAAAAATCGAATATCTCATGATGTCAAGACAGTGCTATAAATATTTTGGTTGCTTTATAAATACATACCTTTTTTCACAAAATCCTCAATAAATTCAAAGTCATCCAGCAAAACTCCAATGTCCACGACCACATACCAGGGGTCCATTTTCATAAAGGGCTTTGCTAAGCTTTTCAGGTATGATATATTTAACACCTGTGGTGTTATAGAGGAGGTCTGAAAAAAAGTTTAATAACTTAGGAGATCCCAATGTTTGGTTGAATTATAAACTGGTGTAGCTTAGGTAAAATTAATTTTGTATTTATCGACGTATAAAACTAAGAAAACAAGTTAGCTTTGTCATCCAAAAAATATTGTACCATACAAATATTCTATATGATTCACCAGTTTTAACAAAACAAAAAGATATAAAAATAATAAAATAATTAGGTGTCTTATTGCTAACTAGCTAGCCCGGCGAACTTCGTATCGCCTAACAACCTATTTTTTTCTAAAATAAAAGTAGCCTAAGTTACTTCTTGTTACATCAGCTATTTACCAGTGAAAGTCTCGTCAAAATCGGTCCAGCCATTTCAGAGTTTATCCGGAACAAACAGACAGACAGACAGACATTGTAATTGTAAAAAATGTATTGGTATATGTACCGTGAATACATCCAAATGCAATTAGTTAAAAGCAGTTATTTTAATATTACAAACAGACACTCCAATTTTATTTATTTGTATAGATGTATAAATATAGATTTCTTTCAGACAACTTAAATAGCAAAAAATTCACGGGGCAAGGGTTTATTCCTATCAATGCATACAAATATTTACTACAAAGTTGTGACAATATCAAGAAAAAAAATTACTAATAAAAAAAATCAAATGTGATTAAAGCAACCTAACCCGTCCTTTGTGTTTTACGCTTTAATCACCATATTTATGTTGTTTCTTAAAGAATACTATGGAAGGAAATATTTACCTCAATAATTTCACTTTCCAGTGTTTGCACGTCACTTTCTTCAGGTAAAACGACTTCGCCTTCTTTGTCTTCATCTATTTGATCGTCAAGATCAAATCTTACTTGCTTAACATTATCTTTTAATTTATTCAGATCATTGTTAAATTGCTGTGACATTGATAAAAATATATCTGAGAACAAAAGTATTTTTTTATATAATTTGCAAGTGCAGTCAGCTTCATGCAAGTATCAAACACCTACCTTATAATTTTAAACTGGATGGAATAACACTTTCACATTTTTTACACATTAAAATATTGACACAATACCTTTTTAACTTATTCTATGATTGTTGTTTTAATGCATTTTATTTTTATAACACTATTGCTACATTACTATTTCATAAAAATAATGTAAATAATGTTATGTTACCTTTGGTCTGCACTGGTGTATCCAAATTACCAGGTTTAAGTTTTCTTCTTTTAGCTTGTAAAACAAATCGGAGGTCATCATTATTGAGTTGCATTTTTGTAATATGTGTGTCATCTTCTGTCTCAATCATTACATCACTTGTTACTAATTTTGTGATAGCTTCTTTCGGAAAATTGTCACTTCCGACAGTCTGTACCCAATTCTCTTTATTTATATTTGAATTTTGATTATTAAATGCTGAGTTACTTAAACATAGTTCTATTTCAGTATTTGTCGCTGAATCTACAGTGATATGCTTATTTTTATTATCTTTTTCAGTCTCTTGAGTCAAAATTGACTTTCGAATAACGTCCTTCTGATTGCTATTGGTAATGTTTTGAACAATGACTTTTTTTGTCGCTGAATCTACAGTGATATGCTTATTTTTATTGTCTTTTTCAGTCTCTTGAGTCAAAATTGACTTTCGAATAACGTCCTTCTGGTTGCTATTGGTAATGTTTTGAACAATGACGTTTTCTTTCCTATCCATATTACGAAATGGTTCCTTCATTATTTTGTTGTCATTTGTTTTAACTCTATTATTTAAATTGGAATTAAAAAGGTTATGTTTGCTAGTGCTTGCTTTAAGTTCATTACAGTTAATAAGTTTTGGACCAAATATGCCTCCTTGCACAGTACTAAAATTTACTTCTGAGTTATCCATACTACACCAATTTCCATTATTACAAGTAAATATGGCACCCTTGTTTTGGTTTGAGCCACATTTACTTTTACTTCCAAAAATTTTGGTACCAACATTCTGTTGTCTATACGTACCAAAACGTTTGGATAAAGGTATTGTATAACCTTGTACGCAAGGAACTTGAATATCGCTAGTTTGTGTTATTTGGTCAAAACTTCTTTTCTTTGGTTCAAGATTGGTGACTGGTGGGACAAACATCTGTGGCATTGGTATCACATAACCTGGCATGTACTGGTTTGGAATATACCTAGAGAAGACTGGTTGGCCAAACATTGGGACTGGCCCCATATGGTAGTTTATGGGTAAATTGGGTTGGGGAGTAAAGTTGTAACAAATGTTAGACGTGTCTGGTCTATCATCAGTTGGTGGTGTGTTTGGTTCAGGATAAGAGTGATTCTTGTCTGATACTTTTTTTATAGCAACATCTTTAGCAAGAGCTTTTTTCTGAAAAAGAACAGATAATTATGTGAACAATTTGGACTCACCCATGAAATACAGATTTATATTACTGTTTTTTTAACCCACTTCAAAAAAGGAGGAGGTATTCAATTTGGCTGTATTTGTTTTATGTTTATTACACTCATAACTTTCAACTGGGTGAACCGATTTTGATGATTCTTTTTTTAATTGAAAGCTGGTGCTTGTTGTGTGGTCCTTCTTAAATTTGAGTGAGATCTGACGAGTATTTTTTGAGTTATCCCTAATTTTGAAGTTGGTTATTTTTTGGCAAGAATTACTTTTAGTAAATAAGTAACAAACAAGCAGCCAAGCCACCTGATGGCCATTGTCGCCCACTGAGATCAGTAATATCTGAGACAAAAAAGGGAGAAGGAAAGAAAGAAAGAACTGGTTATCCAGCAAAAATTATCTCGTGAATTACAGACAACTTGTGAGTTGATGGCCAGTAGCGCCTCTAGATATCTATAGCCCTGCTCACATACAAAGGCACATAAAATCAGTTTGAGGTAGTTGGATTACTGTCGAAATGTCAAGACTCAAGAGCAATGTGTCATGTAGACAAAAGGAACTTACTATTACAACCCTCAGCCAAAACTAATAACTAATAGTACCAATAAATTAGAAACGTTGATTTTTAGACTTTTTAAAACTCCAAAAACATTAAACGTGGGCTGAAAGTGTCCATTCGCTGTGACTGTTTAAGCTACATTCCTTTCTTTCCTACGTAAAAGCTTGCAACTAAATTCGAAAGACAAAAAATTTGAATGTAAGTAAATAAATTAGTTGTAAGGTTCCTATCCAATAGACTTGAGCAAATCTGAAATATTAAGAAAATGTACTTATTACCTCTTCTTCAGTCAAACACCACGCCGCTTCGCCGGTAACAACATTGAAGTAGTAAAGTTTACCGGGGAAACTTTTTGAAGGACACAAAATCCAAGAACTACTGTTTTTTTTGTTCATTGTAATTAGTAATATGTCTAAACCTCTATTTAAAGTGTCCTGACCATGCCTAGAAACTTATTAATGTTAACTCATTGACTTTTATCTTACTGTAAACATAAAACAACTAAAAGTAAACAACCTGTAAAATTAACAGACTCCCACTCACTTGCACTCACTTCAGTCACTTCACTTCACATTCTCAATTTCTCACAAATATTTGACATTTCATCAGTGTTGCCAATTAAAATTTTTGGACGGCCGTGTACTGTATGTATTTAAATCAACTGTGGGCCGTGTTCACTGTAGAGCTGCCAATATTATTAAACCATCCAATCCAATTATGCCAATATATACCTATCATCAGTTATAAAGATCAGTAAGTTACATAAATTTGTATTTATTGTAAACAAAGTACAGCAGCATTATTATTAAGAAAATTACTTACATTGAATAAGACATAATTTAATTTTAAACATCATTCAAAGGCGCGTGACCGACGCATACAAAAACTATCTTTAATGCTTTCCTAAAAGTTTATTCCGGTTTGAGATGTTGGTTGTGACCTATTGCGATATCGAATTAATTATTTTTTACGCAGTTTGAAATTCGGATACGTTACCAAAAAACAGTAGAAATACGAACTAAAACAGAAAACAGGGATATCATGGCGAAAACTCTACTGTTAAAACAGTAGGGTTGGCAACACTGGATTTGAACTATCACATTCAGCCGTGGATATTTCACTTCATAATTTATTTATTTTTAAAGGAAATTTTATTATTAAAATCAATGATCTTATTTAAAAGAGGTTTAAGATCATTGATTAAAATACACACATTTTTTTGTAAAAATATTTTATAACCAAATGCTATAGGTACTTAGTTATTTTATTGTAAATTAGTTAATGTAAATATTTTGATTTATGTTAATTTTTGTATTGGTAAAACCATGTATTCCCCGATTTTTGTGATTCCGCGCGCTCTCTGATTAATTAGTGTGAGTTGACCCATAAGGACCCTTAATCACAAAAATCGGGGAATACTGACCTAAGGTTTTGAATCTAAAAAATACCACTGGTATGTTTTTGTTTGTGTATGTTAAGGGTCCTTAGGGGTCAATGTACACTTATTCACCGCTATTCGCGCTTCGCTGAACGATTTTGGTTACACGTATTCAGTTTTGCTTCTATCAGCCGCGTACAGCGTCGTAAGAAAAAAAACACATTTGTCCTCATTTTCCACTTGTTTGCCGCGAAAGCTGAATAGACGTGGAAAGCTAAACGGATGCGTACGCACCTTCATTCAAAACTGAATAGAGCTGAATAAATATGAGTTGACCCCATGAATATATTACTCTATCTGGATCACTGACTTTGTAAAGTAAGTTCGATGACGTCATAACGGAATGATCATTCGACCAATCACACGCCGGATTGAGGTTGTCCTTCATAATTGTATGGCGTCCACACATAGAAAAATTATGTCCTATTTTGTTACGGTTCTTCAAAATGTTTTCTAGAATGGTAGTTTTTCTAATGGTAATTTTTCTGGTGGTAATAGATTATAATATTTAAATAATATTATGTTATTAAATTTTGTTTAAATTACCGAATTGAAATTATTGAATTAGAGTAAATTTTAGCCGTATTGGGGCGGCTTAGAATACTAAACCCAACCCCACGCCCGATGGGTGTTGTAAAAGGCGATTAAATCCGGGCCGCTGGTGGTTAGGGCCCCTCGAGGTATTAATTGGTAATATTGATTTTAATTATTAATTAATACCATAATAGTTGTAATCATTATAACAACTTAATATAGTAACAACATTAAACTTGTATTCGTAAATCAACTTTAAATCTTAACTTTAATACAATTTTTACTAAAGCCGACTCGTTTTCAATCTGCACATCCTCTTGATTTTGATACAACTCATCTTTATTCTTTTGTCTTTATTTTTAAAATCGTACATATTTTTAGAAATCTCTAAATCTCTAAAATAAAATGGTCATCGGTAGCATTTAACTCATTAATAATTTATAATTTCTGACTTTGTATTTATACTCGTAGTGCCTTTTATGGTGGTAGTAGATCGTTTATTATTAAGTTTGGTATTTATTAGTAATATAAAGAAAAAAAAGTGTCGATTTGGAGGTCTAAACTAAAAACTGTGACAATATCGGAAAAACTGTAAATCTACAGTTAAAACTGTAGAGTGGGCAACTCCGATCTTAAGTTCCTAGCTGTCAAATAATTGTCATCGATACACTACTATTGTACGTCATGTTTTCTGCAAAGAAGTTTTGACAAATGACAATGTTTCGGTTACTACTCAAGAGTCACTAACGGTTACTTAAATCGCTCCTTAGTTCATAAAATAATACAGAATTTCTATCATCTTATGGTGACTCTTTACTAGTCTTTAATAAGGAGCGATATAAAGTTACCGTTAGCGACTCCGAGTTGGGGGTTAGAGTTTAAGTGATTATTTAAATTAGTTCAGTGTGATATCAATAGTTAATTGTGTAATAAACATATCTTATAGGTATAAAACACTCAAAGCGTGTGCGTGTCGTGAAACTAGTAAGATTTCAGTTGTTTCTTTGTTTAACACAGTTTTGGACTCCGCCAAAAATGGACTATAACGGATTTGTTGTAAATGTAAAAATGAGAGATTTCGAAAAAATAAAACACGAAAGATATTATTATAATTACATGTTTATTTAAATTGATCAAATACTGCTGGTTTATTAAATTAATCAGTCTTATATCACAGTACTATGTTGTACGTACACTATAGGAATCACAAAGGACTAGCTAATTAAGAAAAATTGATTCGTGATCTAATATTTTTTAGTCGACTTCCTCGACCGTGGGTCCATCGTTGGGTGGGTACTGAGGGGCGGCTCCTCCGCCGGCGCCGCCGTGCATCTTGGTCATCACCGGCGCGCACACCCGCTGTAACTCCTTCAGCCGGTGCTCATACTCCTCCTTCTCGGCGAGAGTGTTGTTGTCGAGCCAGCGCAAGGCCTCGTCGCACTCTCGCCGCGCGCCTTCCTTGTCCTGCGCGCTCAACTTGTCGCCCGCGTCGTCCAGGGCCTGCTTCACGCCGAACACGTACGACTCTAACTGGTTGCGCGCCGCCACCCTCTCGCGCTGTCTGTCGTCCTCCTCCTTGTACCGCTCGGCCTCCGACAGCATCCGGTCGATCTCCGCTTGCGACAGGCGCCCCTTGTCGTTCTTTATCACGATGTTCTTGCTGCGCCCCGTGCTGTTCTCCTTGGCCGACACGTTCAGGATGCCGTTAGCGTCCAAGTCGAATGTGACGTCGATCTTGGGCACGCCGCGCGGCGCCGGCGGAATGCCGGTCAGGTCGAAGGTGCCGAGCTTGTTGTTGTCCTTGGTCATGGCGCGCTCGCCCTCGAACACCTGGATGGTGACGGCCGGCTGGTTGTCCGAGTACGTGGTGAAGGTCTGAGACTGCTTGCAGGGGATCTTGGAGTTGCGTTCAATGATCTTGGTCATGACTCCTCCGGCGGTCTCGATGCCGAGCGACAGCGGCGCCACGTCGACTAGCAACACGTCCTGGATCTTGCTGTGTTGTTCGCCGCTCAAGATGGCCGCTTGGACCGCCGCGCCGTAGGCCACCGCCTCGTCGGGGTTGATGGACAAGTTGAGCTTCTTGCCGCAGAAGAAGTTTTGCAGTAGATTTTGCACTTTCGGGATGCGTGTCGAGCCGCCGACGAGGACGACGTCGTGGATCTGACTCTTGTCTAGTTTGGCGTCTTTGAGGGCCTTCTCGACGGGCTCCAGGGTGCCGCGGAACAGGTCCGCGTTGAGCTCCTCGAAGCGCGCGCGGGAGACTCGCGTGTAGAAGTCGATGCCCTCATAGAGATTCTTGTCCAGGCCGTAGGCGAGGGCTGCAGCCGTCGGCTCGTTGATGATCCGCAGCACGTTGAGCCCGGCGATGGCGCCGGCGTCCTTGGTCGCCTGTCGCTGCGAGTCGTTGAAGTATGCCGGGACGGTGATGACGGCGTCCCGCACCGACGTTCCCAGGTACGCCTCTGCAGTTTCCTTCATCTTCGTTAGGACCATGCTGCTGATCTCCTCCGGCGCAAACCGCTTGGTCTCTCCCTTGAATTCGACCTGGATCTTCGGCTTACCGCAGTCGTTGACGACCTTGAAGGGCCAGTGCTTCATGTCTTGCTGGATCTTCGGGTCGTCAAACTTCCTGCCGATGAGCCGCTTGGCGTCGAAGACGGTGTTGCTGGGGTTCAGGGCCACCTGGTTCTTAGCCGCATCGCCGATCAGTCGCTCCGTGTCCGTGAAGGCGACGTACGACGGTGTGGTCCGGTTGCCTTGGTCGTTGGCGATGATTTCCACGTTCCCATGCTGCCAAACTCCGACGCAAGAGTACGTGGTTCCCAAATCAATTCCAATAGCTGGCATTTTCACTTGAATTTCACTATTGACTCGTATATAATATCACTCGTAGATATCACTTGCTTTAACTTCGCTTCGGTTATTACCGAACTCCTGTTTCGTCTTCTCTGTATTGTGTTTCAAATTATTATGATTTCCCGCTGCTCGCCTTGGGCTTATATATTCCGAGCAATTGAATTCTCGAACCGTCTAGATTTTCTGTGAGCTCGCCAATAGGAACGAGGTTAGCGTCGAATAATCTAGAACATTCATTCCTCAGCCAATCGCGTTAAGGCCGTCGCTGTGCGAAAGAGATGATTGAAAAGCAAACACTCGGGTGAGAAAGAGACAAAAGTTTTGACACAAAAAAGTAACTGCTCGGGTTGCCCGACCAAGATTTCTTACAGTAATTTGGGGAAGTTGATATTTTCTACATGGTAAAATAATTTTACAAACTTTACGTATGAAATCTTTTTAGCCTTGCTTATTCAATATTTGACTTGATTGTGAACGGTTACTTTGCATTACGCAAGGTATAAAATAACCCACGGTATAAAGTAGGTAAATAATAACTCGCCTGGCTAGCTATACATATATACCGACCGATAAATAATTGTGAATACTTATGTATTTCAGAGACTGAGTCGGAAAGCCAGCAATAAAGCGGATTTTTGCTTCCTTCTTGGTCAGAACCGCAGCGGCGATTCATTTGGTGGTGATGTTCATGAACGAAGGTACCATTGACTATCAGGTGGCTTGCTTGTCAACTATTAACATTTAAAGTGTTAAAAAACACACATCTAACCTTCAGTACTAGGATTGATCTAATGCACCCGCATTATGGACAATATGATACACCGATCAACAAGATACTTAAAGCGCGGTGTTACCTAAGTATTCAAAAAACTGGGTTTCTTTGACGCTCGACTACGAGGAAACCCAATGAAAATATGCCACGCAAAAAATACAGAGCATAGAAAAAGGTCAAAAGAAAAATTTTAACCGAACAGAATATTAAATAGTTAATATTTCCAATAAAAAATCGTAATTTGCTTCACAAAAATAAACTTAGGCGTCGAAATTCTCTGCATTTTCAGCGGTAACAACATTTTTTAAAGAATATAATAGGTATATATTATATGGTTTTATTAAAATGTTAACTGGACAAATATTGAATTTAATGCTTATGTTCGGAATTATCTAAGGAAAAACCCGCAAATTAAATGTTTATTCGCAGCCTAGTTATCGTTAGCAAAAATATGCTTTGCAACTTTGTCACGTAAATGCATACAACCGCATATCTGCGCTAATCTAAGATTAGATTAGGTGTATGAGTGAAATCAACGCTATTAAATCGTAGTCATTCCGAGCCTTAAAATTAAAATATCTGCCCATGCCGAGAATTAGCAATTTATATTCAACGACAAATAAGTTTATTGTAAAATTCAAACCTAAGGATGGCAACACTAACATGTGACAGAAACATCCAGAAACGTCTATGAAATGGGGTCTGCAAGACGGAGATAGAGATATCATTTTACCTTGTCGTCACGAGAAGTAACGATCCATTCCATCTGTTCGATGGTTGGAGTCGCTAGAAATTTCCACCCCTGTTTCTACAGCTTTGTTATGTAACGAGTAACAATTATTGTGTTTTTTTAATCTCTCTAGCCAACATAATGTCTGCACCTGGCATAATTATTAATTATAAATTATATACATCATTAATATTTAAGTGTGATAGGAATAAAGAAAATTTCGATGATGTAAATAGTGCTCTTTCGCATGTCTTGTATTGGTTCACTATTAACAATTTACTGCTAAATGCAAAACAAAAACTAAATTTTAGTATACTACCTAATATAGTTTGTACTACTTAATTTAAAAAAAGTCAATAAATTTCTTAAACTTAATAATGAAACATTGAATATGGAGGAAGGAATCCACCGTATTTTTAGGGGGACCTTAGATAAATAAACTTCAATGGGACCCACATAATAACAAATCTCGCGACTAAACTCGGTAGGGCTGCTTATGCTGTTAGGAAAATAAGGCATAAGTATACTGATGTCGAAACTGCTAGGATAGTTAATTTTGCTTATTTCCACAGTGTTGTCTTATGCCATATTGCTGTGGGGCAAAGCAGCCAGTATAGAACAAATTTTCATACTCCAAAAAAGGGCTATTTATAAAGTTAAGTCTCGGGAATCTTAAGCAGCCAGTATAGAACAAATTTTCATACTCCAAAAAAGGGCTATTTATAAAGTTAAGTCTCGGGAATCGTAATGTAGTTTTTATACGGAAGAATATACCTAAGCGTGTATAAACAAAATTGTGATATTCGTAATCGCCAAACAAGAAGAATGTACCTATCAATTAGTTACTAGCTAAGTGCAGCGGTCTTTCATAGGGCTTGGTGTACATTTCTGTAATAAAATTCCTAAATCAATACGTGACTTGCCAATAGAATCTTTCAAAAATCGTGTAAAAACACAATTACTAGGCAAGGGATATTATAGTGTATACGAGTATTTAAATGACAAAGATGCATGAAAATGACCAGTTCTGCAACCAGTTCCGCTCAGATTAGTAAATATTTTGGTATTAGTTTCTTTTTTATAATATTTTTTTTAAAGATGTGCTGAGGAGTTTCTTTACGGCTTTTCTTCTCCATAACAAAGCACCTGCAAGTGGATCAGTGACTATAAATTTTATGTTTTTTTTAAGATGTGCTGAGGAGTTTCCTTACGGCTTTTCTTCTCCTCCATGACAAAACACCTTTCCGAAAAGCTGGTAGATTAAAAAAAATACGTACATAAGTGTATCTGTGATACCCATAGGTGATACCTAGGTGTATGACTAAATAATTTAGAATTTCGGGTTGGTGACGACGCTGCAACTAGGGTTACGCAAAATTTCAAAAGTATCGATACTTTACTCGATACCAGTATCGTATCAAAAGTATCGATACCAAAAAAGTATCGGAACAAAAGTATCGATACCTGAATTTATCGAGTACTTTTTAAAACATTTATAAAAAACCTGAATGGAATGTTGTTTGCGCTGCAAGGTTTCGCAAAAAATCTAGCAGGAAAGTTTCTCACAAAATAGTCACTAATATCCAATCTATATAATATAAAACACAAAAAAAAATTGTAGGGATGTCCTTTATAGAAACTGAAACCATCCAACCGATATGCCTCTAAAATGGTTTAAATGGTGGCGATAAACCGAAGGCAATAAACCAATGCAATAAGCACATTCAGTCCATTGCCAAAGTCGATTTTCTACTTTTCCAATATGTACAACAATTTGAAGATAATATGTAACGATGGCACAATAACGACAACGTCAACACACAAACACTGATCTATCATATTTATCAGAAAATTTTGCGTAGTGGACACGCCGAGCATCCACTAGTAGATATATCATAGAGGATTGAGTAGAAGGAGGCCATCTCTGTGAATTTACTCTCTCCTTACATCTCTGTGAAAATTATGGGTGGCGCTACGGTACGGTCTACAACAGCTATGTCCAAATATCTACTTATCAGACACAAGCGCCGTTCATTACGCACGTGGCATAACTCAGCAAACTTCACACACAATAGCGCCATTCTAAAATGGCCATTATTGGAACCTCTATTTTCAGTGTACAGCTGGACACTTTTAAATTTTCTCCTCATATGAGATGGCCCTCCTTCTACCTTTCAATGCTCCACGATATTTTAAACTAAGAAACTGTTAGACAGTTAGTCCATAGAGTATAGAGGGTAAGGAGAGCTATCTCACATGGGGGAAGTAGAAATAGTGTCCAGCTGTATACTGATAATAGAGGTTCCAATACCTACCACCATCCTACGACAATAGCGCTGGCATCGGAATAACTACCATATGAATATAGATGTTGTAGATGGAGCTGGGGAGTGAAGTTTGCTGAGTTCAATAAAATTTATCCTAGGCTATCACAGCGCCCCCCGTTATTGGACGGATTTTTACGGACAATTTTCGTGCACAGAGATGGCTCTCCTTACCTCTATACTACATGAGTTAGTCATAAGCGTACCAATGTCATAGAAATACTTTCCTATAACTAAGGAATTGAAAGATGCTGTGCAAATAATGCAATAATACTTTTAAGGGCTACAGTTATCAGAAAACTGAATAAGTGAAACAGTTTAAAAGACAAAAAACACTACACAGATTATTCAACCCGTAAAGGTTACTCGTAAAAAACTTCTAAGATAGTTCAATGGAATAAAATGGTAACACACATAAAGTGCTCGTCAATGAGTGGGAATTCACCGAATCATGTCTTAGGTTTAGTAGTGTTGTGACAAATATTTTGTTTAAAAGTTCGAATAATAATTGTTATTTTTCATAATGTAATAATTTATTGGAAATGGGAGAAGGAAAGTATCGATACTTCTAGAAAGTATCGATACCTCAAAAGTATCGGAACAAAAGTATCGATACCAAAAGTACTTGGTATCGCAACAAAAGTATCGATACCTAGAAGTATCGATACTTTTTGCGGATCCCTAGCTGCAACGCGCGATAAGGAACTTCGTTCTAATAATCTTCACTTATACGCGCGTTTCTGTGACACCGTGTCCTATGTGGGCGAATCAACGCGAACGCGATCGCGAAGCGATCCAATACGAATTCAGTGCGATGCGGAGCGAAGCGACGACTCTGTCTTACGTGCGCGCGAATTGTCACTTCACCGCCACTGACATACGCCGCGCCGCTGAAATTCGCGCGAAAATATCAAACCAACTGATCGCGTTCGCTTCAAACCGCACCGCACCACAACGCCTTCTATGTGCTTTTGGTCACGTAGGACACTTCAATACATTTCGACTGTTTGTTATTTTCGCATCGCGCCGCGTCGCTTCGCGTTGGCGTTGATTCGCCCACGTAGGACAGCGCGTGAGGCGAATTAAACAAAACTCGCACTAGGCACTCAGCGCAGCTTGTCGCGCGCAATGAAACACATCAACGATGTGCGGGGACACCCCGGTGTGGTTAATAGTTAGTAGGTATATTTTGCCTCGCTTCATTCATTTGTCTTATCTCTTTTGAAATCGTCGTGCGTCCGTCATATGAATCACGCACTCGCGAATATTGTGATTGATATTTATTGTCCTTTCCTTACACCGTGTCCTACGTGGGCGACTCAACGCGAACGCGATCGCGAAGCGATCCGATACGAATTCAGTGCGATGCGGAGCGAAGCAGCGACTCTGTCCTACGTGCGCGCGAATTGTCACTTCACCGCCACTGACATACGCCGCGCCGCTGAAGTTCGCGCGAAAATATCAAACCACTGATCGCGTTCGCTTCAAATCGCGCCGCACCGCAACGCCCCCTACGTGCTTTTGGTCACGTAGGACACTTCAATACATCTCGAGTGTTTGTTATTTTTGCTTCGCGCCGTGTCGCTTCGCGTTCGCGTTGATTCGCCCACGTAGGACAGCGCGTTAGTGTGTCCGTGTTTTTTTAATGAGGTACTTTGCCTTTATGTACGATCAGCTTAAAAAATGGTTTGCCACCCTAAGATTGAATGTCATGCAGATTAAAGGACAACGTTAGTTTCGCTTGCAGATCGATCTGAAAACTTTTATGAACCATCTTAAAATTTTCACACTACTACTCTACTCACTACTTTTTTGGCGGGGGCGCGTCCTCATAATTAGCCTAGGGCGGTCAGATCTCTTGATCAGTCGCTGCGTGTAAATATACTGATAAAATGTTTTTTTTTATTCTATTTAGTGGAATTGTTCTCAAAATATAATAGTGAGGATCTCCGCCTAGGGGAACTTAGAAATAAAACAAATTATTACAATTATCTCTTTATTGCTAAATACTCTTAAACTATCCATGAGCAAATGTTTATAAAATTAGTTTACTTACAGTAGGAACAATCACAGCTTATAAAAACGAGCCCATAATAATAATTTATTATGATTTTACTCTTACTAATAAACTAAATTATTTGATAGCATTGGTAATAAACACTTCCGATTATGTCGGTAAATGACCACAGTAAATAACACATAAGTGTAAATTGTAATGTAACGTAATATTTGTGCCGTGGTAATACCGTAGGGCGTAGACAATAGACAAATCAAGGGTTACGTTAACATTATTAACCCTAAAAGTCAAACTAAGTTTTTTTTTTTCAAATTTATTTCAAGAATTTAAATTTTTACCTTGTGGTCAAGATCTTTACATTAAATTGACCAAGATACTTAAGAAATAAAATATTCGAAACTTCGTATTGAGCTTTATTTCTTTGTTTCTAACAGTCTGGCTGTTCAGCCTCTCGATTGGCCGAAAATTCTGGGCAATTTATTTCCCACTTTTATTTACATTTTATTACATTATTTACAAAATAGGTTTTTTATTTCTTTGTTTCAAGATTTGTTAATGATTTCTAACATAAAACTTAATTTCAAAATTTGCAAAGCTTTAAGATTAGTATCAATTTCGACGAAATGTGTTTCATAATTTTTGTAAAATCTTGTCGATATTAAAATATAACTAAGTTTGATAAATATTATACAAAATACAATCCAACAAGTGCAAACACAGTCAAAAATTATTTAGGCTGACTCCCATTGTGACAACAACAAACTTCACTAATTTTGGCGGGAATAAATAAAACCACAGAATAGATAATACGTCAAACGCCAAAGATTTTTTATAAAGAATGAACACTTAAGACCCTGGTGACGACCTCAGTAGAATTATATTACACGGCTTGGTCTTTGTAACAGCCTCTTAAATATACGTAAACTTAAAATACTTGTATATAAAATATACCTACCTACCGATAATATTCTCTATTTGAATCTCGTCAGTGGCAAGAAAATTGCACTCAGTATAATTACTACGCCCGTAAATGTAGCAAAAATCTAGTTATGGCCCTAAAATATTAAAAATAGACTAATAAGCATGTAAAATATTGATACAACATACAACCCTGATATAAAACCGTCATAATATTTGTTATACCTACATAATTTTATTTATAAGTGATCTGCACTATATTAAATAAAAAAAAAATCAAAAATAAAAAAAAATATGAAATTTATATTTTTTGTCTTAGTTCGGAAACTTTTTGGTACCCACTACCCAGCCACTGATCACAAAAATGTAAAATAAATACTCCTATTGTCTTCTTGTAATTTGTCAAATTACTAAAGAACATTGCATCGTGATTCGTAAGAGAACCTAACACCTAACAGGTCTCTAAAATGACAAAATTCTCTCTATTTTGTGCTTTAATGTTCTCAAAGGTGTGTGCTAATCCGCACGACCTTTTTTACCTTCACATTGGGAGATCTGAGCCTAGCAGACAATGATTCAAAACTGCCAATAAATAAACAGAACATATTTTGAACATGTATTCAGAGTTGTATTTAGTAACAAAATTACAAATACGGGCGTTTCTTTGGGAGCTAGCTAGGCGTTTTCAAAAACGCTTCCTTTTCGAAGGTGAAAATATTATTTTTCACTAAGCTCTCAACGTTTTTACTCTTTAAATGTATGATTTTTGGTAGAATAACGCTACGAAGCTTGTGGATGTAAATTTGTTTTGTTATAAGACAACAGCCTAATAGGAACATGCAAGTAAGACAGACTACTGAGAGAGGAGGTAGGACCACTATCATGAAGTATATTGTATTACGTATCCTGGCTGGCAGGCCTTCCTGATTCTGAAATAAAAATAAATCTCGTAAGTCAAAAAAGAAGACTGCATCCAACTACAAAAAAAAAACTACACTCGCTGGCGTTCATTGGGCCGGTGTGTACACAGCATTACTATTTATTATTTTTATTATTTAAACTACTGGCCAGTATTTTAATATACTTACATATTCTATCCATCCAAGAGGTAGGATTAGGTTGGAAAATTTGCTGTATTCAGCGGAGTAGAACCCTGAAAGGTCATGTATCCGTAGATTACTCTGCATACGCGCCACCGCTCTGAATGGTATACCGGTTGTCTGAGGGTTAAAATTATAGTTCCATAACTAAGAAATAGATGGCGTTACGTGTTGGTAAATACATACATTTGGAGTTTGACATTGTAGTATAGCAGTGTTAAAATAAAATTCGTTTCAGAAAGAGTTTCAGACCCTCGCTCCCGAGTCGCGGTATTATATTTATTAAACAACAAATTAAAAATTTGTTCTTATCCTATTTTAGTCGACTTAAAAATATACCCCCATATTTTGATAAAACACATTACAATTGAATCGCGTCGGGGAAAATAAGCAGCATTTTTCATGCATTTTTCTGTCATTCTTAATTTGAATTTATCTTGTTAACTACAACATTTTAATAACAAACCAACTTGCGACTACAAACAAATAAAATTAATGTAGACAAGGTGCGCCATCTACTCTAACAATAAGTATATTTTTAATAAAATTAAAATCTTAAACGTTTACCGGTTCAACTAAGGCGTACGAGTTATGCTTCTCTAAGTCAGGCTGCAGCCCGGTTACATACTGGTCCTTGGGCGGAGATCCCGTGTAGAAGTGAGGGTACGACATCACCATAGGTAGGTCTGTAAAACGAAAAGGTTCTTAAGGCGACGTGGTATCGACTTCACAGACGTTTTGAGGGGGTGAAGGAGACGCGTACGGGCAGCCGGCGCGCGGGGACCTGATCCCCGCGCGCTCGTCTGGCTAGGGACACGTATCGAAAAGAAAGTATCGATACTGTACTCATGAGTAGTATCGAAAATAAGTATCATACTTAGAATGAAAACTTCCGTTACAGTTGTGGACCACCGACTCATAAAAGTATCGAGTACCTTTCTTAGGGTACTTTTAATGATGCGCATACGAATATAGTAGTATATAGTATAGTATATAGTATATTATATATATTAGTTGCTAACGAGCAAATAGCACTGCGAAAGTCGTTATCGATTGGATCCTGAGCGTTTTACCAATTTACTATTCCTGCGTTCATTAAAATTTAAGGATAGGCAAATGTAGCTTTGCATGATATGAATTTATTTGATTATTTAGTTTAAAAGACACAAGAGTTCTAATTCAAATATAGTGTTACAAAGTGAGATTTTATTATTTATAATATGATATTCCTACTGCATACCACATTGTTTTTTTTTTTAAACTTAAGTGACTTTTCAATATTTAAATATGCAATATTTTGAATAAAATTTAATCTATTATAAAATTTAATCTATTATAAAATTTAATCTAAAACGATTGACCATAATATTGGCTGAATGATATATCTTTATTTAGAAACCCAATGAATTAAGCATGTCGATAGTTTATATAACGATATTAACTTAAAAGTACTGTGATGGTCCTGTAATTGCGGCGTATCTTGGCCGGAGTAAACCTCGATTCCTTCTGTGATTTTGATGTGTGCGTGATAGGATAGCGAGATTCTGTCAGATGGAGGTGGTAAAGAATCTCTTTCCGAGTACTTTGAGCCCAAACTCAGGTATCCTATCTCGCCTGGGTCAAAAGTTGGTTTCCGGGGGAGTGAGGAATTTACCAGGAGGAGATTTAATTCCGTCGGAGCCAAAAGATGGTAAATCTCCTTACGAGTCGTTTGAACCCAAACTCGGGTATCCTATCTCTTCCGGTTCAAGAGATATAGCCCGCGGGGTGAGGTTAAAATTTCGGGGGGAGGGTGGGGGGGGGGGGTTTCGTGAGGGTAAGATTGGTGGAGTTTAATTTTTTGTGGCGGGGGGGAGTGTGTGATAGGGGTGTGACAGGATTGTAGGGGAGGGGGTGATGTTCCTTAATGTCAGGATGGGCTCGGTGTCACCACTAAGTTGGTTGGGGGTAGGGGGGGGTGGGGTTATGGGGATGTTAGGGGTGGCGGCTCCTTGGTGAAAACACCTCGACGGGCTGGTTCAGGGGAGCCAAAACACGCAGGGTCTAGGTCTTCCCTTTCCGGAGTTATATTGGGATATTCATGACGATCCGGAGTATCGATACATAAAACACCCGGATCAAACATTCCTATTTAAAATTGCTTTCTTTTTCTTCTCTTTCTTAGCTGGCAACGCATCAGTGATGCCTTTGGTGTTGCTGATATTCATGGGCGACGATAGCTACTTATCATCAGGTGGATCGTCAGCTCGTTTGCCGGCTATTCCCATTAAAAATAATTGTTAAAAAAAAAAAACTAAAAACACGCCTTTTTAGAAAATCTAACTAAAAAAAAACTAGAAAATAAATTTGAATTAAGAATTGTGTGATTGTAAAAAAAGCGTGCGGTGTTTTTAAAGATATTATCCCTTCTACTCATTGACACCATGCACCCCACGCTTTTATTACAATTACACGATTCTTAATTCAAATTTATTTTCTAATTTTTTTTTAGTTGGATGATCTATAAAAGCGTGTTTGTTAGTTTTTTTTTAACTATTATTTTTTCATTTTTAGTTTGATTTTTTTAAATGAAATTTAGGTTGTTTTTTTTTTCTTTCTTTCTTTATTCTTTATTTCTTAAAATATTGAATTGTCATCGATCCTCGATAAGTCTACGTAGTTTGAAAGAAATCTGACCATTTAAAGCTAATATAAAGCGTGTAATTAGGTTTCTTTCTTTCTTTCATTCTTTTTTTCTTTAAATATTGAATTGTCATCGGTCCTAAATAAGTCCACGAAGTTTGAAAGAAATCTGACCGTTTGAAGTGGGTCAAAATCAAGTCCAAAGAGAAGTTACAAACAAACAAACCAACAAACAAACAAACATACAGGTGAAGCTAATATAAAGCGTGTAAAAAAAATCATTCGATACTGGATCGATCCAGATTATCGTATCAAATCACTTGGATCGATACACTGCGATAGGATATCGATCCAGAGTATCGATACAAGGCACCTGGAACGAACATCCCTAGAAAAGGCGCGCGAAGGTTGAGAAAAAGTCGTACAGGTCTGCTCTCCACAAGGCGCTACGGCCGACTGCGGCGAAGCGGGAGGCGCGGACCCAGCGATACATCTGGCTCGCGCGCAACTGAATGACTGCTTTTACATGCTCACTTAATTTAATAAAATTAAATATTTCTTTTTACAAAAATGTTATCCGATAGTTCACTTACACATTTCATTGAGAAAGTGTAAAAAAAATATCGTTAAAATATCTTTAACAATGACCGAATGCCATTGATTTTCCCCCCGGTGAGCACGCTGAAAATTGTAATATTTTAAGAAACTTTGAGATTTTTTTCTATCGAGTCAAGTTTAGTCAATCGTGTTTCAGAGCCGATGCTTCACTAAAATATATCATTATCTTTCATTAAATATATATTCTTAATGATGTGTAGCTGGTTTTCAATGTCTATAATGGTTTTCACGTAGAGTCAAATAGTCTAATTTGCGACTTACTTCACCTTAACAGTGCTTCCTCTAATATTCCCGCGAAATTTTCTTTTTTTTTATTTTATTTGTCAGGTATTTGAATGGTTCGATCTAAAAGCCGAAAGGTCCGATATTGTATAGACTAAGTTTTCATGCCCTGTTGCACAATAGAAGAATTGGAACTTTCCATAGAAGATCTCATGAGATAGAGTTTTTTTAGAGAACCTTCCGCAAGCTTGCCAGGTACTTCGCTAGCAACCTTCTTGACCCAACCGTCAAATGCTTTTTACTTGGTTTATGGGCATGGGATCTTTGGACAAGACTATAAAAATATTTAAAGAGAAAAGAAAGAAAGTCCATCAAGACATTGGAAACTGATACTCGCAAAAATGAAATTTTGTTTCATCAGAAAATCTGTACAAACTTACTACAGTAATTTAATTGTCCATTTGTCCATTTTGTGTATAAAATTAGTTAACTAAATAAATACCATAGAAGCATTTCGAAGCGTCGCTCAACCCGGATGGCAGCGCAGGGTTGCCAACATAACAGTCCGTCTGGTTTGACAGTCTGTCAAACACGTTGCCTGTCAAGTTGTATCGGTACACTGCCACGCCATCTTCTACTGCTTCCGCTGAAAGTTGTAAAAATATTCGTATAATCCATCGTTAAACAACAATTAAAAAATATTAGTGTCTATCTGACTTAGAAGTTCCCACACTTTTTTTCTCATTGATCACTTAATTTAGCTGGTTTCGGTGGACCCCCTGCCGCTACATTTCTACCATATTCCCAAAACTCGACAAAAAATGTGAAGATTAGATCTAACTATGATTTGTGTTGCGGCTGAGTGTAGATTATATATAGACATTAATAGTTTTCGAAAAAAGTGACAATTGATTGGTTAATTAATTAATTGATTTTTTGTCATACCAACGTAGGCCCCGTCTAGTCTCCCATGGACCCCTGGGGTCCACATGGACTACTTTGGGAACTAAGGATCTAACTATCCAAACGATGTGCCCCAAACCGGTTTCATTTTGAAAGGCAATAATGCGAAATTGGTTTGAGACAACTAAAACAATGCATTAGGCACATTTTTGATTTTCGACATAGCACACGCCGGATATCCACTAGTTTAATAAATTTAATAAATAATAAATGGCAATGCATTAGGCATTAGGTACTTTTTTAGCGTAGTAGAACACGCCGAGTATCCTCTAGTTACTGATAATGGTTGAGTTCAGAAAACGAGATGTTTTGTAGCCTAGTAGGTATGTAGCTTGTTGAGTGAAGGGTATTCAGGGTTAATAACTCGGAAGGAGCTGATATTTACTTATATTCAATAACTGATAAATTAATTTTTATTTATTACCCTAAACTGACCAGCAATGTGGCTTGAACAAGTAAGGCTATCAGTAACACCTACGACCCGTAAACAAAGATTTATCAGTCAAATGTCAGGGCCAGCTGCGGTTCGAACTGGAAAATCATCGCTTCGCAGCCAGGGTTACTTTACTACCAAGCAACTAGGCTACAGGGTGGTAAACATGATTAAATTGAAAAGATGTAAAAAAAAATCACCGGGTCTTGCGATGATAACCCCATAACACTGCGCAGTGTCGCCAGATTCTTCCGTTGTCCCTTGTACTACCCCCAGTATACCATGACTGATGATATCAAAACGTTAGCACGCATTCCAAAAAGTAAAATGTCAGGGTTGAAAGTAACAAATGATATCTCTTACATTACTCACCATCAAAGTAGAGCGGCATCACTTTGCAGACCGTCTTCCTCAAGTACAGCAATACGTCTTCCTTGGTCATGTGCTGGTGGTACATCACTCCCTCGTTGGAACCGATGATCGTGTCCGGACATGTCTGGAATTAAGTATATCATGTATATGTTTTTATTGGTAGGTAAATATATAACGCTACTCACTTACGCACCACACTAGGATTCCCTGTGTCGTGGGTGCCATGGACAACACATAGAGACAAGAACACTCACACCCAGACCGAGAACAGAAATTTAAACTCATCATTTCCGCCTCGCTGGGAATCGAACCCAAAACCCTAGGCACGGCGATCCGGCATGGTGACCATTGCGCTATATGGGTCGACAATTGATATGTGGCCAAGGGGGCAGTGGATACATAGCCCCGCTTAATTGGCTCCCTAACACTAGTAATGAAGTAGTAATTTAAAACATTTTCTAGCTGCTTTTAATTTAGAACCTGGCTGGAAGCTAGCCAGAAAGGGAAAACTCACCATCGTGCATTGAAGTATTATTACTAGCATATAGAACCTACACCACGAACACAATGTATGTCCCAATGAATTGGCGCCGATCGGCTTCAATTTTCAATGGGTCTATCGATTTTGAAAGGAGAACGGGGGCGCAATTTTGAAAATAGAACCTCCCGGCGGGACACACATTTTGTTCGAAATGTCTGTTCTATGACATTATACTTCAATGCCATCATGTACGATTTTAGGAATATACGATTAAACTGTTAGTACAGGATTTAGCACATCTAAAGAAATCAGAAGCCCTCGCCACTCTTGTACAAAGGTTCCCCTAGTTCCTACCACTGGTTTATTCCTGGTTTAACCTACTTCTGGTTTACATCAAATTGTACTTACTTTAGGGTCGTATCCAGGAAACTGGGGTGATCCTCTGTAGTTATCCAGCTTGAAGAAGTTCTCGTGGCCCCACTGGGGACCGATTTTAACCGTGATGTCGTCCACTGCCTGCGAGTATACCTGAAAGTGATGTTGGAAATGTTCTCAATATTTTATTCAATATAGCCTTACCCTTGACAACAAAGTTTTAAACCAGCTAGAGTTACTACGGGTTGACCGAAGATTCTTCATGACAATGCTACATAATTTCAACCATAACTACTTATTGTTAAATTAGTCTAGTTATTTTTTCTAATTTTCCGTGCTTCGGACTCTTCGGAAGGCACGTAGAGCTATCGGTCCCAGTTGTAATAGTAACAACAATCATTAAGTCCTTATCGTTATGATAGAAAGCCTTCGGATGGCATGAAAACTTCCGACACTTGTGTTAGCCCCTAACCACTCCACTAATGCGCACTGGAGCAGCGTGGAAGAGTAAGTTCTAGTAGGTCTCAAGAGGAGAAAGCCATGCTCAGTGGTGGGCCGTTAATGGGTTTAGCCACTTACTCTCTCCAACATGCCAATATTGGTGACGGGGACCATATGCGGCATCAACTTCTTAGAGGTGTCCAGTATGGGCTCCCGGAAGTCCCACATGTACTCGTAGATCGTCCGCTTAAGGAACAGCTGGGTGTCCTGTGTCTTCGTCAGCATACGGACGCCAGTTCGGAGGAAGTAGTTGGCGTCGTGGAGGTACGATAATACTCCCTGGAAATAACGAAACATAATACGTATTTAGAGGATATAATTATCATCTTCTTTTTGTTGTTCACAGTAAAGTGTTTGAATTTCAAATGCTGTGATTTAGTTTTTACTGCTCTGATTTGGCTTTTAGAATTTGAATGTTGTAAATGTGCTTTAGAGCGTTTGAAATTAGATATGATGGAAATTGTAGTTTGTGCTTAATGCTTGATGCTTTGGTGGTATAGATTTTTTTTTATATCTTATAAATTAATGCTTGACTTCTATCCCACTACATACTACATACTACATACTATGTGGTGTGCTGGTTGGTGGTCCGTACTGTTTTAATCACCATAAGTACGTTATATTTATGTTATATTTATCTATAACTTTCCAAAAGATTAATTACAGTACTTGGGTCAATTTCAACAAACACGAATTTTGCCTAATTACAATGGCGAATTTAAATTTGCTGTTTC
This sequence comes from Thymelicus acteon, assembly GCA_951805285.1. Lineage (NCBI taxonomy): Eukaryota > Metazoa > Arthropoda > Insecta > Lepidoptera > Hesperiidae > Thymelicus > Thymelicus acteon. The sequence goes on from OX638230.1 coordinate 2,839,111, forward strand.
TGATAATTTTTTTGGCTTAAATAATAGGTAAATATTAGTACTACTTAATCATATACTAGAGATTGAAAAATTTTTGTTAGTTCATGAGATATTTCCATTTGAAATTATCAAATGCCACCGAAATTATTAAAGGACCACCGGAATTAAAATCCGAGCCACCGAAATTGATTAAATTTAAACCTGCTGTTTCTAATACATTTTATTTGGCATAAATAATTTGTAAATAGTAGTAATAATTAGTCACATAGTAGAGATCGAAAAAAAAAATATTAGTTCCGGAGATATTTTGAAATTACATTATCAAATGCCACCGAAATTAGGACCACTGGAATTAGAATCTGATCCACCGAAATTGATTATGCCAATGAGAAATAATAAAAGCAAGATCATATTTTAATACTTTAAAGATACATTTTGAAGAGTAGGAGTCTAGATGAACGGACTCCTTTAAGCGGTGATTAGACACGCTTGTGTTTCTGTGGCCTATTAGACCAGTGCCGATAGCTTCAAAAACGGTAAAAAGTGAAAAAAAAATTATAGTAGGATGAAACCCATTGCAAAAGGAAGAGGATATAACAAAAATTAAAGGAAAAATAATTTATGGGCGATCTGAGGTCGGGAGGGGGGAGGGGGGGTTTTAAGGGTAAAAAATGGTTTATCTTGATTTCCAGCAATACTACAAGTCCTATGGAAAAAGTTAAATGGCAAAGTCGAAAACATTTATGTGAAAAATTCAAATAACCAAGTTTTTGGTACCTAATTTTCAATCGAAAATTCTCGCGTCAAAATATCTACTTTTTTAAAAATCGGTGAGATTTTTGTTCGTTGTAATCTCTACTTTCTAATGGTATATAAAAAACTATAAACTACTAACTACTACTACTACTAACTACTAACTGCTAACTATAAACTACTATGGTAAATGTTCTCCGAAAATGCAATGAAACGCAACTATTTTCGCATGTTTTTGCAATCTTTATGTTTTATGGATTTGTAATTTTTTTGTCTAACAAAATAACATGGAATCTTACGTTTTTCTATTAATTAAAGTGTAAATATTAATAAATAACTCAAAATTGTACACAATGATTGACAAAAAAAAATAAAAACTCGAATCCGAAAATTTTTTGCGAAAATAGTTGTCATTTCATTTTCACCAAACGTGAAAAATTTTTTTTTTGTAAAAGATAAAAATAAAAACCAAAAACTTGGTTATTTGAATTTTTCACATTAATTTTGAGGTAATGTATAAAAAGGGTAAATAAAAAGTTGTAGATCTTTTTATTACTTACAACATTGCTATTTAACTTTTTTCTATAGGACTTGTAGTTTTGCCGGAAATTGAGATAAACTATTTTTTACCCTTGAACCCCCCCTCCCCCACTTCCCGACCTCAGATCGCCCGTAAATTATTTTTCCTTTAATTTTCGTTATATTCTCTTCCTTTTGCAATGGGTTTCATCCTACGATTATTTTTTTTCGTTTCAAAAATTGTCGGCACTAGTCTATACACGTCCCTATGCGCTTTAGTTTGCCACCGGAGCCACCGAGATTAGGCCACCGGACTTAGAATTAGAGTCAAAACTTGAATTTTAAAGAACACCGTTACTCACAGGTTAACTTTTATTTCACAATTATGGCTGAAAACCTTTAATGGAAGCCTCCAAAAAATTTCTTGATAATCTGCTTTGTACTTTTACTAATATACATGACATCGGAATTGGATGATTTTGTATTCCTGCGCCACCGCAGTGAGTACTTACGTGTTTGACAGGAAAATTACGCAGCAAGTTGGTTATCCTAACACGCAGTTTGCAAGAGCACAACTGAATGGTGCGGGGAGAGCCAGTAAGGTGTCTTCCAAATCGTGTTGTAACAAGTTATGAAGTATACAAAATGCGCCACCGGTATTGCTTTTTTTTGTAGGACATTTTTAAGAGATGTTTTAAGAGCTGTTGTACTATATTAAATTGCTCCGTAAATATATATTAGTTGTGTTATCTAATGTATTTCTAAAAAACATTCCTTTTCAATTAAATTTATTTACCAAAAAAAATTAAATTAATAAAATATGTAAATAAATGGTGTTCGGACAGTACACCGGAATTAGATTTTAGGTCTTAGATTTTTTTTAATTAAGAATCTATGTATTAAATACCTCTGAATACTTTACTATCGTGTAGATCACTATTTAAACTACCTATATAAAATTATGCATAACTGTAGTTTACCTCCACACATTAATTTTCAACCTCGCCGTCTCAAAAATGCACTTGGGAAATTCACCCACTTACGCCCCAACTCAGAGTCATTAATGGTTACTTTAATCGCTCCTTAGTAAAGAATCACCATACTAATTCTGTATTAAGCAGCGATTTAAGTAACCATTAGTGACTCTGAGTTGGGGTGTTAGCCGTTTTTTTTTTTTTTTCTTAGAAATATATTAATCAGTGATAGACCATCTTTACAGCCATATTCTTCTTCAAAGGAGTCGGTTTATTAATGTATTTGTTGCCGGTTACCAAAATACTAGTTTCGTGTATGCTTACCATATTCATAAGGATCTGTCCCACACGGAACTATAATATTATAAACACGTGAGGAGACTACACGAGCACAGATAATTAATTCCGTCTCACGTGGTGAACATTTTTGATATGGATAGGCTCTGTAGACTACAGAGCACAGATGTCTGTCCGTTTGAGGTCGGTCACACAGGTATCACAATTATTTAGAATAGGCATGATGACTGATTTTGAAATACTGTTCTATATTGTTGGGAAATATATTATAATTACAACGTATATCATATTTCCGCAAAAAAAATAAAGTTTAGTATAAAATAAATACATTTCAAATTATAAGTTTAAAATTCGCACCAAAACGCTTCAAACTGTCATGGCGTGGTGGTGACGTCATGCCTCAGGAAAACAAAAGACGATACGTGATTTTTAGTATGGTGATATTCATTTGTTTTAAGACGTGTGACGTAATTTGCGCTAATTGAGACTGACTGGCGTTTTAGCCAAGATGGCGGCTGGCCGTATTTTGTAGTTTTATTTTATCAATAATATTGTTTATCTCGCTAATAATAATACGATAAATGCGTGTTTTGTAATCCATTAATCGGGTTTCATTAAATAAATACATAATTTTAGTGATTTTTACTTACTGTCATCACGCCTGTTGAGATAATTTCTGTCCAATTACTATTTGGCTGGTTGGTACACTTTACCATAATGTCCTTAGTCACTACTTAGTCACTATTTATTCCCTCCTCCACTTATAACTCACCAGTAAAGCAGTATTCGGCACAAGGAGAGTAGCGTTGAGGTCGATGGTGTTCTCGTCCGGCAGATAGATCGGATATCGCTTCGCACGGTACGTTAGCGTGGCGTTGTCGTTGAAATGTATGTTCGAGTGTGTCAGCTTCTCTCTGTAAACAAACATAATATATATATTTTACTTAGTACTAACTTGCCTCTTGAATTATTCAAGATACGTCTAAAAGCACACTTAATCCAAGTGTTTTTTCTATTATCTCCAGAATACTGAGTGTCTTCAAAGTATGCTCTGTTTTTTTACAGCAAAAAAATTTCTAATAGTCGATCCTGCGACTAATGTACGCGGAATGAAACTGTAACTGCCAGGCACCACCCACTACCACCCAAGTAGCACTAAACTGCATTATGAATACACAAGGCCTACATTGTCAATGTAGGCATTTTTGATGACTTATTAGGGTTCATTCGAGCTGCAACTGCCGTATAAAAAATTATGTGGTTTTATGAAACCACGATGCCAGTGAAACTTTTTTTCGATTTGTAGGCATTTAACTAAAAAAATTTAGAAAATTATTCGATTTAGGGTATTAAAATTGCGTTTTTTCTTAACTTAATTATTGATAAATGGGAATGATAACGGGAAATTAATTGTAGACAAAATATTCAATTATAAAATTTAATTTTAATTTGCGTAGTAGAGTACGGAATACATAATTAATACAATCATTTAGATGACATACGCATATTAAAAACTAAGAGCAATATTTATTTAAATAATTGAATTTCCATTATTATTCTTACAGGGCCGGCTGTAATGCGACATGCGACAGATGGGCAAAAAATTTTGGTTCGATAGAATAAACGTTTCACTTTAAAAGCCAGGCAGGAAGAAAGGATAGGATTTAGGACGTTCCATCCATCCATCCATCAGCCCTTCGAGGTTGACTGCTAGACATACGCCTCCCCTAACTTGCGCCACATTGATCGGTCCTGAGCCTTCTGAATCCAGCGAATGTCCGCTGTCTTTGGACGCGCGTTGGATCGCACGTGGCTGTTTAGTCGACTGGGCAGTTTTATTGTTTCGTAACCTAGCCCTTTTCTCACTGTTCACCTTGTTTTCCATGTAAATGATTAATCTTCTCCCAAATATATCCACAATTATTTTGAATGCCGAATTTAGAAAATAATGTGTAATTTTATTCCAGCCGCAGAATGTTTAATGACGTACGGTATTATTATATTATTATAACATCACCTTTATAATAATCTCGTACCGTAGTCACACCATGACGCGGCCCTGTGCCATTATATTAAGCTCATTACAATAATTAAATGTTCATCCAATGTGGCACTTGTACACTGCAACCGAGGCGGCTAAATGTATAAATGATATAAAAGTTATTTATTTAGTCAGTATTATCACAGAAGACATAACAGTACAATATGTATTACTAATACTAACTAAACTAACTTTTTAAGTTAAAAATCAAACTACGCCGCAGAAACGTCGCTTCCAAAAAAATCCGATTCAAATCTCTAGTTACTTCTACTTTGAACGTTGCTTGGAAGAAGGGGCAAGAAATTCCAAGATTTTTCCAAATTACACTGGAGTCATCCATAAATTACGTCACACTGATTTCATGACTTTTTGACCCCTCCCCCCGTCCTTGTCACAGCTAGTCAGTGTTGTAATTGTTTTTTTAATATTTACCTATACTACGCGTTCACTCCAAGTTTGCCCTCGTCGACCGTTACGATTTAACAGCTAACGGTACTATAGACAAAAAAGTAATCAAATAATTTCACTAACTTAAATAACAAATTACGTTTGCCACTGTGTAAAACATTTTCTAATTTAGTCATTGTAGCGACAAAAATCAACGAACGTAAAATAAATCAATAGAAAAATAATTTATCGAAAGTAACATCAAAATCAACAACGAACTTAAGAACGTAAGCGCCGCACGGGACCTCAAAAATACGCGACTAGCGTTGCTGTCCGTACTAAATGAGCTGCGGTATGAAGAAGCGGGACGGGAGGTAAGGACAAACTTGGAGTGAACGCGTAGTACGTACCAATTATTCGATTTTGAAATGTGACGTCAAGAAATTTAGGACCCCCTCCCACCCCATGTCACACACTGTCACACTACATCGACCCCCCCCCCCCAACGTGTGACGTAATTTATGAATAGCCCCTTACAGGTAGTCTCAGCAAAAGTTATATAACCTGTGTTTATGTGTTAAGCATTTGCTAAAGATATACATAAAATAACTCAGGGTCTGTAGTTAATTTATGGAAACCATCGGAGAATCGACAATAATTTGCAAATACATTCCAAGTTAAAGAATACAAAAAGTAACTTGACGTAGAACGTTCAAGATAAAAGATTGACGAGATAAGACTATAGGCCTCAAAAGCTATAAAGCTAAAGCTCTGTGTGCAACAAGCCTAACCAACGGAACCATTGACCTTACGTTCGAGTTACAAAAGCCGGGGACGTCACAGTAATCGCTCATATCGCACACCGCCGCAGGTCGTGAGTCGTGATGCAAAACGCATCGCGCGGTTCTTCGGTAGATTGTTTAAGTTAGGGTTGCCAGGTCGGCCAACCAAAAAGCCGGACAGACCAGCCAGTTTGGCCGGACATTTGGGTAAAAAGGCCGGACACCCCAAATTATCAAGAATTTTTGTATTAATTAATATTATTAAGACAATTTTTTAGAACTTCTTCTCTAATTAATAACATTTAAAGTAAACAAACTAAAAATATTAAATAATCAGCAGAAACGTGCTTTAAACGCTCAATATTTTTCAAAATAAAGTTGTAATAATCTTTAAACGTCAAATATTTTAAATTAAAAGCCATCTGGACTACTCTCGATTTAAAATAGGCTACTCATTTCTTATACTAACAACTTCTTGAAATCAACATCGCTATTTTTGATCAGAAAATATTTAAGGTTTTGTAATTGGTCAAAACCTTTTCTATCGTCAACTTTAACGTTTTCTTCGTGGATACTAATAGTTTCGGAAACTTTATTACATGCAGGAACGTCTTTTAACAGTCATCAATATAAATAGTTTTGTGTCCTGTTTCTTATAAGTTGATAAAATGTAAAAAGCCTAACAAAGCCGGACAAGCCGGACACCGTTAAATTTGGCCGGACACGCATTCAAAAAGCCTAACCATGTCCGGCTTTATCCGGACGTCTGGCAACCCTAGTTTAAGTACAGAAGGTTCACTTGGTTTGTACAGTCATGTGCCGGATATCCGAAACATAAAATCTGTATCCGTATCTGTTGTTTTAGTGAAGTATTGAATGGATTTTTTCAATTACTAAACTTCAGCGTACAAAAATCCAAGTGCAGATATTGTAGATAGATATGTTAATGGTTTGTTTTAATTTGTATGGGCTGTAAATCGACCTTACTATTTATAGGTCCCTTGGCTTGGCACGGCGGACTGGCAAGGCACGCAGCCACGCAGCACAGGTCGTCAATTTTATTAACTCATAGACCTCTATAAAAGAAAATAGAATTTATAATTATTTTCAAGATAAGTGGTCTCTGTTCCAGTTTCGTTAATCTGTGGTCAAGAAACGAACAAACCGCAGTCTAATTCGTAATCATTGTAAGTCCTTGGAACGTTTTAGTTGTATTTTAGCTTTTCGATAAGTCGTTGGCAAATGTTTCATATAGTATGCTTTATGTTCCATTAATTTAATTCTTATCACAATGAAAATAAGGTTGAAAATGGTTGAAACAGCGTGTCGTACTGATAAGATCGTTGTGACGGGTCTGACCTCACACTGTTTACTAATGTAATTACGCAAAAAATGTAAATAAATACACCGTTACTTAATGTTACGATATACCTACTATGTAAATAGTTTGGAACTTAAGTAAACGGAATGTAGAATGTAGTCATCTATTCTGGGGTAGAGTTCAAAATTTCAAACTAACAAAAAAACAATACCATATCATTGAAGTATTATTACTAGCATATAGAACCGACACCGCGAACACAATGTATGTCCCAATGAATTGGCGCCGATCGGCTTTAATTTTCAATGGATTCGTTCGATTTTGAAAGGAGAACGGGGGCTCAATTTTGAAAATAGAACCTCCCGGTGAGACACATTTTGTTCGAGATGTCTGTTCTATGACATTATACTTCAATGACCATATTAAAAATATTACATTACCTGCCAATATCTGCCTATACTATAGCCAGGAGTACAGTGCAGGGCAGATATTTATGCGGATAATTAATTATTAATGTTTGTTTCCAAGGTCTGTGTGGAATACATAGTACATACAAACTTAAGGTAATAAATTTTGAGATGCTCAGCATGCGGTCATTTTATGACTTTAGCCGACAAACAAACCAACTGACGATCCACCTGACGATAAGGGGCCATTCATTAATTACGTAAGGACAACTTTGGCTATTTTTGACCCCCCCCTATCCCCATGTAAGGACACATAAGATTTCACAGACTCCCACCTTCACACTCTCAAACTCATAGTACTAAAACTCATTTGACGTAAATATTTTTTTTTTGTCTTTATTATTAGCTTTATTACGCATTCTTAAAAAAATAAAAATACAATACGAACGAACAGAAATTGAAAATGTTAAGGATATAAAAAAAACTATGGGAGGTCATAAAACGTATTGGAAACCTTAAACCTACCAAAAGTTTTAGTAAGGAACTTCTGACTTTGTCAGATACTCCAATAGAATCAGTTAACATTGTTAATAATTTTTTTGCTAATGTTGGCAAAAACGTAGGAATAAAAATCCTTTCTTCTAATAAGTCCTTAAATATTGACTTTACACCTGTCAACTATACTAATTTAAATTCCTTTTTCGTGGTTGAACCTGATATTCAGGAAATAATTTCGATTGCGAAATCTCTCAAAACTAGTTACACGTCCGGAATAGATAGTATAACTTCTAAACTTTAATAGAAAACATTGATTCTCTTGCTCAGCCGCTACACTATATTTTGCAATCTATCTATAGATGTAGAACACTTTCCCACCGCTTTCAATAAATCTATAATACTACACATTCATAAATCTGGTATCCAAAATACTCCAAGTAATTATAGGCCGATATCCATATTACCTACCTTGTCAAAAGTATTAGAACATGTATTAAATAAAAGACTTACTAACTACCTAGAAGAAAGGAAGTTTATATCGGACAATCAATTCGAATTTCGGAAAAATAAGTCGACATCTGATGCAGTACGACTTCTGACAGATCATGTAGCTAGAAACCTTGATGTTGGCAATAGATGTATAGCAATCATGTTACGACTTAGAGAAAGCTTTTGATACCGTTTTCCATTCACTTCTTCTTCGTAAGTTAGAAGCGTTAGGAGTTCCTGAATTACAACTGGAAGTTTTTAAAGACTACCTGTCTAATCGCACGCAATGTGTTAAAGTGTTACGAGTGAACCGGAAACTGTTACATATGGTGCACCCCAAGGAAGTATTCTGGGTCCAACTATCTTCCTGGTTTATATCAATGATCTGTGTAACCTAAAACTAAAAAATGGAAAAGTTATTACCTTTGCGGATGACACGGCTAGGGATTGCAATCCGGAAAACCGGATCCGGTAATCCGGCCGGATCCGGCGTTTTTTACGCATACCGGATCCGGTCGAATTTACCGGATCCGGCGACCGGATCCGGTAACGCAATTTTTTGACAAAATAACCATCCTGTTGCTAGTGTAGATGCTTTAAATGCTTGCTATAGATGTTATAATTAATTTAGTATCACATTCCGGTATTCCTAACGTTCAATAAGGATGTTATGTACAACACAAATTACTGAATGGATAAGTTATAAAAGTGTGAAATTATGTTCTCGTTAATAATACTTCTTGTTTATAATTTGTAATATTTGCCCTAAATGGATGTAGCTGTAAGTTGTAGGTGTATTTCAATTGATGCGCGATAACACTACAACAGAAACACCCCCTTAAACAAATTATTATAAAGAAGTGTAGTAGTATACATGTACACTTGTTATTGGCTACCTTCTTAAAGAAAATAAAGAGAAACAAATACAGCAATTGATACATACGTATTTCTTAGAAGTATAAGTAGTGACAATCTGTTTTACTTCTAACTAAAATTACAGTTTTCGGACTGTTTACATCCAGATGCAGGTATAATAATATAAGGTGGCGCAAGAGTCACCATCACCCTATCGAAAGATGCTATATTTTTTTTCAAATGGCGGTAAATATCAGTTTTGCTGTGACATTTGTGCAGAAAACAGATACAAAATACAAGTCAATAAGACATGAATCGCTATTCTCCTCAATAACGCGGAGTAAAAATAATAATCTCTTGTTTTTCGTCATTTGCACTAGCCGGCAAGATCGCCCGTTTTAACCGCTTTAGACTTATTTTGGGTTCTTGGTGGGGTTTCTTGAAGTCACGAGTTTATGTCAACAAGCCTTAAATTGTTGAAGCCCTCAAAGAAAATATCCGTCATAAATGCGGAAACCTTTCACCAAAAGTTCTGGCAGGAGTGATGGAAAATGCCATAAATCGGGACCATACAGGCCCAATTCTGGCGTTAGCTACTTGGCTGATATCGTTTTTCTACTTAATGAAAACAAATATTTAGACATCAAATTAACACAATCCAATAGCAAAACTGAAGTTTTCCATTTATTATAAAAAATACAGTCAAAGAACATCGAGTGGTAACTTTTGCGCCACCCTATGATAATCTAGCTGAACCGTAGCCACTTCGCTGGGCGTCAAATATTTTTACTTCTGATGAAGTAAAAAATATATATTATTAATCACAGTTATACGAGTATATAGCCTATGTCACTAAGGAATAATTTATCTTTTTATTGGTGTAATTTTTTTTGAAATTGCTCCAATAGTTTTTGAGCATATCCATTATAAAAAATAAATAAAATATCAAAATTTTCCTGTTAATAATATTAAGATGATTATCATTAGGTGCTACGGCTTTATTACGGCTCCCATTTGCGTTCCTTTATAATCCAAAAAAAAAACCTCAAAAACAGTCTATATTGGAACGAGAAGTAAAAATTCTGGTCACGTGGTTAATCCGGTCGGATCCGGCCGGTTCCGGCCGGATTGGTGAAAATCCGGTAAAATCCGGCCGAATTGAAAATGACACCGGATTGCAATCCCTAGACACGGCGCTTATATTCCACGGATATTAATAATAATAATTGTAAAATATTACGTTAGAAAGGTTACCCCCGTTTACCCCCTCCCCCCTACAAAATAAGGGTATGTAGAAATTTTGAGAACCCCCTCGGGACCCTTAAGTAATTTATGAATGGCCCCTATTGTAGTAAGTGGCGATGTAGTCATGGTTGGTATAACGCATTAACTTAGTAAAATTTTTACTTCAACTTTGTTTATGGTTTTGTTTTTATTTGACACTAGCTGCCTGGACAGACTTCGTTCTGTCAAAAGTTATTAGTAATTTTTTTTATTATTAAAACCTTCCGTGTGACAAAAAAATTAGCCAAATTATTCGACTCATTCTCGAGTTTTGCGCTTAGCAAAATTAATTTTTATTTATACAGATTAGGTAAAGAGACATTTCATATAGAATTATAGACTATAGAGCCTCATTTCCGTCCGATGTTTTCCCCGTCCCGTACGGGATTCCGCTGCGTATGCACTATCGTATACATTTTCTATGAAATGATGTTTCCAAAATTTCACGTCCCGTCCCGTACGGGAAAAACCCATTACGTATGCATTAGGTTTTCCTTCAATAATAACCAGCAGTCCGACCGCCTTTTATGACACCTCAGTATGCCATAGCATGGGATTGGAGACATTGGATTCGGTATTCTAAGCCGCTCCAATCTCACTCATTTTGCTACAGACTGCCAGAGCCAGGGCGTAGCGAAGGTGCCGTGCCGTGCGTTATAGAAAAACTCAAAGTCACGAAATTGCGCATGGTGTAAGAACGAGTTACTTATGTCACGGAAAAGCGTGACTTTTAAGTTTAAGGTCAAATGTATAGTGTGCTACATTTATAGAACCTACCATTACGATAAGGGTTGCCAGATACAGGCTTGTCGTTTTCGGGACAACTTCTAGACTTCGATGTACTGGCGGCTCCAGAATTTTTGCTTGGTGGACTTTTTGCTACCTGTCAACGCACTTCGGAAACCTTATAAAAAAGTTCGCCAGCCGCCTCTGATGCCGCTTCTGTTAGCGCTCCTTACGATATACGACTAACGTTGTTTAATAGCGGACGGTATGATAATATGTGGACTATTACGACGACGCTGTAGCCTAGTTCCGTAGTCTTGGGTTCGATTCCCGGCCAGGGCAGATAGTTATGTGACAAATAAATATTTGTACTCGGGTCATGGGTGTTATTGTGATGTGTTATATGTACATATGTGTCGTCCATGCCACCCGCGACACATTTAAATAACCTACTGCGGGTATGAGTGTGTAAGCGTTTATTTATTATTAAATATTTAAGTAATGTGTGAGAAAAGACCCATAAATCACTTGGATACACGGTTATCCTACATCAACATATTGGATTGGAGTAAATTATTTGTTGTTATGTTGGGGTACTTGGACCCACATTTGTGACATTTGTTCTCAATATATATCATGAGTACTCGTATTATAGTAAAATGTGTTCAATCCACGATGAGTTCAGTTTAAAATTAATACATTTTGAAAACGGGGGAACAAGACTGGTTTCAGAAATCATTTCTGCCATTACTGGTGACGGAAAATGAGAACTATGTATCAATAGCACTACTAAACAGAATAACTGTGACGTCTGTCTGTGGCGTGTGGTGTTCAATAGAATTACAACAAAGAAAAATTCATTTATTTTCTCGCCTTATTGGGGCGGCTTAGAATACTAACCCCAATCCCACGTCGGATGGGTGTCGTAAGAGGCGACTAAATCCGGCCCGCTTGTGGTAGGGCCCCGGAGGGATTATATTGGTAAGATTGATTTTAATTGTTAATTAATACCTTTATCACTATTATCATTTCTCCATGGGGTTCGCCTGGATAGCTACCACCCTTGAGCATGAGTCAGCCGCCAAACGACTCGTCGTGTTCCGGCTGGGGGCTTGAGAGCCAGTTCTTTCTTTCTTTTTCTTTTCTCTTTCTTGGCCGGCAACGCATCAATGATGCCTTTGGTGTTGCTGATGTTCATGGGCGACGATGGCCACTTACCATTAAGTGGATCGTCAGCTCGTTTGCCGTATATTTCCATAAAATAAAATAAATATTGAGCCTCGTTTTTTCTACACAGCAATTACAGCCTGAATGAACTCTATTAAGCCATAACAAATACTTAGACTGACGATGTTCCTTGTGCGAATATTATTTATCATTCAGTTTTGTCCTACTTGGGTATAATCCGGAAAATAGTATAAGTCAATAATTAGTAGGACCGACAAATTACAAAGACCTTGCAACGTTGGCAAAAAAAATTGTGGTTAGTGTTTTTACGTTGTGAGCATTTATCACGTCCGTCGATAATGGAAAATAGTAGGTCACTCGGAGGAATCTCGGAATGGTGTACTACAGTAGCTTTGCCAATATTGCCAAAGCTTTTCAAGCTTTGCGAGAGCTAATAACCGGGCTGGACTATTTCTGTGCTGTTATTTTGTCCTAGTTTATTTCAGTCCAAAGGTTTCTTTTATTCTAAAATTACGTGCTCTGTGCTACTTGCCGTCACAATGTTTAAAGATAAGCGCGTTCTTCATACTCTGTGGTTCGTCCCTAGCTCCATCCGTCCACCACTGGCAATGTCATTGTTTCAAAGCTCTACAACACAACTTCTGGAGAAGGGGTTAGAGTAGGCAATACAGATCATCATGAATGCTATTTACGGAATACAAATTATTCTTCAAGTAAGGATACTAGCAGTATGTATACTCTTTTAAGAGTATTACCTGGGAAGGGTTGGGTCTAGGATGAGGACGAGATTACTTTACATAATTGAGGATCGGACGTCACTTGGTAAGTTAGTCCGATCTATTTAATTATGTTCTGTAATCTCGCCTGTCATACCTAAAAAATTTTTGACGGTTATAGCGTTATTTAAATGAATAAATAATACATATAACGAAATTTGTCTTCTTATCTACCTACCTATTACTAAAATTACATATCTTGGCAAAAACTTGTTTTGAATGAAACTCATATTAAATTTCACGCCCCTTGGTAGTGAGGCCCGGGTAGATATTTATGTGACAGTTATATAATTTTACTCGGGTCAATGCATGGGTGTTTTAATAGTGATGTCTATTTGTGCTGTCCATGCCACCCGCGACACAAGTGATTTCTACCCTACTGCAGTACCGAGGGGGGTATAGGGTTGCCAGATGGTCAGGATTCGTCCGGATTGTCCCGACATTTCACATGATGTCCAGAAAGTCCCGACAAATTACAAGTACAAGTCCCGACAAAATACAAAATGTCCCGACAATTCCAATACAATTTTTTTTTGTCCTGAAAAATCCCGACTTTTTGAAGTTTTGTTCTGAGTGGGGGTTCTGAGTGTGCAAGCGGGTGAATCAACAATACACGTTTATTTATTGTATTTATAATACTATCTACTATATACTACTACTATAATACTAACTACTATACAATCTAACGGACCTAACTTTATAGGAGGTTCCAGAATCAAACTACCAAACATTCCGAAACAAAGAAGTTGGCTAGTGTAACAAAATCTTTGTTAAGTAAGTAGTATTTATTAGCCCCGTCTGATTCTTCAAGGTAACCAAAGCGTAACCAAAACACCTATAATTTGAATAGTTGTCTTCCTGCAATGACGTCACTTGTGACATATTTTGTGCCTTAAAAAACAAAAGATTTTTGTACCTCTGGTAGATAAAATTGAGGAAAACGAATTGTTTTAAAGACAATATATGATCACAAAAACCATTCAACAGTTTATTTAATTTATTCTTAGTTAAATTAAAATGTCGTTCCGTATACAACGTATAGGTAGGCACAGATTCTTAATAAATAATAGTTCAAAAGAAACTAAAAAACACGATTCACGATTCTTAATTCAAATTTATTTTCTATTTTTTAGTTGGATTTTGTATAAAAGCGTTTTTTAGTTTTTTTTTTAACTATTATTTATTTTTTCATTTTTTTAGTTTGATTTTTTGAAATAAAATTTAGGTTTTTTTTTTCTTTCTTTCTTTTTTTTTTCTTTAAATATTGAATTGTCATGGGTCCTCGATAAGTCTGCAAAGTTTGAAAGCAATCTCACCGTTTGAAGTGGGTCAAAATCAAGTCCAAAGGAGTCGGTCACAAGTTACAGGTTACAAACAAACATATATACACGTGAAGCTAATATAAAGCGTGTAAAAACCGGGCAAGTGCGTGTCAGGCCACGCGCAATGTAGGGTTCCAAAGTAGTAAGTTTAAATCGACTACTACGCATTAACTAGTTACTTATGCTAACTTATCCGTGATATCTTTTCTTGTAAATTCATCATATAACCTATTTTTGTGAATTTTTTCACTTGTCCAACTCCAACCATTTAGCCGGCAGGGGGGGACACTTGACTCTAACCAAAATTAGCACTTTAAAGCCAAATATTTCGCAAACAGACCCCTAAAACCAAAAATGGTCTAGAAGACCCATAATGTTTTTGGAACCTTCTCAACGATACATCACACTATAGGATACGCGATGTATAAAAAAAAATCAGAGGTGTCAAGGGGCACCCGGATGGAATGAAGTTCCTTTCGATTAATACTAAGCGACCAGAAGTCTTCGAGGGTGCGACATCAGTAATTCTGTACAATCATAGTATGTGGCTGTCTTATTCACTCTTCGGTATTTAGCATAGGCACAACAGGGACGTCCATATCACGATCATGCACATTAAGTTATTATTGCCATTTTTCCCGTCATGCCAATCAATATGCGGAAGAGCGACAGTGATAGAACAAATCCATCACTGCCACTCTGACAAGTGTCTTGTCAGAGCGACAGTGATAGATTTATTCTATCCGCATATTAATTGGCATGACAAGAGAAATAGCAATAATAACTTAATGTGCATGATCGTAATATAGATATCCCTGTTGTGCCTATGCTAAATACGGAAGAGTAAATAAGACAGCCACATACTATGATTGTACAGTATTACTGATATCGCACCCTCGAACACTTCTGGTCGCCTAGTAACTCGCTTTAATTAATAAACGACGGCAAAAAGTGTCTTTACACAACTTTTCCTCTTAATTTTTTCCGTCTAGCCCCCTTTCGCAAAGCGCAATAAGGAACTTCGTTCTAAAAATTCATCCTCACATTACCAGTAGGGGAGGCACCCTAAAATTTTTTTTTCAATATTTTATTCTACAATTTGGATCTGGAGTTTTAATAAATATGTGTATCCATGGGCCATATTACAGCTTCCTAGCACTAAGGGCCTCGATACTTTGCTTCGGACAGACGGACGGACAGTCGGACAGACAGACGGACGGACGGACATGAGTAAACTATAAGAGTTCCGATTATACTTCGGAACCCTAAAAAGGCAGAAGAACATAACAAAGGACTCCTAAATTGTAGATCAACTAAAATTGTAGGCCCACGACTGAAGACGAGTCTCTCCTTTTGAAGAGGCCTATAGCATTCTACGCAAGTAGGTACCTATGTTAACTTGTTTTACTACGGTTTTATGGTTTTATACGGAAGAATCGAAGCCGCAAATTTTAACCGCATGTTTTGTGCTCAAACTAATAAACACACAAATGGAATAGTATTTAAAATTTGTGTTTAAATACATTTTGTGTGTGTGTGTGTGTGTTCTAGTCACGGAACACAGAACACAAAGGAGGATTGCACATTTTAGAATAATATAAAGTGTAGAACAATCTGTTAACTGTAGACATTGAAGTATAATGTCATAGAACAGACATCTCGAACAAAATGTGTGTCCCGCCGGGAGGTTCTGTTTTCAAAATTGAGCCCTTGTTCTCCTTTGAAAATCGAACGAATCCATAAAAATTGAAGCCGATCGGCGCCAACTCATTGGGACATACATTGTGTTCGCGGTGTCGGTTCTATATGCTAGTAATAATACTTCAATGACTGTACATAATATTTTGTAGATAGATTGTAGCTTTTCAGCCTTACATAAGGGCTCATTAGGTACCTAATTTATGCAACAGGTACTTTTTAATTAGTGAAGTCATGAGGACTGAGGTTTAAACTAATACTCACAAATAAACAATAGGCCCGACCTCCTGGTAGTTCAGCTTGTCATCCAGCCCCTGGAGGAACCGCTCGTGGTTGGTGACGTTGAACATGTACACCCGCATCTTCACCTGGTCCGGGGGGTCCGACCACCATTCGTATGGCGGGAGTCCTGAGGGAACAAAAGTTTTTGAAGTTAAAGGACATAGGTACTTTTTTAGGCACGTTATGAAATAAATGGAAAACATGGTGAGAGTGACATTTTTGAGTTTGTAACACGGACGGTGACAAAAACGATGGTCACGAAAAACGTTTTTTTGAAATGGTTTTTTTTAATTGTTTTTTTTTTGATGCCAAAGAAGTATAACTTCTCACGCGCGTACATAAGTACACGTTTATGTTTTTTTTTTTTTGGTTTAATTTATTTACTTGGATTACTAACAGTTTTAACACGATTGAGGGTGCACTTAACATATACGTAATGTCTTACTCGTATGCTACATGAAAAACCACTTACAGCAAACATAGCATATAGACCCAGAGCCCAGAGCGATCAGACATAACTTACTTTCACATGTATAAAACCTTAACTACTCAGTAGCGTCTAGTGTACTTTGAATACCTTGCGTGTTTGTGAAGCTTGCCCTGTGACACCTGGGCAGGTACCAGGTGAGAAAGGTAACTAAAAATAAGAGTTACTTTACTTAAATTCACATGGCTGATTTTTATATATATTTTGTAGAACATTATTCTAAACTAGTATCATAAAGCGTCAGACACTTTTCATTGACCAGAGAGATTGTGAGACGCTTTAAACGCAAAAAACTGACGAATTTGTTTAGATACACACACATACATACATGTGAAAGTAAGTTATGTCTGATCGCTCTGGGCTCTGGTTCTAATACATTTTCTTAGAAGTAGTATTAACAGATAAAGTTAATTAAAGGGCATCGAACCTAATTGGCACACCTACAAGTCCGCCATTTTGAAAAAACCTCGATTCGGCGGCCAGTGATGAAACATGTGTCAATCGATAGACTAAATGATTATGATCAAAAAGTATTCAGTGATGAAATGTCGTAAGTGATATACTTTCTGAGATAAATGAGTTCAAAACTGTAGAAAAATAAAGCAAAAAACTTCGTTTCGGCGGACATTGATAAATCATATGTCATTCGATAGGCTAAATAATTACGATTGAAAAATATTCAGTGATGAAATGTTGTAAGTGATATAATTTCTGAGATATTTGAGTTCAAAACCGTAGAAATATAAAGCAAAAAAACTTCGTTACGGTGGACATTGATGAAACATATGTCAATCGATAGGCTAAATGATTACAATTAAATAGTATTCAGTGATGAAATGTTGTAAGTGATATTCTTCCTGAGATATTTGAGTTCAAAGCCGTACAAAAATAATGGATTAAAAATTATCATTTACTTGTTTTGAATTTATTGGGTCAATAATGAAAAATAAGTATATTATGCCATATGTGTATGTGCTGCATAGGTACTTGATTTATTAATAACGGGTAGGTTTGAATTAAAAAAAAAGCAAAGCAAAAGCAAACTACTAGGTTGTTTTATAAATAATTAATTTGCCACCAGCGGCTACAGCTTTGGCAATTACTCTAAACTAAAAGTTAAAATTCATTATTGGCTTAGTTTTCTATATCATGTCTGACAATCACTGAATCTAAAAATTCCGCTGGTGATAAAGGCAATGTTTCCTGATGTCGAGCCCATGCCAAGAACCATATAACACACAATATATGGGAACAACAGGACAAGGTTCTTTTTCCCACTATACATGAGCAGTACCATCCCGCGATTTTATCTCTACCCTTAAGTTGTTTGTTTGACGAATTTGTTTAATTTTTATAATACATTTATAACGTAACTGAGGTAAGGAAAAAAGTGACCGGTACACTTCAATTGCTGTATCGCCATAAACACTTAACCATAAATACGCCATAAACGCTCTGGTCATCCCTCACCTTGATTATGCTGATGTGTGTAAGTTGTACTGATTTGTCAGAGGAACTTCTAAATAAATTGGAGCGCTTTCTTAATAACTGTATTAGATAATTATATCTTCGGCTTACGTAAGTATGACCACATTTCCCAGTTCCATTCCTAACTTAAATGGCTACCCATTCGATACAGGCGAAACTTTAGAATTCTCTCAACATTTTATGCTATTTTGAATAATGTGTCTTCTCCTGTTTATTTAAAGGAAACCCATAGCACTGCTTATTTCGGGAATTCCTTCACAATACAGTTCATACTGTTGTGGAACTCCTTGCTTGTCGACATCAAAAAATCATAGACTACCAAAAGCTCCTTCAAGAAGTCCGGCAGCACTACCTGAAGCAATTAGAATGTTGTCGCCCGTGGTCTTCAACCAGATGTTATATATGTATTTATGAATATTTATTTACTTAATATATAAGATGTTTATTATGTAAATATGAATAAAACTGTATTTATTTAATTTTGTTTATATAAATATTGTGATTTTATATATAGTAATTATTCTAAATATTCATAATATTTCTTAACTGGCATTACACTGATACAGTTACAGATCCACTATAAATAAAAAGACAATTAATTACAAATGTTTTATTTTTGTACGGTTTTGAACTCAAATATCTCAGAAAGCATATCACTTACGACATTTTATCACTGAATACTTTTTGATTGTAATCACTTACACTATCGACTGACACATGTTTTATCAATATCGGCCGAAACAATGTTTTTTGCTTTATTTTCCTACGGTTTTGAACTCAAATATCTCAGAAAGTATACCACTTACGACATTTCATCACTGAATACTTTTTGATCACAATCATTTATTCTATCGATTGACACATGTTTCATTACTGGCCGCCGAATCGAGGATTTTTCAAAATGGCCGACTTGTAGGTATGCCAGGCTCCATACAAAAATGTTGGAAGCCCTTTATACTAAATTGGGCGCACCCTGCAGAAAAATAAAGTCAAGACAAAACAAAACAAAATATTAATGCTATTTTATGGTTTAGAGTCGTTCGCTCTGGTACGTATTTGTTTTAAACTAAACCGACTCTTACCTGCGCACGTGCATTTAATAATTTAAAAATAGGTTACATACGTGTACATAGTACACTGTTTTTATCCGTAAATCTCTTGTAAATGTTTTTAACAAGGTATAATATTATGTATATGTTTTTCGTAAATAGCCGACAAAAATCAGACGAATCCTCCGATGTTAA
This sequence comes from Thymelicus acteon, assembly GCA_951805285.1. Classification (NCBI taxonomy): domain Eukaryota; kingdom Metazoa; phylum Arthropoda; class Insecta; order Lepidoptera; family Hesperiidae; genus Thymelicus; species Thymelicus acteon. Next base: position 2,858,908 of record OX638230.1, read on the forward strand.
ATTGGTCACCATCGCTCTTCCTTTGTTTCTTTTATCCGCAAATTATTTCTCCCATTTCTGGTAGATAGATAGATAGATAGACAGATAACTCTTTATTGTTTGCACACCACATATTATACAATCGTACAAGAATAACAGTAAAGATGGAAGTACAAAACAACAGGCGGCCTTATCGCTACATAGCGATTTCTTCCAGGCAACCTAAAAGAAGGATAAAGAGGGCATCGGCGTGCATAAATTCACCAGAGAATATAAAATAGAAAGATATATAAAAAAGAAAAGAAAAAAGAAATTAAACAAAAAAGAAATTAAAACTTTGTAAAATACAAATTAATACATATCATAGCAGTGATAAGCAAAAAAACCATCATTTCTTACCACATTAGTTGTTAATAGGCAGAATGAGTGAAAAAAGAAAAGTAGAAATAGAGGAAAGAAAGTGAATAGGAGAGAAGAAAGCCTAAATTCTACCCGTTAGCGGCCAAACGACCTGTTCTAATAAAATTGTAAGGTAAAATATTTTCTGTGGTAAAAGTACTACCGACACTTGGGTTGGCCACTAACCCCTCCAATCCGCACTGGAGCAGCGTGGTGGAGTATGCTCTAGGCCCTCTAGGCCTCCTCAAGAGGAGAAACCCGTGCTCAGTAGTGGGCCAGCAATGGGTTGAAGCCAATGACAATAATGATGAGCGTCGCAGGAGGCGCCAGGCGAACAATTACAATTGGTGTCATGAAGTCTCAATGATACTCGACACGTTTCAGCCTTGAAGATGTTTTTACGTTCTATGGGTTTTTTACCCATCAAAAACTGCTCTTAAAAACTAACTAAGTACAACTAAGTAAACAACTTTAGTTACATAATTAATGGAGTCGTTATTATGCGACAATGCGCTTACTAGCATGCGAATTGAATAGATTTAGTAGAGATAATGATGTAATGTAAAGGGATCCTCGTTATGCGGAAATGAGGAAACCTATTATTGAATTCCTATTCAAAGGATAAATTCCTGTTCTTTCAAAAATTTTATGGGGGGCAACGAGGTCGAATCCAAAAACGTTTTTATTACTATTAACTACCTGTCTGTCTGGGCATACTATTACCACAATATACGAATTAGATTCCTATACTATATTAGATTTACTACTACTATCAACAAACGAGGTCGTAAAAGGTAGTGAAGAAAGACAGACAAAGGTGTACCTGGGCGCATGTTTAACTTCTCCCACAGCATGAGGTCCAGCGGAGTGAATATGAACCCTCCGATCGACATCACCACTAACAGCACTCCCCAGACGGACTGGCCAATCGAATCTGGAACAAACACAGATTTTTATAAAGTTTTGATTTTTTTTTTTTGTAAAAAATGCATACTCACGATACACGATTATCACTGAGATTACGATCCATGTAAATAGGTCGATTAAATATCGGTATTATATATAAAAAATTTAAAGGAATTTTACTATTAAATCTTAACACAATCATGTAATCATAACGATAATAATAACCCATAAACGAGATAAACGAAACACATTTTTACATAGTCTATTTGGTACAATCAGTTTAGCCTTGTTCCTCGTATTAATATCGTGGATGTCACTCTTCTTAAGAAAACTATCGTAATATTTCTTAACATACAAAACATTATCCAATATATATTGTGACACCACAGTAAGAATAATAATTTCCAGGCCTGAGATTGTAAATGGCACGGACTGCTCTTTTCTGTAAATCTAATATACATATAAAATTCTCGTGTCACGGTGATAGAAGTTGAACTACTCCGAAACGGCTCGACCGATTTTCGTGAATCTTAGCGTGCATATCGGATAGGGCGGAGGATCGGACAACATCTATTTTTCATCTCCCTAAATGTTAAGGGTGGTCCACCCCTAAATTTAATTTTTTTATTTTTTTGACAAAAATTTTTGTTTTTATTTTTTTTATGATACAGCTCATACAGCATACAAAAATAATAATACAAAAAACTTTTGACACAACGAAGTCTGTCGGGGCAGCTAGTTAAAATATATAGACACAATATCTGCAGCTAAGCCTCACAACAACCGACCATAGGACATAACACTATGAAAGTATAGTAACGTAGGTACCTACTTATCCTCGTATAATCTATACTAATATTATAAAAGAGGGAAGATTTGATTTTTTGTTTGCATCGAATAGGCTCCGAAACTACTGAACCGATTTGAAAAATTCTTTCACTGTTGGGAAGCTACACTATCCCCGGGTGACATAAGCTATATTATATTTTCAAAAAAATTAGGGATCCTTAATAAAACTCCAATAATGTAACCCAAGGTCTAAAAAAAATAAGAATACCGAAGCAAAGCGAGAGCTGTTACACGTAATTAATAATACGGTAGTGATTGTTTAATGTTTTATTTTTTAATTACTTAGTATTTGTATGTTTCTTTTAGATATTACTTAATAGCAATTTTGGTTGATACGGTCCTCCCAAAAAATTATAATACCTAATTATATTTTTCATGTAAAAACAATGACACTAATCAGGTGAGTTCTCTGCCTGTGAAGCTAATCTGTAGATTACAAACAATAAAAAATCCTTAGTTTTTACTCGTTACAGGATTTGAATGTTATTTAAATATCGTTAGGTGCATAATAATGTAAAAAGGATTTCCGGTACCAAAATGTTTTCAATCGCTTTGACATTGACACAGATTATTCTAAACTCTAAGTAACAAGCACCTTTGAAACAATCGTATATTTACAAATATTATTATCTTTGTCTTGTCCTTCGTCGTCAACAGGTTGATGTAAGTTTAAGGTAATTTTTAACCGACTTCAGAAAAGGAGGTTCTTAAATACTGCATTATTTTTCTCCTCTGAACTCCGCAGTTTATCAACTGTTTTGGAAAATTCTTTTATTTGAAAGAACGATTGATAACGACATCCATGAAGGGACTCCTCAAATATTATATCTTATCTTCATCTTAATATAAGTACCTATATAAATTACATGTCACGTTGTTTGTCCGCGATGGACTCCTAAACTACTTAACCGATTTTAATCAAATTTGCACACCGCGTGCAGTTTGATCCAACTTGAAAGATAGGATAGCTTACATCTCAATTTTATTTATAGTCAAAAAAAATTGACAGAACGAAGTCTGTCCGGTTAGCTAGTTATAGTTATGAAGATTTTGTTATAGGTAGGTATTAAGTTCGTCGATCATTTTAGAGGCTCTTTTTCGAAGACTATTTCTTTGAAGTGATATATTTTTTGGTATACCTACTTATTTATTCTACTTTATTAAGTTTATTTTAGATTAATTATTTATTCCGTAGAAGGTGTTACACAAAAGCTGCTTCTATTAACAAACCTTGTTGAACGAAATTAAATACATGTTGCAACAAATTTATGTTGAACAAAGAGTAAGAACAAATGACGTGAGAGTTTTATTTTATATTTAAAAGTTGATTCGCTATTATGTTCGGTTTACACGTATTAAGTAGTTAAGTAGTTAACTAAATTTTAAGTAAATTAAAACGTGTAATAAAAAGGATAATTTAGTAAGTAGTTAAAATTTAGTAATCAAGTAGACAAGTAATTAAGAATTTTTTCTATTTTCTGTTAAGTAGGTGGGCGGGGCTTATCACTTAACACGTTTGGACAGGCACTTTTTAGTTAAAATTTAGTAAAATGCTTAAGTAATTAAGTAGAATTGTATAAACTAAAGAGCTAATAATTTAGTAATTATTACGTGTAGACGCGTACTAAAAATTATTCACTTAAAATTTAGTTAAAATTTAGTTATCTACTCAGCTACTTAATACGTCTAAACCGGACTTTACTCTCAACCACTTTAATGAAGTGTTTCGAAGTACTCCCTTCACTGAGTGCTACTATTTTGTAACGTAATGTATCGACTCTGAAACACTTCAAGGATTTTCATTAAAGTTTCATTGCAGTAAGTACTTTTTTCCAACCTATTGCATAATCTTGCCCGACGAGCGTGGAATCTCAGCCGAATATGCCTGGTCTCGGGTTCGATTACCGGTATTGCATTATTTAAGTGACAATATAGAGTTCGTCTAATTTAAAATTGAACGCCCTTTCACTAACAATATTGTTGCAACTTGATAGTGGAAATATTTTGTAAATTAAGCAGAGTACCGCAATGTTTGTTCTCGGGTCTTGGGTATTCAGGGATCTTCATGTACTATTATAATATTATGATTATCTCATTGGTATATGCCTATGTCATGCTATCTTCAGGCTTGACGACTGATATCGAACTATAGTCTATAACAAGTCTATAGCAGTGGCGTAGCTAGCCCTAAGGAGGCCTCATATCAATATTTGTTGTGGGGCCCCCTCAACATCAGCTGTCAAATATAAAATGCGTGCCAACTGTAGCGGTTGTAGACCGCTGGCGAGCTTTTTTTGGGAGTGTTAGTGGGGGCCCCTATATACGACTGATACGGTTGATACGGCGGTAGCTACGCCCCTGGCACTCAGCTCTGTATCTCAGAAAACCCTCACTAAGTTTTCACCAACAACCTAAATAAAGTTTTGAACGTAAAATATGTTGATTGTAAGGTGCTTTATTAATAAGGAAGAATATTTTTGAAGTTATACTTCTTTAGGCACGTTATAAATGGAAAAAATGATGAGAGTGAAATTTTAAGGTTTGTAACACTGTCGGTGACACAAAAACGACGTTTGACGAAAAACTTCACGCGCGTTTTTAAAAACGCTCGTTTTGAAAAAATGATTATTATTTTATTGTTTTTTTAATATTGTTTTTTTGAATGTTTTTTTTTCAATAACGTTATTTTTAATATCGTTTTTTCATATTGTTTTTTCGAATTTTAAATTTTTTGATTTTTATATTTTTTTATTTTTTGGAAAAAACATTGTTTTTTTTTAATTGTTTTTTTTTTGATGCCAAAGAAGTATATGTATTTCTCACGCGCGTATACATATAAGTACACGTTTATGTTTTTTTTTATTCCACAAATCACAGAGTAGCTAGGAATCTCATAAATCATAAATTGTACTCCTTATTCTAGAGTATAATATACTGTACTACAGCCAAACCCTCGCATTACAATTTTGAAGCTTTAATAAAATTGACAAGTGCAATCATATTACCTATGTTGAGATTTTTTTCACTTGTCCAACTCCAAACCTTTAGCCAGCAGTGGGGGGGCGGGCACACTTTACTATAACCAAGATTAGCACTTTAAAACCAAATATTTCGCAAACAAACCTCTAATTCCAAAAATCGTCTCAGAAGACCCATCATATTTTTGGAAGACCTTTTCAACGATATCCCGCATTATAGGGTATGCGACGAATAAAAAATTCATCCTCAAGTACTCAATACATGTAGGGGAGGGAGGTACCCTGAAAAAAAATGTTTTTCCATATTTTATTCTACGATACTGGAGTTTTAATAAATATGTACTTATATCCATGCTAAATAACAGCTTTCTAAGCACTACTTTGATACGGATAGACGGACGGACAGACGGACAGACGGACGGACGGACATGACAAAACTATAAGGGTTTCGATTTTACTTCGGAACTCTAAAAAATATTTTATCGGTGGAAATATATCCGTAATAGGTTTAGTTATGTCATTAGTGATGTTGCCATGAAAAAACCTTATTTTAGAAAATTCATTTCAATTGTTGGGAGGGATGAGACTCCCCTCAGATATCAGAACAAGACAAGTAGCTTCGTACGATTACATTATATTGAGTTTTGCTTACTGGTAAGTTTATTAAAATAGTTCAATAGTCGATCTGTTACAACCAGTAACATTATGAGTGCTTTTAATGCATCAAAACCAATAAAATTATTTCGTTCCTATGCGAATCAAACAAGTTTAGATTCGCGTACCAATAAAACGTACAGAATTTAGGAATCGATTACGATGCCAATACAATTGCTAACCAATGATTTTGCAGTCTCCTAGATTAAACTTAAAGGCGATTCCGCACTGAAATTTTATTATAATTCTATGGATAAAATCTAAGGTCAATGGTTTTTGCCTTTATAAGTTAAAACTAGTAGTTACCGTTAAGTATTCATCAGGTTTGTAAGATTAGCAATGAAGAAATAACCGTAAGTTGTAACTGTGTTATGTTATTATTATAATTTAAGGTATTTTACAAAACATATATTTATTTTATTTATTTATATGTCTAATTTGTATGTAACGGAAGCGTTTGCTAAGTTTTCTAGGTAACACCCCAGAAATGTAAGAAACTATCGACTATCCGGACTTTGCACACATAGCACTAATAAAAGAAATAAAACAAAACAAATCTACTTCTAAAATTGCCTAAAAATTTCATCAAAATCGCTTCTACTGTTTTGGAGTACCTACATCGGGAACATAATTTTGTACATACACAAACATTTTTATAATAATATTATTGAAGTGCCCCCTAATCGAAATTAAAAAAAAAAAATTAATGTACAGAAAATTTGCCCTTTGAGTTTTATTATAGTACAGACAGATAGAGAGAGATAAGGCTACTACGCACTCACTGCCTTATAGCATTCTAACATTTCTAACCCGTCAACCCTGGCCAACGAACAAAAGTTTCGGCACTTTTCATGTTGTAGATTGTAGTTTATGTACAGATTAATTACTTCCATTATGTAAATTTAGTTTAATAGAATGGGCATGTTATTGACGAAGTGATTAATAGGGAATTATTCAAAAGGAGCATTTTAAGAAAAGTTAATAATTAAACTGACCGGGCGTTATGAACAGCGTCCTTAGAGTAAGTACCACCTTCTTACGCCCCAACTCAGAGACACTAACGGTTACTTAAATCGCTCCTTAGTACAGAATTTGTATGGCGATTTTTTACTAAGGAGCGATTAAAGTAACCGTTAATGACTCTGAGTTGGGGCGTTAGAATTTAGATAAATAATAATAGGTATACTCGTAAAAGGAAAATTACAAATTTTCACAAACGTGAAAAGCGCACGATGGATAAAAACGTCGTAATTGAAAGAGAATTAATTACATTTGAAAAACTCTCGACAGTCTGGACTTATAATAAGGAAAAGTAGGTAAACGAAAAATTATAAAATTAAACAAGTTTTGAAAATTATTTATAATTACAAGCCTAAAGGTGCTCCCTCACCGGGAGCATTCACGTGTAATGTAACATTATAGATTCGTCTTTGAGCATTACATTACAATACAGGTAGTATTGTACTCCCTGACTGACGAGCATTCGCGTGTAATGTAACATTATACGGGAAGTGGAGCGCATTGATGTTACAAGTTGTATCAAGATATTACACATTGCATCATTACAAGGTGCACATTATGCATTGTAATGCTTGGTTCTCCTCCTTCACTGATGTATGCCCGTTTTGTATCATTACAAGGTGCACATTGTAATGCTCGATTCTCCTCCTTCACTGATGTAATGCTCAAATCTGTAACATTACATTACACGCGAATGCTCCCGGTGAGGGAGCACCTTAAGGATATTATCCGCCAGGAATTAAACCCGCGCAGGATGCCATAAAGCCTCGAGCCCCATTTTAATAAATAATGAATCACTTGACCTCATTTGGTTTTTAGGGTTCCGTAGCCGAATGGCAAAAAACGGAACCCTTATGGATTCGTCATGTCTGTCTGTCTGTCTGTCTGTCTGTCCGTCCGTATGTCACAGCCACTTTTTTCCGAAACTATAAGAGCTATACTGTTGAAACTTGGTAAGTAGATGTATTATGTGAACCGCATTAAGATTTTCACACAAAAATAGAAAAAAAAACAATAAATTTTGGGGGTTCCCCATACTTAGAACTGAAACTCAAAAATGTTTTTTTCATCAAACCCATACGTGTGGGGTATCTATGGATAGGTCTTCAAAAATGATATTGAAGTTTCTAATATCATTTTTTTCTAAACTGAATAGTTTGCGCGAGAGACACTTCCAAAGTGGTAAAATGTGTGTCCCCCCCCCCTGTAACTTCTAAAATAAGGGAATGATAAAACTAAAAAAAATATATGATGTACTTTACCAAGCAAACTTCCAACGAAAATTGGTTTGAATGAGATCTAGTAAGTAGTTTTTTTTAATACGTCATAAATCGTAAACCGCAAAAAACATTGATCAAAGTTACAACGAACTACAAGAACTTTTATATTATGTTACTTGCTACCCTTCATAGGCGAGTCCGACTCGCACTTGGCCGCTTTTCATTATTTAACATCAACGTGAAAAGTTTATTCTAGGGCTATCAACAACTGTCCATTTGGAAAAAAAAATTACATTGAGCGGGCATTATAAATAATACACCAATTAATTACACTGAAGTAGTTCTATGTCCTTAAAGCATTTAGTTGCTCCCAATAATAATAGTATTATTACACGCCAATAGATGTCAGGAAGAGACAATGATATTGTAGCAGTTTTTTATTGCCTGAAAACATGGATAAAACGACATTTTTTCTAAATATGAATCCTAGCTAGCTCGATTTATCGCGCCCGAAACACCCTGCACACTAAATTTCATGAAAATCGTAGGCGCCGTTTCCGAGATTCTGAGAATATATATATTTATGTACATACAACAATTGGTCGTTTATTTGGTATTAGATAATGAGTTATAATGAAACTTTTTTGATTCATCGGAAAAAGGTAAGAATCGAGAGCATAGAAAAGTATTGACGTATATTTTTACTTCATTTTTTACCCGACTGCCAAGGAAGGATTATATTTTTCACGTACTATCTTGCCTATGCATGTATGTGCCAATGTGTGTAATATTTTTTATTAGGGGCCTTACCCCATATCCTACTATTACTACTTAATTATACCTATGTGTGTAATATTTTTTATTAGGGGGCTTACCTCATATCTTCCAAACCGTTGGACCAATTTTATATAATTAAAATATTGTTAGATTCGTCTTGATAACCCAAGTGTTCTTAGATAAGTGATGTTGAAAAATAAATATGGTGATTGTGAGATGTCATTGTTTGATTAAAAAATAAAAATAATTCGAATAATGCAATATGGGTATTAAATTAAAGAGCTTACCATAAGGATTTCAAAAAGGTAGCCTATAACACGATAACTTTTTTTGTACGATAATTTTTATTTTGGGAGTTAAATCCTTATCTGTCGATTTCATATTTTAAGCCCTTGGCCGTGATATGAGATTTTATGGGGAGTAAAATCAATTTTTCCGTTACGTTATGCGTTATGTTTGTAATTCGTAACACAGAATCTAGATGGCGTTGAATGGCTGATCAGTAACAACGCCATTTAATGATAGTAATAATCTTGGTACATCCTATTCTGATGATGTTAAACATCATCATCAATCATAACAATTATCATCATCATCATCATCACCACCACCATGGCTTAAACTCCTGTCGTGCGTCGGAGCTGACACACCGTTTTAAAATTATACTAGTTTAGACAAGTCCTATTTGGTAAACAATATAAAGTTTAGTGTCTTTTACAGACAGGTTATAAGAAAAAGATTCTACCTAATTAAGCTTGCAAGATTTGACCCAAACAAATAAACAAACAGGGCAAGCTAAATAAATTGTGTAGCTTGCTACTAGGTGAACAAAGCCGATGAGAAATTTAATACCCCAGATTTGTTTTGGCACACTCGCTTGCATGTTTTTGCTATCCTAGTACTTACTGCAAGAAACGAAAATATCTGGCTTGCTTTCTATAAGAGAGAGAGAGAGACAGACAGAGAAACATGCGCACGCCGCACGACATGTAACGACGCCGCACGAGTTGTAACGACGAACGACGGCAAAAAGTGTCGTTACAACTTTTCGTTACCAAATTTTCCGCCTAGCCCCCTTTCGCAATGCGCGATAAGGAACTTCGTTCCAAAAAAAGCCGCCTACCATCAAAAAGCTATCATGATATAGGTACCTTCTTGAAATCCTTCTGGTGAGCTCTTTAATATGATACCCATATTGCATTATTCGATTTATTTTTATTTTTTGATACTGACTTCAATGACATCTTACAATCACCATATTTGTTTTTTTAAGTTCACTTATCTAAGAACACTTGGGTTATCAAGACGAATCTAACGATATCTTAATTATATTAATTGGTCCAGTGGTTTGGAAAAAATGAGATAATTAAAGAATATTACACGCCATCATACATACATACATACATACATACATACATACATACATACATACATACATACATACATACATACATACATACATACATACATACATACATACATACATACATACATACATACATACATATACATACAAGATACGCACGAAAAACAACGCTTCCTTAACAGTCGGATCGATAATAACGACATAGGTAAGCTGAGACAGGATTTTTTCCGCAATAACTATAATATGTATTATGTTAATATAAATATGAATCAGTTCAATTTATTAAATAAAGGTAGCAAATGCATGTATGTAACTTGACCACAAATCACCTATCAAGGTCTTGACTCTTGACAGATCAAATGTATTTTAAACATACTTACATACGTGAATATGGCTTCAATAGTTTTTTTTATCGAAATTCTACAATCACTAAGACACCGACGCGACGCGCCGCGTCGACTTGTAACATTGGTTATCAAAACCATTTGAAATTGAAGTTAAACTGGCGCGTTGTGATAATCAGGCTCAGGACAGGACCAGTCCGAGTGACATATATTAGGGGGGCCTATGTCCAGCAGTGGACCTCTAAAGGCTGATGGATGGATGGATGGATTTAATATACTAGTCAAAACTCAAAACGGAGCATTTTAGGTTTTTTTTTTGAGACAACGGAGCTCATAACATAACGAAAATAAGAGACGGGATTATCCCGCTCAAAACGACACGTATGGTCTACACACATGAGGATTAGCAAAGCTGCATATTTGATACAGTGACCTCGCGTAGATTTTAGAGTACGTCATCTAATAGCTTTAATTATGAACTATGACGCCTTATCCGTGTGATGCCAATAGAAGCGTTAGGCGAAAAACGTGGCCACAGAATAAAATAATATTCATAACGCGCCCTCGACTGCAGTTGAAGTAGGTACATTAGGTACAGTCAGAAAAACGTTCCCTAATCTTATGATAATAATCTAAATTTTACTAACAAAAAATAACCGACTTCAAAGTCTCAAAAACTACTTTTCAGATCTCGTTCAAATTTATGTGGGACCACATGAAAAGCACCTGCTTTCGATTAAAAAAAGAAAGTTGGCGTGATATTGAGTTATTCGTCAATTTGTCGCGCACATCTTAACACAAATTTACGACTTATGTGGTTTTCTTATTGATGGCATTGTCAGATCTCAATAAAATTTATGTGGGACCACATGACAGCCACCAGCTTTCGATTAAAAAACAATCATCAAAATCACTGGGTTCACCCAGTCCAAAGTTCCGAGGTAACAAACATTAAAAATAAAATACAGTCGAATTGAGAACCTCCTCCTTTTTTTGAAGTCGGTTAATAAAACTCAAAGGGCAATAAAATTATTCTGTAAAGTAACTATTGTATCATGTATGGAATATTTTTAAAACGTCAGTCGATTTGCTTCAAATGTGCAACAAACATTCGTTGCATATATTAATGAAATACTGGATCACAATCCAGTTTTCAACATTTGGCAAAGGAAAAAAAAATGCTCAAACTGCTCAAATGTCGTTTACTTCCAAAGTTGGTTCTACGCGGATGGAGTCGCGGTCTGAATGTCTATGTTGTTATCAACGTTAAATGATATTATTATGTTGGTAGGTGATTTTGACATTGATAATAAAATAACACAAACATTGCGTAATATTAAACAATACTGTATGTTTTTGTGTCATCTGCTTATCTACCTATTTTGTTGATTGTACTTTCAATCTATTCCAAGTTTAGTGCGAAGCTCTTTATAGTCTAGAAACTAAATTTTCCACAAGGTCAAAGGTAAAGTATTTTTATGTCAATAGTCAAACAAGTATACTGACCACTTGATGGTAAGTGGTCACGTTGTACATCCGTAACACAGTGGCGTAGCGTGGGCTCCCGCCGCCCGGGGCCGACCCATTTGCCGCCCCCCCTGATTGTTGCCGCCCTCATATTATTTAAAATATTTTTTTATTAATTAAATAACAAAAAATATATACATTAAAATTAATTATTTTTTATTTCAATTTTAATGTAAATTGTGCTATGAAAAAAACAAGAAAAGTGCATTTTTAGCCGTAATAGCGACGCTAGAAAGCAAACACGTAGTAAGAGTAACCCGCAAATATCATCAGAGCCCAAAACTTTTTGATCTCTCGAAAAAATTTCGTAACTTCTCTATTTAGTACAGAAGTTATGAATTTTTCTCTGTTTAGTAGAGAAGTTATGAATTTTTCTCTGCTTAGTAGAGAAGTTATGAATTTTTCTCTGCTTAGTAGAGAAGTTATGAATTTTTCTCTGTTTAGTAGAGAAGTTATGAATTTTTCTCTGTTCAGTAGAGAAGTCATGATTTTTTTTCGAGAAATGCAAAAGTTTATCGGCTCTGATGAATAATTTGATCTTTGCGGGTTACTACGTGTTTGCTTTCTAGCGTGATATATTAATATACAATATATTTGTTTCACTTTCAGTTCAGCCACGAATCGAACTCGGAACCCTTTGATTGACAGGCAGGGTCCGAACCCAGCAACTACCCACGTAGACCACGTGGTCGTAAGTCTCAATGAACTACATTGTTAATTCACAAGTTGTAGCGTATTACAAAAATATTACGTCGCGACGACAAAGATGCTTCAACTCCATACGAATTTGTGTTGCTAATTCAGCCCCATTGTTTGATTACATAAGTAGCTCTAAGAATAAAATAACATAATCTGAATACATGTATGGTTTACAGTATTTTTTTTATATTTGAATGAAGTCTTTATGTAGTTTACGGTTAGAATAATCTGAATTAATAAAGTTATTCATATAAAAAAATATATATATTATGATAGTTAACATACACACCAGCCAGTAACTTTTTAATCAACTTTCTAATAATTCTTGGCAAAAAATAACCGACTTCAAAATTAGGGATAACTCAAAAACTACTCGTCACATCTCGCTCTCGTCTGTCCGTCTGTCTGTCGAAGCAAAGCGCTGAGAGAGACCCTTAGTGGTATAAAGCTGTAACTTAGCATGGATTTATGTGCATATTTATTAAAACTCTAGAATCGTAGAATAAAATCTCCTACAAGGTAACGTGAGGATGAATTTTTTATTCGCCTCGTACCCTATAGTGTGGGGTATTGTTAAAAAGGTCTTTTAAAAATATTATGGGTCTTTTAAGACCATTTTTGGAATTAGGGGTCCATTTGCGAAATATTTGGTTTTAAAGTGCTAATTTTGGTTAGAGTCAAGTGTCCTCCCCCTGCCGGCTATTCGGTTGGATTTGGATAAGTGAAATTTTTTTCAAAAATAGGTTTATGATGAATTTACAAAGAAAACTTTTATGGCTATGTTAGGATAAGTAGTTAATGAGTAATAGTCAATAAAGTTCTTCGGAACCCTACATTGCGAGTGGCCCGACACGCAATTGCGCGGTTTTTTGAAGACTAATATAAGTATTTCACTGAATTGAATATTGAATTCACTCATCTCATTTCATCTCGACTTGTAACTTCACATTATTAAGCTGTATGAATAAATCGGGATTAAATCATTTTATGTATTAATTTTATGTATTAAAATGTATTAACTGGTCGAAAACACCCATACAATGAGCTTGTAACGGTTCTATCCACCCTTAAGTCAAAGCAAACCTCCCCTGTTCCGGGCAGGTCTCTCCATTGGAAATCATTGGGTTTTATATCATCAGTTTAATATCGAAATTACTCAAATCGTAAAAAGCAAGGTTTACTCATTGAATTATTATAACTAGCGTATAGAACAGACACCGCGAACACAATGTAACATACAATGAATTGGCGCCGCGCGGTTTCAATTTCCAATGGATTCGTTCGATTTTCAAAGGAGAACGGGGGCTCAATTTTGAAAATAGAACCTCCCGGCGGGACACACATTTTGTTTGAGATGTCTTCTCTATGTATTACCTCAATGGGTTTACTTTCTTCCTAGCGAGCATAGCTAGCGAGCATTTGGGTTAGAGCTGACTTCCTTATTCCTTGTACCGTGATTATTACGATCCCTATTCTATTATTTTACCTAAGGATTTATGAATAATTTTAACAAGTCCGAAAGCTACAAACTTGAAAACTTAACCTTCGATTAAATTATTTATTCCAAATCAACAAAATGAAACCTGTTTTTAAACAATCTTTAATAGTTTTAAAGTTAGTGCTAATGATATTCATAGTAATAAATATTATATAGCGTATTAATATTTGTACCTATAATGCTTTTATTAAGCAGTATAGGTAATCGTGTAGCGTTTATAAGCGTATATAAAATATATTTATCAACCGTGATGATCAGAATGATGATAGTTGGAAATGGTAGTTGATGACAGTTGAAAGCTTCTTCCATAGCGGTCAGTCCAAGAGTCAGACTGGCTGTCTGACTGCAGCCAAGCAGCAGACAGTCCAAGAGAGAGGAAATGGGTAGTGCATCCATCGTGCGGCCTGCTGGAATCCATAGCACGCATCCACAGCTCGCATCCACAACTCGCATCCATAGCACGCATCCACAGCTCGCATCCATAGCACGCATTTTCCATATAAAATTTTTCCATCAGTGCTATGCCATGTGGACCAATGAATATGATTGGTGGATACCAAATGCATCCATAGCAACGTAGCATAGCACATCTCTAGTGGAAAAGCACACCCTCTCTTCTAAAAACTGTAGCGTGTAGGTAACGCTACAGTTTTATAATAATTATGTATTTAGGTACCTTACTTAACTGTTCAATTCAATGACATTATAAAGCAAAGTTGTATTATATAATTAACATGTGTTCAACGCCGAAATTTTATAAATGAAAAATTTGAAAAGAGAGAAAAAAGATTCATCGCTTGAAGGAATGCGACCGCCGACGACACGTGAGATAAACTGCAAATAAAAGGTGTGATACCTGTGATAAGAAGCTGCTCTGCTGCTGTAAAAGAAACTGGCATTAAGTTTATTACTATTGTTAAGCATATTGTATTACTATTTTCTGTAGGTTACCTACCTATCCGAAATACATATTATTATTGGAACGAAGTTCCTTATCGCGCGTTGCGAAAGGGGGCTAGGCGGAAAATTTTGTAACGAAAAGTTGTAACGACACTTTTTGCCGTCGTTAGTCGTTACAACTCGTGCGGCGTCTTTACATGTCGTGCGGCGTGCGCATGTTTCTCTGTCTGTCTCTCTCTCTCTCTCTTATAGAAAGCAAGCCAGATATTTTCGTTTCTTGCAGTAAGTACTAGGATAGCAAAAACTAGCAAGCGAGCGTGCCAAAACAAATCTGGGGTATTTCTCGATGAGAAATTTAATACCCCAGATTTGTTTTGGCACACTTGCTGCATGTTTTTGCTATCCTAGTACTGACTGCAAGGAACTTCGTTCCATCCGGGTGTCCCTTGACACCTCTCAAGTTTTTTATCTACCTATTGATTCGAAGTTGAAGCTTAGCTAAAATGAAACACTGTAATGATAATAAAAATTAATATTAATTAATATTCTTTTGACCTTCGCTGTTTGACCTAATCGTTTCGCCGTAACCAGTGCATCCTTTAACAATGATGGATATCTCGAGGTAACAAATACCTGTGACTGATATTTTAACCGACTTCAAAAAAGGAGGAGGTTCTCAATTTGACTGTATTTTTTTTATGTTTGTTACCTCTGAACTTTCGACTGGGTGAACCGATTTTGATGATTCTTTTTTTAATCGAAAGTTAGTGCTTGTCATGTGATCCCACTTAAATTTTATTGAGATCTGACAATGGCATCCATGAGAAAACCATATTATGAGTCTTAAATTTGTAAATTCATTGAAACTACGAAATTTATGCCCGATGACCTTTTTTTAGCTAAGTATAACTAGTAATTATTGTATACAAAATTCTGTAGGTCTAGGTATTGTCTCCCGCTTTGACACGAAGGCGCCGAATTACCTCTTTTTTAACGCACATCCCGCTTTCAGTGGTCAGAAAAATAGAAATTACCCCACATATTAAATTTAGTATTATTTATTAGATTTCCTTAAATAGTTATCAATGACATATAAGAAAGATTAGATTAATATGACACTTGTATTAGGTACCTACACCAGAAAAATCTACATAGCGTAAATGTAAGTCGCGGCAAGAGCTATAACATATTTAATGTTCACTTCATAACTGTTCTCCATGTAGCTAAGTTAAATTAACATCTTTGGTCATGAACTCGTGAGTCATGACCATGATCTATGCCACTAAATTTCACGTGTAGTAAACGCTAATTAAGTTAGACACGTCATAAAACATTACATTAGCTTAAAACAGGTCTTGAGCATGGGTCTCTCCTCTTGAGGAGACCAAGACACCAAGAGCATACTCCACCACGCTGCTCCAGTGCGGATTGGTGGAGACGTTTGTGGCCGTCCCAAGTGTCGGAAGCGTCCTTGCCGCCAGGCCTCCGACATGGCTTAACGACTGTTATCTTTAAACACCGGGACCGACAGCTTAACGTGGCTTGTACGTCTAATTAACATACAATACAGCTTTCAATTCAACAAAGCAGAACATAAATACAATGCTCATTGAGTGCATTTGTCACCATCGAACAAGTTCTCTTTATGGCTTAGCCTAGGCTGTTCTATGACGTTGTGCCGGACGTCATGACTGTAGGCCATGTGGAACTATGTCAGTAGCTCGGTCGGAATACTGGCCTTAATGGATGGATTTAAATATTGTCGACAATTAATAAGCCGTGCTCTTGCCAGGTGCTAAGCTAACACTTTTATTTGCATGAAACCAATGCGGTGATTCGATACTTTGTAAAATGGTCTGTACATTCTGTCTTTTCTTTTTTTCTTATTTTTACCGCCTTTAATATTACGTTTTTCTACTTATTCATAAGTAAATACTTAATGTAATTAATTATTTATTTATATACTATATTATTGACGCTGTACTGTACCGTATTTCTTCTTCTAGATACTTAAACTCTGCATTGGTTATCTGACATTAGTCTTTGTTCTAGTGATAAGACTGACCAAGGATTTTATTTATCCTTGAGATGACACTGACACTGTATTCGCAGACCTCTAATTAACAGACCATTTTTCATTCAAGTATTAAACCATTTTATTTAAATATGATAAAACGACATTAATGCACAATAAAGATGTTAACCTATTTATTATTTATTTATTTATTTATTATTATCAGTTACATCAACAAAGTGAACATTAGAACCTAATTATATTAATAGATTATAACCGTTTTATAATTATTTAACAGTGGATTCAAGATTTTTTGATATTATCCTTAGTTATAGTTAACCCTGCGCAAATAGATATGTCAGATTTATTTAGTTAGAGGCTCACGTGCAGCTAATGCAACTAATTCCTACTAACAATGTTAAATCTGTACCTATACATATAATATAACTTAAAGATTATTGTCCATTTATTTTACACCATAATTCAAATGTTACGTTAAAAATAAATCATTATTACAAAATAGGTATTTATAGGCAACAGAGACACTTATGAATGATTATAGATATAGACTTAGGAATATTACTAATATTTTTTAAATATTTTAATTCACAAATTAAAAATAAATTATATTCATAATTGCCAAATATTAAAACCACAGAGAGACAGCTAAAACAATCCTTAAGAGGGAGAACAATTAAAATGACACTATATAATATACCTACTAAACAAGAATTGTATACTTAATAACAAAATACTCGAATTATTACAATCTAGTGAAGAATCAATTTTGATTTGATATTGACGATTCAGTAATAATTATGTAAGTATTACTGACATTATTAATTAGGAATACCTAAATACTTGAAATTGTAAAGTCAAGGCAATCTTGCGGATAATACTAGCCTCAGATAAAATTCTAAGTAATCGTGGGAAAAAATCAGCCATTGAATAATAGCGAACGAACTTCAAAGCAAAATTACGAGTACATTTTATTGACGTGTTTAAAACAGATGAATAACATGACGGTAAGTGATCAATCGTGGCCATGGATTTTAGTAACAAGAGGGACATCGACGATACCTTACCGTCAAAACGGAAACTGGTTTACTTCGTAATAGAAAATAATTCTTGGCAAAAAATAACCGACTCCAAAATTAGGGATAACTCAAAAACTACTTGTCAGAACTCACTCAAGTTTAAGTGCGACCACATGATAAGCACCAGCTTTCGATTAAAAAAAGAATCATTAAAATCGGTTTATCCAGTCAAAAGTTCTGAGACTTCTGAGGTAACAAACATAAAAAAATAGAGTCGAATTGAATACCTCCTCCTTTTTAGGGTTCCGTAGCCAAATGGCAAAAAACGGAACCCTTATAGATTCGTCATGTCTGTCTGTCTGTCTGTCTGTCTGTCTGTCCGTCCGTATGTCACAGCCACTTTTTTCCGAAAGTATAAGAACTATACTGTTGAAACTTGGTAAATAGATGTATTCTGTGAACCGCATTAAGATTTTCACACAAAAATAGAAAAAAAACAACAAATTTTGGGGGTCCCCATACTTAGAACTGAAACTCAAAAATTTTTTTTTCATTAAACCCATACGTGTGTGTGGGGTGTCTATGGATAGGTCTTCAAAAATGATATTGAGGTTTCTAATATCATTTTTTTCTAAACTGAATAGTTTGCGCGAGAGACACTTCCAAAGTGGTAAAATGTGTGTCCCCCCCTGTAACTTCTAAAATAAGAGAATGATAAAATTAAAAATAAAAATAAAATAAGAGAATGATAAAACTAAAAAAAAATATATGATGTACATTACCATGCAAACTTCCACCGAAAATTGGTTTGAACGAGATCTAGTAAGTAGTTTTTTTTTAATACGTCATAAATCGTAAACCGCAATTTACCTCGATCAAAGTTACAACGAACTACAAGAACTTTTATATTATGTTATTGCTGCTACGGAACCCTTCATGGGCGAGTCCGACTCGCACTTGGCCGCTTTATTTAAGTCGGTTAATTATTCGAAAACTAATACTAAACTAATACTAAACTAACCGCGGCTTTGCCCGCGTTTTCCCGGGATAAGTACCATATATCTTATTCCAAGTCATAGTCTACCTGTTCTACCTGTGCTTCCTGTGCTACCTGTGTTAATTGTTAAATTGTACGAAAATCCGTTCAGTAGTTTTTGCGTGAAAGAGTGGCAAACATTCGAACAAACTTTCACATTTAGTATTTGAAGAATATACCTATTTCCTTGACATACATAGATGAAATTAACACGTTACGTATCATTTGCTATCGAGACCTCCTAGCCCATGCGTAAACTAAGCAGACAGTAGATACGGATTAATTTGATCCTGTAATTTGACAATGTTACTGCCGACCGTATATTGTAGTTATCTGATCTGCATAGCATTTATGCTTAGAGTAAAGCCAGTGTTGAGATTGGATCGTGTAAATGTAATCTAATACTAATCTAATACTAAATGCAATCCTCTAGCTAGTGATCTCATTCGCTAGCTGTCTGACTGCTATCTGACGCAAATGTTAGACAGCCAATGATCCAAGCATTAGGCTACTGATCCAGTTCTAAACACTAAAGGTCGCTGCATACGTAACGTGGACAGGACGGGGACGGGACGTGGACGGGGCATAAATAAGTCCGTGCCCAATGAACTAATATACAAACGTACATGCGTTCCCCGTTCCCGTCCCGACCGTGCCTCCGTGGCGTATGCGCTATCGTTTACATTTCCAAAACTTCACTTCCCGTCCCGTCCCCGTCCCGTCCACGTTACGTATGCATCAACATTAACTGTGCTCTATCTCAGATAATGCTCCGCAGTTTGGACAAGTAGGCAATGATTCTTTTAGTTTATAGGTTTGTTGGGAATGAAGAAGTTTCACAACATAATGATATTTTTTAATTTCCTTTAGTATGAGGAGATTCGTGTTCCTACTATGCAATTAATCGCTGATGGTTTAAGCGAATTCTTTTTTCGTGATCTGTTAATTCCTAACATTAGTATGCGTTTTGTTTTGTACTTCGTTTTACCTTGTACAACGGGGTAATAAATTAAAACATAAACTTTAAGGATACACTTGCTAAATTTTGCAACGATGACCGAAACATAGATTGGAATATTAATTACAATGGAGGTGTTATTCTTATATCTGTGCAAACTTAGTATGCTCCGTACATGCTAAGCTATTATTGTAATGACGTAAGCTAGACCATTGCTGTCATCTGATGGTCGAGCACTGTAATGTTTTATTATTATGTATACTATGATATTATAATGTAAAAAAGAGGTACATATGTCACTAGCGCGCCGACGATGAAGAGTATAAGAATTGACCGCTCTGCTCGTAGGTGCTACGTGGTAACCTAGTGCTTGACATTTGACATACAGCGTTAAAACCAATGTAATTGGTGTAGTGAAACAAAAGATAAACGTGTTTGTGTTGTAGCTCTTTTCAGAACAGTTTTTTTGGTTGAATTATAAGGGCATAACGTGTCTGTATTTTTTAAATATCATTGTACGTATACGCGTTTATAACGTAAAATCTCTACCTGACTTCACGTGGACTTCACTCATACTCACTATACTCCATTAAAATTTGGTTTGGTTTTCATGTAAACAAACCATTAAAATTCCTTTGTAGGGTATTCACCAACTGATTGTATTTCGTACACCAAATAGCAGAGTATTATAGAACTAAATAATCATTATAATAATATTTGTGACATCTTAAGTATTTTACTATTGACCTATAACAATAACAAACTATAGCTATGTGACCCGATTGTTCTCCAAATTGAAGCAGGCTTTCGTATTCCGTCCTTCGCGCTTCGGGACGATTATGGGCATTTTATTTGAGAAGTCACAGCATAGAACCTGCTTAGTTAGGGGTACTTCCCGGGTTCGATACCCGGTCGTGATAGAAATTCGTGACAGGTGAAGAAGTGTTATCGGGTGTTGGTGTTTGAGATGTGTTAATTGTGTGTCTCCAACGATCACGACACAGCGAATCCATCCATCCATCCATCAGCCCTTAGAGGTCCACTGCTGGACATAGGCCTCCCCTAACTTGCGCCACTCTGACCGGTCCTGAGCCTTCTGAATCCAGCGGATGCCCGCTGTCTTCTTCAGGTCGTCAGTCCACCTGGTCGGGGGGCGTCCTATGCTCCTTTTTCCGAGACGTGGGCGCCATTCCAGGACCTTTCTTCCCCAACGGTTATCGGTCCTTCGAACTATGTGGCCAGCCCATTGCATCTACTTGACTGTTGGCGATATAAAAAGTAAAATACTAATCATTTGTGTATGTGTGTGTGTGTGTGTGACATAATAATCGGAACAGGAAAGGTTGTTTAAAATTTTGCTGTTATTCAATAAAGTTATGATTTTAATCAATTTAGCTGTTATTTAATAAAGTTATGATACTCAATACTAACGTTTTTATAAATTTTCATTCTTAATATCGACGTTTATGACATAACCACATGGATTTTATTGGATTTTTATTTAAATAACTTCTGGATTTACCTTCTATTTACAAATCAATTAAAAATGCAATTTTGTGCGAAGGTTCCGTGAGGGTCATTATTAAATTTTTCCTTTATTAAGTCATTTCAGTGTTAACTTATTACATTTATTATTTATTAAATTTATTAAACTAGTGGATATCCGACGTGTGCTATTACGCAAAAAAAAATTGTATGGGAAAAGTCGAAAATCAAAAATGTGTCTAATGCATTTTTTTAGTGGTCTCAAACCATCTTCGCATTATTGCCTTTCAAATGAAACCATTTTGGGGCACATCGGTTGGATGGTTTCAAAGTCATATAAGACTATAAGACATCCGTACAAACATTTTTTTGTGTTTTATATATGTATACAGATAACGTAGCAGTAGATAATGTAGGTGGGTGTGTCAAAAATTACGCAAGATTTGAACTTACTGCCATTTGCGTAGTAAAGTGTCGCCAAAAAAAGCAGTTGAACAGTTAATAGTTCAGGGCTAGTGGACACGTTGAACCAGTTTCATTGTTGAAAAATATTATGAAATAATTAAAAAAAATTGTGGCCACAGTCCGCAAGTTTCGAACTCAATATAGTAGGAATATTGATAGGATCATACTTTTTCGAACTTTGTGGTCGCCATTGGTAGCATTACAAAAACAATGTATATTTCTAAATAAATGTAAATTGGATATGGCAACACTCGTGAAGTAATACGGATCCCCCGTAACATAGCCCCGTAGCATGAGTTAGCCGCCAAACGACTCGTCGTGTTCCGGCTGGGGGCTTGAGAGCCAGTTCTTTCTTTCTATTTATTCTCTTTTTCTTGGCCGGCAACGCATCGGTGATGCATTTGGTGTTGCTGATGTCCATGGGCCATGATGACGATAGGCACTTACCATCAGGTGGGTCGTCAGCTCGTTTTTCTGGCTATTTCCATAAAAAAAAAATACAGTTGAATTGAATAGCTCCTCCTTTTTTGAAGTCGGTTAAAAAATCTAACAATATGGAACTAATTTCGAACAACTAATTAGTTAACTTAGGTAGTCGTTTTTTCCATTCAATTAAAACAAGTTTCATGGTTCATTTCATTCAGTTCATAATTTCATGGTTTTCCTTTCATTTAATGTACCATGTTTGTAAAAGAGATTTGATCCTTATGATTGACCCTATCGATTGATACCATAAAAGTACAGTGTAGTTATTTCGAAATTTAGCCGGTTTGATTCCCAGGTATGGCAAGCATATTTTCAAAAATGTTTGCATGCAGTTTTGTTTCTTTTCAAAAATAAATGAAAGTTTCCTATTAGAGAAATTCGCTATCTCCAGTATTTGCAGGTGGTGTTACTAATTTGCAACCTATATATGATCATTATTATCACATTTTTTTTGTATGGAAATAGCCGGCAAACGAGCGGACGATCCACCTGATGGGAAGTGGCTATCGTCACCCATGGACATCAGCAACACTAAAGGCATCACTGATGCGGTCCCGGCCAAGAAAGAAAGAATAAAAAGAAAGAAAACTGCAACAGACCAATTTCTGTTTCGGCTTATCTCAGAAACGGTTTATTATTTTTAATGTAGTTTTCACTAATTGCAGTAAGCTTAAGATTACAAATTAAGACCAATTTGTATTATATTATAGTGAGATTGGGTTGGGGTAACATTTTGTTCGTTTCGTAGGTGCTATGCTAAGGCACTAAGGAAAAGATTTTCCGAATTCCAGCGAAGCCAACATAGTCAAGAATAAGACTTACTGCAGAAAATGGATCTTCTTTCCGACTTCTCTTCCAAGTCAACTTCCGTGCATGATATGGGGCACTGGTTGGTCAGAGAGCACGTGATATCTATGCACTCCTGCGATCTGTCTGTGGTCCCCTCGATCAGGCTGTTCAGCGAGTCACTGGGGTTGATCTCGTCGCAGGAGAGGGTTTTCTGTGACGCCGTGTCGCTTTCACTTGCCGATGGTGCGGTTAACATTTTTAATGTCTGCAACAATAGATTTAGATATCAATAAATAACGCTACACACTTATAACCCACATCCACACTAGGATGCCGTGTCGTAGGTGTCTTAACAACGCACACATCCAAACTGAGAACAGAATAAAGATCGCTGCATACGTAACGTGGACGGGTCGAGGATGGGACGTGGACGGGGCATAAATATACATGCGTGCCCCGTTCCCGTCCCGTCCGTGCCTCCGTAGCGTATGCGCTATCGTTTACAATTTCTGTGAAACAATGTTTCTAAAACTTCACGTCCCGTCCCGTCCACGTTACGTATGTCAACCATACGTTTAAAATGATTTTTTTTTGGTGTTATAATTATAATGTGAAACAAGTAGCACCGGTGGGCTAGAGGGAGCCAAGCAATACAAATAAAATAAGCTAGTGGCAAGGTCATTTTGAGGGGTAACACTTGAGAGGTATTGGTAGGTTATTCTAGTTCTACTAAGAACATTAGCTAGGGCCCGTCATAAAAAATATATATATAATTTCATGTGAAGTGATAGGGCGTTGAAGGATAGACAATATTGCTCAACCCTGATCAAGGGCTACCACCGCTGCTGAAAACAAAGGAGCCCAAAATGTAAAATTATTTTCTATCTACTATACCTGATCCGTGCGTGGAGTTCTGGCTCACACCCCTATATCAATCCTCAAAAGTTAATATTCCCGTATTTGTTTATTTTTCAATGGACATTTGCTGGTAGCCATAGCTCCCTTTGTCCTTTCTGCCTTGCACTCCCATAAACCACAAGCTTACATACGCCCGAGGCGAGGCAAATAGTTAAGAAGTTAATCACAATGTAGATGTCATTGTAGTGGTGGTAACTGGTAACGCCCCGGGCGAACTGTATCCTCTATACAGTTCTACCACCTACACCTATCATTGTTAAATTATTGCATCTAACGAGTTTACAAACCGTCAATTAAGTGTACCACATATTCCTCCCAGTACATATAATTTTCTTCAATAAAATCGCGGCAATCTTCCGTCGCTTAGCTTTATATTTTAATTCATTGTAGAAAATTATAAGTTTTACTGCTCATGTTCATTACTTAAAATCGTTAAGTCATTACTTTGCACAAGAATAGCATAACCTTTATATTTACTACAATTTACTACAATGCGTGTTAATAATTGCTATCCTCTGTAATCTCGTACTATGTATAATGTTAAAGAGCCCATCAATTACTTGAGATTGAGAGCTTCGCCTCAGTGTAGCGGAGACAAATTAACGAACGATTGAGCGTTGTATAAACCACATGAATACTATACAGAATGAAAACTTCATACTAACGCCGCCATGCGCGAGAAGTCGAGAACACTACTACATGCACAGCTATGTGTGCGTGACCTGTAACCGACAAGACGGGGGGAGTGTGCGCCGGCCAATGAACTAATGCGCCGCCGGCGCCCGCTCGGGTACAAACCGGTTCAGTAAGCGGGCAAGTTCAGGTGTGCCAGCGGCGGCGACACGAGCGACTTGTGACGAAGTATTGTTTTTAAAGATGCCAAACTGTTGAACTGTTTGTTTAAATACCTAATGGGGAAAAAACCAAAGACATTTCTTTTTTTGTATATCCAAAGGATTTTGACAGGTAATAACTGTACACATGCTTATGCTTATGAATTATTGGCGATGATAGGTGAAAGGATAGACTGCCCCTTTATCCTTCTCTGCTGTGATAAACACGTCACACGCCATGGGGTAACAGTATAGGATGTTATTATTATTACTATTATTATTTTTGTTTCATTGTCTAGTGTTGTTTTAATTAAAATTTATAATTTATTATTATTGTATGCATGTTTCTGTAAAATTTGATTATTTTAATTATTTTATTTTATTTTATGAATTGATATAATATTGTATTTTTATTAAAAAAATATTAATAAAAATACAATATTATATCAATAATATATTATTATGTGTAAGTATATTTATTATTAAAGAAGTATTTAGTTACGAAGTAGGTACTTAATAACCAAAATAATTGGTGGCGATAAGGTTATTAATAATTATTGTCATCGTATATTGGCGTAAGTATTATTGTTCGTTTCCTGTTAGTTTTTCTTTATTTTATCAGGTTCTTTACCCTACTTACTTATACTGTTTAAATAAAATATTTTGATTCGAATGTTTTTTTTTCATTTCTAACAATAAAGTGTAAGTACCTACTTAATATTATTAAACAAACTGTTACATAGTCAACCATTTCATCTTTCAAAGCTACACCGTTTTTAATATACCAAAATTTGAAAACAGAAAACGTAATAAATGTCTACACAAC
Source organism: Thymelicus acteon (assembly GCA_951805285.1). NCBI lineage: Eukaryota > Metazoa > Arthropoda > Insecta > Lepidoptera > Hesperiidae > Thymelicus > Thymelicus acteon. The sequence continues at coordinate 2,884,871 of OX638230.1, forward strand.
TGTCCATCCGTCTGTCCGTCTGTACTCATTGCTGACTCTCGCTCGATACGCCCGTTTTATTTTTATTTCCAGTAACCGAGTGACAAGTGACAACCCTATAAAAGTAGGTAAGAATGTTTGTGTCTGTTAGGAAGTTTTCATTCTGGTTGTTATCTATTCATGTCAGCGTTCGATGAGCCGCCCGGCCTGTGTATTGGGTACACCCAGCATACGCATACTTATTTCAAACTAGCTGTTACTCGCGACTTCGTCCGCGTGATATTTAATATTATTATATATTTTTTTCTAAAATAAAAGTAGCCTGAGTTACTCCTTGTTACATCAGCTATCTGCCAGTGAAAGTCCCGTCAAAATCGGTCCAGCCATTTCAGAGATTAGCCGAAACAAACAGACAGACAAACAAAAATAAAAAATGTTGTTTTGGTATATTATGTACCGTGTATAGGTACATCTACATACTATACACTACAATTTTATTTATTTGTATAGATAACCCTGCCAGCGCGGTAGAGCCTTCAGCCTTAAATAAAAGAACGGAAATGTATCCTTTTAAATACAAAGTAATAGCTAATAATGGTATAAATTAATAAAAGCAAATTCGAGAAATTATGCAGTTCTCAAGGCTTATTTTGATATAAATGATGAATATTCAAATTATTTCAACACACCCACTGAGAGTTTTAAAATTGGGTGTAGGTTAACGGCCGCATTATTTATAAACAAACTTTTAGAAGTAATAAATCCCTTTTGATGGATTGCGAATGCAAGGAACAGGTTTTACAAGTTAGTTACAGACATACATTTAAAGAAAGCCACGCGCGATGTAGGGTTCCGAAGTAGTAAGTTTATCGACTATTACTCATTAACTACTGATGCTAACATAGTCGTGATAGTTTTCCTTGTAAATTCATCATATGACCATCATCAGGGTACCTCTTACCCTGAAAAAAAAATGTTTTCCAATATTTTATTCTACAATTCTGGAGTTTTAATAAAGATGTATGTATATCCATGCCAAATTACAGCTTTCTAGCACTAATGTTCGGTTTACACGTATTAAGTAGTTAAGTAGTTAACTAAATTTTAAGTAAATTAATACGTGTAAACGGAAAATTTAGTAATTTAGTAGTTAAGTAATGAAGTAGATAAGTAGATAAGTAATTTAGAAATTTTTCTATTTTCTGTTAAGTAGGTGGGCGGGGTTTATCACTTAACACGTTTGGACAGGCACTTTTAAGTTAAAATTTAGTAAAATGCTTAAGTAATTAAGTAATTTAGTAAAATGCTTAAGTAGTTAAGTAGAATTGTATGAACTAAAGAGCTTTATTAAATTATGACGTGTGGACGGACACTAAAAATTATTCACTTAAAATTTAGTTAAAATTTACTTATCTACTTAACTACTTAATACGTGTAAACCGGACTTTAGCACTGTGTACTGTATACTTATTATGTGCTTAATATGTGTGCGTATTGTGTGTGTATTAGATAGTGTATTCTTTAGACAGACGGACGGACGGACATAACGAAACTATAAGGGTTCTGATTTTACTTAGGAACCCTAAAGACAAGTCTGGCAGTCCCTTATTTACATAAAACCTTCGAATCTCTTCGATAGGTTATCTAATACCTTTAAACGAGCAATTCTTATATATATATATATATATATATATATATATATATATATATATATATATATATATATATATACTAGCTGACCCGGCGAACTTCGTATCGCCTAAGAATGTAAAATCGGTACAGCCGTTCTTAGCCGTTACAGTTTCTGTGTGCTCCTCCCTCTCCCTCTCCCTCTCCCTCTCCCTCTCCCTCTCCCTCTCCCTCTCCCTCTCCCTCTCCCTCTCCCTCTCCCTCTCCCTCTCCCTCTCCCTCTCCCTCTCCCTCTCCCTCTCCCTCTCCCTCTCCCTCTCCCTCTCCCTCTCCCTCTCCCTCTCCCTCTCCCTCTCCCTCTCCCTCTCCCTCTCCCTCTCCCTCTCCCTCTCCCTCTCCCTCTCCCTCTCCCTCTCCCTCTCCCTCTCCCTCTCCCTCTCCCTCTCCCTCTCCATCTCCCTCTCCCTCTCACGCTCCCGCCCCCGCTCCCGCTCCTGTTCCCGCTAATAGTTATCTATCAACTACACATAACAAAATTTTACCTTATCCCGCAGGAACAGGTCTATTTTCCGGGATAAAAAGTATCCTATATCCATCCCCGAGCTTTATTTGATATCTGTATAAATAACTAATATATCAACTACATATAACAAAATTTTACCTTATCCCACAGGAACAGGTCTATTTTCCGGGATAAAAAGTATCCTATGTTCGTCTCCTGATTCTAAGCTAACTCCCCACCAATTTTCAGCCAAATCGGTTCAGCCATTCTTGAGTTATAAATAGTGTAACAAACACGACTTTCTTTTATATATATATGTTACCGGATATCTGTATAATTCAGCATTCTATACAATACCTAGGCTATGTATAGAATATCTAAAACGTTCAGGTAACGTTTTGAATATTATTTATTTCATACTTAATTTAGGGGTTTTTGATACACAAAAAGGCTTCCAAACGTCTCCGGCGCTGCGGGAAGTGCAGCCCCTCCGCCCTTGCGTAACAAACTGCAGGCACTCCATGTGAGCCGAAGCGGCTGAGGCTGGTCGCCGCACGCGACCAAAAAGCCGAAGCTGCGTAGGCGAGCATGGAGTGCCTGCAGTTGGTTACAGCGGGCGGGGGCTGCTCTCCCTCCGCGCCTCCGGGGTTTACATTCACTCTAGGGGTAGGGCAAACTAGTACCACGTGGTGTCGGGTTTGACTAATGGCCGGTTTCTGAGGTCCTTTTGACAGGGGTTTATCTATTCAATAACGCTAACGGGTCGATAACTTCCGAAAAAGCGTTTCTGAGCACTGCGATAATACATAAACTCAGCTTAAACTAAGATCAACTTATCTAACCTAAGATGGCCGTTTATAGGTTCCATAACTTTATTTATTTGACGTTTCATTTTAACATTTGGGAGATGAAAAAGCATACGGGCCACCTGATAGTAAGTAGTTACGGTCGCCTGTGGACATGAGCAATACCAGAGGAATCGCCAATGCAACGTGTTAAATTAAATACTTATAAAATTAATGAAATAAATGCAACAATTTTTACTTTTTGCCATTGACATTCATCAATAATAATATATCCATGACAACCCGACCGTCAATCTCACAATTTATTCTTTAGGTACTTCTATCCAAAAAGTATTGTTATGGCAAAGGCTACATACACTATAATATGATTGATGTATTCCCTTCACCATCTGGCTGCGTCGGCTTGGCTGGCCTGGCTGTAGCTGAAGCGAACCGTCAATATAACGAGCTTGATATAATAAAAATGAATATGAAAATGATAATATACCTTTGAAACTTGTTATTTTGAAGAGAGCCATCTAGTGGCAGTTTTAGGTACTCGTTATTGAATTCATAGTTATTGAAAGGCCGCTCGCGTGTTCAGAAACCCAGTGACAGTTATCGAATACATAACTTATGTTTAACTTTATTGATCCAATAGCTGTGTATCATATAACTGGAGACTTCAGAAACCGGCCATAAGTCGGTTCTGTCACCAATTTTGAAAAATCCGAAGCTGCGTAGGCGAGCAGTGTAGTGTAGGAGCCATTAGACTGCATCTCTCCTTACCATCAAGTGTGATTTCGGTCAAGCATTAATTTAAAATGTATAAAAAAATATATATTCATGCAGGTTACAATTTGTTTTGAGTGTGTTTTTAAGTAAATTCTTAATTCCAACCTCCATCCAAGTTGACTATACATACCCAAATCTAACATTATTCATTGCCGGTGGACCTGCAGGTATTCTGTACAGTAGTTGGGAAACGTATACATTACCTAGGCAAACTATGTAATGGTGAATAATATTCATATAATTTAATACATTGCCAAAACGACCCAGGTATTATACACATTTCCTAGGAATTGTGTTGAATACCTGCATTATACAGATATCCGGTAACATATATTCTCGGAATTTCGGAAACGGCGCCTATGATTTTCGTGAAATTTAGTATGCAGGGGGTTTCGAGGGCGATAAATCGATCTAGCTAGGTTTTTATTTTTGGAAAATGTCGTTTTATCCGTGTTTTCAGGCAATGAAAAACTGCTACAATATCATTGATTCTTCCTGACATCTATTGGCGTGTATACTACCTATTACTATATATACTACCTATTAATTATTATTGGGAGCAACTAACTGCTTTAACGACACAGAGCTACTATTAAAATACCGAGCAAAGCTCGTTCTTCCATGTTTCATCCAGATATTTTATAATTAATTGATACATATTGCGATAGTTTATTTGTGAGAAAAAGACTGTTGCAAATGAAAAAGTTATGAATGTAATAATATTTTATATCTACATAATTATGAAAATTTAAAATTAGGAAAAAAAATTACTTCAACACAAATATTCTTTACCTATTACTAAAATTAAATTTAATAAATTCTGATCATGTTTTTTTATAATATTACAAGTATTTTTTTTTTAATTTTCATTGAGTACTTTTGTGCTGTCTATGTACAATAAAATAAAGTATGTAAAGTGGCTCGGCCTCATATGGGTAATTAGACTAATTAGTTTTATTATTGGCATTGAAAACTAGTTAACATAAAAAACCTAACCTAACCTAAAATATCTATTATCTGCTTGAACATTCAATCATTATTCCAATCTACCAACCTCTACCTACCTGTAGTAGGAAGGTATGTATTCGTATTTGCAACAAACATAATAATATATCCTAAATTTTAAATGGCCAACAAGGTTAATTATCAACATGTGCATTGCGGATTGCTAGGAGGTATAATTTTTAATACAAGCAACGTAAAATAATAGACCTTGGTAAGTATATCTTACGATTCTTTAAATTTTAAAATGGCTTGTTTTAAGTTCTGCTCGCCAAATGGAGTAAAAAGTTACAACCAAAAAATTCATTTTTCACCCAAAATGGGTAAATGTTAACCAAATGGTTAATGGTCACCAAAATTTTACACCCCGTTACACATTATTAGCCGTATTGGGGCGTCTTAGAATACTAACCCCAATCCCACGCCGGATGGGTGTCCGCTGGTGGTAGGGCCCCTCGAGGGATTGTATTAGTAATATTGATTTTAATTATTAATACCATTATTGCTATTATTGTTTCTCCAAGGGGTTCGCCTGGATAGCTACCATAGCGGATAGCCGCCAAACGACTCGTATTCCGGCTGGGGGCGTGAGAGCTAGTTCTTTCTTACTTTTTCTGTTCTCTTTCTTGGCCGGCAACGCATCAGTGATGCCTTTGTTGTTGCTGATGTCCATGGGCGACGATAGCCTTACCATCAGGTGGATCGTCAGCTCGATTGCCGGCTATTTCCATAAAAAAAAACTTGACAAGTACGAGTTAAACTCGCTTGGAGAGGGTTCCGTTCGTTGATTATGTACTTACCGTTGCCATTTGCCCATTGCCAATTGCATTTGCCCATGGACATCTGTGAGAAACATTTAATAGGAATGCAGGAGGGAGTCGATTTGGTATGGTATTTTTATTAGGCATTAGGTCGAGTAGGTTCTGTTAGTGTTTGGAGCTAATATGATTATTAGTACCTAAATCATGGAGTTATCCTCCTGTTTATTTTTATCAATTTTGTGTTCTAAGTCTAACACATTTACGCGTTATTAAGAGAGCTTTTAATAGCGATAGACGACGCTAGAAAGCAAACATGTAGTAACCCGCAAATATCAGAAGAGAAGTTACGAATTTTTTTCTGTTTAGAAGATAAATTATGATTTTTTTTTGAGAAATCAAAGTTTATCGGCTGTGATGAACAATTTGATCTTTGCGGGTTAGTTACTACGTGTTTCCTTTCTAGCGTCGTACTAACGCTGATAATTCAAGAAGAACACGAGTAATGATTAGATAATATTAAACATGTGAGTAAAGCATGTGATTAATCTTGAAAATTAAATATAAATAAAGGAATAATACATGTCTTATCTAAGGTCACAGTTCAACACTACAACAATACATACCTACTGTTTTAACAACAATTATTACATTTTCTTCACACGGAACTACCGTTATAATGAGGTTTTAATTTAATTTAGACCTAACTCAACGCGGTGTTACTTACGCTGTAAACTAAGGCCTTCTACCCACGTAGACACACGTCACACGCATCCTATCATCAATAATTTATAAATGTCGCTTGCTTGCAGCTTGTTTGCTTGCGTAGTAAAAGTACGAAACCTGTCCACAGAGCGGCATCGTCGCTTTTGGCTATTGCCTATGTTTCATCATGCAGCTTGCATGCAATCGACAAACGCAGCGCCGTGGACAGTGGCCTTAAGGTTTTCAAAGTTTTTCAACCAACATTTAACGTTCATTGTAGACTAGAAGGTATTTATTCCTGTGATGCTTTTTGTTACTATTTTTCTTATTAGTACTGAAGCGAGTATGTTGATTTGTAGCAAAATTACAGAATACGAGTATAACTTGTAGTCAATAGCTATTCCATCAATTTAAAATTCGCCATTAGTTGTCGGACAGTTCAACATTTAGGTCAATACACCATTTGGGTCACGGAGACAATGAATTGACGATACATCTGTTTTGAACATGTCAAATCATTAATGAAAGTTGAAACGATGACAAATGAACATCCAAGCTTAGGCCTTCGCAAATTAGGCCATCCAATTATTGGACTCATCCACTACAGATGCGAGTAAAAGTACATGCGTCCATCATGGAAACTAAGCCTATTTTTTCTATCTGATACTTTTTGTTTTTCATCGAAAAATGGCTATAACACCAAGAAAATAAGCCGCATAGACCGTGAAAGGTGCGTAAAACCGAGATTGGATGAAATCCCTAATCAAATTCCTAATCATTGATTTGATCCTGATTGGGGATTTATTTATTACACTTTATTGTACACCACAATCAACAGCAAGAAACACATACTTAAATAAAAATTAATAATATTTGTGTACAATGTGGGAATTTGATCAAATTTCGGTTTTCATCATTTCCCTGCAACACAAGAGCACAATTTTTTACACGAAACAGATATTTTGATTGGTCTCCTCCAGAAACATATCTATCTTATTTTCTTCTAGTAATTAATAACAATTTTATCAAGCTTGTTTACTTAGAATGACCCATTAATCAAACATTCACTTAGACGTAATGATTATTGTTTATATTTAATTAAACTGATAAAAAATATCTTCAACAAGACTTGTATACTTCGGCCGCTGTATCTTGGCGCGTCTGAACTTCGCGCAGAAGGCTGCGCAGTAACATAATTCGCCAAAACTCGATACGCGGTGTATTGCGTCTCAGTCATACGTTAGCATGTTCGTGTTGCCATCTCTGTCTTACATGCGCTAAAGTTCGCAAGCCTATGTTCAGACGCGCCAAGATACAGCGGCCGTACTGTAAGTAACTGAAGGGTTCGTTACTCTGTAGTTCTGTACTCTGTACTGTACTTGACCCCGGAAACGTCTAGAAGTCAGTGTATACTAGAGATAACCATAAAAACTGGCCAAGTGCGAGTCAGGGCACTCGCTATGTAGGGTTCCGTAGTAGTAAGTTTATAGACTACTAGCTGACCGGGCAAACGTTGTTCTGCCAAAAATTTGTAGGGGTAGGGGGATGAAAAATAGATGTTGTCCGATTCTCCACCCTAGCCGATATATGCACGCAAAGATTCACGAAAATCGGTCGAGCTGTTTCGGAGGAGTTCAACTTTAAAAAAAGCGTGACACGAGAATTTTATATATTAGATTACTCATTAACTAATTAAGCTAACATAGCCATGATAGTTAGCTTTTAAATTTATCATAAATTATGGTACTGCCGTGAATGCCGTGATAGATCTCCAGGACACGTAACTCTAACCAAAATTAGCAGTTTAAAGCTGAATATTTCGCCAACGAACCTCTGATTCGAAAAATGGCCTTTGCAAACACAAAATATTTTTCAAAGACCTTTTTAAGCATACCCCACACTATGGGGTACAGTGTAGATGAGGAAAAGAATTCATCCCCAACTTTACCTATAGGTGGCCTAAAAAACATTTTTGAAGAATTTAATTGTACCGTTTGGTTTTAATTTTAATTTAAACTACATAATTAAGTATAAGGGTTCCGTTATATCACATGGCTCACGCTTGTGCTGCTGAATACGGTACACAACTCGTAAAATTAGGTACCTAAATTATATAGATATCGTTGTTTGACATTTATGAAAACTTTTTGTGCCCACACCTGACGTGAGAACGTATCACAACCTTGATCAATTTGTTCTATTTCAGGAGTAAAATAAAATGTGAACCAAAATCAATCTATTATAATATGTATAATACCTTTGTTCGTTAAAATCAAAATACCTTTGAAACCATCTAACCGAACCGAGCGCAACGAGTTTCAGTTGAAAGCCAATAGTGCGAAGAGCCCACTAAAACAATGCATTAGGCACATTTTCGATTTCCGACTTTTCCCATACAATTTCTTTTGCGTATCTCACGCCGGGTATCCAATTGTAGCGAATAAATAAAAATATTTTTTTCTAAAAACATAACCGACTTCAAAATTAGGGATGACTCAAAAACTAGTTACTCGTCAGATCTCGCTCAAATTTAAACGTAGTCCCGTTTAAATTACATGACAAGTACAGCCCATACAAATAAAACGTATTTTTCTGTTTTCTCCTTGGATTAATTAATACATTAGAGCAAATATTCTTCAGAAAACAATATAGGTACCTACTTATCACTACGACAATCATGTCAGTATGTATTGTTTTTTTTAATAAATTAATTACTATAGAAATCATGATTTTTTTTTAAAAGACCGATAATAAAAGCGGCCAAGTGCGAGTCGGACTCGCCCATGAAGGGTTCCGTAGCAGCAAGTAACATAATATAAAAGTTCTTGTAATTCGTTGTAACTTTGATCAATGTTTTTTGCGGTTTACGATTTATGACGTATTAAAAAAAAACTAATTGCTAGATCGCATTCAAACCAATTTTCGTTGGAAGTTTGCTTGGTAATGTACATCATATAATTTTTTTTAGTTTTATCATTCCCTTATTTTAGAAGTTACAGGGGGGGGGACACACATTTTACCACTTTGGAAGTGTCTCTCGCGCAAACTATTCAGATTAGAAAAAAATGATATTAGAAACCTCAATATCATTTTTGAAGACCTATTCATAGATACCCCACATGTATGGGTTTGATGAAAAAAACATTTTTGAGTTTCAGTTCTAAGTATGGGGAACCCCCAAAATTTATAGCTTTTTTTCTATTTTTGTGTAAAAATCTTAATGCGGTTCACAGGATACATCTACCTACCAAGTTTCAATGGTATAGCTCTTATAGTTTCGGAAAAAAGTGGCTGTGACATACGGACGGACAGACAGACAGACAGACAGACAGACAGACAGACAGACAGACAGACATGACGAATCCATAAGGGTTCCGTTTTTTGCCATTCGGCTACGGAACCCTAAAAATGATCGTTTTCAGACGTCGCGTCGAGCAAACCAAATAAAACGCAAATTAAGAAATTAATAGATATGTTGTGTTGTAAGTAGTGTAATAATTAATTGTAAGCGTAATAATGTTGTGTAGAAAGCTGTAATTTGGCGTGCATATACATATTTATTAAAACTCCAGAATCGTAGAATAAAATATTGAAACACTTTTTTTTCAGGTACGGGAGGTACCTGAAAAACAGGTAACGTGAGGATGAATTATTTATTCGTCGCGTACCCTATAATGTGGGGTATCGTTGAAAAGGTCTTTCAAAAATATTATGGGTTTTCTTAGACCATTTTTGGTATTAGGGGTCCATTTGCGAAATATTTGGTTTTAAAGTGCTAATTTTGGTTAGAGTTAAGTGTCCTCCCCCTGCCGGCTAAACGGTTGGATTTGGATAAGTGAAAAAATTCTCAAAAATAGGTTATATGATGAATTTACAAGGAAAAACTATCACGACTATGTTAGCATAATCACAGTATAAGGATCTACAGTATTCGCTCTTCATACAAACGGCCGAAAAGCGCGTTATACCTACCCACATCCGAATACGCGTGCGATACGAGGGCAACAGCGGCCGCTGCGTAGCGATTGCCGACAGGCGAACGAGCGGAGCTTGTACCACGGTCCGGTCGGTACAAATAACAATTTTTTTAGTTTTTCTACTCTGGTTGAGCTGTATGGTCGTGTGCGGCTGTGGATTTAGAAAAATTTAAGATGGCAGTAGAAAAGGGTAACAGAAATAGTAGACATTATTGTGCTGTTTTTGGGTGCTTTAATTCGACATTAAGTCACCCAGGAATATCATTGTTTACGTTACCTGGAGACTCCGAAAGGTAAGACACTATTTTTATACACCTACCTACAAGTACGTATTATATAGTATATATAATACTATATAATATAATATATGTATAATAATATATAATACGTACTTGTAGGTAGGTATATATAATTATTGTAGGTAAGTAACTTAGGTAGTAGGTATTGTATAATTATTGCGTTATTGATTAATATTAACTTTATTATTGTATTGTAATTATTAATAAGAAATCAAATTATTGTATTCAAGGTCTTCGGTCTTGCCGAAGGAGATCAGTGCATGTAGGATAAATAAATAAAATAAATAAAAACAAGTACGTATTGCAATAAGTAGGTACCTAAATTGTTTATTTTTCATAAGTCCACCGAGTAAAATGCCTAGATTTATAAATAAGGGGCTAAAAAATCTAATGGTTGATTATTATTACTTTTGTCGTATTGGGGCGGCTTAGAATACTAACCCCAATCCCACGCCAGGCTACAAGTACCGCCATTTTGAAATATTTGAAGTTTATAGAATCGGACAGTTGTACCTTTTTTATTTACCTTAACCTGCAAGAAGAACTTACCATACCCTAAGAGTCTCTGTCTCTAATACAATACTGAAGGCTTACGAACCTTCACAGTACTAATAAAAACACAACATAGATTTTTATGGAACACTTCCTTTTTATTCACAATGAATTGCATTTATTAAAATAGAAAATATAACATTTATAAATACAAAACTACAAAAAAACTCAAGTCGTTTTATAAAATTAAAATACTGTCGGCGGACAGCACTAGCGCGCGGCGACGCGTAGGCAAGTTTTTCGAGAATCGGGCCGAGTCACGTTACTGTATATATGTGTACTGTGGCATAATTTAGTAGTTAATGAGTAATAGTCGATAAACTTAAGCTACTTTGGAACCCTAAATTGCGCGTGGCCTGACACGCTCTTGCCCAGTTTTTCTTTTAGGCATTTGTTTAGACTGACCTATCCAGTCCCATAGAATCTCATAGCGCGGGCTTAAATATGAAATCGATAGATAACGAGTTAAACTCCAAAAAATATTTTTTTTACAATCTATATACATTTCGGCTAATCTCTGAAATGACTGGTCCGAATTTGACGGGACTTTCACTGGCAGATAGCTGATGTAACAAGGAGTAATTTAGGCTACTTTTATTTAAGAAAAAAATTTGTTTGTTAGGCGATACAAAGTTCGCCGAGTCAGCTAGTTACAAATAAAAAGTAAAAAGATATTTTGATGTTATCAGAGTAGGGTTTTTCCCTCCCTTAAAATATGTAACGTCCTTAAAATTGATTCGCTTTAATTTGGGAAACCTTACTTTTACAGAAAGTAAAAGTTGTTGCTAAGTAAAAGTTATGTTGTTGTCCTTGTGCGTTGTCGATGGGACCCACGATGATTCACTAACCCAGGGAATCCCATTGTAGTATGCTATGAGTGTGTAACGTTATTTATTTTTAAATTTATTTATTCTGATAGTTACTCATAGAGTAATGTAATAATAAGTAATCCTATGGTTTGTTGTTGTAGGGCCCAGATGCAGATATTGAGTAAATCTTTATATTACAGAAAATGCAATACCTAGGTACGCGCCATCCTGTGGCGCCATCGAAATAAAAATTCTAAAAAGGACTAAAAAAGTAATTCAAATTAACATTTATTTCATTTAATTGTCAGGCATTCTAGAAAGCATGGTAGATCCATGTTTATTCCATAAACTTTTGGGGTTGGTTGGGTTTCTACGTATCGTTATGATTATGATAGACGTTAACATCTTATTAATTACGAGTAACCGCCCTCGCTTTGCTTCGGTTTTCTTATTTTTTTACAACTTTTTATTAAGGATCCCTAATTTTTTTGAAAATATAATATAGCCTATGTTACTCGGGGATAGTGTAGCTTCCCAACAGTGAAAGAATTTTTTAAATCGGTTCAGTAGTTTCGGAGCCTATTCAATGCAAACAAAAAATCAAATCTTTCCTCTTTATATATTAGTATAGATTAATTCATTATGCAATGCGGTAGCTACAAATAAGAATAAGAGTCGAAATAAATAATAATAAATAAATAAATAACACAAATATTATCTTATGTCCGTGCATCGACTGAGATATTTAGTAGGTAGGTAGGTATGTATATATGTAACTTCGATCGTGTAAGAGTTTTTTAAAAACACATTAGGGAACGTTCCCAAACCACGTGACACATTTAGGGGGGGGAGGGGGGTCTGCAAAACACCACGCTTGGTCACAGGGGGGAGGGAGGGGGGTTAGGTTTTTGTCACGTGGTCAATATCCACTAAGGGAATTTCCCGCTTTCTCGAGGTATACTTATACCTCCAGGAAGTTGGCGCCACACTTTGAAGTTACAAACATTTTGAAGGTTGTTTTAGGTTTTTTCTACATTGTTCCAAAACGTCATAGGGCTGAGAATGAAACTTTCACAGAAAATCCAAAAAACGCGAGTTTTGAGCTAGCACCGCACTTTCAAAGTATCGCGATTCTGGCGACGATGACGATGCACAGAAATTGCCTTGAAAAGCTTTGGTCAGAGACCAAAACGCTCGGCTGCCACACGGATAGCTCAGCAGTCTCTTGCCGGTTCTGTGTATGTGCTTGAACTTTGCCTTGGTGATCTGCTTCTTTGAGGGCCACGAAGGAGCATTAAATTTCTTTTTCAGCTGACTCACAATGGTGCCTCCGAGCTCATGCGCCTCTACCCAATCCTGATAAGAAGATTGCTTCAGGCTAATTAATGCAGTTTCAGTCAAACCAGGCTAGGGTTTTACCCCAACGGGTACCACAGAGCTTGGAATGTAACATTCCATGCCCTGGAGTACCACATCAGCTATGAAAAGTGCACAAGCGTCGAGATCGGCTTAGGAGAAACAAATTCCCCTCCACGGGAAAGACTGGGCCAACTTCACCCACATGATGCCACCTTACAAATAAATTTTCTTCGAACGCGATATTTTGGATTAATATAGAATAAATCTATAACAATCCAGACCAACCGCCAGAACTTCCTAATTTGTTTTTACGTTTGTGAAGAATATTTTTTTTTCGAACGCGATATTTTGGAACAATATAGATAGAACAACTGCAAGAATCGCGATACCTTAAAAGTGCGGTGCCAACTTCCTGTACTTATTTATATACGACCGTTTACTCTAGCGCTTTTAAATCTCACAGGTAGAAACACTGACGCCCATAGATAGTTAGGTACAATATAGTGCTGATTGAAAACTGACTATGAAAATTCTAGTCTCAGTAGTTTCGGAGATGGGGGGAATGGTCAACATTCGCTTTCAATTTTCGTTCTTTCTTGAATAATTTTAAAATTATCAAATAATAAAATATATTTGCGATCCTTACAACAAGCCCTTTCATTTGACACAAGTGACACGATACGAAAGTTATACGTAGATACAGTTTACAAAACAATTTTTTTTATTTTGATTTCATGTTTTTTTTTTTAATAAATACCTTCGTCTTTGAGTCACAAAAAAAGAACTTGAGCATCAAAGTTAAACTCATTTTAGTCCAGTAGTTTCGGAGTAGTTTGTTTTTAGGGTTCCTTTACGAACAAAATCAAAAACCGAACCGTTATAGGATCACTCACGTCGTCACGAAATTATTATTTTTAGGGTTCCGTACGAAAAACGGAACCCTTATAGGATCGCTCGTGCGTCTGGGCGACCGCCGTTCACAGCCAATTTACTTCGAAACTACTGCTCCAAATGAGTTGAAATTTGGTACTCATGTACTTTTTTGTGACCCAAAGACGAAGGTAGAATTATAAAGTAAACAACAGAATTTTGAAAAAAAAATTAACGAAATCAAAATTAAACAAGAACTGTTTTGCAAACCATCTCGTGTGGTATGTCAAATATAATCGAAATTTTACTAACAAAAAATAACTGACTTCAAAATAACTCAAAAACTACTTGTCAGATCTCGCTCATATTTATGTGGGGCCACATGACAAGCACCAGCTTTCGACTAAAAAAAGAATCATCAAAATCGGTTCACTTCACCCATGACTACATCACCACTTACCATCAGGTGGGATAGTAGTCAAGCATTAACTTATAAGATATAAAAAAAAAACTTAGTCGAAAGTGCTGAGGTAACAAACATAAAAAAAAGTCGAATTGAATACCTCCTCCTTTTTTGAAGTCGGTAAAAAGGGCTTGTTGTCAGGATCTCAAATAATATATTTTTGTTATAGTTCTACAATGGAAAGTTTTAAAATTATTCAAGAACGAATGAAAATTAAAGCAAAAAATTTACCATTCCCCCTCCCCCCTTGTCTCCAAAACTACATACTGACATTTGAATTAAAAAATTACAAAGTTCTTTACTTAAATATTACAGGAAAAATAAGTCAATGATCTTAAAAAACGGCAAAAATAAATAAAATTGGAAAATAACGGTAAATACATAATCAACGTACGAAACCCTCTTGTCAAGTTTATTTTATTATAGTTCTGCAATAGATACTAATTTATATTCTTTTAACTGTCTTCAAAAAAAAATTGTCACGTGAAAACTAGGGGGGAGGGGGGGGGTCTTCTTATATACCACGGTTGGTCACCGAGGGGGGGGAGGGGGGTAAAAAATGGTAAAAAACGGGTCACGTGGTTTGGGAACGTTCCCTTAGCTACTACACCACAAATTTTTGTTCATCAAAATCGATTCGTTTTTGCGCCACCTCTGATTCAAATTAAGGTTTGAAAAAAAAGTATGGGAAAACAACGGCCTAGCACTATCTTATTTTATATGGATATTGGAGATCCAAAAGATCGCTTATGTTCGATTTACACGTATTAAGTGGTTAAGTAGATAACTAACTTTTAACTAAAAAGTTACTAAATTGTCTGTTTACACGTATTAATTAACTTAAAATTTAGTTAAAAAGTTACCTACTTAACTACTTAATACGTGTAAACCGGACTTTAGAGTTAATGTTAGAAAAGTATTTTTCCTAAAAATATTCGAAAAATATTATCTACTTCGCTTTAATTGATTTAGTAATTTTTGCATATTACAAAGTTGATGAGTATTTAAATGACAAGACTGCTTGGACATGAGTTTTTTTTATCTATACTAATATATAAAGAGGAAAGATTTGATTTTTTGTTTGCAATGAATAGGCTCCGAAACTACTGAACCGATTTCAAAAATTCTTTCACTGTTGGAAAGCTACACTATCCACGAGTAACATAGGCTATATTATATTTTCAAAAAAATTAGGGATCCTTAATAAAACTCCAATAATGTAACAAATGAAAAAAAAATAAGAAAACCGAAGCAAAGCGAGGGCGGTTACTCGTATTAAATATTACAATAAGTAGTATTATGTGCTGTCTGTAACTGTGAGTAGGAAAAAAAATAATCCCGGGAGTTTCTTGCCGCTTCTTCTCCCGGGACCACTCACGGTAGGGATTTGTTGAAGAGATGGCGTTGAGTGACGTTCGAAAAGTGTTTGTAACAAACCTACTTCGAATAAAACGTATTTAATTTCATTTCATTTACGCCTCCAAATGTTTTATAACTACTACCACCCCTTATAAGGCTTCAAATCATACCTTTTAGGGGGAATCATCGTCGTATTTTGAAGAAATCGTCCATAACAGATAAATTCAATTCTTACAAAACAATAAAAAAAATACGCAATTCTTAGTTTAAACTTTTAAAGTAAAACCACAGAGTAAATACTCTAATCCTAAACCAGGTGAGACCAAAGCGATACGCTTCGTGTGTTAGAGACTTGTTGGTGAATGTGCTGATCGGACAAGCGGTGAGGCTGAGAGGCTGTGAGCTGCGGCTGTTATAAGTTCATGGCTAAACTGGGCCTCTGGCCGACTACAGCTTTACATGATTTGAGTTAAGTTACTATATATAGTAAATAACTAAATATTTACTGTACGCCATAAATAGATTTGTTTATACTCCCGCGTATAATTAATTAGAAGAGGTACTTATAACATTTTTGCTAACGAAGGACCTAGATAGGGCGAATTCCATCCATTTCAGTACTCAAACATGTTAGTGGTCTATTTTTAATTATTTAAGCAGACAAATCAACTGATTGTTAGTCACCGCCGCATCAGCGACGCGTTGTTGCCAAATACTGGTAAACCTGGTGTACCACCTCCTAATCTAGGATCGTAAAATTATTTCTAAACTGGTTTTTCGTACTGATATTGACCCAAATTCTTATGTGAGTAATGACGTTATTTTATATTATGAGTGAAAAGAGTTACTAAGAAATTAAAAATTACAATAAAATATTTTTTCTTTAAAATATAATATAACATTAATTTTTTAAATATTTATTCTGAGAAATCGTTATTCGTAAATATGGAAATTTGTTACTTTGTACTTAATATTAATATACTTATTCCTTAAGCTAAAAAGTATTTTATTAATTTTCACGACTAGAAAATAAAAAAAAAATCACGAATTTAATTTTATAAATTAATAAAACTTACCTCTGGTCAACGAGACTATTTTTAAACCACACTCACTTCAAACTTAATTTCTAATCATTAGAACTCACAAAATAGAAATGTGTTTTAAAAACAAATCACTTTTCGAACGATTGTGGCGCGAAAATACGATTTAAAAAATCAAAACATCAACGTAACGCGTCCGCGCGCCATTGCGACATGCTACGATAGAACAGCTGCTTGCGGCATAGAACAATATATCACACAGAAATGCCAACACAGTGCCGTGAACAGCTATGCCGTGGTACCAATCAGTATCAGTCAGCTACAGGCTTCGCTCTCTTTAGGAAACTAAAATACGATGCGATTTTACCGCCTGGTATAACTTCCGATGTTGACCATACAGTTACTATAAAACAGTACACATTATTAAGAACGTAGACATCTATTAGTATGCTAAAGATTTTAATGTTAAATAAGGATATTATAACAATACGTCGATTTTTTTAAAATTCATACAAACAAATATAAATGTAAAAAAAAAATGTGAAAACATATTAATATTATTTACCTAAATAAGCAAAATAAAATTACGATGTATTGTATTACATGTCAATGTCATACAATAAGCGGTCTTACTGCTTAGAGATATTACTTCCAGGCTATAATAAAAATTACAAATTTTAAATGATTTTAAACTTATATCATCGTGGACACTAAACATGCTAACGGGTACCCACGACCGAGACAATGATCCTTGTAAATTTATAGAAATATCTGCTTTTACTATCAAAAAGTTTTAAATAATAGGCCCGGCCCAAAGAAAATATAGCCACCCGAGTTATCGCTTAAATGTCTGTGGCATTTACCACAATATAACCACGCCACTTTTAGGGCGCTAGACTATTGGTCACAGTGGTCTGTGTATGTGAAATACCCTTGTAGAAACCCTCTTGCTTTTGTGTCAGCCGGCAAACGGCTCGTCGTGTTCCGGCTGGTTCGAGAGCCAGTTCTTTCTTTCTTTTCTTCTCTTTTTCTTGGCAACGCATCAGTGATGTCTTTGGTGTTTTGCTAATGTCCGTAAGAGAACTACTTACCATCAGGTGGATCGTCAGGTCCTTTGCCATTTATTTACATAAAAAATAAGTAAAATCAGTGCGTTAGGCCCCAGATTGTAGTACGTAACATACGCTATATAAATATAACGGTAATATTAACAATAATTTATTGTCATCTACGGATATCGATAGATACAGATAATTTTGTAAGCCATTTCTATTTGATGGTATTAGTGACGTCTGTGGTGCAGATTGTAGTGGTTCATTCATAACCCATGAATATTACATCAAACATCAATAAAAGTTGCATGACCTCAGTCAGATAAAAAGTGAAAAAGGTACCGTTCGCTCGCGTTGAACATTTACCTAATGATTATGCACAGACTTAATAAATGTCTGTCTGTGGGATTATGTATGTAATTAATTAATTTGTGTAAATGTCACTGATATTTTTCGAGCGTTTATGCTATTTTTTTCTAATGTTAATATTACGCTCAAGTGCAGATTTAGTTGAATATCACTATAATTCGCTTCGGGAAATGTATGCTTTGCCCGCGCCCGAAACATTCTACTACATTCTACTAGGCCTACTTAATGTTAGTATTATTTTATTAGTACGATAGAATGAGGGTAAAAACGAGCCAAGTGCGTGGGCCACGCGCAATGTAGGGTTCCGAAGTTGTTGTAAGTTTATCGACTGTTACTCATAACTGCAACATGATAACATAGCCGTAATAGTTTTCCTTTTAAATTCATCATAACTTATATAAATATGTATGATACTGTCGCAAATTTTTTCACAATATGTCCAACACTTACCAAAGCTAAATATATCGCAAACGGACACCTAAACCGAAAAATTGTCTCAGCAAACCCATTTTTTCGAGACCAACGGTACCCCACACGTTGGGGTAGACGAGGAAAAAAAATTAATCCCCACGTTACCTTCAGGGGAGGTACGCTAAATAAATATTTTTCAGAATTTAATCTACCATTTTGAAGTTTTAATAAATATGTATATCCATGCCAAATTACAGTTTATCTAAGGTCCGCGCTATACTGCGGACAGACGGACGGACAGACGAACGGACATGACGAAACAATAACGGTTCTGATTTTACGTCTGAACCCTAAAAATGTAACATAATTATTATTCCTTATACTGATATATCATGTTTTACCGTCATTCTATCGTTCTAAGGGTCAGTTTAAAAAAATAACTAAACTCATTCTGAGGTAGTAGCGGCTTATCCGGTATCCCTGAGGTAATCAGGGCGTAAATGGGAGCTGCGCGAAGTTGAAAAGGGGCTGAAAGGGGAAATGTGTTGAGAAAAGATTACAAGGGGCGCCAACAGTAGGATGCCATGTTTAAAAATTTAGTCAAAATATCTACTGAGATATAAACCGGACAAGTGCGAGTTAAACTCGTGTGGAGAGGGTTTCGTACCTTGATTATCTACGTATTTACCGTATTTTTTTTTTGCTGTTTTTTTAAGACCATAGACTTCTTATAGATTTTCTTGTAATATGTAATTAAAGAACTACTTTCTGTATTTTTTTTTCAAAATTCTAGCCTCAGTAGTTTTGGAGATAAGGGAGGGGGGTGGTCAATTTTCGTCTTTACTTTTTTTTCAAAATTCAGCTGTTGTTTACGTTATAACTTCGTCTTTGGGTCACAAAAAAGCACATGAGTACCTTTCAACTCATTTGTTTTTTTGTTTTTTTCGTACGGAACCGTAAAAAGCGCTAAGTGTCCAAAAAAAAAACAAATTTCGTCCAAATGCCGGGGTTCTTGAAATTTTTCCCCGGCGACATCAATTCAGGTAATGGCAGCCCTACTGCAGATCCACTGGTAGAGGCCGTTCGCTATCCGTCACGTCACACGTGTCGACCAGTGAGTGCCCGCGACTCGCGAGGCCGCGACGTTATGAAATATTGCTTCCAAGAGGGAAGTTTAAGTATTCTCTTAGGCGCAGCCAGGATAACTTACAGACGTCCATCTTTATCAACATAGGCTACATTACAGTTCAGGGTTCTCTCGGGATTTGTAAAAAATCGATATCCATGCGCGCGTAGACACGGGTATCATCTAATATCTAATATTATGTATCCTAATCCATCATTCTATTTACAGGTGCACTTTATTTTTATGTGGTTCTATAAATCTAAATGAATTAATTAAAAATTTAGTTTCGAAAACACTCTACCGCGGACGAATCGACGGGTAAATGCTAGTATTTGAATAGGTATGTATTTTCTTTATCAACAGGGCGTTCAAGTGCAGTCTGCACCCGGTTGCACTCGCCCCTTGCATCCCCCTTGCATCCCCCAGCCGTCGGCGCCCATGCACACACTACGACGTCGGTAATACCGTACTAACCTATTTTTTTCATGCCAAATACGAGATTGCGCTTGGTTACCACTTGCAATTCTGGAATGCAATGGACATCTGCAATTAGATTAGACGAACCATGTGGCGAAATGGTTACCATACTGAACCGCCGGATTCGAAGGGTCCTGGATTCGATTTCCAACGAGGCAGAAATTTGAACGACGAGTCTGAATTTCTGTTCTCCGTCTAGATGTGTTGAATGAATCAAAGATGATCAATGATCAGATGAATTTGATCGCCATTATAGCGAATAATTAGTCAGGTGAGATTCGAACCTGGACCTCTAACGTGAAAGGTCAATGCTACACCGCCAGGCTATCGAGCTTAGCTTACCATTATTGCTAATTAAAAAGCCTCATACATAATTTACGAGCCCAAGTGGGTCAGAAAGTAAAGGCGAAGGCAAATTGCGAGTGGATTTGTAAACACGCGTTCACAAGGCTAAGTTCAAGCTTCGTAGTTCGTGGCTGTTGTAACATCGATGCGTATCAATCAGAAGTAACTTTGATCTGGGATATTTCACACTAGCTGACCCGGGGAACTTCGTATCGCCTATTTTTTTTCTAAAATAAAAGTAGCCTAAGTTACTCCTTGTTACATCAGCTATCTGTCAGTGAAAGTCCCGTCAAAATCAGTCCAGCCATTTCAGAGATTAGCCGGAACAAACAGACAGACAGACAGACTACAATTGTAAAAAATGTTGTTTTGGTATATGTACCGTGTATAAATCCAAATGCGCTTAGTAAAAAAAGCTTATTTTAATATTACAAACAGACACTCCAATTTTATTTATTTGTATAGATTAGATATTATGATATTGTATTATTCGCTTCGGAAACCTATGCCTTAGTAGGCTTAGTAGTAATGAGAGTAGGTATTATTTAAACAATGTTAAGAAGAATTTTTTTAATAAATTGCCACGTCGTTTTTTTTGTTGTTTTCATCGTTAAAACAACCTAAATTTACCTCAAGCTTGCAACAATAAATCAGTGAAAACCGCATGGAAATCGGTTGAGCCGTAAATGGGAATATCGGAAAGTGAAAAAAAAACGCATCGACAAACAGACAAAAAATCATTGTTATAGGCTCATCAATTTTTTTTACACAAATAATTTTGTGATCGACCACAATCCTACCTGATGGTAAGTGGAGATGTGGTCCAAGGTTAAAAATTATTACTTAGTTCAGTTCAGATTAGTGTCTATTTTTAACAGACTTTAAAAAAAGGAGGAGGTTCTCAATTCGACTGTATTTTGTTTTTTTTTTTATGTTTGTTACCTCAGAACTTTCGACTGGGTGAACCGATTTTGATGATTGTTTTTTTAAACGAAAGCTGGTGCTTGTCATGTTGTCCAACATAATTTGAACGAGATCTGACAAGTAGTTTTTGAGTAATTTTGAAGGCGGTTGGTTATTTTTTGTTAGTAAAATTTAGATTAGGACTATTTGTGTTTTTGATTCTCTTCTACATAAAGACGCAAGGTTATTGAAAAATATGTTCAAACAACCGGCTCCGGCCCGCCTCCGGTCCGCCTCCGGCCCGGCTCCGGTGAGTCCGGTGACAGTATGTAAATTATAACATTAATCCAAACCACGGTATTCACGGTAAACTAACCTCATCTACTCGTACGTCACCTGCGTGTGTTGCACTCTGCTAAACAGCTAAACTTTGCATAATGTTAGGTTTATGTGCGGCTTACACGTATTAAGTAGTTATGAAGTTAACTAAGTTTCAACTATATTTTGAGTAAATTAATACGTGTAAACAGACAATTTAGTACTTAAAATTTAGTACGCAAGTAAACAAGTAATTTAGAAAATTTTCTATTTTCTGTTGAGTAGGTGGGCGGGGCTTATCACTTAACACGTTTGGACAGGCACTTTTTACTTAAAATTTAGTAAAATGCTTAAATTATTAAGTAGGTCGTGAAGAATTGTATGAACTAAAGAGCTTTATCACATTATTACGTTTGGATGCCCACTTAAAATTAATCGCTTAAAATTAAGTTAAAATTTAGTTATCTACTTAACTACTTAATACATCTAAACCGGACTATTTACATATTTGACTAGATTGTACTTTATAGAGGATCGGTGGGCGAAGTACCTCTCGGTTTAAACTGCCTCCTTGTTGATAATATGAATTATTTTTGACATCATCATCATCCTGCCCATTTTCCAATTTTATTTGGGGTCGGTGCAATATGTTTTCCACTTCCCTATCAGCCGTCATCTTAACCTAACTCTCTTATCTTTCACTAGCTATGCCCCGCGGTTTCACCCGCGTTAATTTGTGGAAAAGTAACTACTAAAATGTATGATGTTATATGCAGCCTTCCTTGATTGCTTTATTGCTGACTATTTTAAGAAATTAAAACAATATTTCAAGGTTTTATTATAATAAAGTATAAATAATTAAAAAGCAAACATATGCATTTGATTTCAGCATGCATAACGAAACAGCAATTAAATTATGAAATTTTATCACATTAATACAGCGTAAATTATGAAATTTGGAGCACACGCAACGCCAGTTCTAATATTAAGTAATGTTCCATCATATATAGATAGATAGATACATATATGAACATAGCAAATAGAACATCGGAATTATGAAATTCGTGTTTGAGCACAGCCGCCTTATCGCTTCTTTCTCCACCTTTGACCCGAAAAGTAACTAGGTTTATAGGAGAAACAAAGTCTGGTAAAATCATATTTACATTAATTTTAAAAAACATTTATCATTGAGGACACTAAAAAACATTTTAATTGCATCATAAATTAAAATTATTAGTTTAAACTATTCCCGCGGAGTCAACCCCAAAAGTACAGGTCATGTCATGACTCATGGTTATCATAAAAATGCGTCGTCATCGAAACCAACGTGCATTTCAACTACGTAGAATGAAAGGAATTAGTTCTTAACTTCTTCTTCAACTTGCAAGATTTTACCCAAAAAAATAAACAAATAACAAACAGGGCAAGCTAAATAAAAGCTTGTAAAATTATCACATTTGTATCGTGTGCTGAATGCTGATGGGGTTCTTCAGTGTGGCGGTATTAGTTTTTCATTGAGGCGGTGAGAGTATACTAGCTGTCTTGGCGAACTTCGTATCGCCTAACAGTCAGTGAATATACTTTGTTACTTTTAACTTTTATAGTTCTGGTTGCTTTAACAAATCAGAGACCATTGAATTCCCTCTCCCTCCCCCTCTCCCTCTCCTCCTCCCTCTCCTCCTGCCTCCCCTCCTCTCCCCTCCCCTCCCTCTTCCTCCTCCCCCTTCCCCTAACTATAAGCTTATATACAAATCACCCTTTTTACTTCAACATTGACGAAGTTGCCATACTAACTTGCACCCCCTTAATTAACTCTTTGGGGATGATTTTCCTAAAAAACGTATTACTCTTAAATTTTGTTTCTAATCTTGAGCTAATATATCAGTTTACTTACATGATTTTAAATTCAATGATGATTTTCCAAAAAAAAATATTTATTGTTCATGTACACATAAAAATTAAAAGGAAAACAAATAACATACATACATACATTGTTCAATATATTATAGTATAGATGACGTACCTATGTCATCGTTGAATCGTTCCGTCTTTGATTAACGGCCGGTCTCAATAATGTACTAACAGATGGAAGACTGTGGACTTCCATCTGTTAGTACATTATTGAGACCGGCCGTAAGAGGTTATGACACGACCTGATGAGCTGATATGAGCTATTACGAGATAACTGCGTTTAGCGACAGTGACCGATAGCGGACTCAGTGTTAGACCTCCACCTTTGGTTCATGACGCTGCGAAGAAGATCAAAGACATTAAAGAGTTATTCGCTATCTTTATCACTTGCGGACTATCGAGCGGGATGGCTATACCACCAGATCTTAACACACTAGACAAAGCTGGAAACCAAATTACCGCCGATGATGAAACCGTTGACCACCTTACATTAGTAATTGCGAAACCCTGGGGCAGCAGATCTTTATGAGTCAAGCGCTACATTGGAAAATACACGGCAAAATACATTTGCAAATATGCAATATTCCAATTATTAGGACAGGTGTCACACTTTTAGGCTTAGCATAAGCAAAGCTTGATATATTTTACTAGTAAAGTCAGTCTTTTTCTCAGTCGGTCGAATCCTGGTTACGCCACGCCTCGACTAGCTTTTAAGTTCGATTCGAATCTGGGTATAGGTGCAACACGGACCTTAAAGAAATACGGACGTAATCTCAAGAACAAATTCAGTGAAGCACCCATCGGAATACAAACTCTCTATTCGTACAAGTAAACACGCACACATTGACACCATCGGCCGCCATTCCGGCGCCGGACCGCACTCGAGTCATACGGACAACGGGAGTTGATAAAGAATAATAAAAATGCCTTTGTGTGCTATTAAAAGTTGCAAGAACAATAGTAATTCAGTTAAAAACATAAAGGGATCACCTTTCACTAGTAAGCTTGTAATTTAATCACTGATTTCTTTTATTTTTCCTAAAGTTATTAACAAAATAAAACTAGAAAAATTGTAACCACAAAATCAGCCAGTGTTGCCAACAATATTGCATATGCTGATACCCAGAATGTGTGGGAAAATTATAGTCTATAATAATATAATGCTCGAGCTTACTTTAGTTTAAAAGTATACGTTTTTGGGGTTCCGTACTAAATAACAAGGAACCCTTACCTATATGTTTGCCATATCTGTCCGTCTGTCCGTGGCATTGCTTACAAACTAACAATATTAAAAAGCTGAAATTTGAACAGATTAAGGTATATTAATTACGTTAAGATAATGGTAGAACAAAATTTGAAAAAATTTTTTTTAGGTACCTCCCCTATAAGTAAAGTGGGTAAACCAGTGTATTTAATCTGTTGTCAATTTTATTAATAATATTCATTAATCTCATCAAAAATAATAATTTGCATTTATTGAATGTGGAATGTGTTATATTCGATTTACATGCATTAAGTATTTAAGTAGATAACTAAATTTTAAGTGAAGAATTTTTAGTGCGCGTCCAAACGTAATAAATAAATAAATAAATAATAATTTAGTAAAGCTCTTTACTTCATACAAATATTCACAACCTACTTAATTACTTATGCGTTTTTACTAAATTATAACTAAAAAATGTCTGTCCAAACGTGTTAAGTGATAAGCCCCGCCCATCTACTTAACAGAAAAATTTCAATCTTTTTTTTGTTTACTTGCGTACTAAATTTTAACTACTAAATTGTTCGTTTACTTTATTAATTTACTTAAAATTTAGTAATCTACTTAACTAATTAATACGTGTAAACCGTACATTACGGAATAACTATTCAGTAAGTAATACATTTAGTGTTTAGATTTTACTATTACATAAAGAAAAAATGGGGAAATGTTCATATTGTGGTAACCCCAAAATTACGCACACGTAGTAAGCGATCGGCCATTTCTATGCTTCACTCTCGATTAGTCAAGGTTATGTCCGTTCTTTTTTGACGTCCGTGAGGTGCAACATGATAATAATTACTTCCTTCAGAAAACGTACTTAGTGAGATTGCACACCTGAAAATTCCCTATAATGTTCTTGCTAAATTCTACTGGTTAGAAGGAATGTAATAAAATAAAGTCTTACTTATAAAAATAAATAAATCCGTCTTCACTTCACACGCACTGGAGCAGGTCTCCTCAAGATGAGAAACTACAAGTAGTGGGCCAATAATGCGTTGAAGTTGAAGCCATTCCTTGTATTTTGGCGTCAAGTACCTACAATGTAATAATATGTTCATTAAATTTAGATGAACCAAGACAATATTACAACACGACACACGACCCATTGTATAAATGGCGGTGCCGTGGTGTAGTAACACATAAATTGTTTTAGAATCGGTAATCAGTTGAAGTGACGTACGCTTCCAATTTACTGCTGTGAACGGTTGTCGCATTCTAATGGCATGCACGGCTACTACGCAGGTGATTGATGTGGTGATGAATCGTGCGGAGGATGCCTGTATTCTACTGAGGTTTTCCTGTACAGACAGTTTTTGCTTCTATGATGTGTGATTTGCCTAAATAGGTAGATTTGCCTGAAGAGGTTTACTTTACACAAGACACAGTTTGTCCATCGAAATTTGCAGAAATGCCTTACCTTAAATTTAAAACTCATATCAAAAGCATTCTTATTACGAAAGGATATTACAAATTACATGATTATTTTAAAGACAAGACTGCTTGGACATGAGTTTTATGAATATAGATTGTAGTAGATGATAAGTGCTATCTGTAACTGTGAGCAGGAAAAAAACAAACCCGGTAGTTTCTTGCTGCTTCTTCTCCCGGGCCCTCTCACAGTAAGGCTTTGTTGAAGCATTGGCGTAACTTGCATGACTTTCAAAAAGTGTTTGTAAACCAAACCAGTTTTGAATAAAAACATTTGATTTGATTTGTCAAGTTAAGCATTTTACTGATAACAAACCCCCTCCTCACAAACGCACCACCCTGACAAGTGACCTACGACCCACGACACATGGCATGGCTGATAGGGCCAACAGCAGCTGTCCATTCGAAATCTACACTACACTTTAGCTAATGCTAACTACAGGGTATGAATTCGGGTGAAATAAGGTCTATTTTTTTATGCGAATAGCTGGCAAACGACCTGACGATCCACCTGATGGTAAGTAGGTATCTTCACGCATGGACATCAGCAACACCAAAGGCATCACTGATGCGTTGCCGACCAAGAAAGAGAAAAGAAAAAGAAAGAAAGAACTGGCTCTCAAGCCCCCAGCCGGAATACGACGAGTCGTTTGGCGGCTGACTCATGCTCAAGGGTGACAGCTATCCTAGGCTATAGTGAGAAATAATAATAATGGTATTCATTTGCAATTAAAATCAATATTACCCATATAATCCCTCCGAGGGACCCTACCACCAACGGGCCCGATTTAGTCGCCTCTTACGACACCCATTACGGTGTGGGATTGGGGTTAGTATTGTAAGCCGCCCCAATACGGCAAATGTATATCTATTGGTGCAGGAGCGGATCTTTTGTTGCTCATGGGATCTTGACTTTGTCGAGGGGCATAGAATCTATGATATGGGTAACGTATGTAGGCTTGTGTCGGAGTCGCTACCCTCACATGGAAAATCACCTGACTCTAATCCGAACTCAAGACGAAGCTTCATGACACGCATTTACATACACAGATCAGGAAACCTCTTCATTCTACTATTTAGGCTGGCATGAGCTTGCATGAGGGTCCATCGCGCAGCATGATTTACTGTGTATCGCTTCCTAGACAATCCCATGAGCATTTAAAGAATGGAACGAGCGGAGAGGGGCGCTTTCCTCCTGCAAGTGGCCTGTATAACCGATGGTCGGCGTGACTGAACTGCCTCTAGCAATGCTCAGCTGCATACTGTATACCAAATACGCGTCTATACTCTGTACCAAACTGGAGCCTGCCCTTCAAATCCTAGTCACCATTTGGTAGTGTCACGTCCTGACGAGGTCGGACGCATGTCGAATTAATCATCTGTGTAATACCTACATTAATTGCCGATAGAGACTTGTCAATTAATATTCTAAGATCAATGCCTTTGTTATGGATGGCCTGAATTTATTTCCTGCATGCTTAGTTTTACAAATACTTACTATTATTTCTTCTGTGGTTTTACGTCAATGGCTGGGGTCTTTGGTAGAGCGAAGGATATTGGTGATTGACTCACTTTTGTATTGTGTATGCGCAATACAAATATATATCACAGTACATAATCTTTGGGGTATATAGAGTATTATCTATTACGTCACCTATTTTAATGATATTTAAATAGCGTACATAATAATAATGGTACATAATTATACCATTGAAATATAATGTACAGGACCTAATCAATAGTTCAATGGCATAATTATGGCAACATGGACGCTTTTAAAAAGTTTTTGAATAACATAACAATTCGTATCTTAATATAGTTAGTTATGAAATCCTGTTTCTTATACATATACATACCTAATTAAATGTTAAAAGGAATCGACAATATCTACTTTATAGTAATTATAGTGAACCTACTAACGTCAAAGTCGAACTCGTGAGGGTTCGATTCCTGGCTAGGGCAGACATGCAAAAATTGCTGAACCTACATGCATTGCATAATAACGTACTTATAGTATGAATAATAAGTATGACAAGATATTTATTTTATTTAAAAAACAAACGAACCAACAATCAACCTGATGGTAGTGGCCACCGACGCCCACAGATTATCAACTACATCAAAAGCATCACCGGTGCGCTGCCGAAGAAAGAAGAAAGAGAAAAGAAAGAGATAGAACTAAGTAGTTCCCAGATCCCTGCATCCAGTCGGCCAGCAAGATGGTGATAGATAGCCAGGCGTACTTCACTGAAAGATAATACCAATACAAAAATTTGAATAAAAACAGAGGATACTCATAATTATGTATAGGTACTATAGTTAACTGGAGAAGTGTGGGAGGGGGTCCTAAATTTCGTGACGTCACATTTCAAAATCAAATAATTGGTATGTATAGGTGAATATTAAAAAACAATTATGGAAATAAAACTTATTTCGGAACTACTGTTTTAATTTAATAATTTCTATAAATTTCATAATATGTGACGTCACACTAGGGGGGGAGGTCTCACAAATGTGACCAGATGTGACAAGGAGTGGGGAGGAGTCAAAAAGTCATGAAATTAGTGTAACGTAATTTATGGATGGCCCCTAATGGATACTAACCCTCGAAATTTAACTCCAATAGCCCGGTATAAAACATATATTTGTATTTTAAAATAGTTTTTGTGCACATGGCGTGACATGGCGGAGATCATTTTCGGCTGTATCAAAATCAAATTGAGCAATCGAAGATGATAATTATTATAACCGCCTTGTACCACACAACAACACATTATGATGTCTCTACGTGCTGGACCTGTGTTCCCACGCAAGCCTTTCGAAATATGGGTTTCAAAATATGGGGTCCGCTTACATCTTGGACCCGAGATTCTTCAGTGGATACCTAGGTGGGTAGGTACTAAACTAATAATTTTTATGTAAAATTAATAATTTCTTAATTTTAAGTGGTTTACATAATCACAAATATTTTGTATAAATTTCCATATGCTAATAGAAATCGATTGGTACTTTCTCAATAATTTCATCTAAATATTTCGTAATTTTCGTAAAACTTACACAGTTCATTATTCCCCATTTCGCAATAACTCTAAAATTTTACTAAATAGGTAGGTAGTAAATTATTACTTTGTTTTGTGTACTACCAGCCTGGCGCACTCCGCACTTTAGCTATGACGTTACAAGTAAGTACATACATACATGCCGCGTTCGGCATGCCGGGCTAATTCAGAAAATTCATAATGGCTATCACACGTTCGTAATCTATCACACATATTAAAAATTAAACTTTTAGAAAAAACAAAACTAATTATCTAATTAAATGCCATTAGTGATCCAGATGGGTAAGTCCAACTTCGAGAAAGAAGTCACTCGTAGAATCCAACTCGGATGGGCTGCGTTCGGGAAACTGCGTCATATCTTGTCGTCCAAAACACTTCCTCAGTGCCTGAAGTCGAAGGTGTTCGAGCAGTGTGTGTTGCCAGTGATGACATACGGATCCGAGACGTGGTGCTTTACTATTGGCTTGATCCACAAGCTCAGAGTTGCGCAGCGGGCTATGGAGAGGGCTATGCTCGGTATTTCTCTACGTGATCGCATCAGAAATGAGGAGATCCGTAGACGAACAAGGGTAACCGACATAGCTCAAAGAATTAGCCGGCTGAAGTGGCAATGGGCTGGCCACATAGTGCGAAGGACCGATAACCGTTGGGGAAGAAAGGTCCTCGAATGGCGCCCACGTCTCGGAAAAAGGAGCATAGGACGCCCCCCGACCAGGTGGACTGATGATCTGAAGAAGACAGCGGGCATCCGCTGGATTCAGAAGGCTCAGGACCGGTCAGAGTGGCGCAAGTTAGGGGAGGCCTATGTCCAGCAGTGGACCTCTAAGGGCTGATGGATGGATGGAATGCCATTAGTACTTTTCCTAATGGCTCAGCTAGCGGTTTAGATGCCATCTCTCCGCAACATTTAAAAGATCTCACAAATCCGTTGGTGGGTGAAGCTGGGAGAAAGCTTTTAACTCAATTGACAGCTTTAATAAATTTAATGTTAGCCGGAAAAGTACCGGAAACAATAATTCCTATCCTTTACGGTGCTAATCTTATAGCTCTGAAGAAAAAAGATGGAGGCATTCGTCCAATTGCAGTAGGAAGTACGCTCAGACGAATAGCTTCCAAAGTATGCTGTCAAAAGTTTCGCCCTAGGCTAACAAATCATTTTAAACCTCGGCAGCTTGGTTTTGGAGTTAAAAGCGGCTGTGAGGCGGCTGTACATGCAGCTCGTACTTTTATTAATGGAGTTGATTTCAACATTCTTTTAAAATTAGACATCAAATATGCTTTTAATTCTGTTCACAGGAGTGCTTTTTTATCTGAAATTCAAAAAGAAGTTCCTGAAATTTTTGATTATGTCTGGCAATGTTATGGCACTCCTTCAAAATTAATGTTTGGTAATAATGAAATCGACTCCGCCGTGGGATGTCAAAAAGGTGACCCTCTTGGACCTGTTCTTTTCAGTTTGGCTATTAATCCGGTTATTACTCAGTTAAATTCAAAATTTAACGTTTGGTACCTGGATGATGGTACTTTAGGTGGAACTGTATCCTCAGTTTTTAATGATTTCAAAACTGTCATCGATCAATTTAATACAATAGGACTTCAGATCAATGACAAAAAATGTGAATTATATATTTCAGAGGACATCACAGACATACAACGTGCCGAAATTATACATAAATTTTATACAATAACTCCTGAAATATCCATCAAATCCAAAATGAATTTAAATCTATTAGGCGCTCCCATTTTCGAAGATGCAGTTACACATATGGTAAATTCAAAATTAGATTTGTTTAATAAATTTTCTGATCGTCTTTTTGAAATTAAACCACATATGGCAATATATTTCCTTCGGCTTTGCTTATTCACCCCAAAATTTATGTATCTACTTCGTTGTTGTCCTGTTTGGAAATTCCCTTTGGTTACAGAACTTATCGACACAGCCTTAAAACAAACTGTTTCTAAAATTTTAAATTTAAATTTCGAATATAATTCTTGGAGACCGGCATGCCTACCTATTAAATTAGGTGGGTTAGGTATTCGTTCCACCGCAAGTGTGGCTCTTCCGGCTTTTTTAGCCTCGACTCACAGTTCGATCACCCTCATCAGCGATATTTTAAATTTAAACCAAGCTGATGTTCGGGTGGCAGGCTTGAGTCAGGCTTTGAGTGCTTGGAGGGCCATGTTTCCGTTGGAAAGTATCCCCGTCGACAGTTCAAAACAAAAATTTTGGGACATGCCCGGAATCAAGTCGACGTTTGCCTCTCTCCTTGATCAGACAGTGGACAACACGGACAGGGCGAGACTATTAGCGGTTTCTGATGAGAATTCAAGTTACTGGTTGCACGCTCTGCCTTCACACAATCTTGGCACTATCTTAGATGCTTCGATCCTACGCATCTCCATATGTCTCCGGCTCGGTGCCAAAGTCTGTGAACCTCACATTTGCATTTGTGGCCAAAATGTGGATCAGTTGGGTCGACATGGTCTATCCTGCGCTAAGAGTGCTGGCCGATTGTATCGCCATGGCACAATTAATGATTTGATCCGTAGGGCTCTTGTCACCGTGTCTGTACCTGCTACGCTAGAACCATGCGGTATGTGCAGAGACGATGGTAAGAGACCCGACGGTGCAACTCTTGTGCCATGGAGATTAGGTCGCACCTTGGTGTGGGATGTAACATGTGTTGACACTTTGGCCCCATCTTATGTGCATGACACCTGCACTAAAGCTGGGGCCGCAGCCGATCGCGCCCAGTTTCTGAAGCGTCGCAAATACTCTTCTGTTACAGAAGACTATGAGTTTGCGGCGCTTGCAATGGAAACTTTGGGTACGTGGTCGGAAGACATGAAGTGTTTCATGAAAGACATGTCGAAACGACTGGTCCGCACTTCTGGAGACCTGAAGGCTGGCAGCTATTTTGCTCAAAGAATTAGTTTGGCAATACAGCGGGGCAATGCTGCCAGCGTTCTGGGTACAATGCCTAATTTGGGAATTTTGGATGACATTTATCTCTTGTAAATATACTTTTTAAATATTACTTACTTTAGTTAACATATTTCTTTTTATTATTTTAAGTTATAGTAATTTATTTTTTTGTTAGTTTTAGATATCTGTAAATTAATTAAATAAATAAATAAATAATTTGGATTATAATTATCTATATATATAAAAGAAAGTTGTGTTAGTTACACTATTTATAACTCAAGAACGGCTGAACCGATTTGGCTGAAAATTGGTGAGGAGGTAGCTTAGAATCAGGAGACGGGCATAAGATACTTTTTATCCCGGAAAATAGACCTGTTCCTGTGGGATAAGGTAAAATTTTGTTATATGTAGTTGATAGATTAGTTATTTATACAGATATATAATAAAGCTCG
The DNA here is from genome assembly GCA_951805285.1 of Thymelicus acteon. Lineage (NCBI taxonomy): Eukaryota > Metazoa > Arthropoda > Insecta > Lepidoptera > Hesperiidae > Thymelicus > Thymelicus acteon. The sequence continues at coordinate 2,917,795 of OX638230.1, forward strand.
GGGATGGATATAGGATACTTTTTATCCCGGGAGCGGGAGCGGGAGCGTGAGAGGGAGAAGGAGAGGGAGAGGGAGGAGCACACAGAAACTGTAACGGCTAAGAACGGCTGTACCGATTTTAATGATTTCTGATTTGTTACATTCTTAGGCGATACGAAGTTCGCCGGGTCAGCTAGTTTATTATAAATATCAATTTGCTTCACGTCATCACACATGTCACACGTTATTCGATACAACCTGAGTTCTTGACATTGTTGACGTTGTTGACATTAATTTGTTATCCTTATTTACGTCTCCATCACACTGTTAATTATTGTAGTAATAGTTATACTTATAGCTAGTTACTTACAATTAAACAATAATTTCAAAGAAGATAATTATGATGTTTGAGATTGACCATCGACTGTTTTTTCTGTTTCCTAAACACCTAAAAGAGATAATATTTGTTTCATAGACAAAGTACAATTAAAAGTATACACTATATTAGGCATATGAGTATGCCGTATGCTGAGGCCGTATGGCCATCTTCTCATTTCTTCATAAAAAGTAGCCCATGCATTTAACTTGTCATTAAACTTTCAGATCAATTTATTATTCTTTCAAAAAAGACACTAACATTGCCAGAGAGCTTAAGCGATAGTGTTAGAAAAGAAGGCAACTTATTACGCGTTTTGATTAGCGCTTTGCAACCTAAATTACCCTTTATTGCGTTGGAGCAAGAATCGCTATTTATTAAAATGATTTTGCGGAATGCGCCTTACTTACAATATTATAAGTACCTACTATTATTTCTTCTGTTTCTTCCGTGTGTATTTTACCTATAACTGGCGATCTCGCTCTGTCAAAAATCTACTGGTTTTAAATCTATGACGGTAACAGTGCTGCAGTGCGGTCTACAACAGCTATGTTCGAATATCTATTTATCAGACACTAGCGCCATTCATTACGGGTGGCATAACTCAACAAACTTCACTTCGTCTACAACAGTCATGTTCATATATCTATTTTTCACACACTAGTGCCATTCTAAATGGCCATTAATGGAACCTCTATTTTCTGTAAACAGCTGGACACTTTTTCAACTTCCCCTCATATGATATGGACCTCCTTCTACCTTCTATGCTCCATCTTGTCAATATCATTTACGTCAATGTCAAACGTCAAATCTTTGAGATTTACTTCATTCATTCAAACATCATTCATATCTCATATCATATTCCAGATTGCGGTGATATCATTAGCCGACGAAAATGCAATTAGATTAGTACATAAATTCGCAACAAAAAGGATATTTTTAACATGCAATCATGGCCGACCGGCTACGACAATTCGCCCAGCGACTAAAGGATAAGATACCTATAATCCAAATAAGTTCTGGAAACCGTGAAAAAGTTGACCAGTTTATAACGAAATACGCGCCAGGTAGTAAAGTCACAGAGTTTGCAGAGAAGTTCAAACAAGAGACTATAACCCAAAAAGTTAAAGATTTAGTATCCAGATATGAGAAATTCACAGGTGTGCAGGAAATTATGGCTATACAGAATACTGTCATCGAAGCGCAGGTATTTTGCGTATTTAAACCATGTTTACTTTTTGCTGTAGCTGTTACTGTGTTTTTACCCGACTGTTACTTTAGATAAACAATATAAACCTTTCTTTTGTTTTTTAATTGTGATACGTTAAGGCTTTAACCCTTTGAGCAAAGAATATTCATCCAGAAGTGTGAGGCCTTGAATAAAAGGACATGTCAAAGGTCAACTTTCTTAATTATATTAATAAACATCAATATAATTTGATGTTCAAGAGTAAGAAGTGATAACAAAAGCTTTTGAACATCTAATGAGGTTCAGGTTATCTTTGGACTCTTTAGTTAATCATTGTTCTTTTAAGTACTTTATTTTGTAATGTTATTTAGATATTGCACAAAAGTTACGTGCCAGAGAATTTATTAATCATTTTCAATATTTGTTAATGTATATTCAAATTTTTGCTACTTGCAAATAGTAATAATTAAATGTATAATTTCCAGGATCGCTTCATTCACGCTCAGGACCGTAGACGTGAGATGGGTAGGGAGGTGGCGGCCATCGAGGCACGCTTGAAGGAGCTTCATGCAGAAATGCAGAATGTTATGAAAGGGGATGAAAAGTACTTGCAACTCTGCACTGAGGAGCACAAGGTAATGGGTGAATTTTCATTTTTGCCATTTTTATGACGTTTTTTAGGTAACTTTTTATTTTGTCCAAGAAATTAAGGAATAACAACTGAATTAGATTAGTTTTTTATAGAGAAAGCTCGTTATATATTGCAACTATGATTTAAACAGCAAATTCAGGAGAAAATCCAGAAAAAAGGAAAAGCCCTGTTGAAGTAAATGATGTTGTGTAGAGGAAAATGATATAGCCCATTGACGTAAATGATGAGGTGTAGAGGGTAATGACGAAAATTTAAATCCCAACGTGTAATCAACTTTTTTATCAAGAAAAATAACAATATTCGCTTGATTTGATAAAATCAACATAACGTATTGTAGTATTTTAATGACTGATTACGTATTTTAATAGATTTTATCAATCATAAAAACAACATGACTTTTATAACTTAATGCATGACTACAATCAATGGTAAGTGGTAATGAAGACTTGCTTGATTGATAAGCCACACTTACTTTATTAAGCCTATTTACTCTTAACTTGAAGACATCCAAGGTAAAATCGCAGGAATTTTATTCCTGACCTTCGTGGTTCGCATAATAAATGATCAAGCAAAGGATCGTTTGCACATAGAGGACCTAGGGATGCTTATGGCGAAGGCAAGATAATGATGTTTTATCTGGACATTCGATTGTGGAGATTGACGGATTATGTCATAATATTGTCCCATGCAGACTCCAAAATGGTACAAAAAAAAAAACAGAAAACTAGAAACTGGCTACTCTACACACGTGCTTGAGGCTATCTAAGTTGGTCTCAATGGTCATCAATACACCTTTAAAGCATGCCCCTACATGGAATCACACGCTGATAGATGGCATTTGGTTCTTCTTCTTCCGTTCGTCTCTAGGACACCCAGAATTCTAGAAGCTGCCATAGTTTGGATTCAATAAACCGGCCAGAATATATTTTCGAGTGTATCTCCACTTCTAACAATCGAAGGCTGACGATGTATTCGAAAGATACCTTCTGAAGTACGAAGAAGAAGAAGATGAACGGGCTCCTTTTTGGCAGTAAATATAGACGCTTATGTTTTTGAGGCGTTGAATCTCAAAGAGTTGGTATCGCTGCATTGAGTGCCAGAAGTGTGAGATTCACACGCTCGACCAAAACCACTTCTTCATAACTGTTTTTATTGGACCGTCCGAGCGGTAGACAATTACCTCTCCATAATTGTACTGTCATCTGCGGACCTATACACATTGAGTATGAGCTGATTTCGATGTGCAGCAAGAATAGAGTTGAGGGGGAACAGACTTCTGGAATTCCAGCAAAGGTTGTCATTGCTAATGTCGAGCAACTCAGCTGAAAGGCTAGCTTGCCAAACCCTATGATGAAGATGATGCCTTTCAAGATGTCAAGAGAAACGAGGACTTCGCCTCAGGTGTGAGTGGCATATGGTAGAAGGTCTGTCGAACGGTTTCAGCGGAACTCGTACTGCCAGTCACTGAGAAGGTCATTCTGTCCTAAGTATGCCATAACGTTACTTAGTCTTAGCTTTGATGAGGAATCCAAAAGCTCTATTGGCAGATTGGTTGGCCAGAGGCTTTGTGCCATTGTTTAATACGGTCGATTAGATAGTAAGTTTTCTTTTGAATGTCTTTTTGTAGCACTAAGCAGATAGTTTTTTTTTATGGGAAAAGCCGGCAAATAAGCTGGCGATCCACCTGATGGTAAGTGGCTATCGTCGCCTATGGATATCAGCAACACCAAAGGCATCACCGATGCATTGCCGGCCAAGAAAGAGATAAGAAAAAGAAAGAACTGGCTCTCAAGTCCCCAGCTGGAAGACGACGAGTCGTTTGGTGGCTGACTCATGCTCAAGGGTAGGTGGTAGTAGGTGGTAGCTATCCAGGCGAACCCCATGAAGAAATAAAAGTTAAAAGCTTTCTTCTTACATCTAATATCCGGAGCTTTCTAGCTTCGAGCATAGACCCAGGCAACATATGAGAAATGTTTGCGCTTCTCAGCTTAAATGCTTTCGACAATAACCCATAGACAAGTTTCACCAACATTAGGACCGTTAGAAAAAGGGATGAAATAGTCCTTGACGAACCACTTCGTTTACAGCATCCTTTCAAATCGACAGATCTTTAAAAGCGAATCAGATCTATTTACAAGTATAAAATGCAAAGAAAATCAGAAAATTGCATATTTATCAAGTATATACGCACTTTTGGGTTGATTTTATGGATTAACGGCATCTTTTGAGTTAAGTTCTTGGTGGCTACACTCAATCAGGTTGTAAATATTATTTAGATTCGTCATTTTCCTCTACAGGAATCATTCACGTCATTAGAATTTTGCGGTAAATGATGTAGCGATTTATGACGAAACGGTACAAAACATACCAAAACTTGCTCAATTTTATATCACTTATAATGGAATTAAGTTATTTTTTATTAAATACCATTAGGCGATATTCATGGGTACTTATTGTTGAATTATATATCTTTTTATCAAAAATATATTCAGGAGTTTGATGACGAGATTTTCTGACAAACTATACTTATCATTAACTTTCGCGTACTTTATCATATTCACAATGCATTTTTCATCCAAATCTTGATTTCAACTGAGAGAAGCGGGTGTAAGGAACACTTTGAATTGCTTTTAAAATTTTAAATAATAATTTCGTTGAACAAATTTCACGAAACAAAAACCGCGGATGTTAATGACGATAATCTCGTGACAAAATTTTAAACGGTCAAATAATGGTATTACAGATAATTTACGCTTGAAAAACATTTATGAATATTCAGCTTAGACATTAATTCTTACGTATAGAGAGTAAAAAAGCATTATTTAGGGCGGTATTTTGAGTTTCTTGTGACATTAATGAAACATACCGTTAAATAACAGGGAGGTTAATGACTTTCCGAGCATTATTTTAAATTTTTTAACACTCTAACATCAGAATTTTATTATTTAACTTAATACGACTTTTAAGTAAATACATAATTAAGGTTTTAGTAAACATTTTGAGTGATCACATTTATATTCCAAGACAGAAAATTGAATAACATGCATAAATGGCAGTTTTGAAAATTCACCCTAATGTTGAAAAATAGATCATATCACTTAAAAAATCATTTAATTTTTCTTTATGCTCTATACAAGAGTATAAAAACAGAAGCAGATTTAATGCTAAAAGCATACAGGGCTGTAGCAGAGGCAGGTTAGATGTCTATTAAAGTACTCAAGACAAGCTATTGAATGCCCTTCTTGGACCCGGCGCCCTTCAACTTTTTTGTTCCCCTGTTATGCTCCTTTTTAAGTTCACCCTCTAGGCATGTGCCTAGCACAACCTGAGAACAAACATTTAATTTGTCTGACACATAAATGTCTACCAGCCAGTAATGGGAACCCTCTCTTCAGATGCAGTCACTATCAATAAGACTTCAGAGTCATCAAAATAATTGAATTTTATTCAACTCATAAAATCTCATGACTGACCAAAAGATGACCATATTATTTTTTACCTATCCTGATATAACAGACCTGAAAAGATTTTTGTTTTTCTGAATGCACTAATCTCAGGAACTTGCTGTCGGATTTGAAAAAATATTTTTGTGTATGATAGCCACATTTATGAGGAAGGCTATAAGCTATATTGTTATAATTCCTAAAAAAAAGGAGTAGCTTCAAGGGTCTGGGTATTAAGACTTAGATATCCGAAGCTACGAAAAGGCATGTTACTAGCTGCTTCTCACATCTGCTTTATCTTCCTCGCCAGCTGATCATCCAAGAGCGCGCCCTCCGCACTCTATTCGCGGACGCAGAGCGCGAGGAGAGGGAGCTGTTCGCCACCATGTCGGCCGCCGTCAAGCTGGGCCACGAGCGGGAGAGGGCACACGCTGAGAGGAACAAATACTGGTACATCGTGGCTTCTATTGCGGGTAAGTTGTTGTTATGCATGTAAATAGGTGAAAGAGATGAGTCACAGTCATCCATTCATCAGTTATAAACATTTACAGTAACCACTTACAGTAGTCTCGATTAACTGGACTTATTATTGTCATTAGGCATTTGGATAATTGAAAATTCGGATAATCGAATGTATGAAGAAAAGCGGTTTTTGTACAAGACAGATTATAGCATACCTAATACATAGCATTAGGTGATTAATATTAGTTTTATTAATAATAATAATAATATTAATGCTATTATTATTATTAATAATAGCATTAATATTATTATACAACAATAAATAAAACTTTTTATCAAAAATTTATGTTTATTGAAAATTACAACCAATATAGGGTTAACTGTTTTATTTATTTATTTATTTAAGCTTATCTTTCTACACATTCAACAATTAAATATTTAATATAACATTCACAATATAAATTTATTTGTTGTTGATGCGTAGTCCCTGCTGGGTATAAGCCTCCTCCAACTTAAACCAGTTTTCTCTATTTGTGGCAACCTTCATCCACTTTTCCCCTGCAATGCTCTTTATATCATCTGCCCACCTTTTCCTTTGTCGGCCTGCTAACTGTTACTGCAAGATAAAATTGAAAACTATTTTTCTCGCATTGTGGTGCGTTTTTATTCACAATTGGATGAATTAGATGAATGGTTACGTTTAATGGGATGTGGTAATAATTGTCATTTGACGTGACTTATTTCATTGGGGCTTATAGTCCACATAATCGTGAATCCATATAACTGAGGGCCGGATAATCGAAGTTTCACTGTACCATCAAGTGGATCGTCAGCTCGTTTGCTGGCTATTTCATATTTATTTATTATATTTCCATAATAATCCCTCTGAGGGGCCCTACACTAGCGGGCCGGATTTAGTCGCCTCTTACGACACATATTCAGTGAGGGATTGGGGCTAGTATTCTAAGCCACCTCAATACAGCTAAAACCACATTATAAACAAATTATTTTGATTTGTTCTGATTTCCGTATAACTCAATTGTCATAACAGCCGTATAATCTTCATCACTCCAGGCACAGTGCTAGGCATAGCGGGCTCGACGATCAACAACCGTCTGAAGATGGCAGAGTTCCGCGAGATGATGGAGCAGCAGATGGCGCGCAGTGCCAGCGTGCTCTACACCATCGCAGGTGGTGGGACTGCCAGCCGGGCTGACATTACCGAGGCCATGAAGACTGAGTTCGCTTATCAGGTGGGGTAAAGAGGCACCTCTTTGTATGTTTTTGTTATTTTTCGTGTTATATTTATAGTTTTGTCATGTCTATCCGTCCGACCGTTAGATCCCCCGTCGTCCTGGATAGACAGTTCATCGGTCCGCGTTTATTTTACTAACTGCTCAAGATTTTCTGTGTATAGTATTTGGTCCAGGGAAAACTGAAAAGACTGTAGTATAATAAAAAACAATGTATTAATAAGAGTAAAACATACATACCTGAAGTAAAGTAGAATTTGCTGATATGTAGTAATTTAGAATCAAATCAAATCAAATCAAATCAAATGTTTTTATTCAAAATTGGTTTGGTTTACAAACACTTTTTGAAAGTCATGCAAGTTATGCCAATGCTTCAGACAAAGCCCTACTGTGAGAGGGCCCGGGAGAAGAAGCAGCAAGAAACTTCCGGGTTTGTTTTTTTCCTGCTCACAGTTACAGATAGCACTTATCATCTACTAAAATCTATATCCATAAAACTCATGTCCAAGCAGTCTTGTCTTTAAAATAATCATCTAATTTGTAATATCCTTTCGTCATAAGAATGCTTTTAATATGAGTTTTAAATTTAAGGTAAGGCATTTCTGTAAGTTTCGATGGAATTTTATTATAAATCTTTACACATGTACCCATGAACGAGGCACTAGTTTTACATAGTCTAAAATTTGGTACAATCAGTTTAGCCTTGTTCCTCGTATTAATATTGTGGATGTCACTCTTCTTAAGAAAACTATCGTAATATTTAGAATATATCGTAATATGTAGAATCCAACATTTTTAGTTACAGGCATTAAAAACATCCTATGTGTTTATCCAATTTGTGAACTATCTGTGTGTCAAATGTCATCCAAATCTCTAAAGCCGTTCTTGTGTGATTACCTGAAACATATGGTTTCTGAAGTCATAAGTACAGAATGAGATTGAGTTAGATTTACAAAGCATTGGTCCTACGTATGACACGTCTACATAACCTTACCATGCTCTATTAAATCATTTGATTCAATACAAAGTTATTAATTGTGTGTTTGTTTGTTTCAGGAGCAACTGGCGCAAAATCTACAAACTATGCAGGAAAACATTGAAAATCTCATCACTAAACAGACTTCATTAATAGGTATGGCTTTTGTATATATGTTTACATATAAACACATATAATGAAAATGTACAGACATCCACAGAGTTTATAAGTTATCTATACTAATATATAAAGAGGAAAGATTTGATTTTTTGTTTGCATTGAATAGTCTCCGAAACTACTGAACCGATTTCAAAAATTCTTTCACTGTTGGAAAGCTACACTATCCCTGAGTAACATAGGCTATATTATATTTTCAAAAAAATTAGGGATCCTTAATAAAACTCAAATAATGTAACCCAAGGTGTAAAAAAATAAGAAAACCTAAGCAAAGCGAGGGCAGTTACTCGTAGTAAATAATTACACAATCAACTTTGCATTAGGTTAAAGGTAACACAAAAAGTAACTTAAATATACTCATTACTAAAATATGCTTATGTGTGTCACTATTTACCACCCAATATTAGATCAGCAGTAGTACTTTACCCATGTAGGATACAGGGGCTACATGAAATATTCAGTCATAAACACTTCACACTTTCACCCCTGCAGTACGAATCACCTTTGTCGCAGTTGGCATGGACAACACAAGTAACACATCACTATAACACCCATGACCCGAGTACATATCGTACCCTTAAAATGAAAGTGACCTAACTCAAAATTTCTGTTTTTGCTTTAAACTCACCTTAAAATGCGTACCCTAAAACCCTGTGATGAAAAAGAGCTCGAATTATGAGTAAGAAAAGGACAACCTAATAATCGGTCACTTTCATTGATCGCTCTATTCATCGATATATACTTTTTTGAAAACTTTCTTGCTCATTTCCTACAAATTCCAATTTTTGAGTTAGGTCACTCTCATTCTAAGGGTGCGATATATTTATCTGCCACATAAATATCTGCCCAAGCCGGTAATCGAACCTGGGACCCCTTGCTTTGCAGACAGGGTCAATACCAATTAGGCTACAGGGTCATATTATGAATATAAGTGTTCTTGCTTGTTGCATGAATGTTTAGCATGGCCATGAATGCTTCAAACAAACAACTTAATCAGACATCATTCGATTGTGTTATGGTGTTTCTCTGCAGGGTTTAATGTCCTGTAGCAATATTATAATTTTTAATTACTGTATTAAAAGTGTCAATATTTTTGCTTATATTGCTTACCGCCCAGCTACTGTTAAAGGTTTGTAAATATATTTTTTGCACAATAGCCTTTATAAAGATTAAAAATTTAGTTTATTAAAATATTTATAAAAGTCATTTTGTCGGTTGGCATACCTTAGAAAGAGAGCTCTTCAATGCTACTTTTCCAATGTTTCCCTGCTATTTTCTTTAACTTCCTTTCAGCTCAGCTCTGCCTTGTTCTTTTTCCATCTCAATATGAATATTTTTTTATAAATTCCAATGGAGTACAAATGAGTGGATGAGCCATCTTAATATTATAGCTATTAGTATCAGAGAAGCAGTAACAAACTGGTCCCAATGTCTTTCATTATACCCAAAGCATTAGTGATGCCCTCTAGTGGCTCGTCTGTATGTATGTCGGCTATGTATGTTATGGATATAAGTATGTAATGTTATTTTGTTATATTTATCCTCCAGAACACATGAACCACCAAGAGCATACGATAGAGAGTCAGATGCGCGAGCTGAAGCGTCTGATCCTGTCAGCGTCGCAGTCCAGCGCCAAGTCCGACGCGGAGATAGCCAAGGCCCTGTCGGTGGTCCACCACGACCTGGACGAGGACAGGGAGAAGGAGCACCAGGTCAAGGGTATTCTCCAGCCCAACCAACTCCTCACCGTCTTGGGGATCCTCATGTGTGGCGCCGTCATATTCAACTCGGTTATCGGACGCGTCAGTTGAGTTCGCATACGCGTCATGGAGCAAGTATCAATGGAGTCCGTTACCGGTATTTAGCGGTATGGAAATTGGTATTTAGTTAAGTAGTTTTTTTTATGTTGTGTCAGGGTTTTTGCAATATCTTGTCGGTTATTTAACTACGTCGTCGACACCGCTAGTCATGTTGTTTTATTTGGGAATTGAATTAATTTCTTCGTTTTATACTTCAAAGTAATTATTTAAGGTAAAAATGTGAATATGCCTAATTCATGAATTTATATTAGTAGTTGGATCATTTTTTTACAACCAATCTCCATTTGTACTTACTCTGTGGCTTCACTGGTGAAATGTTGAATCGAAGGAATTTAGCATAATTGTTCTGATTACATAATGCGCTGTGACTTAAATGGACATATTTTCTTTTATACATCAAGGGCTGTATATCTATAGTTGTTGAAGGATAAAGCTGTATAATGTATAATGAGCTAGTAATATGTTATTACGAACTTGGTTCGTCTATGGTTTTATTTATTGCTTTATGTTGTGAAGTGATTATTAATATAGTCATTATTGGTTAAAGGTTCACACGTATCAACTGAAAATTGGAATCGTTTCTGGGTTTAGTGTGCGCCAAACCTTAAATATCAATTGACGGATTATGAATACACAATCATTAAAAATACATTATAGTCCGAGGTTCGATTGTCGATCGGCCTTGTGATATACATTAATGTGGTTTCTCAATAATTATGAAGTCAATGCAACTTTTTTACGCGTTAAGTTTTGTACCTAAAAACCTCAAATTTTATTCACGCTTAAGTAACTTATGTAATGTAACTGTTAATTTTGTAGAATTAGATTTTTTTGTTTAAAACCTTGCCTCTGCTCTCCACTATTGAAAAAATACAGGAATTACAGTATTTGTGTAACTATTCCGAAAGTTGTTAAGTAAATATATTTGTATACTCGTTTTTCATACATGTAATACGATTATTTATTTTAAACAAAAGTTTTAATCAAACACTGTTGTGATTTTATTTACCTCAAGTTTTCATGAACAAGTATAAAATTATTGTCTATGGTAACTCTGTTGGTGTTAAATGAGACTATACAGTAAAATTTGTGATCGTTATACATTATTTTCTTATTTATATTTGTTTCTATAATATTATTAACTTATAATATTAACTTGACAATGTTTCGTTTATAAAATATACTACAAATAAACACGCCAGCATTTCCATGTAATAAAAATAGTAAAATAAACAAGGATCCCCTGCAAAGAGAATAATAATACTAGCGCTTTATTCGCGGCTCTGTCAGTTTTTTCCGGGATAATAAGTAGGTATCGATCATGTTCTACCTGTGTGCAAAATGTCATAAAAAATCGTTCAGTAGTATTTGCGTGAAATAGTAACGAACATTCATATTATACCCTCACAAACATTCACATATAAAATATTAATAAAAGACTATAGTCCCTACCTTCAGGTCGATCGTCAGCTCATTTGCCGGCTATTTCCATAAAAAAAAATGGTTGTCTGTGAAGTCGGTATACGGACGAAGATGTGACAACGTCTGTTCGTGGTATAAGTTTTTGGAACATCACATGTGAACTTGTATTCTGTCGCTTTCTCTCTCTTACTCCGACGCCAGAAACGCTCGCGTAGAAGAGAGACGCAAGGCGCGCGCCGCGGCGCCGGTCGAGCGAGCCTCTCTCTTTAATGCTGCGCGCGCATGGTAACGTTCCGGCAAATCTTACTTGGTCGTTACACAGTTTTCGTGAATGACACCCGAGTCCACCAATTTATTGACGTTGTCACGTCAAAAATATAGGGCATCAGTAGATTTAAAGGGTGAATATTTCAAGTGTGCGTGGAGCCGTGGATGGCCAAATTCGACACTATGAGGAATAGTGTCATGGTCAAAGGAGTCTCGGAATCGATTTTAATTAAAACTAAAACTGCATGCCACTATCTTTACCAACCTTAGCCAACCTTACGTAATTTATTGATGTGAAACATCTTTACGCGAGGGGTAAACCTGATTTTAGACTTGGCGATCGTGGCGACGCATTTCGATGTTTCACATCTGTCAGCCATCCCATGACAGCTGTTCTTTTTTTTATTTTATTTATTTATCCTTTTCTAAAACCAAAAAAGTAGTAGTTAGTAAGAAGGGGGAGGTGGAGTCGAGAAATCTTAAGTGGTCTTACATGGGTTAGGGGGTCGAAGCGGTACCAATTTCGAATACCTTTAGTGCGTCCCAGCAAAACAAGATAAAGCTGCACTTTGATACCACATCGTGTAAAGTGTAAGTACGCACCAATTAACTGTGTATACTTGTGTGAAACGAACTTTATTTTATCTATGCCAATCGCAGTCCAAGATAAGTTATTATACTCTGTGATTTTAAGTTTGACATTGACAACTAACAAAATAAGATGAAAATGTCAAAGTCAATCTTGAAAATGTCATTTTATGTCAACGGTACAGTAGAAGAACGACGCGTTACCTCGCTTTTTTAGAAAGAAAAATATATATTACATAGTAAATTGTCTACAGCATTTACAATAAGACTCCTATAAACTTTGAAACGGCAGCTTTGTCCACCAAAATGCAGGACGGTACGTACAAATCGTCTTTTTAAAAGTACTCTTTATTAATTGTACTACTGCGTCAATCAATTTATTGCCTAACGCTTCAGATTTAGAGGTCACGGGGGTCTCTCGCAGCGGTCGGGTGAGGAAGAAGAGCTCCAAACTCATGGACTTCGAGTCTCCCGATGACATCGAGACGAGGTTTCGGAGACAGACTCCGGTGAAGGCTCAGCCGGTAGCGCGGCCGGAGGGCCCGCCGGGACCGCCGGAGTACCAGGAGCCCTCCAGGTCGGAGGAGGCGGGAACTGCATCAGGGAGCGAGTCGGACTTTTATGAAAACAATGCTGATGCCGGGGAAAGGTTGTTTTTCTTTATTAATTATTGTGTATGCTTGAAACCTGAGCTTTAAAATAGTTTCAGAGTTAAATAGCAATTGAGTCCCTGTATCGGGGCTTGGGGAAAAAATAAGGGGAAAGAGAAATCACAGAGACCCCTCCCCCACTTATATAAAGACTTGCTAATGATGCAGTTGTATAAATTAGTGAATCCTAACAATAGTATTCTCTAATTTGATTTTCATTTGCAGTATGGAGTCTGAGAGCTCCGGCTCTGATGAGGGCTCTGCCCGGACACCAGCCAACTCTCTGTATATGATGGAGAAGAGTAGTAAGAAAAAACTCATTGTAAAGGATGGCAGGGTCGTTGGTCGCGCAAAGGCTCAGAGGAAAGACAAAGGTAAGTTGTCACTGGCAAGATTTACCATAGCATGCAAAATTATATTAAAGAGGTTATGGTAGATAAATATTCTACAGGACTCAATGCTCACTCTAAATGAGCAGTACCCTACCTTTTTGTGACTTGGAAACTCTTCAATCAAATCTTCAAAACTTTTTAATAATTCTCATAATAATTAACTAAACTCTTTTCATGATAGCATTTGTTGACAGGTAAAACGCGTATCACAGCGTACATGATGTGGGCGAAGGAAGCTCGCAATGACTTGCTCCGGAAGCACCCAGACATGGACTTCTCGGCCATATCTAAACGGCTCGGGGAGATGTGGGCGAATGTGAGTTGTTTTGTGTTTCAGTTGATATAGAAGTTTGCATAAAAATGCTATACTAATTCAATCTTCAAATCTATAGTAATTCAATCATTACAAAGTTTTTTTTGGTACACAAAAATTTCACTGACTTGAGTAATAACTAGGATAACTAAACATAATCTGTATTCCTAGACTCCTAGTAACTATTTAGTAGAGAAAATTCATAACTTCTCTGTTTAGATTTATCATGATCTATTTAGATTCATCATGATTTATCAAAAAAAAAAAAATACCGAGCAAACTCTATCATCTGGGTACTTAATCATATCTGTATAACTTTTATCTATTATCAATAAAATATTCTGGCCAGTGACCAAATTCAGTGAAGCACTCATAGTAATACCAACTCTATTCGTACAAGTACATACACCCACACATTGACACTTCACTGCTTCAATCGCGAATCAAAAATTACGCACACATGGTAAGCGGGCGGCCATTGCTATGCTTCACTCTCGATTAGACGAGGTTACGTCCGTCTTTTTTTCAGGTCCGTGGTTGAACAGAATAATTTAACACAAAAATAACTTATAAATGTTTTGTAACACAGGTGAACTATAACGAGCGGTACCTGTGGAAGCGCAAGGCCAAGCGGTTCGCCATCCAGAAGGAGCAGAACAATACGCCCACCAGCAAGATCATCTCTAATCCAAGTCAGTATAGTCCCCGTTAACCAAACATTTTTGTCTTATTGCAAGACTGCAACATGGATAGTAGGTAGCTGCTACCAGCAGGCCTTAATAGACCTTAATTAACCCCCGATGCAAACAGAGGGATGTTATAAGTTTGACATGTCTGTGTATCTGTGCATCTATATGTCTGTCTGTGCGTTGTAGCTCCCAAAGAGATGAACTGATTTTGATCTAGTTTTTATTGTTTTAAAGGTGACTTAATCGAGACTCGAGTGTTCTTAGCTGCGTTTCGTACTAATAAAACTGTTCGATTCCCGGCCAGGGCAGATATTTATGGGACAGATAAATATTTGTACTCGGGTCATGGGTGTGATTGTGATGTGTTATATGTGTAGACCATGCCACCCGCGACACAGGTAATAACCTACTGCGGGGGTATGAGTGTGTTGGCGTTTATTATAACAAATTATGTAGTGTTCAGTTTGTTTCTTTGTATTGGATAATCACAAACTTCTGGACCGATTTCAAATACCCCATTTACACGCGCGCGCGAGCCACGAGACAATCCGCGAGACGCGCGCATACGCGCGCGTGTGAACAGGGCGCTCGCGGACCAGACCGCGGCGCGTCTCGCGCTCGCAGGGCTCGCGTCGAGAGCGGTTTTATAGGCGCGCGCCAAAGGGGCTCGAGCAAGCGCTCGCGTGGTGTTCACACGCGCGTAGGGGGCGTGGCTTACGGACGCGCCAGGAGACGGTCCATGACACGCGCGTGTAAATGAGCGGAAAGATTCTTTCACCAACTGTATGCTCTATTGTTTCCGAGTAACATGGGCTATATATTATTAAAAAAATAGGGATCTATATGAAAACCGATGCAATGCGAGGACTGTTAGCAAGGAATGAAAACAATTGTTATAATTAATGTAATGTATGTAACATCAGTGTAAGAATGTGTTCCGTCCAGGTGTGAGGCCCGCCAGCCACGCGGGCCCGGGCCGTCCGCCCGCCAACCGGCCCAAGCCGCCGCCCGCCGCGCCGCCGCAGCAGGCGTTAGTGGTGAGTGCTTTCACTACTAGAATACATTGAATATGTATATTGTATATATACATTAACATGTAAATGTAATGTATGAGTGTGTATTAATCACATTTACATGTAATGGACCAAAAAGTTACTATTACTATTCTACTGGAGAATTAATTATTAACAAAGTGACATTAAATTCCGTCAGTTTGGTCTAGTGGGTAAGTGATTCAACTATAGCATCATTTATTCCCCCGCCAGCCGGTGGGCGGGGCGAGTGCGGGTGCGGCGGGCGCGGTGGGGGCGGGGGGCGTGGCGGCCATGTACCGCGTGACGGGCTGCGGCGCGGTGGAGGTGGCGGCGCACCTGCGGCTGCTGGGGGAGAGCCTCGCCATCATCGGGGAGCGGCTCAAGGAGCATGAGGTATGTCTGGCAACTAATGCCATTTATTTAATACGAGTAACCGCCCTCGCTTTGCTTCGGTTTTCTTATTTTTTTACACCTTGGGTTACATTATTGGAATTTTACTAAGGATCCCTAATTTTTTTGAAAATATAATATAGCCTTATATCACCTGGAGATAGTGTAGCTTCCCAACAGTGATAGAATTTTTCAAATCGGTTCAGTAGTTTCAGAGCCTATTCAATGCAAACAATCAATCAAATTTTTCCTCTTTATAATATTAGTATAGATATTTATTATTGGATTGCCAACATAGGATACAGTTTCATCATTTGTAATACAAGTTTGTTAATAGTCATATTTGGAAGGGTTGATGGTCAGTGAATGTTAGCGAGCAATGTACTTTGTCTCTATAGTTAACAATAAACCAAAATTTTTGGATGTCATTGACCAGTGAATATAAGCGAGCACAATATAACAGAAATCAGACATTGAAGAAGAATGATGAAGTACCTATTGGTGAAATCAAGTTTTTCTGAAAACCATATTACAGAACCTATTAACTTATATCTATATGTCTCTTTTATATGACAACCTTTACTAAACATTTTTAACCATACTTAAAAGATATTACTAGTTTCTTGTTCTTTAAAATTATAATGAAAAATGTGTCGTGTACATTGAAGTAATATTACTAGCACATAGAACCGACACCGCGAACACAATGTATGTCCCAATGAATTGGCGCCGATCGGCTTCAATTTTCAATGGATTCGTTCGAGTTTGAAAGGAGAACGGGGGCTCGATTTTGAAAATAGAACCTCCCGGACACACATTTTGTTCGAGATGTCCGTTCTATGACATCATACTTCAATGGTCGTGTACCATAGTTTTATCGCGGACTATACGCGTGTCGTGCACCCGTGACTAAAGTATCGCTAGATCTTGTGTCCATGTATCATGAATCCTGTTCCCCCCAGGGTCAGATCGCGGTGTCGGGCTCGGTGTCGGTGCTGCTGGACACGCTGCTGTGCTCGCTGGCGCCGCTGCTGGGCGTGGCGCGCTGCGTGCCCGCGCTGGCGCCGCCCCCGCGCCTGCTGCGCGACACGCTGCACAACATCGCCTACATCATGCCCGGACTATAGCGTCACAACTCACTACATACTGACATATCGACGTCACGGCGACAGGGCAGTACTAAATAGATAAAGGATAGCTCAATTCTCCGTTTCCGAATAACGCAATGCTGGTATCGGTATGGTATGGTGACGGAATGCTGGGTTGCCTGAAAGAAATCGCTTTAAAGCGATAAGGTCGCCCATTGTTTTGTGTTCCTTCCTTGTGCTCTTTATGTATATTATGTTTTGGTGTACAAACAATAAAGTGTTAAATAAATATATAAATAACGCACACACACAGTTCACGGACTACCCCTCTTGTTTCCTCATCGCAGTTGATTGGTTGGATGAAATGCTGTGTTAGCATTAAGCCCGCCTCTTGTACCTTTATACCATTTTAAGGATTATAAGGTACTTACTAACAACGTTGTTCCAAGGTTGGTTGAAATAAAATATTTTTATTTTATTCAGTGCAATTAAGTATTTTCAAATTAATGTAATATTTTGTACCACCGCCCTGTCGCCGTAACTTATAGAATCAAAAATCGGAATCCGCCAGTGATGGGCGAGGAATGCAGTGATACATCCATCAATAAGATTACTGCGTTATTTGAGACTAGAGAAATGAAGTAATCCTCGCTTCCTGGCAACACAGCCGTATTGGGGCGGTTTAGAATACTAACCCCAATCCCACGCCGGATGGGTGTCGTAAGAGGCGACTAAATCCGGCCCGCTGGTGGTAGGGCCCCTCGAGGGATTATATTAGTAATATTGATTTTATTTGATAATTTAATACCATTATTACTATTATTATTTCTCCATGGGGTTCGCCTGGATAGCTACCACCCTTGAGCATGAATCAGCCGCCAAACGACTCGTCGTGTTCCGGCTGGGGGCTTGAGAGCCAGTTCTTTCTTTCTTTTTTCTTTCTTTTCTTCTGTCTTGGCCGGCAACGCATCAGTGATGCCTTTGGTGTTGCTGATGTCCATGGGCGACGATAGCCACTTACCATCAGGTGGATCGTCAGCTCGTTTGCCGGCTAATTCCATAAAAAAAACACAGTCTCTGTTGAAAAATTAGTCGCTAAAATTAGTTTTTTCTTCAAACTTACTTTCTTAGTCACCCATGCATCAGATCCTTTGGTGTAAATATAAATTAGTTCTAGGGGCCATCAAGTGACTGGTCATCTCGTTTTTCGGCTTTTTGTTAAGTAATCATTTTTTAGATTTATTCTGAGATAGCTTGGCCATGTCGAGAGAATGAATGAAGAAAGATTGACGAAAAAAGTGTATAAAGCTAGTGTGAATGAAAGTGCTGGGGTAGACCTCGGCGGACGTTTCGAGACCAAATCAGGGACGTCTTGAAAAAAGGCCAGGTCAAGAGTACATCAAACCGAAAAGCATGTATGAAGGGAATAATGAAAGTGGACGAAGCGAAACAAGCATGTAAGGATCGTCGTAGCAAGTGGATAGAAGTGGTCTCTGCCTACCCCTACGGGAAAGAGGCGTGATTATATGTATGTATGTAATAATTTTTTGACAGTTGCTAGATAACTTACTGAGAATTAGGGTAGATAAGAGTATTGTGAACGGCTGGATATCGTCGCTGCAGTTCTTATGAAACTGTATCAGTATAATGTATTAGGCTCTTGTTGCTTGTTTTACGCAAAATTCCTCGTAATTTCATGAAAATAACAAATTAGTTTCTTTCCATGTTTTGTTTTATTAAATTACTTTAATCATTGATTTGTGTGTATATTTATAGTTTACGAGTAATTAGATTATAGCAGATTATAGTTATATTTTTTTAGTAATTAAGTCTTAGCAATTACCTTAGCAAGTACTAGTTATTATAAAGGGTTTCTTGTTGGAATATATTCTCAAATGTTATTGTTAAGCCGAATCATGACGACAAGTGTAATCAAATGATAATCAATGTACGGTACGTGTTATGCCCCTTGCCTATAACGAAATAAACGGGGAATTTGATCATTCATTAAATATGAATTGTATTACCAATGATGTATTATTGATGTTTGGCTCAAATAATAATTTTGGCCCTAGATCTGTAGTATATAGTTATGTATTTTATTAGAGGTACCAATATGAATAAATTATTGTGAATTGTAATTGAGAACAATCAAATATTAAATCTACCGTAACCTCAGGATTTTGTACTTTGTTGGATTTATAATCGTAACATATTATTGGTGCCCCATTACCCTTCCCCGATAGTTCCATGACTTGCTTTGCTTTTAATGTTTTGTAAAGTTCCTTTTTAAACGAATCTTAAATATAAGACGGACAAGAAAATTATAATTATCATAGTTTTTAGGGTTCCGAAGTAAAATTGGAACCCTTATACTTTCGTCATTCTTTATTATAATTTTACAATGATTTTTAACCGTGAATAGTGTTACGGATAATTCATGTGTTTTAAGATTAGACTATAATAGTAAGCAGATTAAATAACATGTTTATTTTAATGTTTACCTATTTTCCTACGTAGTTTAAGCAATAAAAATGTTATGTTTTTATATCAAGTTTTATTTTCTAACTGACAAAATAATCATTTTCAATGAAGCAGGAAACGTTAGTTAAAGGAAGACACGTTGTTATAAGAAGCAAGGGTTTCATGATAAATTAAAGAAAATTTCATTTTATTAATTATTCGTTTTATTGAAAAATCGCTGATTTTTATCTACACATAAGACATCACATATGAAAAATGATTACATAATATGATATGAGGCTACCTAGGGATACCGTCATGCTCAAAATATATGTATAATTCAATCTCGGCTTAAAAACCGATAGCAGTCGACTTGCTCCCACAATATATTTTCAGCATAACATCATGAACTTTGAAGCTTTGTCAACTTAATAATGAACACGAACGATACAATATATTTACAGAGATTCAGTCCAAATCTATACACTACTATATAGCTACCTACATTTAACTTGCATCTAATCGCCGCGGCGGCGCCGCTTGTAGCTGTAGGGAGGGTACCATCACCATTGTCCGTTATATTGTAATTAAATTAAATACACTTATATAATAAGTGTTCCTCACAAACCGACTCAGTGTAAACCAATACAGTTAAATAAATTACCAGTTACCATAACTCTGCACTTCTTATTACGGTCCCACAAAACCAATCAACACCCCCTTTTTACACAGGCTGTTAGTGCTAATTGGCGCAGGTCTTACTATAATGATGTCAACTATCGTTACCATGATAACATTCAAATGAAGGACAATAAAATTATGACGATTAGATTTGACATTTCATTTGCAGTATTCACTTTTACAAGTTCGGTCCTTAATTAACAAAAATATTTATCAACACAATAGTCCACCGCGGTCAAGTTGTGATACATATATTATCATTTATACTAGCCCACAGTTGGGAACATAATATCATTAGCTAGGAGTGGGCAACACGCGATATCTACGTAATTCGATTGTTTGGCAAAGACGAATGAGTAATTATAAACATGAAGGTTCAGAAGCAATCACCGTTACAGCTTTTAAGCATAAATTTTTTATGTAAACATTTAAGATAATATCAAATATTTTCGTTTATATTATCATACAATAATAAAATCAAGCTTCGAATAATATGCGAAATAAAAACCAAATGTATGACATAAAATTCCCCAACATTATATAAATGTTTAAATCCTGACACAACGGACGTAAAAAAAGACGGACGTAATCCCAAGAACAAATTCAGTGAAGCACCCATAGTAATACCAACTCTCTATTCGTACAAGTACACACACCCACATTGACATCATACTGCTATGACACCATCGCGCATCAAAAATTACAAAATTACGCACACATGGTAAGCGAGCTGTCATTGCTATGCTTCACTCTCGATTAGACAAGGTTACGTCCGTTCTTTTTTTACGTCCGTGCCTGACACATTGAAAATATTTATCACTGATTTTCAAATTAATCGATGATGTATTCAAATGGTATATGATAAATTTCTCTCAAATAATATAAAAAACGGATATTTACAACATGTTTCCCAACAGTTCATTGTTAACTATTTGAATTATTTATTATTCTTATAATTATCCCTATTCGAAAATTATTATTCGTAGCATTTAAATACGAGATTAGTATATTGTTTCTGTGTGAGGATTTGTGCATAGCCTTCTTGCTCTCGCGTTTCTGTAAGTAAATAATATCCAATTAAAGTATTTTAGTTGATTCTTATTAAGTAAACTCTCTTACAGCGTCGTATGGAATTTAAAAAAAAACGCGACAGCCACAAACTGAAAATAATTTATTACAAAAACCAATTAATTATTTTTTGTATACAATTAATTATTTTTTAAATTAATTCAAATCAATTCAATAAAAACGCTAAGATTGTTTACCAAACAAGTGCGTTTACAACGTTGCGGGTACTCACCGGCTAGCAACCTACAAGAGGCGCCCCCTACAGTTGGGCGCGCCGCAGTAGCAGTACAGCGCCTTGCCGGGCACGGAGCCCACGTCGTAGTTGTAGTTCCACGTGAGCTCGGTGCCGGCGCGCACGTGCGACAGCGCGAAGAACGCCACCCACGGGAAGCGCGGGTCGTGCGTGTCCACGAACACGTTCTGCACGAACACGTTGGGCGAGCACGAGTGCTGTGGACACACGCCAAGAAAACTTATTGAAGTTATGAAGGTTGCGTTAAACGTTTGCGCTGCACTGTTGCGTTAACTGCTAGATAGATGGCGCTAATTGCTCATTGTACTCTTTATATTATGTTAAGAGATGGCGTTAGCTACCACTGTTTTATTTTTATTTAGTACAAAAATAGTTTTTGAAAGATAAAACTGATACACGTTATTAAATTAAATATTTATTTAATTATGTCAAAGAAGTATAACTTCTCACGAGCGTTACTTTTGTACGCTTGTACGCACCCTTTTTTATTTATTCGTATTCACTTAACAAAATTCTTAATTTAAAGAAATCCCTAGGTAATTCATTTATCCTATGGAATACTTCTCGCAGACTCGCGGCACACGGTGCCGTAAATAGAGACGCGCAGGCACAAGTTTACTGGACTGACCTAACTTTACTGGAATGATCCTAATAAAATTGTACTATTACATAATTATGTATTGAAGGCAATTACCTATTGGTATTTTATAAAGAACTAGCTGTGGCCCACGGTTTCACCCGCGTTAATTTGTGGAAAAAACTAACTAACTAACCTATATAGCCTTCCTCGATAAATGACTATCTAACACAAAAATAATTTTTCAAATCAAACCAGTAGTTCCTGAGATTAGCGCGTTCAACCACTTCACAACACAAACTCTTCAGCTTTCAAGGGCGGATCCAGCTTTGGCGCCAGGGGGGGGTCACATAGTCGTGGTCAAATCACAAGAAGTTATAATTTAATTTTGATGATAATAGATACAAGTAATAAATATGTATTATGTAAGTACTGTACATAAAAAAATCTAACTACACCTAAATAAAAAATTAATTTTTCTTTTACGTCGTCACTTCACCCGAAACGCGTTTTCGATGCGTTCGTTAGTCTAGTCAACAAGTTCAAAAACGTGTTAAATAGAAATAAAGCTCCTAAAAATATGTGCGACAGCTCATTCGATTCGGAATGACGTCTAGAAAAATGTTTTTTTAAGGGCTTATTAGCACATAAAAAATTGCGATTGTTATTAACAAAATAAGATTAAATAAATGATATTTAGTTTTTAATTAATAACTTCAAAAATAATGATATTTAAGGAATTTTGGAAAAAGAACCTGGAAGAGGAAGGAATTTCCAATAAAAAAGTCCCAACTCCCAGAACTTTATCTTTATTATTTACGAGTAACCGCCTTCGCTTTGTTTCGGTTGTCTTATTTTTTTACACCTTGGGTTACATTATTGGAGTTGTATTAAGGATATTTTTTTAAAAATATAATATAGCCCATGTTACTCGGGAATATTGTAGCTTTCCAACAGTGAAAGAATTTTTCAAATCGGTTCATTAGTTTCGGAGCCTATTCAATGCAAACAAAAAATCAAATCTTTATAATATATAGTCCAGTGCCGATACCTCTAAAAACGGTAAAAAGTGGAAGAAAATTATAGTATAATGAAACCTATTGCAAAAGGAAGAGAATATAACAAAAATAAAAGGAAAAATAAATTACGGGCCATCTGAGGTCGGGAAGTGGGGGGGGGAGGGGGGGTTTAAGGGTAAAAAATGGTTTATCTCGATTTCCGGAAAAACTACAAGTCTTATTGAAAAAGTTAATTGGCAAAGTTGTAGGTAATAAAAAGATCTACAACTTTTGTGTTTACACTTTTTTTACATAACCTCAAAATTTATGTGAAAAATTTAAAAAACCACATTTTTGGTTTTTTATTTTTATCTTTTACAAAAAAAATTTTTTCACGAAATTTGGTGAAAACTTACCTCTATATGTTCTTAACATACTGTAATTATTTTGATTCAATAATATATTTTTTTTCACCTTATTTTGACCTCATATCGAAAATGCACCCTTATTTTTTTTTCCTATAATTTTCGTTATATTATCTTCCTTTTGCAATGGGTTTCATCCTAAGGAATTTCCAATAAAAATGTCCCAACTCCCGGAACTTTATCTTTATTATTAATAAAAAAATTAACGCTGAAAATAGGGCTCCGCGAGGTCTTTACGGCATAGGCGTGCTGCCTAAAAAAGCCGGTATATCACATAAAATATTTTTTATAGTATTAAATAACTACTTAAAAATTTGAATAAATTATGGTGTAATCTAGACACTTGAACGAACAAAACCTCGGTGAAAAAAAATCTTTTGTCGATTTTTCAAAAAGTTACACCGTTGATAATTAACAATTTTTTTTCCAATCTCTGTTTTTATAAATTATGGTATTAAAGTTTAAATAATTGATCTATAAATTTTTCGCTTCGTGGAGCTCTTCTTATTTAGGTACTTAATAAAGTTATGCAAAAAAAAATAAAGGTTTATTATTTTGTTAATTCTAATTTTTTTAAGCTAACAAAATATTAAATTTATAAAAAACGTTATCGAAAAAGATTTTTTTAGTAATATATTATTATTTCTGTTTTTGCATCTAATATAGGTTTAATACCTACTTACTTAACATCGGAAAAAAAAATTTTACGTCATTTTTTAAGAAAATGTTTATAAACAAATAGAATATTTTGGGATTTAAAAAAAAATGTTACTATCTTATTGCATAGGTGAAATAATTATTTATTGAAAAAAAAATTCTTAAATATTTTTTTATTGTTTATAATCATTTTTTTTTGTAATGTTTAAATAATTAGTTCAGAAATTATTTTATTCTTAAAAATCATCAATGAGCCTTTCCAATGGATTAACAGATTTTTTTTTATTTTTTTTTTATTAATCATCTCATTGTTTTTCAACTTAATAATTTGTTATAAAAAAATAATATTAACTGTTATATTTTTTTTCGAAAACTTCAAAAAATGACAAAAACAACCGTATATAGCAAAGTATAGAAAAAAATATTTGCTAAAAAAATATTTAAAAAAAATATTTTTCAGAATTTTTTTTTCTATACTTTGTTACATGTTTGTTTCTGTAATTTTTTAAAGTTTTCGAAAAAAATATAACGGTTAATATTATTTGTTAATAGCAAATTATTAAGTTAAAAAACAATGAAATTATTTATAAAAAAAAATATTTTTTCTGTTAATCTATTGAAAAGGGTCAATAATGATTTTTAAGAATAATATAATTTCTGAACTAATTATTTAAACAATAAAAATATTAAAAAAACGATTACAAACAATAAAAAAAAATATTTAAGAAAAAAAATTTTTTTTTTTCAAAAAATCATTATTTCACCTATGCAATAAGATGGTAATAATTTAAAAAAAATC
Source organism: Thymelicus acteon (assembly GCA_951805285.1). Classification (NCBI taxonomy): domain Eukaryota; kingdom Metazoa; phylum Arthropoda; class Insecta; order Lepidoptera; family Hesperiidae; genus Thymelicus; species Thymelicus acteon. The sequence goes on from OX638230.1 coordinate 2,942,876, forward strand.
TCAAAATAGTCTATTTGTTTATAAACATTTTCTTCAAAAATGACGTAAAATTTTTTGATTAATACCTATATTAGATGCAAAAACAGCAATAATAATACATTACTAAAAAAATCTTTTTCGATATCGTTTTTTATAAATTTAATATTTTGTTACCTTAAAAAAATTAGATTTAACAAAATAATAAACTTTTTTTCACCGAGGTTTTGTTAATTCAAGCGTTTAGAATACACCATAATTTATTCAAATTTTTAAGTAGTTATTTAATACTATAAAAAAATATTTTATGTGATATACCGGCTTTTTAGGCCGCCTATGCCGCCGTAACGACCTCGCGGAACCCTATTTTCAGCGTAAATTTTTTTTTATAAATAATAAAGATAAAGTTCCGGGAGTTGGGACATTTTTATTGGAAAATCCTTACTCTTCCAGGATCGTTTTCCTAAATTCCTTAAATATCATTACTTATGAAGTTATGTATTAAAAACTAAATATATATATATATATTTTTTAAATCTTATTTTGTTAATAACAATCGCAATTTTTTATGTGCTAATAAGCCCTTAAAAATATTTTTCTAGACGTGATTCCGAATCGAATATATATCGATATCTCATATCGCACATATTTTTAGGATCTTTGTTTCTATTTAACACGTTTTTGAACTTGTTGACTAGACTACGTTCCCGAATACTATATTTGTATTATATTAAATTAATTAAATATTGTAAGTACTTAAATAAAATCTATATTGTGACAAAAAATATATAAAAACATGTTTAACAATTTTAATTAGTGGTCCTGGACCCAGCCCAGGGGGGGGTCATGACCCCCATGACCCCCCCCCTGGATCCGCCGTTGTCAGCTTTATAATATTAGTATAGATTTAAAAGTAAACAACGCGCAATTCTACGTCTCTGTGACGTCACCCATAAAACGTGTGAATGCGAAAGGCCATGATGTGCACCTGCTGCCACGAATCTTTGCCCAATATCTATAGGCAGCAGGGCTAGATACGTCGACAAGTGCGAAGTACTTACATTGAGATACCGGCCGATGTTGCCCTGCACTTTGGCGTCCATAATGTAGCACGACTCGTCTTCGCCGAACAAACTGCGCACCGACCTGACACCACACAATGATTATTTCAATTTATTTAAAAAAAAGAGCGATCGAGTATTTGACGACAGATTTATTTTCAAAAAGTTACATCAAGCTACATCCTGGGCATACACTATAATTACTAACACAGAGTGGCACATGTTATGGGAGGCCTATGTCCAACAGTGGACCTCTAATGGCTAATGGATGACTGGATGGATGGACTACTACATACTTGAAATTTGCCACCATATTTATCCCATTCAATAAGACAATAACGCCCCAACTCAGAGTCACTAACGGTTACTTTAATCGCTCCTTAGTAAAGATACACCATACAAATTCGGTGCTAAGGAGCGATTTAAGTAACCGTTAGTGGCTCTGAGTTGGGGCGTAAGACTCTCAGCCAAAGCAGGCAAGGTATAATAATGATTTGTGAATGCAACGATAATGGCGTACCTATATTTGGAGACAAACGCGTTGGAGCCCATGCCGGCGGCAGCGGCGAAACTCGACGGCTCCCTCACTGAAACACGACCACATGTTTACAACAATACAATATGCTTTATTATGCACACTAAGAAAATATATGAATGTGGTTTGTCGGATAAATGTAGACATGTAAATGAACTCTTAAAAATCAGACAGCGCAACACTGTTATCTGTAATAGAGTGAGGCTGGCACAATGAATGAATGAATGAATGAATGATTGATTGAATTGATACAATACGACATAAGTGCGAAAAATGAGCAAAACACAGAAAAGAGTTTTGTCTAGAGGCTCTGATCTTGCCATTGTGTATCATTGCTGAGGGTGGCATGGTTTATAATTTGAAAAAATAAGTCTTACCTTCATCATCATCGCTGATTGTGATGCACTCTTCATCGTTGGACCCCCTCTCGCCCTCCTTTTTCGAATCTTCTTTCCCTTTCTCCTTTTCCTTTTCTTTCTCTTTTTCGTTCTCCTTTTTATCGTCGGTATTCTTATTATCCTCTTTATTCCTATTTCTCTGACGGAGTCGTTTACTGAAAAGAGACAATACAATAATATGGTAATGGTCTGATGATAACAGCTTTTTTATAGTAATAATTATTGTAAACACTGATTAGTGATTACTGTAGGACTTTGATATTATTATTGTTACGGAACCGTGTTGAATCGAAGGGAACCCTGCGACGTTCGAGGACGCGCGTGTAGGTATATTGAATTCGGCCGCGTATACAAAGACGCGGGGGCCGCCATGGCGCATTCGAGTTCGGGATTCCAGTTCGGAACGATCTAAGCGATAACTGTTCGGAGCGATATAAAAGGAGTCTTACGCGATTGTTGGCGATAATTTACGATTGTGGAAGTATTGTAAGACCTTCTTAGTGGAATAAAGAGTACTTCGGTAACATCAGTGGTATTCATTCGAACCCATCTACCTGACGGCGTAACATTATAAAGAACTCATTTGTTTTTTCTTTTTCGTTGGCTAAGAATCGACGGTGTCAGCACATTGTCAGCATCATCATCGATTCTTTGTTCATTATCCACCATCTGAACTGGTCTCTCTTTTGTCGGCTAATAATGTAAATAGTTGATAGCTTTGGTACACCACGTTACCCAGTGACGGCGCGGCGTTAGGGAGGGGGAACGCGATGGGACGACGGCCCAGGGCGTACAAAGGGGGAAGGGGCAAAAATATGTAGTAGCTACAAAACTTTCTACGTCCACGTCGTTAGCTCTGAACATCAAATCTATGGCTGAACATCAAATCTATGGCTCTGAATGACTCTAAACTCTACAGGAAAGATAAAATTCTTAATAAACGTTCAAATTGGTTCAGCCAAAAAATTAACACTCGATGCTAATTTCCTTAAGTGGGAGCCACAATATTGTTGGCCAGTGTGAGTGGCTCCAACGGACGTTACCTGAACTGCGTGACGCGGATGCCGACGTGCGGCGCGGGCGTGAAGTCGTCGTCCGCGAGCTCCGTCTTGGACGTCGTCTCGCGCTCGTCCTCCGACGAGGACGACGACGACTCCTCCGACTCGCGCTCCTTGTCCTCCTGTGCACATCGGGTTTTCAAATTAAATAATCTTACATTGAAATTTAAAAAACCCCCCTCAGTTTGATTTCCACTAAACATAGCTAAGAACATGCGATTCATTCACCTTTCAGACAAAAGAAATTAAATCAAAATCGGTTCATCCGTTTGCGACCTACGGTGCCACAGACAGATAGATACATAGACACGTCTAACTTGTAATACCACTCTTTTTTCGTTGGGGCTAAAAATAACGCATCACACTCATAGCCACACACTAGGATTCCCAGTGTCGTGGTTGCCATGGACAATACACAAAGACGAACATATACCAAACAGAGCACCAACAGACAGTCATGTGACAGATAAAAATAATTTTCGGCTCATGGATCTCTGTAGTAATTACGCCCGCATTAGCTTTTAACGGGAGGATGGCGAAAACAAAATTTCATGTACTCTTCTGCCATTTAAAAAAAGTTAATTGTAGAACTTCATTAGTGAACCACTATCCGATATTATGTCGTTACCGGACACCGACAGCCAGTGCCGGTGTACGACAATATCGAGGTATGATGTCGCAGGTATATCGATGCCGACATCGACATGGACACGATGTCGGCATGCTCATACTTGCAGGATAATTAAATATAATTCCATATTAGCAGAAAAAAGTGTGCGCGTATTAGGATACAGTCGTACGAAGTAAAACTTCTTTAAGGCACAGTTTATTCATATTAAATTAAAACTGTTTAACTGTAATATACTTTATTTTAAAACATTACGGATATTTTTGCGTAACTAGGGTAAAACCAATGATATTATAATGTAAAATGAGGTAGATATGTCACTAGCGCGCCGACGGTGAAGAGCGTAAGAACAGGCAATTGACTCGTCGTTCTGCTCGTAGTCGCTCTGTCAATACACAATACAAGATGATACGCACGCTTTTGTTGTTGTCAGAAGTGCTTGACATTTGACATACACAGTTAAGGAGCCTTCGTGTATTATACCAATATGATTGGTGTAGTGAAACAAAAGATAAACGTGTGTGTTGTAGCTCTTTTCGGAACAGTTTTTTTGGTTGATTTGTAAGGGCATAACGTATCTGTATTTTTTTTTATATCATTGGGTAAAACAAAAAATAAACGTTATATTATTTGTTACTCAATATCTCAATGTACGCCAATACGAAAGTTAAACTCCAGACAATCGATCAGTGGATCGTATGACGTATGACGTGTCCTCTCACCAGCGTCATCTTCTTGAGGTCCTTGGGGATGTCCTCCTCGTAGCCCTCCTTCATCTGCTCCACCACCTCGATGTAGTCCAGCTCCGCCAGGTACTCGTCGCCCTCGTTCAGACCGTCCTGGCAACGACACAACAATACAATATGCTTTATTGTGCACACTAACGCCCCCACTCAGTCACTAACGGTCAGACCCCTCTTTCCCACTGGGCACTCTGGGCACGTGCCCAGGGCCCCGTGATCGATAGGGGCCCACTAGTTCCTGTCAGATCACTAAACGATAACCGATTTATTACTGAAAAACTTTTTTAATTCGAATAAATCGAACCTAAATTACTGACTACAATACGAATTTGCTTATTAGCTTTTGCATAAATCTAGAGGCTTACTTATCTTCTTTCTTTGTCTATTCTAACAAAATAGTGTTCTGACAAAGTCATAGGGGCCCCATTTTCATAATATGCCCAGGGCCTTCAGTAGGTTAGAGACGGCCTTGCTAACGGTTACTTAAATCGCTCCATAGTGCAGAATTTGTAAGGTGATTCTTTACTAAGGAGCATTAAAGTCATTGACTCTAGAGTTGGCGTAAGACCCTTATTAATAAACCAATGTCAGCTCAAGAGTGCGAACTCAGATCTTACAAAATGTCACTTATACATACGATCATGAGACATTTCAGCATTTCAAACCGATCTAGAGATCGCGAAAACTTAACATCGGTTTATTAATACGGGCCTAAGAAATTACATAAAACAATAAGCATTTTAAAAATATGAATTGACGAACGAGATTTTTCTGTATGGAAATTTTAGCCCGCAAACGAGCTGACGATCCACCTGATGGTAAGTGGCTATCGTCGCACATGGACATCAGCGACACCAAAGACACCACTGATGCGTTGCGTTCAAGAAAGAGAGAAAAAAAAGAATGAAAGGTTTTCATGTGCTAGTTTATTTTTACTTACAATAAGCTAATGCTTGACCACAATCCCACCTGATGGTAAGTGTAGAAGTGGTCCAGGATGGTGAGCGCACTAACTTAATAAAAGCCTATTCACGCTTTTCCTGAAGACATCCACGTCATAGGTGGGCGGGAACGTAGACACAGGCAACCTATTCCAATCCTTCGTTAGCTAGTGGTAAAGTATCTCTCACCAGTGTAGCGGTGGCGTCGGTGAGCAGGTTGCCGGCGTACACGCACAGGAACGAGCCCTTGGGCACGTCGTTCAGCGCGCGGATGCCCCAGCCGCGGTTCAGCGTCTTGAAGATCTGAAACGATAATATATTATGTTGGACGTGTTATTGCTAAAAAGAAACGGCTGAACAAAAAGTGAGGGCATTAAGGTACACAGGTAGATAGATAGATAGACCGTGCCGTATTGTACCGAAACCTAAATTACTCGTAGTACTGCTGATACGTAAACTAAAGCTACCGTGACGGTTAAAAGTTACAAGCAAACGTTGCAAGTGTTTTTGTTGTCCCATCTACTCAACTTTGATATCACTTCAAAACTGTCGAAGCAATATTCAATTGTTTGCTATTATTTCTTACAAATGTATTTAAAAAGATGAAGCTAAATCTAAAATAAATTAACACTACAGTACGGCCGACTTGTCTTGGCGAGTATGAACTTCGCGCAGAAGGCTGCGCAGTAACTTTTTAGTAGTAGCTTATTCGGCAATGTACCGGTACGCGGTATTATGTCTCAGTTACACGTTAGCATTTGTGTCGTGTCGCTATCTCTGTCTTACATGCGCTAAAGTTCGCAGAGCCTATGTTCAGACGCGCCAAGATACGTCGGCCGTACTGTACAGTAGCTACAATCGTTCGGGATTGAGTCTGGCCCGCTGGCCCGCTGGCCGAGTGCATCGTCACTAGGATCTGTTGTCTATCTCGCTTACTTGTACTATCGTTATCGCATCCCATCTCTATTTAATTAAACTAATAAAAATCCATACCTGTAACTTGAGCTGTAGAGGATGCTGCGCGACTCGGTTCAAGCAGGTGTGCTTGCATTTACATCTGGAACAAACATCTAACGTATAATAATAGTACTGTGTAGTCATGAAAGTTGGTCTCAATGTTTGGCGGACCAAGGTTGACTATAGCACACACCTCAACACTTTTAATTTAGACCAAAGTGAGAAGAAGGAGAAGAGAAGAATAATAAACGCTCACATACTCGTACCGCTACATCAGGATTCGGTGTCGGGGATGGCATAGAAAATGCAAATAACTATCTGCCCCAGTCGGGAATCATCCCAAAACTCCTCGTTTCATAGACAGGGTCACTACCAACTAGACGAGATTGTCTACCGATAAATAACCACTCAGAGGCATCAGCTTCTTCGGTTTTCAACACTAAATGTAATTCCCATAAATTTTGAACGTAGTCGAGAACGATAACAGACAAGTGTTTTGTCTATATCTCTGAAAACCTATTCCCACATGCCACCTATGTGAGTCGTAGTTTACGCCACGAAACTCAAAACTATCGTCACCAGTGAGCGTACCTGGAGTTACACTCGTAGATCCCGGAGGGCAGCGGCTCGGGCAGCCGCTTGTACACGTAGCCCACGTTATCACCCTCCAGCCCGATGGTGCGTGCGCCCTCCAGCGTCAGCTTCCAGCACGCGCACTTCGACTTGTCCTGGACACAATGTACACTATAAAGATCATACCAAATACGTACACTGCGCGATAAAATTATAGCACACTACACATTTTGCATTATAAATTTTTACAAAATGAAACTATTATTTTATAAGTTGTAGGATTAAACATATTTTAGTGATATACATTTGTAGTCATATAAATTTTAGAAAGAGATAGCTATAGTGTTCTTTTAGGTTCCGAATATAATCGAGCCGCCATACAAGTGCAAGAAAACTATAGCACGCTTCTATTATATATTTTGCGGTTGTCTACTTGTCTAGCAGAGTTGTTTTTATACGCATTTAGATTATAACATACGAGTTTATTTTTGAACAGTTTCTCGCGGAAAAATAGTACTGTTGATCAATAACTTAAAACAAAAAAATTATTCGCCACATAAAAAAAAATACTGAAAACATGCAGAAAAATAATTTTGAAATTCTTAAAAGATCCCGAAATTGATACAAAAACATGCAAAAGGCTGGCCAAACGGGTGTACCTCGCAGTCGTCCTCGCAGTCGCAGCCGCAGAGGAACTCGGGGTCGAGGTTGAGCGGCACGCCGGCGGTGGGCGTGCGCTCCGTGTTGTACAGGCAGAACTCCGGCAGCGACTCGTCGTAGTAGTTCACGCAGGGCACTGGCACGTTCTCCTTGCCTTGGGAGAGGTCCTGACGGGGGACAAGGACAGACGGGGGTCCTCTTACGTTTATAACCTTTTTTAGAGGAGGTTAGGGGTCCACCCCACGCTCCAGCTTAATCTTACGACATCTCTCTAAAGTGAGAGAGGGATCGAAAAATCGCCTCACATAATTAATGGACGCCCCTAAATTCAGTTTGTCGCAGCGTGTCTACCTTCTAATATTACAGAATGTTAATATGGATCGATTTCGCGATAATGCTTCCTAACCACTCTTACTAACAAAATATGCGTACGTATTAAAAAAAAAAACCTATTTTATTATGTTACAACACAACAAACCTTCTTCATAATCAAACACTTGTTGAGCACGAACTCGGCGAGGCAGTGCGTGTTGGGCGAGAAGTCGAACAGGTCGACGGGCAGGTCCGCGCGCGTGGCCCGCAGGTAGCGGTGCAGCTCGCGGGCGTTGCGCACGCGCCGGCCGCACGGCGCGCGGTACGAGACCGCTTTCTGGCCCTTGTAGCGGACTATTTGTCTGTGGACGGATACGGTGCGTGTTAGTAGACGGATAACAGAACGGAAGTGGAGAGGGAATTTAAGTGGAAATCAAGTGGGCGTGGATGGCCAAATCAGAATGAAAGAGAAATAGCGAAATAAGAACAAAGGAATCTCGGAGGCGATGTTGATGAAAACTAAAGCCCAATGCATACGTAACGGGGTTATTTCCCGTACGGGACGGGACGTGAAGTTTTGGAAACATCGTTTCATAGAAAATGTATACGATAGTGCATACGCAGCGGAATCCCGTGCGGGACGGGAACGGAGCACGCACGTATATTTATGCCCCATCCCCGTCCCGTACGGGGAAAAAACCCGTTGTATGCAATGGGCATAAGTGTATTTTTTTTTTCAAACACAACAGTTTCGATACCTGGCCACAGAATACAGTCTCTTTCTAATCATAACTCTGATCCTTTCTAACAACGTTAGGGTCGTCTTCTTTTTTGTGATGACATGTGTGACAGTGACACTTACCTCTCCCAGCCGCTGAGCAGCGGCTTGGCGAGCGGGTTGTAGGTGCGCAGGTCGCTGAGCGCCAGCACGTCCGTGCGCTTGCACTGCGGGCCGCACGTGTGCGGGACCATCTTGTGCGGCTTCACCGCGTTCTTCGGCGTGTAGTACTGCACACACACGGAGAAATATATAGACGTACAATAGCACTGTAATCCATGTCTGTGCACTGTACATGGAAGAAAGTAGGGACTATTTAGTTCCTAAGAGAGAGAGACTGTGCTTCCTTTGTTTGTATGAAGAATTCACTTCTTCTCCATGTAAACTTTATACTATACTGAATATCATATCCTTTTACGTCCGTGCATTATTATTAAAAAGGAGTACACAGGTTTTCTCTTCACATAAACAGCCAATATTGTTTCGCAATTAATCCACTTCAACTAAATGTACACACAGCAAAAGAGTTAGGTATGCAGGGCTTGATATAAAAACATTCTAAACGTTTTTGTATGACGCCCTGCATACCTAACTCTTTTGCTGTGTGTACATAATTACGATCGTGTGTGGTACTCACCACCACCCTGCTAGTGACGTTGTCGAGGTTGTGTCCGGGCGGCATGTGTCCGGGCGGCAAGCGCACGGGCGGCGGCGCGGGCTGGACGGCCCCGCCCGTCGACTTCTTGGCCACCGCGCGCTGACGGATCGCTTCCGCTTCCTGATGACAACACAATCATTTATTAATTAACGATCAGTTAATATCATCAATAGAGAATAAAACATCGGGGGCATTAGCTGAAAAATTAAATGTCTCCGAAAAAGGAATTTCTAATATCGTACTTCCCAATCCGCTCGCTCGAAGCGTAATGAACTCAAATTCAAAAAACTTTTTTTTTTATGAATGAAATATTGTACATATCAGGCTTTCTTAATTACGAAGATACTTGTGCGGTACAATAGACCTTAACGGCGTTTTCATAAGGGCCACAACACAAAAGCATTGCGGACGCTTTACACATGCCGCAACGCGTTGAGCTGTCTTCTCGTTCAACGAGCGTTTTACTTCGAGCGAAACACATGATTATCAGTTGGGTAATGTGAGTGTAGTCCAATACATCACCTGTCGGTCGGTCTGCTGCTGCGGCGACTTGTCCACCTCGTACGTCTTGTTGGACTGCTCGTCGTACCGCGTGTACTCCACCACCGGCATGTTGGCCTGCAACACAATACACACATTACATCACCTACCATGACTTCACCATCTTTTTCTCGACGACGCGTGTGGCGCAATGGTTACCATGCCGGATCGCCGCACCAAGGGTGCTGGGTTCGACTCCCAGCGAGGCGGAAATTTTAATGAGTTTGAATTTCTATTCTCGGTCTGGGTGTAAATGTCCTTGTCTAGTGTGTTGTCCATGGCACCCACGACACAGGGAATCCTAGTGTGGGGCTATGAGTGTGAATCGTTATTTATTTATGCAATCAGCCGACAAACGGGTTGACAGCCCGATGGTAAGTGGCCACCGTTGCACATGGATACATGCGCTGCCGGTCAAGAAAAAAGAGAGAAAGAAATTCTGTGAAAAAAGGCAACTGATGTTTAATGACCTTCTAACGGACCTATTATAAAGCTTCATTTACGCCCCAACTCAGAGTCACTAACGGTTACTTAAATCGCTCCTTAGTACAGAATTAGTATGGTGTTTCTGTACTAAGGAGCGATTAAATCAACCGTTAGTGACTCTGAGTTCGGGCGTTAGTGTATCAACGGGTTGTGTTGGGTATATGTGCATACAACTGTTTGTATCTGTGTGTGGTTTATATTTATTTATTTATTCATTCGTACTAACATCTAACATTACAGGTGACCCTAATGCGTTACTGTAGTGACAGTTTTACAGAGAAAATATTTATGAATAATCTCAAATTATACAATTTAAATCCGATTTCACAGTAAAAAAATATATATAGCAAAATAACGTCAAATTATAAATTAATACAATTCAAGTCATGCAATCATAATAATTATCATATTAAAAATCTATGTCAAATACCCAATGTCAAATATCTAGAAATAATAATAATAATGTCAAATAATAATTATAATGATTATGTCATCCTATGTAAAATAAATAAATAATGTAAATGTGTATATGTTTCTGTGTGTACGTGTTAGAGGGACGTTACCCTAGCGAGCGCCTGCGCGCGCGGCATGGGCCTGGCGCGGTGCCGCTCGGCCGCCTGCAGCTCGAGGTAGAGCGGCGCGAGGCGCGTGGAGCCGCGGTAGATCCACTCGTACCGGTTGTTGGACGGGAAGTGCACTTGCGCGAGCGACGCGTCCACGGAGATCACGCGCGAGGACCACCACTTGCCTGGTGGACAGTTTTGTATGTTAATAATGACGCACTATACGTACTATACCCCTAGTTCCTGACAGATCACTAAACTATCTACTTTGTTTATTCTAACAAAATAGTGTTCTGACAAAGTCATTGGGGCCCCATTATCCTAATATGCCCAGGGTCTCCAATAGGTTAAAGACGGCCTTGACTGCAGGTACAGTGTACACACAGCAAAGGAGATAGGTATGTATGCAGGGCGTGATAAAAAAAAAGTTTCGTAGTATTTAATATTGTAGTATTTTTGTGTGGTTATCTATGTTAGATGCTTCTAATATACGTAAGGTATGGTCTAACATTGATATTAACACATTCTGTATTATTTTTGTATCATGTCTTGCATACCTAACCCTTTTGCTAGCTAACTGAAAGTTATGTCGAAGGAATTTTTATGACGATTATTACAAACTGGATGACAATTTTGAAGATAATTTAGTGTAAACCTGGTCATAATGAGTAGGTGTGTCGAAATGTATAATAACACTTCGTTACAATTGACAGAAATGCCATACCCCATTTTGACGAAGGATTACTGAGTACTGTATGACTTCTAAAGACTAGACTAACAGGATATGAGTTCAATATTGCCTTATTTATTAACTTACTGAAACCCAAAAGATGACCCAACCTGAACAAGATGATCAAATAAAATTATGGCAGAGTTTTACAGCGCAATTATACAGAACATAATGAGTTAATAATATTTCTTACCATTCCATTCGGTCTTCAAGCTTTGGAAAGGATGCAGCCTGACCATAGGTCTCTCAGGGTATGCCAAGAGGTACTCCCTCACGAACTCCCGACTGAACGGATGGACCTCCTCCCACACCAAGGAAGCGCACTCACACACTAGCCGAGTGTCCGCGTGGCTGGCGTACTGCGCGTAGCCGTCGTCGAAGAAAATCAGATATCTGTAAAAAGGGAAGCGCTAACCTAGATGTACAAGGTCATGTGGTAATACCATGTTGGAAAGAATCAAATATGTGAAAAGTACATATCTGCCCTTTGAATTTGAGGAAAGCCATTACCTTCGAGTGTCTAACAAGGCATAAATTTTATAACAAACCAAAACTTGTCAATTTATGATGAAATATCAGTCCACGTTGAATAATAGTAACACATAGAAGGAATTACTTAGCCTGAAAGAAAGGGTTTTTCGAATAAACTTGAATTGTACCAGTTGACTTTGCCACCGGCGTCGTTTCGTGACTATCGATCGTTAAACATTAAATCAAGCCATATGACTATTATGAAGATAACTTGTTACCTGTACTTGTTGACCGGGTTGGGCACTTCAGCCACAATGCCGGAGAAATACGACTCCCGCTTGGACGCCGGCTCCGACGGCGGCTTGTCTTTGTTGTCCTTGAAATTGGCAATGACGCGAGTACCTAAAAAATAGAAATAGGGAATTAACTATTTTAGGTTTTCTATGTATTTATGCATACAAATAGGTTGGGCGATTATGATCAATACATTAATGATTACATACATATATTTTGTGTATTATTTGACATGAAAAAGACATGATATAAATGACGACCCTGTAGTCTAGTTGGTAGCGACTCTACCTGCAAAGCGAGGGGTCCCGGGTTCGATTCCCGGCCGGGGCAGATATTTATGTGACAGATAAATATTTGTACTTGGGTCATGGGTGTTATTGTGATGTGTTATATGTGCTACCCGCGACACAGGTAAATAACTTACTGCGGGGGTATGACTGTGTAAGCATTTATTTAAAAAAACTGAATCTGGGAATAAACATAGTGTTACTCATGTCCATGGGTCCACTGCAGTCTCACCATAACCAAGATACATGTAAATGTCACTGGGATGAAATATCGGTATTATAAAATAGGAATCTGAGTACCCTTGCATTTAAAATGTTCAGAGTCCGCGATGATATAAATTTAAAATCACAGGGACACTTTGTTTACCAAGGTCTGCTATTATCAACTGCCACACTAACATTTAACTTCTTTTGAATCTGAATGATGATGATTATGATTTTTTTTTAATGGAAATAGCCGGCAAACGAGCTGATGATCCAACTGATGGTAAGTGGCTATCATCGCCCATTGACATCAGCAACACCAACAAAGGCATAACTGATGCGTTGCCGGCAAAGAAAGAAAGAAGAAAAAGAAAGAAAGAACTGGCTCTTAAGCCCCCAGCCGGAACACGACAAGTCGATGGCGGCTGACTCATGCTCAAGGGTGGTAGCTACCCAGGCGAGCCCCGTGAAGAAATAATAATGGTTAAAATCAATATTACCAATATAACCCCTCAAGGGGCCCTACCACCAGCGGGCCGGATTTAGCCGCCTCTTACGACACCCATCCGGCGTGGGATTGGGGTTAGTATTGTAAGCCGCCCCAATACGTCTAATGATGATGACAGTGACTTACCAATAGTGAGCCTGACGTTAGCGGGCTCGGAGTAGGCCATGCACCGCGCGAGGATGGTCTTCACCGGGGTCTTCGAGTTCCTGTTCTCGAACTTCACCTTGCATGTCGTGAACGCGAGGGATTGCTAACACGGACACAACATAACATAGTCAGTGCGTCTTTAGGGTTAACAATATGGCATCATAAAACTTAATCTACTTAAATTTCTACAACAAAACATAGAATCATAAGGTTGCATTTTTAATAGATTAAATGTTGTTCAACAGTAAAACATAGAATCGTAACTTTGGATTTTTAATGGATTAACGCCCCAACTTAGTCTCTAACGGTTTGTATTTGTATGGTGATTCTTTACTAAGGAACGATTAAAGTAACCGTTAGTGACTCTTGAGTTGGGGCGTAAATGTAGGTGTTGCGTTCAGAAGTGAGGAATTTTAGATCGTAGAATCGGGCCTTATAAGAATTACGGGCTTCATTCTTTATGAAATTTGGCAATCTCTTAACAGTCACAACATTAAAAGTGTTAGCAAGTTATTTTACATGAAAAGTTTTGTTGTTATTATTATTACGTGCAATCCTGTCAACCCCTAACAAAGCACACTCACCGTTCCCTTCGGCATGATCTCCAGGATCCTGCCCTTGACCCACGAGCCGAAGGAGTTTCTCATGGCGTACACCGTCATGCCAACCCGCAGCGGCGGCTTCACCAGCTCGCCGGCCGGCGGCAGCCCAGGGGGCGCCACCTCCGACGATATTATGTTCACCACCGACACGTCTGTGTTCTGAGGGTTAAGGGAAGATAACAATGTACAACTACCCTCATCTATACTGATTTCCTCAAATTTTCAACTACCCACATTTATATTTAAAAGGGTTCAGTCAATATACAGCTGTAACTTTTCTGCGTTCATGTAAAACGGAATCTTATAAGACAAAATCACACCAACGTACTCATAGTAGTGTCTTAAATACACGAGCGTCTTCATTTCTATAATTACAATTAGCTGTTTGTACACATTATCAATAACTGATCAAACAAAAAAGTTTTAGATATTATATTGAGTTAAAACTTACATCATCGTCGATTTTCTCCTCAGCATCACTTTTCATCGATGTTTTATTTTCCACCTGAGGAAACAAACCAATATTCTTACTACTTGCCGCTTTTTAGAATATTTTATCTACTGTCATTTTAATAATTGGTACTTAGTAACAGGCGTAATACGTATGATATTTGACCTCGAAAATCATCTATAAGGTCAAAAATATGGATATTCTATCTCTATGACTATCACTGCTATTGTTTTTGCCTTTAAAGTGTCTGTCGAATATCAATAGTGAACTATCGCTAACCAAATGTGTAGCTGTGTGTACCTGTTCAGAGCCGAGCGGCGAGTACCCGAGCGGAATGGCGGGCCGCTTGGCCGGGTGCTCCGTCGCCGCCTCCAGCCGCCGCTTCGAGGACCGCGTCGGGGTCGGGGCGGGGTTCTGCACGTGTCACACACATGGTACATGTTAACGAGTGTTCTTACAGTGCTCCAAATACGAAAGATGTATGGGAAAAGAAAGAAAGAGAAAGAAAAGAGATAAAGGAGGGTAATTGTTTTTTTCTGAAACTGTTCTTGTATGCTGTTCTTTGTCTCTTCACAATATTTCTGATAATTATGGTAAAATTAGAAACAAAATATTTAGAAAAGAAAAATATGTAAAAATATGTGAAAGGGGATGGAAATATTTCTTCAAACTCACCTCTCCACTCGATGGAGGTACCGATGCCTGAACATAGCAGTACTGTAACAAAGAAACAAACATACATTTACATATCAATAGTGTAGTAAGGCAACAT
This sequence comes from Thymelicus acteon, assembly GCA_951805285.1. Classification (NCBI taxonomy): domain Eukaryota; kingdom Metazoa; phylum Arthropoda; class Insecta; order Lepidoptera; family Hesperiidae; genus Thymelicus; species Thymelicus acteon. Next base: position 2,958,209 of record OX638230.1, read on the forward strand.
TGCATACAACGAAGCGGTCGTAAGGCCCAAATCGGCAACTTTTTTTTGTACCTGCGATGAGCGGAATTTCAACCTTATATTTGTACTATCCGGTATATTTCTGTTTGTTGCAAAAAATCCCTTGCCATGACGATTCAATCAGCATCTTGCGGATGGCACCTCTTTTCAATCCATGTGAACCAAGGTGGGAGTTAGTTTCTACCGCAGTGGCGACAGGAGAGTATAGAGTAGGCCGGTTAGTGTTGTAGTGTGTAACAACTTCTTACAAATAACTTCTGATTAGCTAACCACGAGTATAACTCTATGGTAAAACCGGGTGAGTCATTTATCAGTTTTGATTCGGATCACAGTACAAATGTTAAACTACCCACTTTCTGTAAGTACGCTTGTAATTATTTAAATGTAATTCTTGTTTCTCAGTAAGTGATTTGTAAAATCTTTTGATAAATAAATGATCTTAAACCTAAACCTTAACAACGTACATATGTTACTATACTAATATATAAAGAGGAAAGATTTGATCGATTGTTTGCATTGAATAGTCTCTGAAACTACTGAACCGATTAGAAAAATTCTTTCACTGTTGGGAAGCTACACTATCCCCGAGTAACATAGGCTATATCATGTTTTCAGAAAAATTAGGGATCCTTAATAAAACTCCAATAATGTAACCCAAGGTGTAAAAAAAATAAGAAAACCGAAGCAAAGCGAGGGCGGTTACTCGTACTACATATGTGTAGTGCTATGTACCTGCTGGTCGGGCGTGTCGTACACGATGAGCGGCGGCAGCTCCTGGATGTCCTGCGGGAAGCTGGCGTACAGCTCGTTGCGCACGCGGTCCGTCGTCGCCTGGCACTCGGCCAGGAATGAGCTGATCTCCGCGCTCTCCGCTGGGGAAGACACAAATGTTAAAATAATAAACCCCCGCCCCCCCCCCCCTCCCAGTTTTATTTTCACAAAAAACGGCTTTCAACAAAATAACGCATTGATATCGGTTCATTCCTTTAAGAACTACGACGCTAAGAACACGCAGCACAGGTACACGCGCGCTCATACACACAAACACGCGCGCGCACGCAGACACGTCAAACTTATAACACAAAGAGGGGTATTATTTGCGTGGGGGGTTAAAAATATTTTATTGTTTCCTGTACGCAAGGAAAACAGGCCGGTGAACAGTGAGTGCATTAATAAGAGTGGACTTCTTTCTTTATTTGTACTCCCTTTACGGTGGTGATTTTTTACCGCTAATGTTCAAAAGCGACGGTCAAATGATTATAAATTTAGAATTTAATGTTATAACGAAAAACACTGGGACGGCGTAAGCATAGTTTTACATCAAACTGGCTTAAATTAGCATGGTTTTACATCAAACTGGCTTAAAATTTATCTCACGAAGATGCGACAAGTAACGCTATACATTGGTAACTCACTCTCCAGTCTCCGCATCTCCATTTGCAGCACGGACTCCGTGTCCGACAGCCGGGAGTCCATCTTATACTTCACCCACGTCTCGTTGATCATGTCCGCTAAGTTATCTTCTAAGAATCTGAAAAAAAATTAAATCAATTACATATACATTCAATCATACAATATAATATTCAATCATACAATACAATCATCAATTACATAAATTATACACACAGAATAATTTATTTTATCAAAAAAGAAGGGAAATTCACGACAAAAGTAACTAATATCTGTCAATCCTGCTCGAAGGACCAAAAAGTAAGTGTGATGAAGTTATCTGAAAAGTTTGTAGTTGGCAAAAAGATCTACTTATAAGATACGACGTGGAGTCTTCAATAAAAAAAGTGAATAGACTTTCATAATGTTAGTGCACTTTCTTAGACTACTTCTCTACTTATCAGGTGGGATTATAGTCAAGCATTAACTTATAATATGTATAACAAGCACCCTCACCGATCCGCACTGTAACAGCGTGGTGGAATATGCTCCAGGCCTCCTCAAGAGGAGAGACCCGTGTTCAGTAGAGGACCATTAATGGCTTGAAGCCATATGTAGCCATGCATAATAATACTGGAGATTATCATCAACACATACTTGGCAGCGATGTCTCCTATCTTCTCCTCCTGTTCGTCTGTGTCGGGTTCGCCCTCGGAGTCGGAGTCGGAGATCTCCACCAGGTCGAGGCTGAGCGTGGCCATGTCCAGCTCCAGCAGCGGCGTCAGGTTGCGAATGCCTTCTATCAGATCCTGGGGATGATTTTGTTACGTGCATAACTGTAAATTTTAATATTTAAACTTGATTTTCACCACAAAGGAGCTGAAGCGCCTGAACAAATCTTCATAAATTGTAGCTAAGAACCATCTAGATTATGTCAGCTTTTAAACAAAAAGAAACCGCATCATAAACCGCATGATACCACAGACAAACACACACACATACGCACACCAACAGATCAAACTTATAATACCCCTCTTTTTGTGTTAGGGGTTAATAAAACATAGAGGTCATCTAAACCGTCGCCCATGGACATCAGTGCCGCCAAAAACAAGATGTTGCCGCCAAGAAATAAAAGAAAAGAAAGAAACAAAGAACTGGCTCTCATTAATACATTCTACCCGAAGTACAAGTCGTTTGGCGGCTGATTCGAGCAAAGTGGCAGCTAGGTAAGCATGCTTCACGGAAAAATATTAACATAATAGTAACACTTACTTACTTACTATTACGTGACTTAATAGTAACAATGATATTTAGCCGTATTGGGGCGGCTTAGAATACTAACCCCAATCCCAAGCCGGATGGGTATCGTAAGAGGCGACTAAATCCGGCCCGCTGGTGTTGGGCCCCTCGGAAGTATTATATTGGTAACAGTGATTTTAATAGTTAATATAATACCATTATTACTATTATTGTTCCTCCATGAGGTCCGCCTGGATAGCTACCAGCCTCTTATTTGAGTCAGCCGTCAAACGACATGTCCAAGCGGTAATGAGCTCACCTCGTTCCTCGTCTGCACCGGTCGCCAGCAGTCCTCGCAGACGAGCGCGCGGCGCCGCTTGTCGCCGTCGTAGTAGGCGACAGTGTCCGCGTCCGCCGCCAGCCACGCCACGCCCGGGGAGTACTTGCACATGGTGTTGATGCACCTCGTCTCGCGCTTGGCCGGCTCCACTTTTGGTTGCGGCGCTGCGTTGTATTGACCACAAATCAATTATTAATACGTGAAGTACCCCTGTACCTATTGTACCCCTTTTGGGATAATGCGTACATGTAGGAGTGTGAGATTTATATAGTATAGTTAATATTTTTTTTATTTGGTTCACAAATTGAATGTTTTGACTAGAGTTGAGAAAAATGAGCTCCGAGTCCCGGACTCGAGCTCCGAGTCGGGGCTACTGAGCCTTCAAAGCTCGAGGCCTAAGGGCTCGCGAGCCTTAGAAGGCTCGAGCCTTTAGGGTTCGAGCCTTAAAGGCTCAAGAGCCTTCAATTGAAGACTCGAGTCGAAGCTCGAGCTTTATTTACTTAGCAATCTATCGAAACGCATAATAACATCCTGTAAGGTGTAATAAAAATAATTTTGTTGCAATAGGTATGCCAAATTGGGTTCTTTATAAAAGTTTGATACAAATATTTTTATTAAAAAAAAAAAAATGTGTGTTAGCTCCGACGCACGCCTTGAGTTTAACGCCATCTAGCTTTCAATCGTCAAATCGGTCAAACAATGGGTGATGATGGAGGATGATGTTGATGATGAAGAATGATGATGAATGATGATAACTTGTGATGATGATGGACGATGATGATAGTGATGACGATGATGATGACTGGTGATGATGATGATGATGGCTGGTGATGACGATGACGAATGGTGATGGTGATGATGAATAGTGATAATGATGATGAATAGTGATAATGATGATGAATGGTGGTGATGATGATGAATGATGATAACGAATGGTGAAGACAATGATGATGAATAATGATAATGACTAATGATGATTAGGTTGGTGATGATGATGATGACTGGTGATGATGATGAATGGCGATGATGAATGGTGATGATTATAATGGTGACTGGTGATGATGATGATGATGATGAATGAATGATGATAACTAATGGAGATGATGACTGGTGATGATGAATGATGATAACGAATGGCGATGATGATGATAACTAGTGATGATGATGATGAATGATGATAACGAATGGTGATGATGATGAATGGTGATGATGATAAAGGTGACTGGTGATGATGATGACTGGTGATGATGATAATGATGACTAGTGATGATGATGATGATGAATGATGATAATGAATGGTGATGATGATGATGACTGGTGATGATGATGATGATGATGGCTGGTGATGATGATGACAGGTGATGACGATGACGATGGTAATGATGATGAATAGTGATGATGATGATGAATGGTGGTGATAATGATGAAGGAGATGATGAAGATGACTAATGATGACAACGATGAATGACGATGATGATGATGTTTCACATCATAAGAATAGGATGTACCAAGATTATTACTATCTTTAGATGGCGTTGTTACTGATCAGCCATCCAACGCCATCTAGATTCTGTGTTACGAATTACAAACATAACGCATAACGCTACGGAGAAAGTTTGATTTTACTCCCTATAAAATTTCATACCGCGGGCTTAACTATGAAAATCTATAAGGAGAAAACTCCAAAATTTTGAAATTCGCAGCGCGCCGTAATTTAAAAATTTAAGGTTAAGGCTTTTTAGGGTTCCGTAGTCAAAACACAGTATATTTTGATTAGGGAACCCTGAAATTACAGTGTTACAAAATGAGCCCTGAAGACAAAGCTCGAGCTTCGACTCGAGCCCTGGATGCAGAGCTCGAACCTCCGCCTCGAGCCTTCATGCAAGACTCGAGGCGAAGGCTCGAGCCTTATTAGAGGGCTCGAGCCTTCAATGAGCTCTAGACTCGGAAGGCTCGAGCCTTTTAACAACACTAGTTTTGACACTTGTAGCTAGTGTTGTTATAAGGCTCGAGCCTTCCGAGTCTAGAGCTCATTGAAGGCTCGAGCCCTCTAATAAGGCTCGAGCCTTCGCCTCGAGTCTTACATGAAGGCTCGAGGCGGAGGTTCGAGCTCTGGTCCAGGGCTCGAGTCGAAGCTCGAGCTTTGTCTTCAGGGCTCATTTTGTAACACTGTAATTTCAGGGTTTCCTAATCAAAATGTACTGTGTTTTGACTACGAAACCCTAAAAAAGCCTTAACCTTAAAATTTTAAATTACGGCGCGCTGCGAATTTCAAATTTTTGGAGTTTTCTCCTTATAGATTTTCATAATTAAGCCCGTGGTATGAAATTTTATGGGGAGTAAAATCAAACTTTCTCCGTAGCGTTATGCGTTATGTTTGTAATTCGTAAGTTTCGTAACACAGAATCTAGATGGCGTTGGATGGCTGATCAGTAACAAGTTAACAACGCCATCTAATGATAGTAATGATCTTGGTACATCCTATTCTTATGATGTGAAACATCATCATCATCGTCATTCATCGTTGTCATCATTAGTCATCTTCATCATCTCCTTCATCATTATCACCACCATTCATCATCATCATCACTATTCATCATCATTATTACCATTCGTCATCGTCATCACCAGTCATCATCATCACCAGTCATCATCATCATCATCACCATTCATAATCATCATTCATCATCATCATCACCAGTCATCATCATCGCCATCCGTTATCATCATCATCATCATCATCACTAGTCACCATTATGATCATCACCAGTCATCGTCATCACCAGTCACCATTATTATCATCACCATTCATCATCATCACCATTCGTTATCATTATTCATCATCATCATCACCAGTTTTCATCATCATCACCATTTGTTATCATCATTCACCATCACCAGTCATCATCTCCATTCGTTATCATTCATTCATTAAAATCATCACCATTCATCATCGCCATTCATCATCATCACCACTCATCATCGTCACCAGCCTAATCATCATTAGTCATTATCATTCTTCATCATCATCGTCATCACCATTCATCATCATCACCACCATTCATCATCATCATCACTATTCATCATCACCATCACCATTCGTCATCGTCATCATCAGCCATCATCATCATCACCAGTCATCATCATCATCACCACCACCACTCATCATCATCGTCATCACTATCATCATCGTCCATCATCATCACAAGTTATCATCATTCATCATCATTCTTCATCATCAACATCATCCTCCATCATCATCCATTGTTTGACTGATTTGACGATTGAAAGCTAGATGGCGTTAAACTCCAGGCGTGCGTCGGAGCTAAGACACATACATTTTTTTTATTTTAAAATAAAAATATTTGTATCAAACTTTTCTAAAGAACCCAATTTGGCATACCTATTGCAACAAAATTATTTTTATTACACCTTACAGGATGTTATTATGCGTTTCGATAGATTGCTAAGTAAATAAAGCTCGAGCTTCGACTCGAGTCTTCAATTGAAGGCTCTTGAGTAGTGTTGTTAAAAGGCTCGAGCCTTCCGAGTCTAGAGCTCATTGAAGGCTCGAGCCCTCTAATAAAGCTCGAGCCTTCGCCTCGAGTCTTGCATGAAGGCTCGAGGCGGAGGTTCGAACTCTGGTCCAGGGCTCGAGTCGAAGCTCGAGCTTTGTCTTCAGGGCTCATTTTGTAACACTGTAATTTCAGGGTTCCCTAATCAAAATGTACTGTGTTTTGACTACGGAACTCTAAAAAAGCCTTAACCTTAAAATTTTAAATTACGGCGCGCTGCGAATTTCAAATTTTTGGAGTTTTCTCCTTATAGATTTTCATAATTTAAGCCCGCGGTATGAAATTTTATAGTAAAATCAAACTTTCTCCGTAGCGTTATGCGTTATATTTGTAATTCGTAACACAGAATCTAGATGGCGTTGGATGGCTGGTCAGTAACAACGCCATCTAATGATAGTAATAATCTTGGTACATCCTATTCTTATGATGTGAAACATCATCATCATCGTCATTCATCGTTGTCATCATTAGTCATCTTCATCATCTCCTTCATCATTATCACCACCATTCATCATCATCATCACTATTCATCATCATCATTACCATTCGTCATCGTCATCACCAGTCATCGTCATCACCAGTCATCGTCATCACCAGTCATCATCATCACCAGCCATCATCATCATCATCATCATCATCATCACCAGTCATCATCTCCATTCGTTATCATCATTCATTCATCATCATCATCATCATCAGTCACCATTATAATCATCACCATTCATCATCGCCGTTCATCATCATCACCAGTCTAATCATCATTAGTCATTATCATTCTTCATCATCATCGTCATCACCATTCGTTATCATCATTCATCATCATCACCACCATTCATCATCACCATCATCATTCGTCATCGTCATCACCAGCCATCATCATCATCATCACCAGTCATCATCATCATCACCACCCGTTATCATTATTATCACCTGTCACCATTATCATCATCACCAGTCATCATTATCACTAGTCATCATCATCACCATTCATCATCATCACCAGCCTAATCATTCGTCATTATCATTCTTCATCATCACCAGTCATCATTATCATTATCATCATCACCATTCATCACCATCATAATCATCATCCTCCATCATTATCATTCATCATTATCATTGTCATCATCACCATTCATCACCACTATTCATCATCATCACCACCACTCATCATTATCATCATCATTAGCCATCATCATCGTCATCACTATCATCATCGTCCATCATCATCACAAGTTATCATTCATCATCATTCTTCATCATCAACATCATCCTCAATCATCATCCATTTTTTGACTGATTTGTCGATTGAAAGCTAGATGGCGTTAAACACCAGGCGTGCGTCGTCGGAGCTAGAACACATTTTTTTTATTTTAAAATAAAAATATTTGTATCAAACTTTTATAAAGAACCCAATTTGGCATACCTATTGCAACAAAATTATTTTTATTACACCTTACAGGATGTTATTATGCGTTTCGACAGATTGCTAAGTAAATAAAGCTCGAGCTTCGACTCGAGTCTTCAATTGAAGGCTCTTGAGCCTTTAAGGCTCGAACCCTAAAGGCTCGAGCCTTCTAAGGCTCACGAGCCCTTAGGCCTCGAGCTTTGAAGGCTCAGTAGCTCCGACTCGGAGCTCGAGTCCGGGACTCGGAGCTCATTTTTCTCAACTCTACTCTTGAGCCTTTAAGGCTCGAACCCTAAAGGCTCGAGCCTTCTAAGGCTCGCGAGCCCTTAGGCCTCGAGCTTTGAAGGCTCAGTAGCTCCGACTCGGAGCTCGAGTCCGGGACTCGGAGCTCATTTTTCTCAACTCTACTTGTAGCACATCCTAATTTATTAAGGTGTAAGGACGCAGAGTGTCCATTCTAAAAACAGTGAACACAGCATTCAAGAGAGAAAAATGTGTTATTACTAATTAAAAAAATTCCAAGTAAGTAAGGTTGTTCATTTGATGGCTTTACGAATAAGTACTTTGGCTGTTGCCAAAGTACTCATTACATTAGTACACAAAAATTTTGATATTTACATATCAATAAAATAAATAGAAATATAAACAGAATGTTAACGTCCTACAATGCCATAAACAAAAATTTTGATATTTACATATCATGATAATAATATTCATGGTAATATAATGTAATATTCAGTTCAGATCTGTTTGCGAAATATTTAGCTTTAGTGCTAATTTTTATTAGTCAAGTCCCCCCTCCCCCTGCCAGCTAAATGGTAAGTGTTACACATGTGATATAATTTACCTTCAAGTGGCGCGGCAGGTGCAGTGGAGTCTTCATCATCCGAATCCAGATTGAACACTTCCAGGCCTCCCAATTTTTCCGACTGAAATAAGTAAATATTTTGTTTTTACATACATTTCCGTGCGAACGTGCGAACGTGAGAACGTGTAAAGTTGCGTGCGTGTACGTGATAAATGATAATAATAATTTATATTTACCTGTTTCAGAGAAGCAGATGAAGAATTTTCGTCTTGTTTTTCTGTGGGCGTTACTTCTGTGGCATTTTTCATGGTGTCTTTGGGCTGTTAAATATTAATAAATATTAAAGTACAGTGGATTTCGGATATACTAATTGGTGCATTCTTCTTGTTTGCCGATTATGAATATCACAATTTTGTTTATACGCGCTTATATTATTCCGTATAAAAACCACATTACTATAATAGTATATTTACTGTGAAGCTACTGTAAGTATACCTCTTTCTTTGAACTTTTCACGCAAAATTAAATTCAAGGGACTAAGATTTAACGTTGCTATGTCATTATAAATGAAATCCACTGTATTTGTACACATCCTACAGATATATTTACAGATACATCATAATATTTTATTTCACTATTATCCCCCTCTTTTATAGAAACTAGCAAAGTTATAGAAGGCTTACTAAAGTAATTACTTCGTTTCCTTTCTTTGACTTTTATGAAAACCGATAGATAGATCAAACATATTATAACAGTGCAATAGCTAAAGTTTGTTTATGTAAATTCATACGCCATATGTAAATTAAACGCTAAAATTATTATCACCAGTTACCTCATCCGCCTTGAGAAGCTCCTCATCCAAGATTTCCATGGTCATGTCCACGTCGGGCACCCGACCCACCTCGACCGCTCCCGGCGCTGGGCTTACCTGAAAGATTATTGAATTGAACATGTACAACGCTAAAACAACTATATTACCTAGCTGATATGGTACATTTTTGTATACTATTGTTTTAATTATCTTTATTTCACCTAATTATTTCAATGTATAATACATAGGTGTACGTGAAATAGTTATCAATAAAGTGTTTTGTTATCTTTTGTTTCATTTTTTAACTAACCGTAAAAGTTTTTATATTAATTGGATAACTGTGGTCAAAGTCAATAACACAACGGAAGCATTGCTTTAAATGGTAATGAACCTGCTTTGTAACTAATACAAATCATATTTCTTGCTATTTAACCAAGAAGCTTATAACAACACTTTCGACCAATCATAGGCCTGATTGATATTAACCTGAAGACTCGATAGTGCGCAGATATTCATCCAATGTCATGTGATCCTTCTTCTTCAGATACCTCTTTGAAGCGTGCCTCCAGAATAAGGTTCTTGTATTTAACCATAAAAAACTTATACCTACATAAATAACAAATTACCTCTGGTTGCTTTGGTTGTTTGTCTTTATCTGGTTGCTTCTCAGCCGTCGGCTGTGCAGAGTCTGGTTGAGGTTCTGGCTGCTTGGTCGTGGCTGGCGTTTCGACAGGCTTTGGGACTATTTGAATTTCTGTAATAAATAATACTTTATTATAGACAAATCTGACCCACCTGGCCACTAAAAGAATGCATTTCCGATGTCTGTGAATTGGTCAAATTTATGTTATCTGTAGTCCAATTTTTTTATGAGTCCTATTTAATAAACAATGTTACAGGGTCTTTTATTCTTTTTTGACTTTTTTTTATTCTTTAAAATATCGCAGGCATAAAATTAATAGAATTTATGATTAGATTATCATTTAACGGTGAAGCTAATTCTTTTTTACTATTAATCTTTATTTTAAACTAATATTAAAATAAAAAGTTGTGCCAAGATACCACAACATAAGTAGTAACATAACATAATTACCAAACTAAAATGAGCATGAACTATTATAGCAATTCCAGCCCTGACGTGGCTAATGACTATAGGTGTCAGCCATGAAGTCTCAAAGTAATAACTCACCATCTTCCGAGCTCTCCTCGAGGTCCACAAAGTTCCAAACTGACCTCTGCGGCACTATGGACAGGTTCAGCTTCAAGTCCGACAATTTAATCTCTTTCTCTGTTACAGATTCTGCTTTTTCTGGTTGTTTGAGAAAATAAAATATCTTTTTTGTTTAAATACATTAACACATTAAATAATACATGTAAACAAACAATTTGTAAATGGTGGTGCTGTAGGAGTTAGTGTTAGCTTAGCAAAAGCCTTTTTACTCTTAATTTGAATGCACCCACATTATAATGAAAGAAGATTATATGCTTTCTTTCTTTCTTTTTCTTTTCTTATTCTTGGCCAGCAATGCATCAGTGATGCTTTTGGTGATCGTCAGATCGTTTGCCGGCTATTTAAAAAAAATAAAATGTGTGCAATTCACACGTAGTAGAAGTGAAACTAGTAGTAAACCTTCAAAAATTTTGTTTTCGAGATAATGAGACGAATGTAAAATTTCGGGAAGATGATAATTGTAGGTATTGCCCCTCCCCCCCTATTTCGAATAAAACTAATTTCATTTCTAATTTCATTTCATCTCATCTCATCTCAACTCATCTCCCCCTCCCCTACCACTCTCCTACCCCTGTACAGTGTACAATGCTTCCTATCTCACTTTAGAATTTATGTGTCTGTCTCTTTTTATTGTGACTGGACAGTTTCGTTTCATCGAATTTCAAATCACGCCCCCGTACTAAAGAAGTTTTCACTTCAAAAAAGATTATACCGCTGTAATACAAAACAATATTAAATATTTATTTTTATGACATACAACTGAAAAATTGATTTACCTGACGTCTTTTCTACTATCCCTGATGTATCGGTCTTCTTGGCTGGTTCTGGGATGGGTTCTTCAGGTTCTTTAGTCTTAGTGTTCTTTTCATCCTTTTCCTTATTTGGTTCATCAGAATCAACTACCTTGGCTTCTACTGGGACCTTAAATAGAAAATAAATTAATTGCAGTGGATTTCGGATATAGCGACGATGACGGGACGCCTGTTTCCATTTCCGTGTTCATTAGGAGGCAGTACTACCTCGAACGCGCACGGGTTTCTCACGCTAATTCTCTTTCCAAACCCGTGCTCAATTCAAGGCACGCGTCTCTAATCGCGCACGGGTTTGCAACGCAAACTGTTCTTATAAATACGCCTTCGTGGCGATGCATGTAACTTATGCATAAAGTTCGCCCGCAAACTTCGACGGAGTGGATCACGGGGGGTAGAGTCTCTAATATTTTATCTCGGTTTTTCCACATTGCAGATATTGTTGAATTGTAAACTCTGTATTCTTTGCACAAATCAGCACTGTTTTCACCTTTCTCGTCTAGGAATGTCGAAAGTAAAATGTGTGTCTAGGAGCCATACTTATTCAAAAGTTTTACAATTACACGATTCTTAATTCAAATTTATTTTCTATTTTTAGTTGGATTTTCTACAAAAGCGTGTTTTTTAGTTTTTTTTAAACTATTATTTATGCATATTTTATGCATATCGCAGTTTTTTGCCAAAAATACACAAGTATCTTGTATTCTCTTCTCGGCTAAAATACAAATAAAGATAAATCATAAAATTAATCAGTATACTCACATCAATCTCCATAGCCTCAACAGCTTTAGTATCCTTCTGATCATCATTTGTAACACTACTAACTGTGAACTGGAACGCTTCCTCCCGTTCCGGTGTGGGCAACTCCTCTTCCACATCACAGACCATACTACCATCAATGCTTTCTAACTCTGTATGTTTTGTCATCTCCTTCTCTTCAGTTTCCACCACATCTTGGGCTTCCTGGGCATCATCTGACGGATGGTTTGAGTCTTCCGAGTGTTCCGCTGTCATTAGATTACTCTCTGGAAGTAAATGTCACGTGTAATCAATTAACCATGAACTAGTAGTTATTACTAAATTACTTGTATTTTAAATTCTTTAAAATTTAGATTAAGTGATAAAAAGTGTACCTATCATTTCAGCTCATTTAAAAAGTGTACCTATCATTTCAGTTCATTTTTAACCGACTTCAAAAAAAGGAGGAGGTTCTCAATTTTTGAGACTTTGAAGTCGGTTATTTTTTGTTAGTAAAATTTAGATTATGTATATTGCATTTAAGTGATTGCCAGAAAGACTATAATAAGAGTCCTTCTGCTCTTCTATTTACATCCATGTACAAATCATTGATGGACATACAAAATTGAGACTTCAGAAACTACCAAGACGTATGATCAACCTTTTATTGGCCCCATAATGTCCATCCCAGCAACTACCAAACAGACAGAATCTGAGGGCAATCTTATTGAAATTGACATTTATAACCAACAATTTATCTGGGTGATAGTTGAAAACTGAATATTGCAAAAGTCAAGTTGACAATGAATTATGTATTCTATGAATTCTTCACTCTAAAAGGAATCTAAAACTAACTTTATATACTTACCATCATCTTGATAAAAGTCATCATCATCATCATCTTCATCGTCGTCTTGATCATCGTCATCATCCATGACTCTTGTGGACTCTGCCAAGAGACCGAGGGTATCGGAGTCTGGAACATCATTTGATGAATCTTTGTTCACATCCAAATCAACGGATGATGTTGACGGTAGTGGTTCAGAATCCTCTGGATCTTTGATTGGCATCTTTTCATTTGATTCAGTCAATGATATAGCTTTTTCTTCTGGAGCAAATGAAGTTTCATCATTGGTATTTTTGGCAAGATCTTGAGAAGTTAGTGACTGTTTAATATCATCTTTATTTATCGCAGTAGAATCTATTTCACCAATATATTTTTCAACTTCACCAGAAATGTTATCATCCATTTTACTGTCATCAGGTGCTGGGAAACTGCTTTTGTCATTGTCTGGAATTGTCACTGAAGGTTCATCCACTGACATGTCCTGTTTCTTATCATCCAATTTTTCAATTATTGGTATTTCTGTTTCAACTTTCGCGGACTCAGCTGCCTCTTGTTCCGCTTGTTTTAAACATTTTTCTTCATTAATATTATAAGCTGCAGATTCTCTACATTCTGTACTAATTACGTCATTAATAACATCAGGTAACCCTTCTGACTGCTTATTATTTTTTTCTCTTATTTCAGTTGACGTAGATGCCTTTTGTGTAATAGGTTCTTTTGAAATATCATCAGAATCTGGCACCAATACTGGGAGTTCTTCATCCTCACTATCCTGGATGACAGATACTTCAGCTTCATCAATTACTGCTGATACTGGACCTGCATTTTGATGAAGCACTTCAATACTTTCATCACCATCTAACACCAAGGACATTGATGGCTGATCATCTTCCTCTATTGCAGAAATTTTCGACAATTCATCAGTAGTATATATATTAACAAGAGTAACTGCTGGAGCTGACTCATAAATTTGATCCTCTGGTTCAATAGCTTTAACAGCTTGAGCTAATTCATCTTGTTCTTTTTGTCTTAGTTCATTTTCATCCAATTCTTTTTTTTTAGGCTCCGTATCAGATATGCACATAATTTCTTCAGTCGTTTTGAGGTCTACTTCTGCTTCAGTCGATAATTTTTCTACTTTATCCTTTACGGAATCTGTTGAATGTTTTGGAATCTTTACAACTGTTTCTTTTTTATTTTGTTTCTTTAATTTATTACTATCTGAACTTATTTCAGATGTTTCCATCTCATCATTTGAGTCTAAAAGTTGCATTTCTTCCTCTATACTACTAATAAGAGTAGTCACTTTGAGATTCATATCTTTTTCTCTTTGCTCACATGGTGTAACTTGAAGTTCCAAGTCATTGTTTTCTTCAGTAATAACTGGAGCTATTAGAGTGTCTTCTGATTCAGAAATTGGAACATTATCCATGGGGTCATCTTGTTCTATGTTAGACAATGTTTCTTCTAATGATTTTACTTCATTTTGAATTGCTGTTATCAAATTGGACTCATCAATGGTGGGTTCAGTAATTACTTCAGCAAGATCTGTTGGTTTAGTTTCTTTAGAATCTTGTTCATCAATAGAGGACATTGTATCTGATAGTAGTTTCATTTCCTTTTCGATAGCTTCTGCTAATTCTGCTTTGTTAGCAGTAGCAGTGTTTTCAAGGTTGTCATCATCATAGTCTGAAGACATTTCTAATTTACTATCCAATTCATTTTCTTCAAGAGAAGACAATATTTCAGCGTTTACTTTTGAAACTAATTCTGACAAGCCTGCATCTGTCTCTTCAGGGTTGGAATCTTTTTCATTATCTGATAACAATTCAATATTCATGCTTTCTAATTCCTCATCCATATCTGGTAACATACCAGGTATGTCCAGCATTACATCTGGTTTGTTTATGCCATGTTCTCTTCTAACAAGTACTTGACTCTCTATGAATGAGTTATTTTGCGATACACTGGCCACTTCTATATTTTGCATAGATTCTTTCTCATTATTAGCAGCAGTAACGGTTTCTAACAAGTCATCTGGTTTGTCTGTAGTAATAGCATCAACAAAATCTTCATCAGATTCTTCATTTATATCAGTGGCTATGTTTTCCCCGATTTCCAGAGACTTTTGATCATCGTCCCATCTCAGTTTTACTTTCTCTTCCTGCGTATCACTGATTAATTTGTCTTCGAGATCGCATTTAGAATTATTTTCTTCGTTTTCTATCAAGTTTTCAGGACAGTCTTGCTTTGTAATATTTTCTTTGTATTTATTCATACTGAAGGATCCTGTCTCCCCTTTATCCTCTGCATTACTTGGTTTATCTGAAGTTGATGTAGAACATGATGATTCTACTCTTGCCGGTTTTGCTAGCGAGTCTCCCTCACCAACTTTTAAATCTTCACAATCGCCTTTTGATTGGCTTTTATCGTCAGTATTACACGATTTTTTCTCTTCGTCAGTAGAATTCATCATAGTATATTTCTTCGCAGTAGAAAAATAAACACCTAGAGTAGGAATTAACAATCACATCCAAGGCAGAGGCTAAATTCTAGTATTAAATAAAGCACGATGCATTCTTAGGTAAGCGAATAACAATACATACAACAGTTCAATGCCATTCTAAATACGAGTTACCGATTATGAGAATACACAAATATATTTTGAACACGAAACTAATGAAATTTCGTAAAATCTAAAATCTGCATTCGGCAACAATTTCGGCAATTTGTTTGATTTGATGACAGTTAGGTTTACCCACAGAATATTTATGGGTAACAACGGCAGTCAGCCAGCACAGACTGAAAAGATTTATACTTTGCTTTGAATGGAATGAGTTGACTTAACTGTGGTGAGGCATGACCATGGATATATTACTCTAACTGGATATGTAACTTTGTAGTAGTACCTGATGATCGATGACGTCTTATCGTAATGACCATTATTGTATTGTAGACATGGGTCGGTACGCGTTTTCGTAATACCTTAACTATTTATTGGTATTGCCGCCGATAAAGGGTTTTAAAACTGTTTATTTTAATAACTATTTATTGAAACGTTCACTCGGTTCTGGTATCATCGGTATTCTCATATTCTCGACAAAGTCGGTATTAAGGATAAAGGGTTTTAAAACCGTCGTAGCTGTTAGTGATTGTGGCGGGATATCCTCTGATGCAGCCGATATTGAGCAACCTGGTTCGTTCATAGGCCTTTCAACGTTAAAGCGCTGCTGCTGCTGCTGCTGTTGCTGCGCAATCACAACACGACGATATGTGTCAGGGTGTTTTTTTAATGGGCTTTTAAATTGCCACTTGATGCTTTATAACTATACAAGTCCAAACATATTTTACATTTCGCTTTTTTGTCCACATTATTAGTTTTTTCAAAAAAGTCCCACAACACGCTACTATTTACTCGATACATTATTTATTTACACACTTACTTCGGTTATTTCCTAACATAAGAAATTAAACTAAAACGTAAAAAGACTATCCTACACACCTGTACCTAATTACTTACTAATAAAAAGAAACGAAGAAAATAAAAAAACAATTTCGCGCGCGAGAAGTCGAGAATAATTATAAATGCTCACAGCTGCAGCAGTCCGCCTGCAAACACGGAACATTCAAGATTGTGCATGTGCAATTGGTATCTATTTCTATTTCTATATTTTTTAATATTAAAACCAACTTCTATAAGTCCTTCAGCTAATTACTATAGTTATTGAAATAGGAATAAAGGCGATATCCTGTTGCATCTAAAATAATATAAAGCGTGTAAAAATATTATTCAGTTTGGTTGCTGCTCAGTCTCGCTCTCTCCTATTACTCCTCTACTCTCCTCTCGCTCTAATATAGGTGTCTTATTGTGTCACGTTCGTATTATTTCGGCAGCGCTTGAGTCTGTCCTTTGGGCGTAATCGGAATACCTGACCTCGCAATACCTTGTATTCACGGATAAATGGTTTCTCTCAATAAACAGTTTTTGTAGCACCTGATATCATATTTAAGGTATTATACCAGTAAAGGTTTATTGAAATATTGAAACTGTTTAAAGTTTATACCACGTTTTCATACCTTACCGCGCAATACCTCGTATACACGAATAAATGGTTTCTCTCAATAAACAGTTTTTGTAGCACCTCATACCGTATTTGTGGTATTATACAAATAAATGGTTATTGAAACTATTTATAGTTTTTACCGCCCATGTCTATTGTATTGTGTCTCAATGTTATCTATAGTCCCAGAATATATCATACAATGGTGATTTTTTATAAAAACATCTAAGATGATTATTAAATATTACTATAATAAAGATGTATCGTAATTGTGTACCTTAATTTCCAATTTACACTTCATGCAATTATTTAAATTCGGTAATTTTGAAAAAAAAATTTTACCTATAAAGTACATTTTTTTGGTCGAGTCGAAAGTAGTAAACAAATATGGTTGACTTCTAATGTCAATTTGCTATAGGCCATATTCACAATTAACTGTTAACGAATACCATTAATTGAATCGAATTATATGTATACAGCATTATGGCTTTCAAAATGGATAAATTAAAATTAAATCTATCATATTTTATAAATAAATGATATTGGAAGATATTGAATAAATTTACTCAGAGAATTCAGTTGATACGTGTTCGCTGTCTGATTCTGGCACGTATAATGAAGCTTATAAGTCGGTTCATCTGATACAGCGTCTAAAATTCATTGTCCGTTAAAGAAAATGACTATGCGAATTAATAAGTACCTACTTAAATATTTCTGTTTAAAATTATTTGCCATGATACGAATGAAAAATCATTGCCATTGTAACCTTGAGTTACAATGGCAATTATTGAAGAGACAAAAATAACATTACACAGTTTTAAAAATATGTCTTTAATTTTTCAAGCGCAAAGTTAAAATATTATTATATCGATCAAGAAATCGTTCAAATGATTTAGAAAATCGATTTGTCTTTCGATCCTTACGAATCAACGACAATCTTAAGTTCCTAGCTGTCAAATTGTCATCGATATATATTGTTTTCTGTTCAAAGAAGTTTTGACAATGTTTCATTTAAGTTTAAGTGACTAAACGGTGTATTTAAAGTAGTTTCAGTGTGATATCAATAGTTATTTGTGTAATAAAAATATCATAAAGATAGACAACACTCAAAGCGTGTGCGTGTCGTAAAACTAGTAAGATTTCCGTATGACTGTTTTTTGTTTATCAGTTTGGACTCTGACAAAAAAAAATGGACTATAGCAAAAATACCTACAGAAAGCATTTTGAAAAACCATATCAAAATAGGACATAATTTTTATAAGTGTGGACACCCTACAATTATGAAGGACGACGTCAATTCGGCCTGTGATTGGTCGAATGGTCATTCCAATATGACGTCGTCGAACTTCAGGTACCTCTACAAAGTCTATGATCTAGATAGAGTAATATATCCATGGACATGACCATGTAATAAAGCGTGTAACACTGCGTCACGTAGTACAGCGCGTAAGCACATTTTAATATTGAGCAAAAATCACCATTCCGAAATTCCTCAGTAATGTAACATACAGAAACAAGCAGCAAAAAACTTCAATCTCAATCATTTAAAATTCTATGGGTACTATCATTAATCTGTGGACTGTGTTGACATCATAGACATAGTTGACAACAAAAATTGTCTGATTTGACAGTGACGTGAGGTGGTCATGACAGTTTGACATAATTGATCAAAAATATCAAAATGATTGAATTGAATTGAAAATATCAAATTCAGCAGAAAGCCAGAAAATAATAAATTAACGGCATTTTATTGATTTTCTAATCTTTATTCCTTATTATAACATATTAACATAATTCATCGCGTTTATTAAGATATTTTGCACTGTTTGCTCAGTTTTTGCTCAAACTGTAAACATTAGTTTGGCATTTTAGATATCGAAGGAAACACGTTCAACGTAAAACCTAAACGAAAACTGCATGCATTTTTATTAGTTTTACTCCAAATTTCAATATGAATTCCGCGAACAATTTCCTGTCCCCGCGCGTGATGGTTGGAGCGGCCATCGTGGGCATCGTGGGAGCGGCCGGAGTGTTTATTTACGAACAGGTTTATGCCGAAAAGAGGAGAGCTATGCTAGGTAAGTGACGGCATGCTTGCGTTTTTATTATCGTACGAGTAACCACCCTCGCTTTGCTTCGGTTTTCTTATTTTTTTACACCTTGGATAATATTATTCGAGTTTTATAAAGGATCCCTAAATTTTTTAAAATATAATATAGCCTATGTTACTCGGGGATAGTGTAGCTTCTCAACAGTGAAAGAATTTTTCAAATCGGTTCAGTAGTTTCGGATCCTAACAAAACAAACAAAAAATCAAATCTTTCCTCTTTATATATTAGTATAGATAATCACGGACGTAAAAAAAAGACGGACGTAATCCGAAGAACAAATTCAGTGAAGCACCTATAGTAATACCAACTCTGTATTCGTACAAGTACACACACCCACACATTGACACCATACTGCTATGACATTGACACCATGGCGAATCAAAAATTACAAAATTCCGCACACATGGTAAGCGAGCTGTCATTGCTATGCTTCACTCTCGATTAGACAAGGTTACGTCCGTTCTCTTTTTACGTCCGTGCATATAATGTTTTGAAGCAGAAGATTAGGTGTTCAAGTGTTCTTCAGGACCGTATGTTCATAGCAAATACTTTGGCAAGTTAATGTAGGTTAGAGGGCTTTGTATAGCTGGGTTCACAGTAAATCACGCCTTCCAATGCAAAGTGTGCATAATTTTTTATGGTCAACATGCTGATAGTCAAGACTTTTATATTATGTGATACTTCATGTCGCATGTTCAGCCCAAAACTTTAGTAATAGATCCATTAAATTTCACCATTTTTAAACAGAAGTGTGTTAGATTGCAATTTTATCTGAAATAGTTTTACGTAATAATGTAGACAACTTTCATGTTGAGCCTGAAGAAACAGATAAGCTAAGAATGAGACAGATGTAGTATTTTTGTGTGCACATAAATGTGTTGATATTGATGTTCTCAGAAGTAGCAAATAACATTGTTGTAACTGTTTAGGAAAATTATCTTCTTTTATTGTATTAATAAGATTACTTGGTTGTTTATTATTTATTTATTTTATTTTATACCGAATAAGTTAGTGCTTGACCACAAAACCACCTGATGGTAAGCAGTAATGAAGCCTTGGATGGTAAAGCACACTAACTTAGAGCCTATTCACTCTTGACTTGAAGACACCCACATTATAGTCAGAGGGGAACCCCCACGCAGACAATTTATTCCAGTCCCTTGCGGTACGTATAATAAAATAATACATATAATATTATGCCTTAATCATATTCTTGCCAGATGTTAGAAAAAAAATTTATGAGCAATAGAAAATTTCTCTATCTGACACTTGGGCTCGCTCTCTCGAATCTCTTCAAATCTGTAATGAAGCAGTGTGGTAGAATTTTCTAGGTTTTCTCAATAACAATGAAATACCTTGCAGTGGAATATTGTTCATAATATGATATTTATACACCTTTATCAAATAATTATAACAGCATCTACTTCCATTATGTTGTTTAAGAATAATAAGCTGATTCAGCCATTTTTTTAGTGTTATTAAATATGTGTCTTATAACAAGGCGTAACGCTATAATCTTTAGGGATTATTTAACAATGCTTTAATACTGCTATTGAATAGATCTCTGTGGATTGATGTATTTTAATTCCTTTATTGTTAGCTCATATAAATTACTCTCCAGACTGTCATATAGGTATACATATAATATTTTGTTAAATCCACCAAATATGTATGTTAAAATATTGATTCAAAGATTTTTTTAGGAAGTGTAGTTTACAACTTTAATTATGCCAAATCATTTTATACAATCTCACTACAGGATCACTGATCTTGCATGGTTTAAATTTGCAAAACATACATTGATATTCATATTTCATGACATGTTACAGATTCATATAAAATAAACTAAACTAGCATTGCAAAGAAAATTTGCCCACAAGTTGATTTAGCCACAGAATGCACACATTGACTTTGATTGCATTACTCAAGGAATAATGATCGATAATCATAAGTCAATTTATTTCATCATGATGGCTCTTAAATATACATATTTGGCATGAGTCTCGAGTTGAAAATTTGTTCCTTCTTTTTTTAATAATAGAAGGCAACCAAGACGAATGATTTGCTAGTAACCCTGCCAGAAGAGTGGTTTCGGGTTTGATTATTAACGGGGCAAAAGCTTTTTGCTGTATCTCTCAGAGATATAGCAAATACAGCTTAGTAAATGTAGGGGTATAAATACATAACATTTATTATAACAACTTTAAACCCACTAACCTACTGTTAAAACAACACCCATGTTCATAAAAATAAAATGATCGTAGAAATAAAATTATATGTGTGTGGTTTGTTGCAGTGAGCGAAGTGGCGCGGTTAGACAAGCAGGTGTCTGCAATGAGGGCTGACCTAGAATCACTGAGAGAGCTCCAAAAAGAAACGTAAAGATTTTTTTGTTTTAATACACAAAACAAACTTGTAGTAAACTTAATTATGTGTAGTCCTAATGTCTAGAAATTCAAATTATATAAATGAAGTAGTTTTGCAGTTACGATACTTATTTGTAATTTAGTGTGTGACGTCGTATTGCCAAGCGCCACTCTGACTACGGAAGTGTGAAAACTTTCCAGTGGATTCGACATTTTAAAAATTTTTTGAACGCAAGCTTCTTACATACAGGTCAGGAACATATTATCTACCATTGCAATGTGACGTCACAGTCGAGAGCATTGCTTCAAAGTAAAATCTTAAATATCTCTGAAACTATTTGACACAAAAAAATCTGTTTATAATACAGCATATAGCAAGGTCAAAAATGTCCCCAGTCAAATGCGTCGTGCGAAGCTGAAAGCGCGCGTGCGCCGCCAGGCCCCCAAGGCAGCGCCCTCTGGTGACGCGGGCGACGCAGTGGACGCGCGCGAGCAGAGCTACGCCTCCGACTCTGAGTACTTCACTGACTATCAGTCCGTGCTCGGTAAGTTATTTTACAATATCATCATACACCTGCCTGCGCAAACACGCTCCTTTTAGCATGGACGATTCCCGTTTTCGCGTGAGCATCGATGCTGTAGCGCAGTTTAGTGACTCTCTGCATTCAATCGTTGCATGCATTTATGTCCGCGGTGTGAAGCGTTTGGTTGCTGCAACTAGCTTCCGAACAGCAGCTAAATCGTCGATCCCCGATGACAAAAGAAGCATATCTGTGGAGACTCATGACATGTGCTAATCAATGTCGAAACCTGTTATATTTTTCTTATTTTTACATTTATGTAACGTTTGCACTAAATTAGATACGCAACCCGCATTTCTTCTGTTGAGAGGACATGCAAGCCGAGAGTAAATGGAAGAGATAATCAGTTTGCTTTAAGTAAGCACCTACCTTTTTGAAGTGAAAATTTCTTTAGAACGGGGGTTATTTGAAATTCGATGAAACGAAACTGTCCAGTGACAGTAAAAAGAGACATATACATTCTAAAGTAAGATAGGAAGCATTGTAAGGGGTAGGGGAGGGAGAGTTGAGTTGAGATGAGATGAGATGATTATCATGAAAATCATTATCTTGAGAACAAAAATTTTTGAAGGTTTCACTTCTACCACGTGTGAACTGCACACATTTAATTTAATATTTTGTGTTTGTGACCACCGAGCAGGCACGGACGGCGACATGGACAGCGAGGAGTTCTACGACGTGCCGACGGACGAGGACGAGGACACGCTGCGCGGCTCGCTGCGCAACGGACACGCCGCAGACCTCACCGACGATGTATGTGCCCTGCAGGCTACAACACACTTGATACCGGCATTCATGGGGAGATTTAGAAACAATATTATTGGACGTGTCGTTCGTATCTCAGATTATAAAATAGCTGGGTGCCAAATTGCATCAAAATCCGTTCATCTGTTTCGCATTATGAATAACAAATATAATATTATAATACTAGCTGCCCGGACAGACTTCGTTCTGTCTAATTTTTATTTTTATTTTGAGATGTAAGCTGTCCTATCTTTCAAGTTGGATCAAACTGCACACGGTGTGCAAATTTTATTAAAATCGATGAAGTAGTTTAGGAGTCCATCGCGGCAAACAACGTGACACGTAATTTATATATATTAAGATTTATTAAAAATATAGCGCACGACAAGACTGGATGACTATTTCGAGAGTGAAAAACTAGGATAAAATAGCATTTAAAATGAAAGCTTGACTTGTGGTCTTTCCTTTCCAGGATATTCCGTCAGAGAAAGAGACACCGGATATATCCAAGACTCCACTACGGGACAGTACATAGCTGTTAATAGAATGGTCAGATTAATTATATTTTTTTTATAAATGTAGACATGACATAAATAATGTACACTGGGTGTTACAAACTGTAAATCCTCCGAGTTATCGCAGTATTTACGCATGGTGTGATTTGACTTTTTTACTCACTTATGGGTACTACCCTCAATTTAATATTAAATATTATTAATGTTTATAATCCACTTATTCTAAATATTTATTCCCGAACTGTGTTCTGACGACCCTGTAGCCTAGTTGGTAGCGACCCTGTCAGCGAAGCGAGGGGTCCCGGGTTCGATTCCCGGCCGGGGCAGATATTTATGTGACAGATAAATATTTGTACTCTGGTCACGGGTGTTATTGTGATGTGTTATATATGTAGTGCATTCCACCCACGATACAGGTAATAACCTACTGCGGCAGTATTATTGTGTAAACGTTTTATTAAACTCCGTTTGACTATAATTTTTTGTTTGAATGTTTTTACATTGCTGGATATATAATGTATTTTTCATTGATTTCAGGTACCTTGGTTAGCTTAGTCTATGGGACGTTGGGAGTAGTCGGGGAAAAATAGTGTACTTTATAATTATCTATAGACGGGTATGACGGTCATTTAAAATATTATGTAATTGAATATTTAATGGTAATTATTTTTTCATGTAATGATTATGATACTTGATCATAGAAAAGATTATAGGACATTTTCTATTGAAATATATTATTAGATGTAGCTCCCTACTCTACAGTATTTAATATTAGTTGGCAATTTGATGTATTCATACTTTCATATTGACTTGTAGCTTTAGAAGATAATGCACAAATTCCTATTGATACTAAATGCAAGCTCAATGCGAATGGAACTTCCGTGGGTGAATAATTATGTTGAAAAGTAGGTAATAAATTCATTTGAAATTTTTATACAAGATAATATTTTAATGGTATAGTGGTATTTCTTAGTAACCACGGAATGTAAAATTGAAGTGTTTAAGATTTATTATAATTATAGTTACTACTTAAATTGCTATAACAAGAAATCATTACTACTTATTAACTGTAGTGGCGATTGAGTCTAATTGGAATTTAAATTAAATTATATAATTTTTTTCCACATTCAATAACTTATGATGTATTATGTATATTTGAAGTAAAAGCTAGTAAATCAAGATTGTGGGTAGGTTTACATTTGATTTATAACATTAGACACTGGTATTTTTTTACTTTTAATGGAAATAAATAAAATTATTTACTTATTATGAATTACTACCTGTACGTATGTATTTCAAAAATCCTCGATCTCCAGTCTTAACTTTTTGAGATATTATATGCTGACCTTGAAAATAGAAAATTGCTACCTGCTTCAAAATGTCAAACTAAAAATGAAGTCTAGAATGAAACGAATGAATTTTGTCTTGATATTTATATACACGTCAGTAATTATAAAATGTATGCTGCTTAATTAGAATTATGATTAAAAATCATGTATTTTAGCTGATGTTATAATGCCGGTCGATGGTATCGTGACTAGGTACTATTAAATTAAATACATAATACATATTATAATTACGGTTAACAGCTCCATGCTATGTGAATTAAATTATTGTGCCGATACTTCTGATAGCTCAAATATAAATTTTACGGTAACTACAACGTAAAATAATTTTTCTGTCACTTAAATACAATATAACTTTATATCGAACTATCGTCCGATTTTAGGATATTAGCAATCTTTTTTGGAAATTAGGCAATTAACTCTATAGGTTTCCGCAATTTACGTAATTGCGAATGGCTTCTCTTTCGGACATAATAATAAATAAGCCTACAGAAGCTGTAATTAATTGTTTGCCAAAACAAGTTTTAATATCACTATTTATTGCCTAAGTAAATTTAGTATGAATTAAACTTTATTTTGGTTTAAAGTTCTAATCCGAAAAAAATATTTATTTAACCTTTATTTGTCGACGTAGATAGATGTAATACCAAACATTGTTTAGTGGTTCATAAACATAACATTGTAATGGTGCAGTAACTGAGTACAGAATTTACTTGTCAGAGAAAAGTATTTTCATAGAAATGATTACTTTATGCCACTTAAAAAAAATCCCAATTTTAAAATTGTATGGTTAACGTCTATTGATTTCTATGTCAATGTAATGTTAATTAGTTGACATTTAATTTTACGGTGCTACTTGCATTTTACGTAGACTATTAAACATTTCATTAACGATTTGATAATGAAACATTGTCCTGTCTCGTGAATTATATTAATTGTACTTACTGTTATATTCTATTTACATAACGATTGTTCTCTGGACATTCCTGGTGATCCATTCACGTTCTCCCGTGTAGTTGGCTGCTTGTATTCGAATATTGTTTTATTATAGATAGCGAATCAAACTATTAGCACAAATTAGATAATTGATTATGTTATTTTTATTATTATTATATAATCGTTGTATCTTTATTTATATAATAATGTCATGATAGTTAATCAGAAGTGTTGTATATTTGTCCAAAAGGTTATTTATTTTTCATGAAATGTTTTCTGTATGTATAGAGCTGATGTCGTTGAACTGTGTAAAGATTCCATTGAGTTAGGATTCCATCCTGGTCCATGATGGTCGTGCTTCCATATTGTAGGTTAATTATATGTTAGTATGACCACCGATAAACTCCCTAAATAATGCAGTTTATTTACATAAAAATAAGATTTCTTCATGTTATTGTACTATGTATGTATTGTTAACTTGGTACACCCGGACATGATGTCTAGTCTATCTGTGGATAATAACTTTCTAATGCTTGAACATTCTGTAGATATTGTTTTTCTCATTTTATTTTTGGGACATATGGTATCGTATTTTGTTGAAATAAATGACATTTTTTATGGATTTGTTTCATTTTTTTTATATTACAATACAACGTAATGTCATTATTGGTTCCTAAACTGACAATGAGCATAAAACACAAGCGCATTTTTATTAAACATTCTGAAGCTTGCAATAAATATTTGATATAAAGGTAATAAATAAAAGATGCATTACTGGAATTTCTCGATGGGGTTCGGGGATAGCTACCACCCTTGAGCCTGAGTCAGCCGCCAAACGACTTGTCGTGTTTCGGCTGGGGGCTTGAGAGCCAGTTCTTTCTTTCTGTTTATTCTCTCTTTCTTGGCCGGCAACGCATCAGTGATGCCTTTGGTGTTGCTGATGTCCATGGGCGATGATAGCCACTTACCATCAGGTGGATCGTCAGCTCATTTGCCGGCTATTTCCATAAAAAAAAAACTTTTAACATAAAGGGCAATGTCCATTTTCGGCTATTCGTGGACAGGATGCTCAGAAATAAATAATTACACGAAAAAATATATTTTGTTTTTTAACTTATACAGGCGAATTATTTTTGTATCAATTTACTTTTGTAAAATAATATGTTTAATAAAACATTCTACTGATAAACTCATTTCCTTTTGTCACATACACAGAGTAGTCACGTCAGTACAATTGCAACATTATTCCGATTACGATAATAAAAACGATATATCGATGTTATTTCGAATTTTAATTCTCACGATAAAAACTTAAGTTTGGTAAGATACACGTATAAAAATCAATAAACTATAAATAAGGTATTATTTTTACTAGAATAACATATTATTTTAGGTACGTTGCTTTTATAATAATTCACGATAGTCAACAATATATCGATGTTTTGCAAACACGCTCGAATCGATGCATTGTTTGCATCCCCAACTGTCATACGTAGTGATTAAGTACTCTGTGGTAATCTCAACTGTCAATCGTTATTCGTTGGTTAGTAGTGCATAGTAATCTACGTTCAACTTTCAAGTCACATTCGCTTTAGTGATTAAGTACTCTGTGTTGCCATAGTGATTAAGTACTCTGTGTTCGCTTTGTTTTTCGCATCAGTTTCGTCTGTGTTTTTCATCTATACTCTATACTAATATATAAAGAGGAAAGATTTGATTTTTTGTTTGCATTGAATAGGCTCTGAAACTACTGAACCGATTTGAAAAATTCTTTCACTGTTAGGAAGCTACACTATCCCCGAGTAACATAGGCTATATTATATTTTCAAAAAAATTAGGGATCTTTAATAAAACTCCAATAATGTAACCCAAGGTGTAAAAAAATAAGAAAACCGAAGCAAAGCGAGGGCGGTTACTCGTCATTAATATTATTACGACCTTTGGCTTACGAAAATGGATTTAGACTCTGCTTCCCACGTTGACCTTGGTACTATTGTATGTATAACTATGGTTGACCCTTGGTTTGTATGGTTGCTCATGTAATGACTGTTTTTTTTTGGTTTCTGAGCTGGGCAAGGTACAGAGATGATATAAATGCACCAGCCCCGTTCTTGGACAATATATTAATAACATACGAGTCAGATTAATAAAAAAAATTCAAGGAAATTGGGCGTTTTCTTTAAAATACCTACAAAATATTTATTTAAATAACCAGTATAATAAACATCTGGTTACAAAACAATTATTATTTTCGTTTTTAAACTGAGTAAAGGTATTAAGCCTATATAATATTTATGTTGAAATGTGGTGTTCACTGATAGCCAAATGTCCATACAAAGTGGACATTGTCCTTTTCATTTTTTTCATACAACTTTAAAATCATTTTATTTGAAACAATTTTTTTGACTACTGCTTCTGAAAATTATATACAATAAAACTATAATAATTATACTGCAACAGGAAAGCGAGAAGCGCCATAACAAACAAAATGATATACATAGTATAATTCGTATATTATCTTACAGTTTATACATAGTCTTTATTATACTTACGTATCATTACATTTACGTAACATCGAATTACATAGCCAAAACAACGTGTAAATTTAATATATTGTATTTATAATTAACACCAATATTTAGCACATAAACAATAAAATCTATGAAATATAACAATCATCGAATAATTAAAAAGAAGACACTTAAGAATGATCAATATTTTTGACACAAATAATAACTTACTGAATAATTACAAGCTAATTAAAAAAACAATTATTGATACTTAAATATTTTATAATAAAAATATTTTTGACACAATCCATTCCTCAAAGGGCCCTCGTACATCTGAAGTTCAGATTTTATTATAGTATCAGATTCTGAACTTCCCTTTTCGTACTAAATCTTTGTCCTTCTTAGATGACGTCGAAAGTGGACGGGCAGGAGCGCTTCAAACTTTTCTTCAGAACAAAAATACCAAACATTGACTAAGAGAAATGGAAAAATATGATTAGTTTATACATTCCAATTAAATGACTACCATCAGAGGTTGTTTAGTCTGACGTATTACATTTGTATTGGTAAAATGATGTTAAAATTTATGGTAAATCTTTTTTTTTTTTTTTATAGCGGAATGTGAGGCACTGTCCCAACGCCTTTATAAAAAAACTTTTGAAGTATCTTACTCCATGGTTCTCCGTACATTAAAAGTGTGACAACTTGTAGAAAACAATCTCCGATCCATAGAGGCCACGGACCTAAAAAAAAGACGGACGTAATCCCAACACAAATTCAGTGAAGCACCCATAGTAATACCAACTCTATTCGTACAAGTACACACACCGACACATTGACACTTCACTGCTTCAATCGCGAATCAAAAATTACGTACACATGGTAAGCGGGCGGCCATTGCTCTCTTGATTAGACGAGGTTACGTCCGTCTTTTTTTTAGGTCCGTGATAGAGGCGAGGTAAAAATAAACATCGCCCTACACCCGTGCAACGACTTATTAAACGCGAACTAGAATATTCATATACACGTATTATTTATGCTTAACATTACTAAATATACAGTATAATAAGATTATATTATTAACTATTGACGGGGGAAATCTAAAAGCAAAATGCAATTCTTTTTGTTATAACTACCCGCATAGGAGTAGCGGGTAGTGTGAACATCAAAACAATTGAGATCGAACATTCTAGATTCGTATTGTATAGTATGACCATAACGCAAGTTTTATTAAAATACAAAACAAACAATTTTATTTGCTCTTACAGTACGATACAATACAGTTACACATAAATACAACGTTACAATAGGATTACTTCTGTCGCTGTATCTTGGCGCGTCTGATCATAGGCTTTGCGAACTTTAGCGCATGTAAGACAGAGATAGCGACACGAACATGCTAAAGTGTGACTGAGACACAATACACCGCGTATCGAGTACTGGCGAATTATATTACTGCGCAGCCTTCTGCGCGAAGTTCAGACGCGCCAAGATACAGCGGCCGAACTGTACATCTACTGATCGTGCTATGTGAGAGCCTGGTGCCTGATGTAGGTCTAAGAGTACCTGTGTTTATAGGTCAGTACACGATACAAATACGATAGATCATTGCGTTGGAGTGTACTAATAATCTTAGCTGTACCGCAGTAACCATCTTAAGTTATTTTTCCACCCGCCACTAGTTAACACATTCAATAAAATTATTGTAATGGTTTTTCTAAATACGTCTTCTGTTACACGCGACAGACAATACAATTTTATTGTCAGTAATGTATCCCTAAAAAATCTAACCAGTGGGCTTAGACAAAGCAACATTAAAGAAACGATACCAAAGTTAGAAAAGAATAAAATGTATGGGATTGACATAAGCCGTGCTAAATCACATGGTCAATCGTCATCGTTATCGCAAGTTGGTAGAAAATGTTGTAATTCGTAACAGAATCATAAACTATCGAATGGTTATCGATCGTTCTCATAAGCTCGATCATTAACCGTTATTTTAGAAAAACCAATACACTCTCAAATTCCTTCCAAAACAAAACAAAAGAATGTAATATGTACATTGTACACAGCAACGGAATGAGTGTTGCCAGCGGGTTGTCGAATGTTGCCAGTCGCCAGGTTGCCAGTCTACTGGCACTCGCGCAGGATCTGCAGCGACTTGCGGAACAGCTCCTGCTGCGACCGGGCGTGCTTTATCTCCAACTCTGCCAGGTCGATTAAGCTGCGATGTAAATTATGTAATAAGACAATAATAAAGTGAGCCGATATGATACACTGATTTCTAATTTGTGTAGAGTGGGACTGCATCTAGTTGATGCAAGGCATGCTACAGTACAGACATGTTCAACAAAGCCGGGCTATGTTGGACATATGTGTATGAAAATGTACTACGTTCGTCAAAAAACCGCTCGACACCCGTCAACCTGAACGGAAGCCGAATTGTTCCCGATTCAAATATGTGTACGAATACCGAACGATGTTCCGAGCGGCTTGGACGATCGGCTTGAATCCATTATATAGTAAGCGCTCATTTTTACATACTATTCGAAAATATTTGTCGAAACAAGCGTGTGGTGCACGCTTAGTGTGCAAAGACCTGTATACAACTTTTCCACCATCACCACCAACAATATCAACGAAACCACTCCTCCGTGCATTGTCCCAGCGTTTGTTATATTTTTTTTCTTTTATGGAAATAGCCGGCAAACGAGCTGACCATCCATCTAGTAGCTATCCAGGCGAACCTCGTGGAGAAATAATAATAGTAATAATGGTAATAATTAATAATTAAAATCAATATTACCAATATAATCCCTCGAGGGGCCCTTCCACCAGCGGGCCGGATTTAGTCGTCTCTTACGACACCCATCCAGCGTGGGATTGAGGTTAGTAATCTAAGCTGCCCCAATACGGCTATTCCCTCACCTCTTCCGGAAGGCGGCGACGCGGCGTGTGCGGAAGTCCAGCAGCTCCTCGCGCGCGCGCGCCGACAGCTGCTCGAAGCGCGCGCACGCGTCCGACTGCGCTTGCTCCGCCTGCACACACACACACACATAATACTAGCGCTCTGCCCGCGGTTTCCGGAATAAAAAGAACCCCATATCCTATTCCAGGTCATGGTCTGCCTTCGTCCTAAATGTCATGAAAATCCGTTCAATAGTTTTTGCGTGAAAGAGGAGCAAACATTATCACAAACTTTCACATTTATAATATTAGTAAAAGTAAGAGTATATAATATTAGTATTAGTAGCATTTTATAATAGTGATAACGTTTTTTATTAATATTCATTTCTATCATTGGATAAGAGTAATTTAAATTTAATCTTGTATTAGTCTAATACTTTCAGTGGACGAGTTTGTTTATTCGTTCGTATTTGTTTTTAATTAACCCTCAATCTCTCATATTTTTATAAAATTCTACTGTACACGAAAAAACCAAATAAAACGATAAATTAGTGTCAAGCGTGCGTTACCTCTTGAACCTCCATTGGCTGTGCGAGCGTAAAGACAGAAATGTGTATTAATAATTGTATGAAGCTGTGTACTTCTGTTATTTACACGTGTCAGATCGTAAGTGATGTGAATTGACTGACTTTGACTGTGAATTTCAAGCCAGATAATCAATTAATTACCGAATTAGATCCTGCTCGAAGGACCAAAATATATTAAGAATAAAGATAAAAATCCGCTACTTTAAAAAATCCTGCATTTCTTCACAAAACGATTACGGTCAGTGCCTGTGTGATATTTTACTTTCAAAAAATAATTGAAATCCTTTTATCGAGTAAACGTGTAACTGTAGTTTAATGCTGAACGTACATAATTATGTCCGCACCGTACGCGCCGCATTTGTACCGTACGGTGCGGATATATGTGCGTTCACCATAATTCGTAAATAAAATGTGTATAGAAGTGAGTTAAAGTGAGTTGAAGTGTTAGTAAATCTATCATTAATTGTTCAAAATGTGACTTTATGTTATTTATATTTTACTCACTGCATGAACATCCTTGTTCTTGGCGCGAGCTCTCTCAAGGTTTCTATTAGCAGCTTCGTAAGCTGCCAAGCATCTAAAAATAATATAATTGGTCGATTGGAAGCACTGGAAGATATTTCTGGAATTAGTCTGGAATTGGTTATAGTTAAAGTCTAACCAAATTGATTAATAATAAATTATTTATTATTAAAAGCATTTAAATACAAATTAAGAATGAAGATA
Organism: Thymelicus acteon; assembly: GCA_951805285.1. Taxonomy (NCBI): domain Eukaryota; kingdom Metazoa; phylum Arthropoda; class Insecta; order Lepidoptera; family Hesperiidae; genus Thymelicus; species Thymelicus acteon. Next base: position 2,990,812 of record OX638230.1, read on the forward strand.
ATAATTCTTAACTTGATTTTTGAAGGAAAGGATTTAATTATATAAGGTCTACATTTTATTACTTTTCAAAAACACTGTGAATAATAATATTAGGTGTGAATTGACCCCAAATCGAATCATGTCATGTCAATTAATAATAATAATAATAATAACACTACACACTCTAGGATTCCGTGTCGTGAGCGCCATGGACAACACGCAAAGACAAGAATCTAGTACTCGCACAAGAAGCCAGTTAGTTACCTCAGCCGCCGCACGAGCACGGCTTTGGCGGCGTGCGCGTCGCGCATGTAGTAGCGCAGCGTGTCGGCCAGCTTCAGGTCCTGGTCCGACGCCATGCGGCCCTCGATCTTCTGCAATACACACCGTTCAATGTCGTGGGCATTTCATGTTATCGTCGTTGTGACATTAAGACCTCTTATGTGTAAAAAAACAGCTTTTTGAGGGAATCGATAAAAATCGATGAAGTTTTGTTTAGCAAGCACATACGTGATTTTGAATTTGGTGAATAAATTACGATGGAAACGTCGAACACACATGAGAGTTTTTAAATTCGATAGTGCTTCAAAGTGTAGAATCATTTGACGTCAAAAAGTGATTTTGAAAAAAATGGCACATAACACATAAGAGGTTTTAAATTCGCAACGACGTTATATTGTTTTGTAAAACATTTATGTACACTCGGCAAAAGAGGTATGCAAGGCATAATAGCAAGTGATACAATCACAATCTGTTAGTAACATTACAATAAGTTTTTGTATATATTACTTTGCATACCTAATTCTTGCTAACTGTACCTATCATTTACATCCTCATCATTTTTACATCCACCTCCAATGACACAACATATAAAAATGTTGAATACACGAACCATAACACTGTTCTAATAATAACCATAACCTGTCAGTAATCGCACTAGATAATAGAACCAAAAAAATCACCATGGAACCTTTAAACTGTCATAACGCCCTTCAGTAATCGGCACAGACCCAGACATCTGAGAACAACCCGTGACTCACCCGGCACTTGTCGAAGGTGTCCGCGGCGCGCGTGAGGAAGCGCTCGGTGGGCGGCAGCTCGCGGCCCGCCAGCTGCGTCAGGCACGACGACAGCTTGATGTGCGCGTCCGCCACCTCTGGAACACCATACACGCCACACACGTCACACATCACACACATCACAGTCGAAACTATACTCCTTTTAGACAAGTGTTATTTGGTAAACAATTTTACAGGGTGTTTTTAGCTTTATTTTAAAAATAAGGCTGACACAAAATGAAGAGAATGAAAAGAAAACAAAAGAAATAAGTTTTTATTCGAAGTAGGTTTGTTACAAACACTTTTCAAAAGTCACTCAATGCCATCCAACATTGTGAATTTACTGGCAGATATTCATGTTTCCTATTAATTATTATTTTTTTAAACTAAATAGCAATCATCAATCAATATCAATAAAAAGCGGCCAAGTGCGAGTCGGACTCGCCCATGAAGAGTTCCGTAGCAGCAAGTAACATAATATAAAAGTTCATGTAATTCGTTGTAACTTTGATCGAGGTAAATTGTGGTTTACGATTTATGACGTATTAAAAAAAAACTACTTACTAGATCTCGTTCAAACCAATTTTAAGTGGAAGTTTGCATGGTAAAGTACATCATAAATTTTATTTTAGTTTTATCATTCTCTTATTTTAGAAGTTACAGGAGGGGGGGGGGGGGGGGGGACACACACATTTTACCACTTTGGAAGTGTCTCTCGCGCAAAATATTCAGTTTAGAAAAAAATTATATAAGAAACCTCAATATCATTTTTGAAGACCTATCCATAAATACTCCACACGTATGTATGGGTTTGATGAAAAAAAAAAATTTTGAGTTTCAGTGCTAAGTATGGGGAGCCCCCAAAATTTATTGTTTTTTTTTCTATTTTTATGTGAAAATCTTAATGCGGTTCACAGAATACATCTACTTACTAAGTTTCAACAGTATAGTTCTTATACTTTCGGAAAAAAGTGGCTGTAACATACGGACGGACAGACAGACAGACATGACGAATCTATAAGGGTTCCGTTTTTTGCCATTTGGTTACGGAACCCTAAAAAGCAGTGCCAAAATTGTTTACTAAATAAGTCTTGTTTTAAAAAATATATTATACTGTTGTGTAGCACCGATACAGTCATTCGGCAAAGCTGTGTGACAATTACATCATTTTTACAATCGAGCCTCCATTTTGAATTATTTTCAAAGATACATTATAATGAATGGTTGGTCCCAAATTTCATAATCTAATATATAAAATTCTCGTGTCACGGTGTTAGAAGTTGAACTCCTCCGAAACGACTCGACCGATTTTCGTGAATCTTAGTGTGCATATCGGCTAGGTTGGAGAATCGGACAACATCTATTTTTCATCCCCCTAAATGGTTAGGTTAGGTTAGGTTAGGTAAGGATAGGTGGTTAAATGGTTAGGGTGTTTTTTTTTTAATTTTTTTAAACTTTTGACAGAACGAAGTATGTCCTGACAGCTAGTTATTAATTATTTATTTATTATAAACTTTAAACACTGCCAATAAGACATTAAGAATACGATTTACTTTCTCTCTAATTTTACAACAACGCTTCGCAAATATTTTATGCTTGCTTCTGTGCAAGAATTTTTGGGGAAATATAGCCTGACTATCCACTGAATAACCAATAACTGCCCTATTAATTTCATATTATTACGCTCCCAACAGTGACAGGAATGGAAGTGGTTTTGTAAACTCACCCTTATGCTTGGAGGTCATCCGGTCGACCTTGGCCACGGCCTCCTTGAGGTGCGAGTAGTACTCCTGCAGGAAGGCGGTCTCCTGCTCGAAGAAGTCGTTGACGTCGCGCACCGTGGCGCCCAGGTAGATCTCGTCCGTCGTCGTTGTCATCGAACGCACCTAAAGGATTGAAGTCACTTGTTACTTACGTCGTTGCGACTTTAAGACCTCTTATGTGTTATGTGCCAGTTTTGGCAAAATCACTTTTTTACGTCAAATGATTCTACATTTTGAAGCACTATCGAATTCAAAAACTCTTATGTGTGTACGACGTTTCCATCGTAATTTATTCACCAAATTCAAAATCACCTATGTGCTTGCTAAACAAAACTTTATCGATTTTTATCGATTCCCTCAAAAAGCTGATTTTTTACAGCTGAGTTCTTAAAGTCGCAACGACGTTATGTTGGAAGTGGGTTACAATTTCAAGTCCGTGTTTAGTGATAGCTTGAGGTTTGTTAGTCACCCGCAAAGTAAAGGGAGGGGGGATGTGTAGGTTCAAAATTCACCTCTAATATTCAGTTTGGTGTCATTAGGCCATTGCCAAACTAAAATGTAACTCCATCAAGTAGCTACGGATACATTAGCGGGATTTGGCAAAGAATCTCGTTTTCGCCGATGGTAAAGGTGAAGTTTTATTGCGATAACCCGAATAAGAATATTCATCCGCTAATGAGGTCGGAGCCTAAGAGATACTATATTGAGTAGTGAAACCAGTAAATTAAAGGTATACGTAACGGGTTTTTTCCCGTACGGGATTGGACGTGAAGTTTAGAAACGTTATTTCATAGAAAATGTATACGATTGTTGCATACGCAGCGGAATCCCGTACGGGACGGGAACGAGGCACGCACGTATATTTTTATGCCCCGTCCCCGTCCCGTACAGAGTAAAAACACGTTACGTATGTATCGACCTTAAGAGTCACTAAGTACAACTCCTGTATACAGTGCGCTGAACTACGCACACCTTTCACGGCCACTCATTACTTATCCTTTTCGATCCGTTTTTGTGTGTCTATGAAATACATACAGCGTATCTAGTGTCTATGTGTGCGTTGCTGGAGGGCGCTGTGTGTGTCTATACAGAGTGCTGAGTGTCACTGACCAGGCCTCCAATGAGGTCCATCTTGCCGCGCGGCTTGGCGCACAGGTCCTGCTCGTACTCCAGGAACACGCGCAGGTGCGCGTCCCCGCGGAACACGGGGTGCGCCGCCAGCCGCTGCAGGAACACCTCGTGCATCGCCACCGTCTTCTTGAACGTCGCCAGGTACTCGCTGCACAACACCCACACACCACACATACAACTTGACGTTTGGTATATGATTGGGATGGTGACTGTGTTTGAAGCAGGATTTAAAATTATCATGATACTTATTTTGTTTGATAATTACCATGAAAAATATCGGATAAATTATCCATACTGAATTAGATTTCTGACTTACTTATGTTAAATCAATTACTCAAATGTAGTGTAAAAATTACATTTACAATTATCAACTCTTTTATTAATTTAATGTAATGTAATGTGCGTGTTTACTGCATGAGTTACTAGTCATACGCCCCAACTCAGATCAACTAATGGTTACTTAAATCGCTTCTTAGTACAGAATCACCATACAATTTCTGTACTAAGGAGCAATTTAAGTAACTGTTAGTGACTCTGAGTTGGGACGTTAGTCTTTTTAAACTAATGATATCTTTTTATGAATGAGATTTTTTTTGATCGAGTGGCTCATGAAGAGTTCTGTATGATGTGTAACTTACTCTTCTAATTCCTCCTTCATCTTAAGAAATTCCTCTCTAGTCAAGGCTCCCTCTCCCTCGCCCAAGCGTTGAAGCTTCTCGCGAGAAGCGTCGAAGTCCGGTCGCGGAGGAGCGGGGGGAATCTGAGGATAAGATTAATGCGAGTTACGTTACGAGCGAACTTTAAATGCGAGTGTTGTTGAATAAAAGTCAAAATAATTACTACATTAATATCACATAATTAAACCACAAATAGAACGAAGTATACCTGTTTATATTAAACCGTACATTTCAGTACAAGGGCCGTGTTTACATTCGTCGCATCTCTCTACCACCAACCCTAGGACAGCCATCACCTAAATCGATGTCGCCGCACACAACTTTACGACCCTGCCGTCACCCTGGAGAGCATGTCAAGGGCACCCTCCAGCGTCTTTATATCCATGTATTTTTTTCGTTATCTTTAAAATTGCAAAAAAATAAATTTCGTAAGCATCGCCTGGACGCGCCCCTGACACCTCATAATGTGAGCAAATCCAGAAAAACCTAGTGGGATGGCTACTTCTGTAGTAATTTAACCCAAATGCATTTTTTTAATGTTTTGTACCAAAAGATTTAAAAAAAAATCACATTATTTGAAAGATCCCTTAAAATTTTAAGTCAATAACTATGTAATGATAATAAAGTACTATTTCAAAACCAGTCACCATTTGTTATTTTATCTATAGTTATAACTTCTAACTTACGCCCCAACTCAGAGTCACTAATAGTTACTTAAATCACTCAGTACAGAATTTGTATGGTGATTCATTACTAAGGAGCGATTAAAGGAACCGTTAGTGACACTGAGTTGGGGCGTTAGAAGTACAAGACAACTAAACAATAAACAGTAAGTTCCACTCACGATATATCCAGCATACTCTTCATTCTCCTCGTAGCGGTCATGCAGCCACACAAACTCTTCGTGCTGCCTCACCACCAAGAACTCTGACTTCTGAAACTCTGGCAGGGTGGTCTTAGTGTGAACTGTGAACTTCACTTTTTCTTTTTCACTCAGAGCATCTGATATGTCCACCTGTAAAGAGAACAAGGAATTATATGTGCAGTCAACAATATAATTTGTTATGCAGTTCATGTTTATGTCATATGACCATTACAGTATGATGTAATAATTGCAATTTGCACTTTAGTATAATTTTAAACAGTTTATTAGATGATCAAGTAATATGTCAATGCTGAGACTTTTTTACAAGTATTTAGTTATTGCAAAAAATGCTACTCATATGCACAAAATAATGAAGTTCTACTTTACCTATGTGGTAATTTTTACCCAGTAGCAATGAACGTTACGTTAACAATTAACCCAGAGTTTCCCAGACTTTTTTTCTCATAGACCACTTTCAAAATTTAGCTGGTTGTGGTGGAACCCTGCAGCTTCTCTACCATATTCCCAAAACTCGAGAAAAATTTGAAGATTTGATCTAACTATGGAAAGCATTGCGGCTGAGAATAGTTTTTGAATAAAGAAGTGAGAATTGATTGGTTAATTAACTGATTTTTTTGTTAAGTTAGTATTAGTCTACTTTGCAACAATCCGCGGATAACATGTATGATGGTATATACTTTAAGACATGCGTGGCACCTCCCTCCCTCACACAACGGAAACATGCACTACAATAATTAAAAGTATATACCAACATACATACCAGCACCAACACGTGTTTCGCCCCGAAACGGAGCATCATCAGGGTAAGTTGACTCTACGATGGTTAGTCGCAAAGTGAACATCGTTCACTGAGCGTGGCGTATTTATACCCTACTCGCCCACTGGTTATCTAATGACGTTGTTGATAATTAGTGATTCACGCCGGCAGAAACCGGGTCTGACGTAATCTGGTGATTATTACTGTTGGAAATCTTCAGTATGATTTTTTTGTCACGCCAACATAGACCCCCCTCGAGTCTCCCGTGGACTCCTGGGACCTGGACCACTTTGGGAACTAAGGAATTAACCCATACTCTGTACACTATCCTATGAACTTATTTAGTATTTTATCTTACTACTAGGTGCTGGATAGTATCACTGATGAACGTCTAAATCTAATCACGAATTATGTGTTATGATTACACATAATACAGATAATATTTTTAATGCATGATACAACTCAGATACCTACCAGCAAGCTATTGTCTGCTAAAGATATATTTTCACTTGGTTTCTTCTTCTCTGTTTTAGGTTCTCCCCCTGGTGGAGAAGAGACTTGAGGAGCTGACAGAGGATCATGATTAGCTTCTTCCACACAGTCCTGCACCAAACCAAAAAGGAATATTAAATATAGACATAAAAAAGAATTGTTTAATAACTTAGCTTAGATTCATTTTTATCAAAATGATCTCTGTTAAAAAAATTGACAAATGGAATTAGGAATGTAATAATGTTGTAAAGCGACCTAAAAAAACATCAGGTGGCTTTAAGGTTTTGATTTAAGGGGACTTACGCCCCAACTCAGAGTCACTAACGGTTACTTAAATTATTCCTTAGTACAGAATTTGTATAGTGGTTCTTTACTAAGAAGCAATTAAACTAACCGTTAGTGACTGTGAGTTAGAGCGTTAGGTATGTTCATTAGTGGAGGAGAATAATAAGTATTCAACTTCAAATACCTAATATGTATTTTTTTAACCATTGTTCTGTTTGAAGATTTTTTAATAACAAAAGATTTCTAAAAATCAAAAAAAAAGTTTTAAATCACAGCTGTGCTCAATAAAAGCAAAAAACGTTGAAATTATCGAATGCATCATTTAATGTTTTGGATACAACAAAACTTCTGATTAAACTTCCACGTCACATTTTTAGCACAGAGGTATCGTGATTACTTAAACTGAGTGATCAAGTTAGGTACCATAATTAACGTTTAAAGTACGGATGCTTCTCTAGCGTTAAATTGCAAAAAAAACTGTAATTGAATAAATACTTAGAAACAGTTAATGACTACGCCCCCTAGAAACAAGGGTAAATTATGTGTTTTTTGATAAGAATATGACTTTTGAGGCTGCCAACTTACCATCATAATGTTAAAAGAATTGTTTTAGCACCGGTAATGAGAAAAATACGCTTGCCGCTTAATCAAAATTTATTAATATTCAGAATTCAGATAAATTCACTTCTCGCTTGCTTTCTGCTAAACAAAAAACGGTTGTCAAATTTTATCTTGTCACGCGTAACTGTCAATTTGACAAACAGAATATAAAAAGTACACAGACTATAAAACCCTTAATTCGACAGACCAATTTGACAACTCAAAATGAAAAAAATGTTGCCAGAATATAGATTTAGTCATATTTTGCTAAACTCCGATATTAAAAAAAGTTACTATAGTGACATAAAATTAACTCAACGTAATGTTATCAATGTTATGAATTTCGATAACATTTTTTACTAGTAATTACGAACCTACCTAACAAAAAATAACTTTTATTAACTTAGAGTTGGTAAATTCATCGCAATAACGAATATGGGTACGATGGTTTTCTAACGGCAAAGTTAAGTTTTGTTAGTTTTGTTAATTAGGATTCTTATATAAGAGCAATATCGTTCCTACAAGTTTGATGCAAGTTTGTACGGAACCCTCAATGAGCGAGTCGACACTTGGCTTTTTTTATATAATATCTCGTATTATTTTCTTTCCCCTAAGTTTTGTTCGTCGTGTTTCTTACGGGTCAACCTGTATTGATGAAAACAGAAAACTAATTACTACTTTTCTATTATTGTTAAAGAGTCAACACGGACGAGTCAAATAATAAAATCCGTAAACTAAAATCAATGACATTGTTTTAATCAATGAAACCGCGCAGAGACCCGAGCGAGAGGCGCGAGAGCCGACTGATGACGAATAAAGCCGAATCGAAGCTATAGTCATACATTTTTTAATGAATGAAATTTATGAAATGAAGAGAGAAGATGAGAGAAGACGAGAATACAAGTAATGGAATCGCGCAAAATAATTTATTGTTTTTAATGTAATTCAGTGAAAATACATAAGTTATCCACATAAAATGGGTACCCAGAAGCCCGGAGAATGGGCGAATTCACTAATAGCCAGATTTGAAGAACAGGTAATTAATAAATATGTTCTTTTAATAATATAATGACCCACCCAGAAAAGTTGTTTATTTATTTTTGTGAGATAGCTAAATCAATATTACAATTTTGACTTAGATTATTCAAAAGCATACGTAAATTTTAATCCAGTTGCTATTATCCATGCTAGTTGCCTGAAAAGATCTACGCCTACACAAAAATCAATATATTCCGGCGTATTACTTGCATACATGCAGTGTGTGGACATTGTCGGCAATAGTATAAATAATCTTATCATTTGTAATTATTACTGAATTTGCACTAATAGATGATCTATTATTAACCAAGATAAGGGGTTTTACAGATGCGGAATGTATAATATAGATTCCGGATTCTAGTGTTATGAATATATCGTCCATAATTTCGCCCACACACAACTTCCACACATCGTACTTCGGTTTTTTTTTTTAATATTTACCTTAAGCTTCAAGCTCTACCTGGCAAAATATTTTTGGTACATTATGGAACATTTGAGGAGAAGTAGATGCAGGTATTAGCATACCTATATTGAAAAAAAAAACTTAAATAAAAGATCGCTATGTAGTCAAATATTTCTTTATTGGTTGCATTTATGGGGTAGTAACCTTCGAGTATAATATAGTGCTCTCTGATTTTCCAGTTTCTTTCATGATTGAAATTTAAATACATTTAAATTATTATTTAAATGAATTAAATAAAGTCAACCCTATAGTATTTGCAGTATCTCTCTGCACTTGTTGACATAATGCCAGTGGCGTAGCTAACCCTAAGGAGGCCCCATATCAATATTAGTTGTGGGGCCCCCTCAACGTCACCTGTCAAATATCAAAGGTGTGCCAACTGTAGCGGTCGTAGGCCGCTGGTGAGCTTTTTTTTGGGAGTGTCAGTGGGGGCCCTATACGCTGGGGGCCCCGTATAATTGATATGGCTGATACGGCGGTAATACGCCCCTGCATAATGCGCACTCACTTGCACTTAGACGTAAGTGCAGTGAGATATTGTGTTGATGAGCTAATACACTTCCCATTTGTAGATAATAATATGCAATGTATTGATCATAATCAAATGGGTAGTCAGATCCTATGCAATCTTTTTGGGCAGCTAAATGAAACTGTGTGCAATGATCCTTATAGAAATAAAATGTACTATTGATTAATGTAATACAAAAGTCAAAAGTACCTCAACATATCAAATCAAATCAAATCAAATCAAATGTTTTTATTCAAAATTGGTTTGGTTTACAAACACTTTTTGAAAGTCATGCAAGTTATGCCAATGCTTCAGGCAAGGCCCTACTGTGAGAGGGCCCGGGAGAAGAAGCAGCAAGAAACTCCCGGGTTTGTTTTTTTCCTGCTCACAGTTACAGATAGCACTTATCATCTACTACAATCTATATTCATAAAACTCATGTCCAAGCAGTCTTGTCTTTAAAATAATCATCTAATTTGTAATATCCTTTCGTCATAAGAATGCTTTTAATATGAGTTTTAAATTTAAGGTAAGGCATTTCTGTAAATTTCGATGGAATTTTATTATAAATCTTTACACATGTACCCATGAACGAGCCACCAGTTTTACAGAGTCTAAAATTTGGTACAATCAGTTTAGCCTTATTTCTCGTATTAATATTGTGGATGTCACTCTTCTTAAGAAAACTATCGTAATATTTCTTAACATACAAAATATTATCCAATATATATTGTGACACCACAGTTAAAATATTAATTTCCTTAAAGAGATCCTTAAGCGAGTCCCTAGGCCTGAGGTTGTAAATGGCACGGACTGCTCTTTTCTGTAAAATAAATATAGACTCAATATCTGCAGCTGAGCCCCACAACAACAGACCATAAGACATGACACTATGAAAGTAGCTAAAATAAACTAACCGTGCTGTTTCTACGTCAGTTAAGAGCCTTACTTTCTTAACCGCGTAAGCAGCTGAACTCAGCCTCCCAGACAAGGCTTCAATATGAGGACTCCATTGTAGCCGTGAATCTATAGTAATGCCAAGGAATTTCGTTGAATTTACAAGGTCAAGTACTTCCTTATTTATAACTATTTGAGTTGGTACCTGTTTTACATTTGGTAAAGTGAATTTCATACATTTCGTTTTACTAGCATTTAACATAAGGTTGTTACATGTAAACCATTGCAACACTTGGGAAACAGTATTATTTACATCGTCAAAACATGTTTTTCTCCTATCAACTTTAAAAAGTAATGAGGTGTCATCTGCAAATAATACAGTTTCACACAAGTCCTTTGTGAAATAAGGAAGATCATTGATATATATTAAAAATAACAGTGGTCCTAATATTGATCCTTGGGGCACTCCCATAGTAATGTGTGCTCCTGGGGACTCCTTGCCATTAATAACTACTTTTTGAATACGGTCGGATAGGTACGATTTTATAAGGCCAACTGATTGTGTTGAGACACCATAATGCCTAAGTTTATTTATCAGTATATTGTGATCAACGCAATCGAACGCCTTTGAGAGATCACAAAATATACCAATGGCATCCTGCTTACACTCCCAAGCATCAAAAATTTGCTTAAGGAGTGCTATACCTGCATCAGTGGTATTTTTACCTCTCGAAAAACCGAACTGATTAACATGAAACAAATTGTTTAAGTAGAAATGAGACAGCAGCTGGTTATAAATAACTTTTTCAAAGATTTTACTAAGAACTGGTAACATTGAGATGGGTCTGAAATTAGTGGGGTCGCTTTTATCTCCAGATTTAAATAAAGGGATTAATTTACCATGTTTCATTAGATTGGGGAAGCTACCATCGTCAATACATTTATTGAAAATGTGACTTAGATGTGGCGCTATGGAATTAATTATTGGTTTTATTATCATAGTAGAAAGACCCCAGAGATCACCTGATTTCTTGATCTTTATAGACTTAAAAGTCTTTATAATTGTATCAGAATTAATGTATTTGAAGCTAAATGAAGTCAGGCATTTTTCAACACATGATTCCATTAAAGTCATAGCAAGCTGAGGGCTCGCGTTTAAGTTTTTTGTTATTTCATGTGGTATTTTCGAGAAGAAATCCTCAAATGCGCAAGCAACTGCGCTATCAGTAGTAACATTTTTATCATTGACCTTTAAAGTATACTCATGATCCTTAAATTTTTCTTTACCTGTTTCTTTATTAATAATGTTCCAGGTAGTTTTGATTTTGTTATCAGAATTCTTAATCTTATTAGCAATATAAATTGATTTAGCTTTCGCACAGACTAGTTTAAACGTTTTTGAATAAATTTTAACATGATTTAAAAATTCAGGGTCTGTGGAAGTCGATTTATCTGCATAAAGTTCAAAAAGTTTAATTCTGCTTTTGTATATACCAGGAGTTGCCCAATCACTAAATTTAGTTTTAAGGTTCTCACATTTAATCTGTTTTTGCTTAAAAATGTTATTAAATTCACTATTAATTAATCCAGACACATTACTGTATGCTTGATCCGTTGTATCATCATCAGAAATTTGTAGGAACGGAATTTTTCTAGCAATATTGTTTGTAAAATCACTAACACGTCTTTGTGTGATTGGTCTACAAGATATAGTATATTGTGATAGGTCATGATGGTACTCAATGGTGGCTAATTGTCCGCTATGGTCTGAACAAATACAATTTAATATAGACTTATTGATAACATTACAATCACAAAAGATGTTATCTAAGCAAGTAGCCGATGATGGAGTAACCCTTGTCGGTTCAAAAAATACATAACCCAAATTAAATGATTTAAACAAATTAATGAACCTTATTGAGGTAGAATTTGAAACTAAAATATCAATATTGAAGTCTCCACAAACAACTACTTTTTTATTTCTTTTACATAAAATTTTCAGAGCATCTTCCATAGCGGATTCAAACAATGGGTAGTTGCCTGCAGGTGGTCTATATACACATACAATTATAACCCTTGCAAGCTCTATACATGAAAGTTCTATATTATGCTCAATAGAGAGGGATACTATGTCTTTACGTTCCTTATAATTCAAACTATTATGTATAATTATTAATGACCCTCCCCTAATCAATTTTTGCCTACAGAATGAACTGCCTATGCTGTAATTATCTATAGATACAATTAATTCAGATTTTTTTAGCCAGTGCTCTGTAACACATATAATGTCAATATTCATCTCATTTAATAATAAAGTTAATTCTAAGTCTTTGCCAGAAAAGCCTTGTATATTTTGGTGCACAATATTTAAATTATAGTGCTTTCCTTTTGTCACTACATTGCTAGAGTAGTTCTCTGTTGTCTTACAGACTAATTTAAATTACTTGGAACGTATTCCAACGATGCATGCTGAATGTCATTAAGTGTCTGCTCAATAAAAGCAGGAGTACCAGCCAAATTCTTGGCTAAATTGTCAAAAAAATATGATAGCGAACATGCTATTTGTCTTTTATTATACTTAGACAGATAGTAATTATCTTTAGTCATATAACTTCTAGAAATTAATTTATTAATGTCAAATATTTCTAAATATTTATCACTGTGTAAAGACATAGTGTACATTGCTAAATTTACATTATACCTAATGTTATTTTCTTCTTGTGGCAAACACTCACTGTAAGGTAAAGTAAACATTACAATACTTTTAGTTTTTAGTGTGCATAGTTTATTATAATAATATATTAACATTTTTCTGTTTATTTTACCTCTATTTCCAACAAAAATAATTAAGTTTGTAGTACTGTCAAATTTACTGCATAGAATTTTTTCAAAAATATCATTTAATGATAATCCAGGAAAACAATGGTTAACACAGCTGAGCCCCGAATAAATGTTTATTAATTGGCCAAAATTCCTTCCAATTTCATCACTAAATATAACATTTTTAATACAATTGTTTTGCACAAAGGAATTATTGTTGTGTGCTACTTCTAATGTGTTACAATTTTTTGAGATTAATGGCTCACACACTGGTGCGTCCTCGTATGTCAATGGTTCTGTGGCACCTAGGCCGGATGCCACAGAATGTCTTTTGGAGATGGTCTCATTGTTTGCAGAGACATCAGACAAGCATTTTAAAGCCAGTATGTATTCCCTAATCTCTTTTTTGGATCCTTCATAATTTTGTGTCATAATTTTTAAGGATTCTTGTAAGCTACACAATTTACAATTTAGTGAGCTAATGTTTTCTTCATAAGTAATTCTATTTTCTTCGATAATGGATGAGAATGTTTGTAATTTGTCAAGTAATTGCATCTTTTCTTTTATACAATTGGTGTATCTAGATTTCTTTTTATTCTGGTTTATTAATTTCTTAGTTTTATTTATGTACTTATTAATTTTGATATATTTTTTCAACTTATTCCTGCTGCATGTGACTGTGCTCCTGGCAACTGTATGGTAAGGGGAGTCCTCTCTTGTCAAGTCAATTGTTGCAATGGGATTAAAAGCACATGAAGCAGAAACCAGATTGGGCGCACTAACTACCAACTCCTCGAACAGACTTTGGTTCTGGGAGGCTATTATTTGAGATTGACTGTTCTCTAATTGGCAGATGAGAGTGTTAGCCTCGTGAAGCTGTTTTTCCAATGCAGCAATTTGCCTGAGGGCCTGCTCATACTCATTACTGCATTGGTCGAACCGGTCAACTATTGACTGAAGTCTGTCACGTTCGGTGGAGGTTGTATATAAAATATAAATAAATAAAAAATATATATAAAATCGTCTATGATGTGAGTGAAATATTTTTTTAAAAATCTCATTATTCAGTCACAATAATGAAATTAAAATTAATTGATAATAATATTATGTGAATTTACTTTTTATAATTTACTTAATTTATTATTATATTCTTATTATAAACATTGCCCGTTTTATTTACTCAATTAATTTATTAATTCATTTCTTCATTAATTAATTAATATACCACTCAGATCTTTGCTTATGAAGAGATTACTAGTATTTGAGTACGCCTTGGAGATTATTGGACACAAACAAATGGCCCACTCCCAACCCAACTTATCAGTTTTACAGGTTCTGAGGTTTTATTTACATATTACAATATACTAAAACAAGTGTTTTTGCAGCTCCCATACAAAACTGGAGCCCAGAACCTGCACTCACGTATCAACGAGGAGCAATGCAAGGCGTGTCTGGTTCAGATCAGCCGCCATCGTTTCTCGCTGGTCATCTCCGGCCTCACCAAGATCCTACAGAGAGTCAATGAGCTGGTGAGAGTAAAATATTGTTTAGATATAACTACATAATGTTCTGCAGGTTTATGCAGATTCATTAATTTAAGGAGTTTCTTTCACCACTCTTTCTCCTCAATGGTAAGTATAGTATTGAGAAAATACCTACAGTGAAATCACTTTGAATTGGAACTCTCTGACAGCTTGTTATGGATTTTTATCATTGCCTAATTAAATTAAGTCCAAACTGTACCCTGCAAATTTTTAAATTTTGATAGCCAGAAACAGATCAACAGTATTAACCAAGCACACAAAGCCTGTTTTAACTCGACAAGTACACTCTTTAAAGACCTGAAACTTTGTATGATCACACAAAACATCTGACAGCACCATAATTTTAAACAGTACTGCCAACAGTACCAGCCGTCGCTGACGACGTGCGTCAACCGGCCCCAGACGGAGCTGGAGAAGGGCTACCACGACAGCCTGGTCATCGTGCTGGACACGCTGGAGATCTGCCTCAGTTCCCAGCCCAAGGACACCGCCAAGTATGATGAGGCTATGAATGTCAAGATCCTGCTGCGTGAGGTCTGCCAGTTTATTGGTAAGTACATTGTAACATTATCTGTAATATTCTGATGGGTGTGGTGGAAATTGAACCTTGTGTCTGCCATTTGAAGAAGTCCCTTACTTGTATCTTAATTCTCACTTTATCTTACATTCTCTGTTTTCCGCAAAAAGTGCTATAACCATTGTAAGCAGTTAAGAATTTTAAGTGATCACTGCTACCATTGAAATGAGTTTCAATCAGTTTAAAACTGACATATAAATGGAGTATGTGGTGTGTGTGTGACATTTCACCACAGGCAAGAAATGGTCAGTTCAAATAGTTTGTGTTGTTTCCGGCAGACATGCGCAACGAGAGCAACGTGAACAACGCGCTGCTGCGGCAGCTGGCCAGCAAGGTGCTGTTCGCGCTCAGCCTCAACTTCTTCAACGCTGTCTTCAACAGAATCAGCGCGCGCTTGCAGGTATACTACACTGCAATATTTTCACAGGGACGTAGCTACCGCTGAATAAGCCCTATCAATTTAACGGGGCCCCAGCCTTCAGGGGTCCCGACTAGCAACTAGGGTATGCTACTGCATGATCAGTACACTGAATACATTTTTTTTTATTCATATAATATTTTATTTAGATATATGTCTTTCTAATACAATAATATAAATCGTATAAGCGAAAAAAGACATCTTTGTCCTCAGAATTCAACTAATAATTACCTTTTCGCCTCTCCCTGCCAGCCATGTAAGGGCTAGCCAGGTTATGAATTTAATGTCAGAGTGTCATATGATAGATTATGGTTAGGGAAATCTGAAGGTGTGCAAATGAAAAAATGTCTAGTTGTTGATTTTTTCCAGGAACTGTCATCTAGCTCCGAAGAAAACCCCGATTATACCGACATAGAGTTGATACAACATGTCAATGTTGATATATTGAGACTTATAAGGCTCTTGCAAGGTACGGTTTACTTAAGTTTATAACCAGTACTCCAATCCAACTATGGAAATAGTATCTATATTAATTAAATTTTATTTAATCTTACTTTCAGAGTCCATACAAAAATTTAAGCTTTTAAGGAAGTCTGCACACATAGTGCTAGTTACATCCCTTGAGAAGGCTATTTGGAATTGGATGGATACATACCCTCAGGTTAGTATGTGTTAGAAAAAAAAGAGATCTTCCACCAAGCTGGACTTGTGCTGAGTGCTTAAAATATTGCCTGTTTTAAGTTAGAACTTTGTAGCAACAAAATATGTATTTATGCCATTAACATAAAGTTTAGTTTTATAGTGTCGTAAAAAATAATTTCATTGTTAGTAAATAGTGTTTGATCATATTTCTTATATTAACCACTTTATATAGTTATCGTTACAATGTGACAGCGCCATCTGTTATTGAATTCCGGAAAGTCGCCCATAATAACCACGTGACCGATGTCGTGTCTTGTACAGGAGTTCGCGGAGGTGCAATGCCGGCCCAACGAGGAGCTGAGCAAGTGCTGCGACACGCTGTTCGACATGCTGCAGGACAGCTTCTCCGACAACAAGAAGTCGCGCGTCGCCATGTGGCCGCTGCAGATAATGCTGCTTATCTTGAACCCGGTCAGTTTACTAGACTACTTGTTGTTACGGTCTTACTTGAATAGACTTCGAGTTTCATTTTATTGTTTGATGGATATTATATGGAATACACAATGATACTTTGTGTTAGATGCTCCACGTTCCATGCCTTTTTTTTATGTCTTAAGCAGGCAAACAAGCAGACAGGTCACCTGATGGTAAGTGATCACCGCCGCCCATGGACATTAGCAACATTAGGGGCGTCACCAATGCGTTGCCGTCCTCGAAGAAAAGAAAAGACCCGCTTCTTGAAGGACCCCATGTCATAGCTTAGCGGGAACACCAATGCAGGAAGTTCGTTACATGCCGTTTAGTGAAAATAATTGACAAAAGAACAGACGAAGTAGTTTATCTTTCCAGAAAGTTCTAGAAGAGATTGTGAATGCCGATAGTGGCGCGCCCTGTAGCCCGAGACACACGAAAAAGAAAATATTCATCGACTCCGTTAAGCGGGGGCTGAGTGAGTGAAAATATTTGTATCATTGTTTAAAAACTGCATCAATTTCTATAATTATTCAAAATCATGTTGTTTTATAATATAAAAAAAATGTTTTTTTTTTTTAAGTTTTACTTGCATAATATGGTAAATTTTAGTTTTGTTCTTTAGTTGTGAGAACAGGTAAATAAGCCACCATAAACAATTTTTTTTACTTTAATATGTTACAACTGCTTGTTACGTTAAAAAAAATACGTTCGTAATCTAATTAATATGCTCCAAAATACCGGTATACATGAGTAGGTACTCATGTGAGTAAAGGTAAGTTAACGTTATTGTTGGTGGTCAGGTCCGGCCAACAACTCGAAGCAGATGACGGAGGCGGCGGCGGTGAGCTGCGTGAAGCTGTGCAAGGCCTCCACCTACATCAACATCGCCGACTCGGGGAACGTCACCTTCACGCTCGTCAAGGCCACCATCAACGACCTCAAGGTTATACTATACAACTGGCTGACCCGGCGAACTTCGTATCGCCTAACTATTTTTTTTCTAAAATAAAAGTAGCCTAAGTTACACCTTGTTACATCTGCTGCCAGTGAAAGTCCCGTCAAAATCGGTCCAACCATTTCAGAGATTAGCCGGAACAAACAGACAGACAGACAGACAAAAGTTGTAAAAAATGTTGTTTTGGTATATGTATCGTGTATACACATGCACTTAGTAAAAACGGTTATTTTAATATAACAAACAGACACTCCAATTTTATTTATTTCTATAGATTTATAGATCGGGCCAACACGTACTAAGCGTAGCAATTTTATTGGTCCTATAGGACAGTACATTTTAGGTTCAGTACATTTTAATTAATATGACTTGCCCACTCATACCCCCCCCCCCCCGCACTGGGATTACCAGCCTCGCGGGTGGTATGGACACAAATTAGACCTATAACACCCATAATCCGAGTACAAATATTTATCTATCACATAAAAAATTGCTTCAGCTGGGAATCGAACCTGGGACCATTCTCTTCGGGACTAACCAGGCTACAGGGTCATCAAATGAATCAGTTTCAATGAATAGTTCAAGTATTCTAGTCCTAGTAGTTAAAATATGTGTTTTTTTTCCTCCCTCAGCGCCTTGCACATGGTGGATACACCATTTTTAAAGTCATACACACACATTTCGTTAAGCAAGTGAAATACCTGCAAACCTTTCTCAATAACTTCCTCCGTGTACAGTCCCTGCTGTTCAACCCGGGCAAGTCGTACATCCGCAGCGGCGTGATCTCCGGCTACCCCGAGCTGGAGCTGATGACGGACTGCCTCGTGGCACTGTTCCGCATCACGCCGCACACCAACGACGCGCTCAAGGTGTGCCTCTCGCTGCACACGCACATCTCCTACCACTATGTCATCGTTAACTCGCTGCTCAGGTACTTGTAGACTTTATTTTAATATCTATACTAATGTAATAATGTTATAGTTTGTTAGCTTATTGGTTTGTTTGTTTGTTGTGTGAGCGTGCTATTCATTAGAACTACTAGTGGGATTGGAAAAAATATTTATGTTTATGATAGCCACAGGGCATAGAATGGAGGAATACTTGAAGCTATATTATTAAAATTCTTGACAAAAATTAGCTTTAGGGGTACGGGTATTAAGACTAACGCCCCAACTCAGAATCACTAATGGTTACTTAAATCGCTCCTTAGTACAGAATTTGTACGGTGATTCTTTACTAAGGAGCGATTTAAGTAACCGTTAGTGACTCTGAGTTGGGGCGTAAGGTACTCAGACTCGGGCGAGGGTCGTTTACTATTTAACGTACGGTGAATGACGTCCCGCGTTGTGTGGTGTGTCAGGATAATAAAGCAGCCGCGGCTGCCGTGGTGGCCGCAGATCGAGCTGCTGTACCCGCGCGCCGCCGAGCTGCGCGCCATGTTCACCGACACGCTCAACAAGGCCACGCAGGTATCAAACGAACAAACAAACACATACACACACACACACACACACACACACACAAACACTCACTCTCTCTCTCTCTCTCTCTCTCTCACACACGCACACACACACATGCACGCATGCAAGCGGTCAAATACATTCACACAAGTATATACACACATTCACGGTCGCCGAAATACACGCACGCACAGAAAAATACTCATACATACAAGCGTGTGTGTATGAATATGAACACTCACACATGTATACTAGACACAGACACGCACACGCCAGACAGTTTGTTCAGTTATGGTCTGAAGTGCATGTCCCTATTCAGTAGATATGTTACCGGCAAAACCCGATTTCAGGTTAAACTAGTTTGGCCTAGGCCAGACTAGTATGGCGCGACACGATTAGGCAAAACTATTTTCTCGTCAGTCTAAAACTGATTAGAACTGAATTGTTACGGATTTATATTTATTCGACAAATCTTTGTGCTTTAAAGCTCTTAAATTACAGCTATTTGAGTCACGACTGCACTTCAAATTGTATTCGAACACCAAATGTAGTAAATGATCACCAAATTAACTGCTCGCGTATATATTGTTTCTTTTGGATTCTTTTAATTTCCAGATGTAGGTCGAAATGGTTACAAAACCGACTTAGTCAACCCCGACCCCACGTGGTACTAGTCTGCCCTACCTAGTGTTGATAAAAGGCTCGAGCCTTCCGAGTCTAGAGCTCATTGAAGGCTCGAGCCCTCTAATAAGGCTCGAGCCTTCGCCTCGAGTCTTACATGAAGGCTCGAGGCGGAGGTTCGAGCTCTGGTCCAGGGCTCGAGTCGAAGCTCGAGCTTTGTCTTCAGGGCTCATTTTGTAACACTGCAATTTCAGGGTCCCCTAACCAAAACGTACTGTGTTTTGACTACGGAACCCTAAATAAGCCTTAACCTTAAAATTTTAAATTAGGGCGCGGTATGAATTTCAAATTTTTGGAGTTTTCTCCTTAGGTATAGATTTTCATAAATAAGCCCGCGGTATGAAATTTTATGGGGAGTAAAATTAAACTTTCTCCGTAGCGTTATGCGTTATGTTTGTAATTCGTAACATAGAATCTAGATGGCGTTGGATGGCTGATCAGTAACAACGCCATCTAATGATAGTAATAATCTTGGTACATCCTATTCTTATGATGTGAAACATCATCATCATCGTCATTCATCGTTGTCATCATTAGTCATCTTCATCATCTCCTTCATCATCATCACCATTCATCATCACCCCCATTCATCATCACCCCCAGTCATCATCACCACCAGTCATCATCATCATCATTATCATCATCATCATCACCACCACTCATCATAATCATCATCACCAATCATCATCACCATTCATCATCATCACCAATCATCATCATCACCATTCATCATCATCACCATTCATCATCATCACCATTCGTCATCATCACCATTCATCATCATCACCATTCATCATCATCACCATTCATCATCATTGCCATTCGTCGTCATCATCACCAGTCATCATCACCCCCAGTCATCATCATAATCATCATTCGTCATCATCATCATCATTCTTCATCATCAACATCATCCTCCATCATTATCATCATCATCCATTGTTTGACTGATTTGACGATTGAAAGCTAGATGGCGTTAAACTCTAGGCGTGCGTCGGAACTAACACATTTTTTTTTATTTTAAAGTAAAAATGTTTGTATGAAACTTTCATAAAGAACCCAATTTGGTATACCTATTGAAATGCTAAGTAAATAAAGCTCGAGCTTCGACTCGAGTCTTCAATTGAAGGCTCTTGAGCCTTTAAGGCTCGAACCCTAAAGGCTCGAGCCTTCTAAGGCTCGCGAGCCCTTAGGCCTCGAGCTTTGAAGGCTCAGTAGCTCCGACTCGGAGCTCGAGTCCGGGACTCGGAGCTCATTTTTCTCAACTCTAGCCCTACCCCTCGAGTGAATGTAAACCCCGGAGGCGTGGAGGGAGAACAGCCCCCGCCCGCTGTAACCAATTTATGCAGTTTGTTACGCAAGGGCGGAGGGGCTGTACTTCCCGCAGCGCCGGAGACGTTCGGAAGCCTGTTTGTGAATCAAAAAATGAATTACCATCTTTGGTTATAATTTTACATTAAAATGCTGTTTTATTTTTGGTGATCATTTACTACTTTTGGGTTAAAAACTAGTTGACGAGAAACTAGTTTTGCCTAATCGTGTCACGCCAAACTAGTTTGGCCTAGGCCAAACTAGTTTAACCTGAAATCGGGTTTTGCCGGTAAAAGATATACACTGAGTCATGTGCACGAGCAGAAAGGGGGGAGTCACCTATCTTGCGACAGACACTCACATGGACGGAATTGTGCTCTAGCTCTGTGTTGGTCAGCTAGGGACCTATGTAGTAGGTAGCCAGTGAGTTATCAAAGTAACAGTCTAATGTAATGTCGATCTTTAACTTTGCGTGGTTGTATGTAGTAGAGATGAAACGCATAGTGGTTTGGCCGGATACCGGATACCGGATGCCCTTTAGTAGTGACTGTCGCGATCAAGAAAAACAATCCAATTGCTAACGAGATTGAGTTTTTCTTAAAGACATCTCGAATCGATCGCAATCACGACCCGTACATTTGGTGGTCAGTTAATTCGAATCAGTTCCCACAGTTGTCAAGGAAACAAAACCAGGTTTAATTGGATTTATTTGCTTGGTGGAAAATATGACGTATATTGCTTACTTCTTTTTTGACCGTAAACGCATCAGTGCTACCTTAAGTAACTAATTTTTTGGCCACAATTGCGACATAACGCGTTAAGTAGAGCGTCGGACGTAGCCGTTGATATGAACGTTAACGCAGATGTAAATATAATTTGCGTCACCAGGGCTACATAGTCCACACGCCGCTGCGCATGATCTCGCTGTCGCTGAAGTCGAAGGAGGTGCAGACCAAGTTCAACAAGACGGAGGAGATGCTGGCCTACCGCAACCTGCTGCTGCTGCTCGTCAAGCTCATCCACGCCGACCCCATGCTCATGTTGAGTGTGAGTATACCACCAGCTCAGTAGACTAACGCCCCAACTCAGAGTCAGTAACGGTTACTTAAATCGCTCCTTAGTAAAGAATCACCATACATATTCTGTAATAAGGAGCGATTTAAGTAACCGTTAGTGACTCTGAATTGGGGCGTCAGTGTCACAAGTTAACCGTTTGTTATGAGTTTATGACACTTGTAACCAAGTTCCCGCTTCGTCTTCGGTAGGCTATGCGTTAGTACCCGCATCCGTAAGAATTGTTACTCAATTATATCGGGTATTACATACATTACATATTTTTAGTTAATAAAGTGAGGCGGGGGCCATTATTACATATGTTATATGACATTTTCAGTACTTGTAGTATTTATATTTGTCATATTTTGCTCTAACTTAACCCATCCTACTTCAGATAAGTGCTCTATCAGATTATTTAAGGTTTATAAAAATGTAACATTTCTGCACATACCCGATCCACTATACATCCAATACCCCGGTGGATGTCACCAGAACCCCGGGCGCTCGGGCGTGGAGATCCAGTCGTCCACCACGGAGCTGATGAACGGGCTGGTGTCGCTGGTGCACCACACGGGCATGGGCGAGGTGGCGCAGGCCGCCATGGACGCGCTGCTGGCGCTGCACCGCCCCGACCGCGTGCACATGTGGAACCCGGAGGCGCCGCTCAACACCTTCTGGGATATCAGGTGGGTGCTGACTGCTGGCGACGGTGATTAAATAAGCTATACACTCATAGCCCCACATTAGGATTCCCTGTGTTGGGTACCATGGACAACACACAAAGACAAGAACACTCACCCAGACCGAGAACAGAAATTGAAACTCATCATTCAAATTACCGCCTTGCTGGGAATCGAACCTAGGACCCTCGGTGCGGCGATCTGGCATGGATTCATTGCGCCACACGGGTCGTCATAAAATGAAATGACTATCAAAACCTTATAGCGACACTAGCGCTTACGTGCTTTTGTAATTTGTGCTAAGCCGCGACTGACACATTTAGCAAAGTAATAACGATCCCGTTTTACTACATAACCTAAACGCGAACCAACCGAGCACCATCAATAAATTCCCCCTCCTCCCCCCAGTTCGCAAGTGCTGTACAACATCAGCCAGAAGCTGATCCAACGTCAGATTGGCAACTACCGCGAGGTGCTGCGCTGGCTGCGCGACGTGCTCACCTGCCGGAACGAGTTCCTCGCCAAGCACAAGGACTACGCCAACGTCGGGTGCCACGTGCCGATTTGTAAACAGGCGCATATTAAACTGGAGGTAATGTTGTCATGGCAAATGTTTTTGTAATGGAAATAGCCGGCAAACGAGCTGAGCCGCTTGATGGTGAAGCTATGCGTTGCCGGCCAAGAAAGAGAGAAGAAAAACAGAGTAAGAACCGGCTCTCACAACATGTAACAATCGTTTAGTTATAGAGGTATGTGTAAAGTCAACTTAATCCGACTTGACGTCATAGGAATTAATACATTGAAATGTGAGCTTTATAGTAACCTTTTAAAATAATTCGATAAAGTGTTCAATACGTTGACCATACGGTTCAACTCGTGCCGTATTATAATCGAAAGGAATCACTGACGCGTGAAATTTATCCCAATCCTTACCAGTGCGCATAATAATCGACGAAGCAACGTGTGTATCCCAGGTGGTGTTCCTGATGTGCCTGTGGTCCATCGACACGGACGTGGTGCTGGTGGCCATGTCGTGCTTCGCGCTGCTGTGCCAGGAGGCGGACGTGCGCTGCGGGCCCGACGAGATCTCCGTGCACTGTCTGCTGCCCAACTACGCCGTGTTCCAGGAGATCGCGCATACGTCCACTGTGCTTACTACTGGTGAGTTGTGTGGTGGGCGATAGGGGCCAGGGTCCCGCGGTGGAGGGAAGAGGGGGGGGGGGGGGATGAAATTTCTACATGCCCTTAACTTGCAGGGTAAAGCCACAGGAGAGAATCAAACACGAGACTTTCCGCTTGTTGGACAATGTCACTGATATTAAGGACAGAGAGCAGTGTAACTCTATTACATTTATCAGTGTTAATGTTAATTTAAAGCATTATGTTACATTTGTTACAAGCAGCTAGTCAGGATATGGGTAGAGGTTGCTACTACAAAAATATTCACAGTAAGTATTCATATCGTTCAAGTAACTGTCTGTTGATTGGAATTTAGATGGATTAAAAATAAATAATAGTTAAAAAAAAAAAAAAAAAAAAAAACACGCTTTTGATGTTGCTGTTCTGGCCTAAGAGGGAAAAATTTTGTATCTAAAATTCAAATTGTATGTTTTGTACCGAATTGCCGTAGGCTTTTTCAATAGGAATTGACCCTTTACTCGTTTTCGTTGTGTAATATATTTGGGTTCGGTTCGCAGGTTCGGCGGCTCTACAGAAGCGTATAATGGCGCTGCTGAGGAAGATCGAGCACTGCGTCAACGGCGTGCAGCCCGTCTGGGAGGAGACCTTCAGGTGTTGGTGCGTACTGAACATACATACACACATACAGACACAGACAAACAGAGTATTACTATAAGCGTTTATGTAAAGCAGACAAATGGAAAGTGCTCGCCGTCGCCCATAGACATCACCAACTACGAGTATAAGGCGTAGCGTTGGTTGAGAGAGAAATTAAAGACAGAGATCTGCGACAATACTAATCGTTTATTAATGAGATATTCTATTATATACGGTTACATACATATGTATATAGGTACATGATTATACACACTAATACTCTACAAACATAAAAGATATCATGTAAACTTTGAGTAAAGCGTACTTACACTTGGACTTTGCTCAGTAAACAGTCAAATGTGACTTGATCACTGACACTTTGTTAATATGAAAAAATTGAAATCTATATCTATACTAATATATAAAGAGGAAAGATTTGATTTTTTGTTTGCATTGAATAGGCTCCGAAACTACTGAACCGATTTGAATAATTCTTTCACTGTTGGGAAGCTACACTATCTCCGAGTAACATAGGCTATAGGTACTATATTTTCGAAAAAATTAGGGATCCACAATAAAACTGTGTAAAAAAATAAGAAAACCGAAGCAAAGCGAGGGCGGTTACTCGTATCATATAAAACGGCTAACTTTAAGGTTTATTAGGACCACGGACCTAAAAAAAAGACGGACATAATCCCAAGAACAAATTCAGTGAAGCACCCATAGGAATACCAACTCTGTATTCGTACAAGTACACACACCCACACATTGACACCATACGGCTACGACATTGACACCATCGCCAATCAAAAATTACAAAATTACGCACACATGGTAAGCGAGCTGTCAGCTGTCAGCTTCACTCTCGATTAGACAAGGTTACGTCTGTTCTTTTTTTATGTCTGTGATTAGGACCATCTTTTTTGTTACGATGTTTGATGTTAAGAAATATTTTAAGTCATGTAGAACGGCTAATGTTAAGGTTGATTGAACCATTATTTTTATTCGGATAATTTAAGTCAACCTTGTCAAGTGGATGATTTCTAATACAGAGCATATGTTATCTGTATTAAATATAATCAACGATCCAAAAACCCCGTGTGCAGGGACTCGCTGTGCAAGCTGCTCCAGAAGTACCCCAAGGGCGTGGGCAACACCGAGGAGCCGCTGGAGCCCCTGCACCGCGCCGCCGCCAAGCGCCGGGTGTCGCAGCACCCTGCCTCCGAACATGATCTGGAGGTCATTTATATTAGAACACATTTATCTATACTAATATTATAAAGAACAAAAATTTGATTGCTGTTTGCATCGAATAGGCTCCGAAACTACTGAACCGATTTGAAAAATTCTATCACTGTTGGGAAGCTACACTATCCCCGGGTGACATACGCTATATTATATTTTCAACCCAAGGTGTAAAAAAATAAGAAAACCGAAGCAAAGCGAGGACGGTTACTCGTAAGTCAATACAATCTACTGTACGCACGCTTACTCATTTTACCGCTTTCGAAGGCTTGTTTGTTACTTACACTATATGATATTGAGCTTCAGTTTGAAAACTGAGTCAACATTCTTTATTTTTAAAGACGAGAAGAAAGAAACTCCTCATGTAAACGATGTAACTAAATGTTCAAAAAACTTTAAACAGCTGCAAGCTATTTATTTCAAGAGTACATACTTGTGTATTGATTTGATACATCTAAAAAGGAACCGGCTGCAGCTATTTGTTTCAGAATAACTTTCATTTTTAACCGACTTCAAAAAAAGGAGGAGGTTCTCAATTCGACTGTATTTTTTTTATGTTTGTTACCTCAGAACTTTCGACTGGGTGAACCGATTTTGATGATTGTTTTTTTTTAAACGAAAGCGGTGATTGTCATGTGGTCCCACTTAAATTTTATTGAGATCTGACAATGGCATCCATAAGAAAATCATATAAGTCTTAAATTTGCATTAAGTATGTGCGCGACAATTGGACGAATAACTAAATATCATGCCAACCGATTTCGATGATTCCGCGGTTTTCTTTTTTTAATAGAAAGCAGGTGCTAGTCATGTGGTCTTACATAAATTTGAAAGAGATCTGACAAGTAGTTTTTGAGTAATTTTGAAGTCGGTTATTTTTTGTTAGTAAAATTTAGCTTATTTTCTTTTCAACTTCCTTTTTTCTCGGATATTGGTTCCATTCCGGAAATCCCCACGTAGAAGTTACAGTACGGCCGACGTATCTTGGCGCGTGTGAACATAGGCTTTGCGAACTTTAGCGCATGTAAGACAGAGATAGCGACACGAACATACTGACGTGTGACTGAGACATAATACGCCGCGTACCGAGCATTGCCGAATAGGGTATTTGACTAATTTTTAAAAATCATTTTAATTTATTCTTTATTACAAAATAAACCCACTCCATTGATATTTCCGAAAAAATTAACAGTATTGTTGATAAAAATCAATGTTAAAGTTTAAACTTCCA
Organism: Thymelicus acteon; assembly: GCA_951805285.1. Taxonomy (NCBI): domain Eukaryota; kingdom Metazoa; phylum Arthropoda; class Insecta; order Lepidoptera; family Hesperiidae; genus Thymelicus; species Thymelicus acteon. Next base: position 3,018,216 of record OX638230.1, read on the forward strand.
AAACCGCGCCAAAAACGCTGTTTCTGTCATGGCGGCGGTCTATGATACGTGTGACGTCACACGCAAGTATCTATTAAGATTCTATATAGGAAAGATCTGATTTTTTACTAGCGTGTGACGTCATCAAAGTTGTCACCAATCACAGGGCGTTTCGGTCACTGGTAATATTTCCTAAAATTACAGTATTTTAATTTCGTGTTATTTGCAAAAATATACGTGATTTACTTGAAAATAAAGTGAAATATGTTTTTTAGTGTTACTATCTGATAGAATAATAACAATTTGTAGTATATTTTCAATGTAGTCAAATACCCTATTATGTTACTGCGCAGCCTTCTGCGCGAAGTTCAGAAGCGCCAAGATACGTCGGCCGTACTGTACATTGAAATCAATAGAGTAAGATCCCAGAGCAATCAGACATGACTTATTTTTACATGGATGAAACCTTAACTACTCAGTAGCGTCTAGTGTACTTTGAATACCTTGCGTGCTTGTGAAGCTTGCCCTGTGACACCTGGCCAGGTACCAGGTGAGAAAGGTAACTAAAAATAAGAGTTATTTTACTTAAATTAGTATGGCTGATTTTTATATATATATATGGTAGAATTCTAAACTAGTATCATAAAGTGTCAGACACTTCTCATGGACCAGAGGGATTGTCAGACGCTTTAAACGCAAAAACTGACGAGTGCCTGTGAGAAAGTGTTACAAGTGAGACAAGCTACAATGAAGCAATATGTGTGATCAGATGCAAGTGCAGGAGTGGGCGAACATCACGTCGTTCCTGTGCGCGCTGGGCGGCGTGTGTCTGCAGCGGAAGCCGGCCTCCACCTGGGCCAATGTTCACGGTCAGTTTGTCGTAGCTTTAGTTGTTATCGAAGGTTGCCTTAGACCTGTGGAGGGGAAGACATCAAAATGTTTGGAGATGTTAAGGTTGTCTAATCGAAAAAGCAAAATACAAAATCTTTCTAACGTTAAAACTGAAAGTGAACACTTAAAAATCATATATTTAAAGTTGTTCGAACGTGAGATGAGTGTACGTTTTTACTATTGTCCTTTCAACAAAAAAATGCTATATGTTTGTTTGTTTGATGACGACCCTGTAGCCTAGTTGGTAGCGACCCTGTCTGCGAAGCGAGGGGTCCTGGGTTCGATCCCGGCCGGGGCAGATATTTATGTGACAGATAAATATTTGTACTCGGGTCATGGGTGTGATTGTGATGTGGTATATGTGTCGTCCATGCCACCCGCGAAACAGGTAATAACCTACTGCGGGCGTATGAGTGTGTTAGCGTTTATTGTTTATTATTGTTTGTTTTCATTAGCATATTTTTTGCAAATTAGTGTAAATATTGAATTATACAAATGTTTGTCCTGGCTGGAAATCAAACCTTGTATTTCTTGGTCGACCAGTTTTTACAGGGTTGCTAATGAATGATACAGCCAGTAATGTTCTGATGATGTGTGTTGCCAGGAGCGGAGCTGAAGAGTGTCCCCAGGCGGACCATCGGCGTGCCGCGTCGTGGGGGGAATGATAATGATGGTGAGCATCCGAATTTATACATAAACATCTGGATGACCGAGGTTTGCTCGGTATTTTACTATTGCATAACAACGCCATCTACCGAAGTAACTCTGTGTCGTTAAAGCAGTAAGTTGCTCCCAATAATTATAGTATTATTACACGCCAATAGATGTCAGGAAGAGTCAGTGATATTGTAGCAGTTTTTCATTGTCTGAAAACACGGATAAAACGACATTTTCTAAAAATAAATTCTAGCTAGATCGATTTTTCGCCCCCGAAATCCCCTGCATACTAAATTTCATGAAAATCGTAGGCGCCGTTTCCGAGATTCCGAGATATACATATATATTTATATACAAGAATTGCTCGTTTTAAAGGTATTAGATGATATGTGGGTGAGACAGGACAGTGTGAGGAATGCTAGCCACGCTCATTTGAACTACGACTGTCTAGTAGTAACTAGAAGTTAAATTAAGAGGAGAAAAAAAAGAAATTGAGGGAACTCCTTGAATATTTTTTGGAACCCTGTTACATTGAAGTTATTTTTTTTATTACAGTAGTAAAATTTTTATTACAGATGCAAGAAAATATGCTGTTCTTGTGAACAGTTCACAAGAGGTCCAGTACTGTCCAGTCACGCAGTAAGTACTAAGTAGTGCTTGAATTAGTAATTATTTTTTTGTTGTAACTTCTAAATCTGTTGAAGTAATTGTGTAAAACAATAGTTGCGCCGGCTCAACTAAAACAGAATTCTCTTTAAATTATCACAGATGTATTGTTACCTACTACTAAAGCTAAAAAATGTCTCCACTCTTTAAAAAAGAGAAAACAGCTTAAGATTTAAATAATGAAGGATGCATGGTTGTACCGATAAGGGGACATCAGCCCCCTCTGCAAATTATATCCTCACCAGTCAGTACCCACTGTCGTTTAATAAATTATGGGTTGACTTCTGAAAAAGCTAAAACAAGCTTGAGTTACTCCCCTTGTTCCTAAAACAACTGTTTTTGCCACTCTTAGGCCAAAAAATCTGATTATACCTCCCCTGGGTTTAAGAAGGACACGCCCCTGGATACTTGTATCTACATCGCCATCCAGTTGAAGCATCACCGATCTCCTCCGTCGCAGGTTCATAGGTCAGCTGCTGCGCCTGCTGCTGTGCACCAACGAGCGGTTCGGCGCCGTCATCCAGACGCACGTGAAGCAGCTGGTCGGCCAGGAGATGGCGCCCGCGCTCTACCCCATCCTCTTCGACCAGATCAAGGCCATTGTGGACAAGTTCTTTGACCAGCATCAACAGGTTACCAACGCCGTGTCTCATCTCGTATGTTAAAAAGGGGGGTGGTATAAGTTTGACGAGTATGTGTGTTTGTGGGAGGGTTGGAAAAAATCATGATTTTTTCAAAAAATCGAAAAAAGCACGATTTAAAAAAAAATCCTAATTAATCACGATTTTTTTGATTTTTTCATTTTATTTAATATAACTATATTTTTGCGCAAAACAGAACGAGCCGTCGAGGGAGAGCCAGTTCTTTCTTTCTTTTTCTTCTTTCTTTCTTGGCCGGCAACGCATCAGTGATGCCTTTGGGGTTTCTGATGTCCATGGGCGACGATAGCCACTTACCATCAGGTGGATCGTCAGCTCATTGGCCGGCTATTTCCATAAAAAAAGGGATTGCGCAGACACAGCGCAGGGATTTCTCTATTGTCTGACATGTGAATGCCAAGCAAAAGGGAAATCCCCGTGTAGTGTTTGTACCGACTGGGAATTAAAAAGGCTGAAAAACTAGTTTTTTTAGTCAAATATTATAATAATGATATCGATTTCCCAGATTTTTAAACAACCCTAGTTTGTAACGTAATTATAATTTCTGAATTTGTTTTTAGGGTTCCGAAGTAAAATCGGAACTCTTATAGTTTCGTCATGTCCGTCCGTCCGTCGGTCCGTCCGTCCGTCCGTCTGTCCGTCCGTCCGTCCGTCTGTCCGTCTGTCCGTCCGTCTATCCGAAATAAAGCACCGAGACCCTTAGTGCTAGAAAGCTTTAATTTGGCAGGGATATACCTACATATTTATTAAAACTCCAGAATCGTACAATAAAATATTGAAAAAAAAATTTTTTTCAGGGTACCTCACCTACAGGTAACGTGAGGATGATTTTTTTATTCGTCGCGTACCCTATAGTGTGTATCGTTGAAAAGGTCTTCCAAAAATATTATGGGTCTTCTCAGGCCATTTTTGGAATTAGGGGTCCGTTTGTGAAATATTTAGCTTTAAAGTGATAATTTTGGATAGAGTCAAGTGTCCCTCCCCCCCTGCCGGCTAAACGGTTGGAGTTGGACAAGTGAAAAAATTCTCAAAAATAGGTTATATGATAAATTTATAAGGAAAACTATCACGGTTCTGTTAGCATAAGTAGTTAATGAGTATTAGTCGGTAAACATGCTACTTCGGAACCCTACATTGCGCGTGGCCTGACACGCACTTGCCCGGTTTTTTATGTTGATTTTTGTGAAAGAAAGTGAAATTAAACATTTTTGATTAAATCATTGATTTTTATTGAAAAAATCATTTGATTTAAATCGTGATTTAAATCATGATTTAAATCAAAATGATTTATTCATGCCAACCCTGGTTTGTGGCATCGTAGCTCATAAGCAAAGGGACTGATTATGATGCGTTTTTTTATTTGTTTGAAAGCTGACATGATTGATATGGTTTTTAGCTACAATTTTTTAACTTTATTATTAGAAATCTTATGTAAGCTAAGCTACCTTCACAATGCCTACCTAAATTATTAATTTCGTATGCTGTGTTTGCCTGTTATTGGTTTTTCATGTAGCATAACATATTATGTTAAGTTTAGTGTATTTTACCATGTTAAAACTGTTGGTGAACCTATTAAATAAAATAAAATAAAAATAAATTTTTGAATATCTGTTCAGGCGTTTCAAGGTCATCAGCTCTTAACTGACGGGGTTTATATTTTAGTTGGTATCTTGGGAGGGTGGCTGGTGTCTTATAACAATCCCTGATCCCCAGGTGGTGCTGACGGACATCAACACGCAGTTCGTGGAGCACACCATCTTCATCATGATGAGCATCCTGGACAACAAGAAGAGCGGCCAGCCCTCTGAGCATCTCAGCACCACGTCCATTGAGGGACTCATGCTTGCTATTGTTAGGTAGGGGTCACTTGGTTAGGCTTTAGTAAGTTAGGGTTTTAAACCTTAAAGAGCTAACATCCTTTAAAGTTTTCTTAGTGAAGTGGTTTTCAAGTGTGGGGGGGACAAGTGGACAAGTGGTTGGTTATTTATTTATTTAGTATTATTGATGTGTTTAGATACGTCCGCCACCTGGACATGACGGTGCTGTCCATCCATATCAAGACCAAGCTGTGCCAGGTGGTAGAGGCCATGATGAGCCGCCGGGACGACCTCGCCTTCAGACAGGTGACTGGGGTTTAATAACTTATTTCTCATGAAGACGAATCGTCATTTACATGAGAACAGTATTCATAAAACAAATACTTATCTGTAAACCTGGTGCGGGTAGTTATGCAAAGTAAATATGATAATAATACACATGTAAAATATGTACACGTGTATAATACATGTTGCTTTGCGCGGTGTATAAATATTGTTCAAAACTCTTACCATTTAATCACTGATGCACTTGTGCACATAATTCTTTATTCTACCACCTTTGTTAAGTTATTAATATTTAATCGATAGGACTAACAGGTAGAACTAGTGGGAACAAAGCATTTATCTCTCCATGAAACCTGCCTGGCTAGCTGCCTCCTTTATACTTTAGTCTTGTTTTGATTGGGAGCTCGAGAGCTGGTTCTTTCTTCCTTCTCTCTGTCCCTGGCCGGCCGGGCGGCCTCGCTTCGGTGATGCCTAAAGTGTTACGGATGTCCATGGGTGTCGATGACAACTTACCTGCTGTTGGCTATTCATGAAAGAATATCGTACTCTCAGAGGAAAAAGGCATAAGATGAAAATTGCAGTTTTACAGCAGAGCAAAAAAACTGTTAAGTAGTCAATTTATGTAAATTACGATTTCTTGCACAAAACCGTCAAGATTAATGATAAAAATTTGAAAAAAATTGAGCATTGAACTTTTGTCCCTTTTTCCAATCATATTAATAAATAAAATTCAAAGTAACAGGACTTATGCTTTTTTTCCACTGATGGTGCGATGTATGTTTAGTTTTCATATTATAGTAGAAATATGAATACTTTACTATGCAGTGCTCTTTCTTTCATTACAATCAGTGCTTTTGTTTTTTTATAGGAAATGAAATTCCGAAACAAGATGGTGGAATACGTCACGGACTGGGTGTTGGGCACGAGCCACCAGATCGCTCCGCCGTTGAGGGGAGACGCTTCATCTATCACCAGGTAAAGATTTATTATTAACGAGTAACCGCCCTCGCTTTGCTTCGGTTTTCTTATTTTTTTATACACGTTGGGTCACATTATTGGAGTTTCATTAAGGATCCCTAATTTTTTTGAAAATATAATATAGCCTATATCACCCGGGGATAGTGTAGCTTTCCGACAGTGAAAGAAATTTTCAAATCGGTTCAGTAGTTTCGGAGCCTATTCAATGCAAACAAACAATCAAATCTTTCCTCTTTATAATATTAGTATGGATACATATTTGCACGCAGTTTATAATGTTAGATGGGGTTCTAGAAGATAATCGAATGGGCTGTTGCTGTTGAACCTATTGGCCTTGACAGTTTCACGTCGACAAAAAAAAATTAAAATAAGTTTTAGCACCTATGCCATAAAGCATACAAATTCCTCACCTGTCACTTGACGTTCACCTAATTGTGATGACAGTGTTGTTACTTTGTGTATATGTGTGTGTGTGTGTGTCCCAGGGAGCTGGACCAGGCGTGCATGGAGGCGGTGGCGGCACTGCTGAAGGGCCTGCCGCTGCAGCCCGAGGAGTCCGACCGCGGGGACCTCATGGAGGCCAAGAGCCAGCTCTTCCTCAAGTCAGTCATCAGTGCACTTACCACGTTACCACCACTGACATTGACACTCGCACCTTCAATGACACTCTATTACTGTAATAAAACTCAAGGGGCGAATCTGTACATTGAATATTTTTTTTAAATTTCGATTAGGGGGCACTTCAATAACGTGTTAGAGCACAATTTTTTTTTTTAATTATTGTCCGTCTGTCTGCATGTATGTCTTTCTGTTTGTCTATTCGGGCATCACATGAAAACCCTTGAACGGATTTCAATGAAAATTGCTAAAGTTGTTACTAATACTCCGGGTCATATTTTAGGACACTTTTTATCCCGGAAAATTAAAAGGTTAACTCGGGAAATGGAATAAAATTTTGTGTGGAATATTTTTAAAACATCAGCTGATTTACTATATAAAAGTACTTCAATATAAATTCACTGTTTCTTAAAATTTTTTCTGCAAGAGGTACAAATATAAAACATAATTTCCGTATGCGAAGCTGCGAGCAACAGCTAGTTATATTATTAAAATACAATATGCATGTTGAATTTGGATAGCAGAAGAGAAAGGAAAGACCCGAAGCTTTTCCAAGGATTATAATGCGAAAATTTACAAAATACTTTCAAAACTGCTAACATCGAGGTATTAATTTTAATGCGTGTAAGGTTGCGTGTGAAAGATGCGTATGAAAAATGCAACGTGCGTAGACTCGGCGGAGGGGTCCATAAGTCGCCACGCGATTGGCTGCCCATGACGTGATAAATGGACCCTATTGGTGCTGGTACTGTATGACGAGACACTCGTAAGTCCAAATTGTGCATAGGAGTGGCCTCTAGTGTTGAGTAGCTTGAACAATGCAATCACTTTAACGAATAATTTAGTACTTTTATTATTTTTACTAGCCATGGTGAGCGAAATATGTTACTGTAAGATTCCTTCTTTACATTTTTATTTCACTTTGTGTCGCTTGGCCTACCATTATAATCAAACCATCCGGTTCATCGATGTAGCATTATTGTCTATTGTGATTGTTTAAAAAATTATCGGCTCTGCCTGTATAACGTCTACTCTCACGCCGTTGAACTAAATGAAAGCCTTTTTTTAACCATATTCTCCATTCACCAATCAACTAACTCAACAGCTCGATTTTAATTGGAAATACAGTTTCTTTCTTTCTTTTTGATCTCTCTCCTGGCTAGCAACGCAGTGTGATGTCCATAGGCGACGATAGCCACTTACCATCAGGTGGGTCGTCAGCTACGTATGCTAACACCACGCCACTGATCGCAGGTACTTCAGCCTGTTCATGAACCTGCTGAACGACTGCAACGAGGTGGAGGCGGCGGAGGGCCACGGGCGGCTGCAGGCGCTGCGCAACGCCACCATCCAGGCCATGTCCAACCTGCTCAGCGCCAACATCGACTCGGGCCTCATGCATAGCATTGGTTGGTACTTGGTAGTTGGTACTAGTAGTCTCTCTTATTTCTCTGTCACCTTGGTACTTTTTTGGCAATGAGAGATCTACCGCCGGGCGAGATAGTGTTGCATGCTGGTCTTGGAGCGTTGTGTATATGCAACCAATGCAGAAAACTCCGATAGCGTGATTCAGGTCGGCGTAACGACACCGTGTGACGTATGTGCGATGTCGCCACACTTTCAATACTCAATACTTTTACTCCATTCCATTTACTTCATTCCATTTACTTTTATTCCATTTACTTACCATCAGTCTTCTGTTCGTTTGTTAATTATTAGATTAAAAAAAATGCGATGATCACAGTTTTATCCGTGTGTTGCAATGGCTACAATGCCGGACCACCGTTCGAAGGGTCCTGGTTTCGATTCTCAGAAGGCATTAATTTCAATGATAAGTTTAAATTTCTGTTAGCTGTGTTGTCTTTGTTCTTGTCTTTATGTGTTGCTCACACCCATATATTAAGTAGTTAACTAATTTTGACTAAAAAGTTACTAGATTGTCAGTTTACACGTATTAATTTACTTAAAATTTAGTTATCTACTTAACTACTCAATACGTGTAAATCGGACTAGTGTTATTTTAACAACTGATAAATTAATGCAGTGAAGTTAAGTTAAGACTTGGAAAAGTTGTAATTTAATTACAATCTTGAATGGTAAACGCACGGACTTATTACAAGCCTATGTACTGAAGAACACCATTACTAAATATTAAAAAATAAAATAAAAATCTTTATTCGGTCTATCAGTTACATTTAAGTAATTCAGTTTATAAAACAACCTAGCAAGCATAAAATAATTTATACTTGTGGCAGGATGCCCCACTAAATATTGTTACTTATAAAATATTGTTACTTCCTATTTCCTGTTGTCAGACCTGGGCTACCACCGCGACCTGCAGACGCGCGCGGCGTTCATGGAGGTGCTGACGAAGATCCTGCAGCAGGGCACCGAGTTCGACACGCTGGCCGAGACCGTGCTGGCCGACCGCTTCGAGCAGCTCGTGCAGCTCGTCACCATGATCTCCGACAAGGTATGACGTCACGCCACAGCTGGATCACGCTGTCGAGGTTCTACAAAAACTAGCACACATATCGACGCTTGAAAGGCAAAAATTACCAAGCGACATTTTAAAGTTCTTAATTTTAGTAAAAAAATCGTAAAAATCGCTTTATTTAGCATTTAAACTGCATGTAAAATTCATTGGAATTAAGTAGCTATGAGTAATAGGCGATTTTTTACGATTTTTTTTTCTAAAATTAAAAACTTTAAAATGCTCTAGTGTAAAGTTGTCAACATGTCGCTTGGTAATTTTTGCCTTTCAAGCGTCGATATAGTCTATTTTTTAGAGAAATTCTATTTGGTTAAGAATCTTATAATGTCTTCTTATCGTAATTATTAATTTAATAATCTGAATTTTACCAAGAAAAAAATAACCGACTTCAAAATAACTCAAAAACGTTTACCATCCACGACTTCATTTCCGCTTACCGTCAGGTGGTTTTGTGGTAAAGCCCTAACTTATTTTGCATAAAAAAAAGTTGTTATGACTTAATCTACTAACTTACGTAGCAAGCAAGCAAGCAACAACCCATAATTGTCCCACTGCTGGGCTCGGGGTCTCCTCTCACAATGTGAGTGGGGTACATAGTCTACCTCGCTGGCCAAATGCGGATTGCTAGACTTCACACACCTTTGAGAACTTTTATGGAGAACTCTCCGGTGTGCAGGTTTCCTCACGATGTTTTTCTTCACCGAAGCAAGTGATAATTAACTTGTAATACGCACATAATATTTGAAAATCATAATAATTGAAAAAGAGGTGCATGCCAGGATTTGAACTCGGGCCCCTCCGATCGGGAGACCAACGTTCTGACCGCTATGCTATCACTGCTGTTACTTACGTAGACTAGAGATTATAGATGAATGAGTATGTGTCCAGTGTGTTGTATGTGTGTGTGTGTGTGTGTCCGCAGGGCGAGCTGCCGATCGCGATGGCGCTGGCGAACGTGGTGAGCACGTCGCAGATGGACGAGCTGGCGCGCGTGCTGGTCACGCTGTTCGACGCCAAGCACCTGCTCGCGCCGCTGCTCTGGAACATCTTCTACCGGGAGGTCGAGGTCAGTCGTGGTTATAGTGCACGTCTGTTGGAGCCCAGTGCATACGTAACGGGCTTTTTTCCCGTACGGGACGGGACGTAAAGTTTTGGAAACATCGTTTCATAGAAAATGTATACAATAGTGAATACGCAGCGGAATCCCGTACGGAACGTGGCACGATCGTCGGCGACGATGTTTTCTCTGTCCCGTACAGGAAAAAAACCCGTTACGTGTGCATTGGGCTTAAGTTAATCCTTCTTACCTCCTTAAGGTTTCATAAACAAGCAACTGAATTGCAGCTATGATCATTTATTACCATAGAATCAAATAATTATAACAATGACTTCATATTGTTGGTTAATGCTGCAGGGCATGAATCTTTCTCCAACACTCTGCTCAAGTGGTGGTAGTAATAGCGTGACTTTAAAGACAATTTCGGCCGTCGAATGGCTTCGTGACTTTCACCCACGAAAGCTATAAACATAAATTACAATAGACACCTGTGAAATATATTATGTTCAAACTTAGTAAATTAGTAAAGATATTGTAACGAGGTGTACTAATACCTCGTTCAATACTCCTTGGCTGGCAGATGCATTTTACTTATAAATTTTTAAATATTGACATTTGGTTTTAAAAGAAATAAAAATCATCTGTCAGCTGGGTTCCCTTCGGGGAATGATGTATATATATGTTATTGTTAATTTTTGATACTTTTATTAGTTTTATTAATAGTGCCTACGTGTATAAATGACGTGTATAAATAATAATGTGTGTAAAGGCTTCAGCAATATAACATTTCTCAAGAATCGGAGTCATTACTTGATTTACCTACCTACCCCGCCCTGAGATATATATTATTATAGTTGTGGAGGATCTGCACCATCGCAATATAACACAAATCATTGGGTTAAAGCACTTTACTAGATTATGTAGAATGCTAATAACTAACCACTAATCGTGTGCAGGTGTCGGACTGCATGCAGACGCTTTTCCGCGGCAACTCGCTGGGCAGCAAGATCATGGCGTACTGCTTCAAGATATACGGCTGCTCGTACCTGCAGGGGCTGCTGGAGCCGCTCATCAGCGCACTGCTGGAGCAGGCGCAGGAGGCCCCCGAACTCAGCTTCGAAGTGGACCCCGCCAGGTGGGGGGACCGTCGATACTAGCTTGAAAAGATCCCTAGATTTGCACTAAGTGTATCTTGGAGACAACTGCTTTTATTTCCACCAAGCTAAAAACCATCTCGACAAAGAAGGCTTTCGATTAGAAAAAACGATATCAAAATCAGCCCATTTGTTCAGTGAGTCCAGTACTGATCCAATTCGATCTAATTTTTTGTGTCCGTGAACAGTGTGATACTGTCAGTCTCTGTGTGTGTGTTGCTCGAATGCGCTTGGATGGAAGCTTGTAAACTTTTGATGATGCAGGTGGGAATTAAACTTATAAAAAACGAGTAACCGCCCTCGCTTTGCTTCGGTTTCCCTTTTTTTTTCACCTTGGGTTACATTATTGGAGTTTTACTAAGGATCCCGATAGCGGAGCTTCCCAACAGTGAAAGAATTTTTGAAATCGGTTCAGTAGTTTCGGAGCCTATTCAATGCAAACAAACAATCAAATCTTTCCTCTTTATATATTAGTATAGATATACAACCGATCGCATTTTTTCCGACTAATTTCTGCATGGTTTTCAATTACTAAGTTGTGTTGCTTAGTTCGATTATTTAATTAATTGTCTGTGGTGAGTGCTTTGACTTTCCTATCATTTGTTTGAATTACTCAAATGTTTGTTTGAAATATTCTTGAACACGAGAATCAAGCTACTGATAAATATTAACAATACAATGTGAACGTGTTTCAGACTGGACCCGAGCCAGGATCTAGAAGTGAACCGAGCGAACCTGATCGAGCTGACGACGGAGGTGTTCGACCGGATCGTCAACTCCGCGGACACGTTCCCGCCGCAGCTGCGCAGCATGTGCCACTGTCTCTACCAGGTGAGAGGAAATAAAATATATCCATCCTACTTCCTACTAATACATATTATTAAGCCCCGACGAAAACAGAGGGGTGTTATAAGTTTATCGAGACTGTGTTTCTGTGGATCTGTATTGTCTGTGGCAACGTAGCTCCCAAACGGATGAACCGATTTTAACTAGTTTTTTTTTGTTTGATAAGTGACACAATTGAGAGTGTTCTTAGCTATGTTTTGTGCATGGAAAATAGGGGAGAAGGAATGCCATCTCTGTATATGAAAAGTGTCCGTGAAAACGAGTAAAATTACGGGTGGCGCTGCGGTGCCGAATCTATATATTTGGCGGAAACTAGCGGCACTAGCGCCATTCATTACGGTGGCGCTGCGGATGCACTAGGCATAACTCAGCAAACTTCACTCCGTCTACAACAACTATGTTCATGGTTCGCTATTTGTATCACACTAGCGCCATTCAGATATGGCCATTATTGGAACCTCTGTTTTCTGTAAACAGTTGTAAACAACTGTAAACACTCCATGGTTTTGTGTAAATAAATGTGTCGGGGGTTTTTCAAATTTTAAGATTACAAATGTAAATTTTTTTGAGGATGTATGGATGTATGTTCCTCTTTCAAAACTGAAGTTACAAAACGGATTTTCATGTTAAGCACACAGGAATAAGATGTAGGGTACTTATTATCCTGGAAAACGCGGGCAGAGCGCTGTTATATATACGGACGCCAAAGTTCACTGTCTTACCAGGTGCGGACGGAAACTCTGGTACGCACTGCGTATATCGGATTTTTATTCCCCTGACCTATAATATAGACATCATTGTTCATACCGGTCACTTCAAATTAGTGCGCTTCAAATATACTTTATTTTAATTTATATGTCTATAGGTAATAGTATGCCAAAAACACACTGTATTCTTTATGATTTGTAGTTTTATCGCCAGTTTCTAAAACTTATAGCTCTTAACGATGGTAAAGGCATAAGATGAACCTTTCGATTATGTTTTGGAATATAAACCGACGCTTAAAAGGCAAAAATTACCAAGCGACTTGTTGACAACTTTACACTAGAGCATTTTTTAGTTTTTAATTTTAGAAAAATAAATAGTAAAACACTGCTTTATTAAGCATTTAAATTGCATTTAAAATTCATTGGTATGAAGTAGCTATGACTAATAGGCGATTTTTTTAAGATTTTTTTTCTAAAATTAAAAACTAAAATGCTGTAGTGTAAAGTTGTCAACATGTCGCTTGGTAATGTTTGCCTTTCAAGCGTCGAAACTTATCGTCTCAACATAACTATTAATAACTATTCGTTCTTTCAGGTCCTAAGCAAAAGGTTCGCGCAGTTTCCACAGACGAGTGTGGGCGCAGTCGGAACTGTACTGTTTCTGAGATTCATCAATCCTGCTATTGGTAAGTTTATATCGGAATTCATACACTTCAGTCATTGCGTAAAGCTACCCTTCGGTTTGTCATTATTAAACATCCAACATGCGGGAACACAAACATTATAGTTGATAACTTATGAAAACTTGTAGCCTTCAAGCTACGCAAACTACGATAAAACTTCAAGTACCATATTATTGCACGTTGTCCCTTTTGCTTTATATTTTGTGTAGCCGGCAAACGAGCTGACGATCCACCTGATGGTAAGTGGCTATCGTCGCCCATGAACATCAGCAACACCAAAGGCATCACTGATGCTTTGCCGGCCAAGAAACAGAGAAGAAAATTAAAGAAATTCATTAAAAAAAATGCTTGTGACATTAATACATACGTTAATAGGCATTGGGCACAATGACATTAGTAACAACGTATTCAAATTAAAATAAAACTGTGCTCACAAGCAAGGTGTGACATGTTTTATGGCTGTGTTGTTGTCTTTGCGTGTTGTCCATGGTACCCATAGTCCCACGACACAGAGAATTCTAGTGCGGGGCAATGAGTGTGTAGTTTTATTATACTTAAAAATGTACAAAACCATTGTAACAAACACTATCATACCCTACTTATCACAGACATAATATAGGTCTGTGCTACTTATAGATTATACAAGTACCGCAAACACATACTAGATGGCGCTGTACGAGTTTCTGAATCACGCTAACGTTTTAACCTTGGAATTGGTATAAGATAACCCCGTTCTACTAGAATAGTCACTCTGGTTTCCCTTCAAAACGTATAAATCTTTCGCCTTTTACTAAAGATTTCCGTGGAGGGGAACACTCAAATGAGTCTAACTCATATTTTTTCCCAGCTCTGTGTAACTGCAGGGCTTTATAATTTATATGAAACATTCTTTATCAGTAAAAGAATGGAGAAATATATTTAGACTAATTAAGTAATTAATAATTATAATTATTTCATTTTTTTCGATCATACTCGTATCTTTTCCATTCTAATTAAATTAGTTACTTTCTCTCCCTCTATTCGGCTCACTCCATCTCCACCTGGGCAGGCATCGCTATTTAATTTAATGATAATGTCAAAAGTGTAGCACATATTACGGCCATAAGGGGGCGTCCATAAATTACGTGGTGTTTTTTTTAAATTTTCTGTTTTTCACAGTTTTCACAGAACGAAGTGTGTCCGGCAGCTAGTGTTAAAAAAAATTGATATTACAAATGAAAGACGAAATGTAGTAACGATGGTGTGAATGTGACTGTCTTAAAAACCGGTCTTTTTCATGTTGCTAAGGGGTAAGTCTCATGAATGAACTTCGAACTTGATAACGATGTACACCCTAATAATATCCTTTTGTATAAGCTTCAACACAGATTGTAATCTGTGAAGCTTCAAAGTTTGAATAGTGATGAATTATGAACGCAGCCAGCTTTAAATAAAGAACACACTGCTGTCTATTTAAGATGACATAATATTTTCACTATTGTCTTTTTCTCACTTCTTGCTTTAATACAATGTTTTAGTTCACGCACCGTACTTATTTACTTATTAAGCTTCCTATTCCCTATATATTAGTTTCATCAGGTTATGGGCCCAGACGCAAATTAGTTTCATCAAATAGTCCCGCATTATTAAACTAGATGTCGCTACAAAAAATGTGGCGAATTCTGAATCACGCTGTTGAGTTCCTATGTAGTTTTTAAAGGTTTATGCAGAAATTCCAGTTCAGTATCGCTTCTCGGTAGCGATGGGCCGAGTAATACTTTTTACAACTCGAGTTACTCGAGCAAAATTAACCGTTTACTCGAGTAAAAACTCGAGTAAACTCGAGTAACCGAACCGAACCGAACCGACGCGACAGCGAGGTAGGGATGTTCGATCCAGGTGCCTTGTATCGATACTCTGGATCGATACGGATCGTATGGAGGTGTATCGATCCAGGTATCGATCCAAGTGATTTGATACGATACTCTGGATCGATCCAGTATCGAATGATTTTTTTTTATAGAAATAGCCGGAAAATGAGCTGACGATCCACCTAATAGTAAGTGGTTATCGTCGCTATTGATATCAACAACAAGAAAGACAGAAGAAAAAAAAAGTAAATTTTTAAATAGGAATGTTTGATACGGGTATTTTATATACCGATACTCCGAATCGTCATGAATATCCCAGTATAGTCAGTAATAGTCCAAATATCGATTCATATAATTTTTAAATATACCTGTAAATGGGTATCGCGGCCAATGGATGTCAGCGACCAAACCGTTGTCGGCCAAGAAAGAGAAAAAAAGAAAGTAATATGTTAATAAATAAAAGATGATATTTTATGTAGATATACCGTATAATTTAATATGATGTTTTATATCGATCCAGAATCGAATAAAATATTTTAAATATGGTTATACACACATGTATAAACTATCGACAAGCTTAATTCAGTGGGTTTCTAAATAAAGATAGATCATTAAGGAAATATTAAGATCAATCGTTTTAGATTAAATTTTATATTAGATTTAATTTTATTCAAAATATTGTATAAATAAATATTGAAAAAGTTACTTATGGTTTTTAAAAACAATGTGGTAGGAACATCATCTATATAATAATATCTCACTTTATAACACTATATTTGATTTAGAACTCTTGTGTATTTAAACTCATTATAAATCAAATAAATTAATATATCATGCAAAGCTTATAAATTACATTTGCCAATCCTTAAATTTTAATGAACGCTGGAATAGTAAATTGGATAAGCGCTCAGGATCAAATCAATTACTTTCACTTAAAATGCTATTGGCTAACGAGAAAATCCATTCGGAGAGCACTGAAGTTCCTACCACTGATAAATACCGTAGAGCTATGTCGCAGAGTTTCCCCAAAAACTTTTCTAGCTGACCAGTACTTTAAATAATGGATCAGACTTTCTATCCACCAAAGATTCAGACAAATAATGCTTAAAAATGTGTGCCTTCTTATTCGTGTAATATGATGCGCCAACCACTGATCTAAAGAAATCTACCTCAGTTCCATAATAATTCTGATCCGATCTGATCCGATCCGATCCACCCTGCATGTGTATCGATCCACCAGTGGATCGAATGCCATTGTATCGATACAAATATCGAGCGGATCGTATGTCATTGTATCGATCCACACAAGTATCGATCCGGATCGAACATCCCTACAGCGAGGTCAGCGAGTAGCCGACGCGAGCGAGTAATGAGTTGACTGAGTCAAATCGTCGCAACTCGAAGCGCGTCGGCGGCAACTCGACGAATTCGACGAACTCGACGATTAACACCGACTGAGTTGAACCGCGTCGCCGCGTCGACTCGCGTTCGTCGCTGAGTTGAATCGGCCAAGTTTACTCGAATTCGTAAAATCGTTACTCGAGTTACTCGACCAAAGAGTTTACTCGAGTTACTCGAGTAAATTTCGTCGAGTTGCCCATCGCTACTTCTCGGCCTTTTGGCTAAGATCAAAGTGTAGTATTTGTTCTTTTCAGCTTAATATCTGAAAGTTCCCGCACTTCGGGACCAGTATATTAAACTGATTTTTGTGACTCTACGGGATGTTGGGGGCTCGCTCCACTCCCGTCACGGGTCGGCCCGGCACTGCAGTGCCTCCGGGATCGGCCCGCATAATAACCTTGAATAAACCAAAAATTAAAATGTGTGCAATTCACACGTGGAAGGAGTGAGACCTTCAAAAATTTTGGTTTCAATTCAAGATATTGAGATGAATGTAAAATTTCGGGAAGATGATAATTATTGTAGGTATTAGTAATGATCATAGTGATTCAAAGAAAACAGTGGTAACTAACGCCATCTCTTAACATAATATGAAGAGTAAATAAAATAAGCAACTTGCGCCATCTATCCAGCAATAAAACGAATCTTCTATCTAGTTCCTCGTGCCATCTATGAATACAACTTAGCACTTTTTAAAGTAACACAAAGAGAACCACGTACATAAGAAACACTGTATAATGCTTCCTATCTCATTTTCTCCCACGTTAAATCTTATGAATTTATGTGTCTGTATCTTTTTACTGTCGTTTTTGTTTCATCGACTTTCAAATCACAACGATGCTAAAGAAGTTTTCACTTCAAAAAGAAGTAAGTTTGTCCAAAAATCTAAATCCAAATACGTTTGAAATGTCGCAAATCAATTTATGGCGGGATTGTTCCTCTTTTATAGATCTACAAAAAAGTCCGTGATGTCATAACACTCGTAACTCATAATTCATAAGGTTTAGGCGTAAAATTTCCCATTCGCATACTGTTCGATCATCCAATTCGCAGAATTATTATGTCTATCTTTTAAGATTTGATGCATATTATACCCGTGCGAAGCCGGTCGCTAGTTACTTAATAAGAAACGCTTTCAGTGATCAGGATCACACATCACAGCTGATACATACATAATTTAATTTTGTTAGCAGAATTCTTCTATTTCAAAAAAGTAATTGAATATTAAGCTCAGCTTTAAATCCTCGCGTGTCGAAGCACGCGATTTTATAACGCGCGTTTACTTCTGAATCAGAAGCGCACGTTTGCATGACTGTATTTATGCCTATTAAGGGGTTCCAAACACATTCCCCTTAAAAATACAAATTTTCAACTTGCATCTAAATAGTAGACACTACCTGAATTTTCGTTTAAATTTCCTTCCCATTTATTTACCTTTACAACTATCAAAATTAAATTTACATGCTAACATAGCCATGATAGTTTTCTTTTTCAATTAGTCATATAACCTATTTATTCTCCAATCGTTTAGCCAGAGTTTAGGAGTTTAGTTTAAGAGGGGACACTTGACTCTAACCAAAATTAGCACTTTAAAGCCAAATATTTCGCAAAGGGACTCCTAATTCCAAAAATGGACTTAAAAGACCCATAATATTTTATCGTTGAAAGACCTTTTCAACGATACCCCTTATCTATAGGGTATGTGACAAATAAAAAATTCATCCTCACATTACCTGTAGTAGGGTAGGTACCCTGAAAAAACATGTTTTTCAATATTTTATTCCACGATTCGGACTTTTAATAAATATGTATATCCATGCCAAATTGCAGCTTTTTAACACTAAGGGTCTCGGCATTTTGCTTCGGACAGACGGACGGACGAACAGATGGACAGACGGTTTTACTTCGGAACCCTAAAAATGAGTAGAAGTAGAGCTTATCCTGCCGCGGGAAAGCGGGGGCTAAATACGCAAGTTCATTGGCGTATGGGAGCGCCTTAATTAGGTGTACGCGCGTTATCAAATCGCTGGCTTCAAATCCAGAACGTATACCAGCTGCAAATGTCACTTTCCTTAAAAGTTACCGAAATTGCACATAGATGGCGCTGTTTACTAAACTGAAACACGCTGTTGAGATTCTATAGCATTTCTGTAACTTAAACACCGATGGCCTTTGAGATTTAAATTAAAACTAGAGTACTGTCTCACAACAATATTTTTTGAAAAGGCGTTCTTTCTAACGTCCTTTTTTTAAAAAATAAATTAGCTTTAGCTTATAGCTTCGCCCGCGGACCGCGGTAGTGGTTTTGAAACGAAATTTTTAATATTCATTAATTAGATTTTGCTTGTAGATGATGTCCGTGGCTTACGGCCGGTCTCAATAATGTACTAACATTTAAAAAACTGTAGATAAAGCTACCATTAGTATGTTATCTGTCATATTTGTCAATTTTTGCGTCTCAATAACCTTCGGTGGATAGAAAATATCTACCGATGACATTGATCTACCGTTCGGAGGGCCAAGTCATACCGTAGGTATGTTGGTCCATACAAAAATAAATACTTGCGTCTCAATAACGCTTTGACAGCTCGGCCGGTCTCAATAATGTACTAACAGTTATAAAAATGTAGATAAGGCTACCATTAATACGTCAACTGTCATATTTGTCAATTTTTGCGTCTCAATAACCTTCAGTGGATCGAAAATATCTATCGCTGACATTGATCTACCGTTCGGAGGGCCTAGTCATACCGTAGGTATGTTGGTCCATACAAAAATAAATACTTGCGTCTCAATAACGCTTTGACAGCTAACTGTCGGTAATAAAAGTTACCAACTATCGGAAATTTTCACATCGCTCGATTTCGACGGATAATTGGTAGATTTCTCATATTGTAAAGAAAATTTATCAAAACATCATGGATTTATTAATCAGTGATGAGTGATAATGAATTTTGTGAAGCCTGTTTATTTGATTCCGCCTTTTTAATACGATACCAAGATCGCCGAAATTGTCCTCGTATAAAATATATGACTACATATATGACTGAATTGTGTGAATCCAATTTTGTTTATAACTACCTAGATTCAGATTAAACAATCCATAATCTAAATTTTACTAACAAAAAATAACCGACTTCAAAATTACTCAAAAACTACTTGTCAAATCTCGTTCTTTATGTGGGACCACATGACAAGCACCAGCTTTCGATTAAAAAAAGAATCATCAAAATCGGTTCGCCCAGTCCAAAGTTCTGAAGTAACAAACATAAAAAATACAGTCGAATTGAGAATCTCCTCCTTTTTTTGAAGTCGGTTAAAAACGGCAGTGAATAAGAATTGATAACAATTCCTATCTTTAAAGTTTTAGGTAAGTAGGTATTTTAATAAAACAAGAACACTAAGTTTTTTAAGTTAGATTTATTTTGAAATTATAACAAAAACATTTCGCCTTTTCAGAAATAATGGTGTATCCCTGCTACCTCAATAGCTATTGGCTACTATTTTGGCCTTATGAAGAGGTACTGCATCTTTTGTGAAGGGTCTGGACTTCATCTGAAAAGAAACTTCCTTTAGTACATTTGGCAACATTTTTTTGTTTAAAAGCAAAAACCTCTCGCAATGTGAGGGGTATTAGGCCATAGTCTACCACGCTGGCCAAGTGCAGATTGGTAGACTTCAAACACCTTTAAGAATTTTATGGAGAACTCTCCGGTGTGCAGGTTTCCTCGCGATGTTCATTGTTTTCCTTCACCGAAGCTAGTGATATTTAACTTCTAATACGCACATAATACTTGAAAATTAGCGTGCCAGGATTTGAACTCGGGCCCCGGACATGTGGGAATAAACACTTCGTTCGGGAGACCAACGTTCTAACCGCTAGGCTATCACTGCTACAATTACAACAATTTACAATTACTACAATTTTTTGTTTACTAAACATAATAATATGTTTTATTTTATTAACAAATAAAGTCTATACTCACGGTAATTGTTGAGCTATGTGTTTCATTATATAATCCTAGTTTATTCATAAAACTAATTAATATTAAGTACTAAAATTATGAGAAAATACACGTTGTTTATATTTTGGGCAACCAAGCGACATAAACGAATGTCAAATGACAATAACAGGTCATCGTCGTCCGGGATACCCATGAGTGATAAACGTCAAATGCTGCGTTTTGTTACTAGTGAAGCATTGTTCCAGGTTACACATAACATTATTTTATTAACTTCATCCGCGAAATTCACAGTACATTTGGAACAAATTATCATTTTAATATTAAAATGAAATAAGTTTATAATCAAAAACACTGAGTTCCTTTTTATGATAAAAAGTATAAAAAAAGTATAAAAGTATAAAAAAAATATTGTTATGCGAAAACGGAATTTTCAGAGGGACTTAAAAACCAGAGGCAGAAATGTCACTGAAATATTATCTACCGATGATCTTACTTTTTTTTGCTTACTTTTGATTTGTGAGACGGCAGTTAGCGGGAGATCAATGTTTACTTTTTATCTCTGATACGTACCAGAGTTCCACTGACAGTATAATATTGAGACCGGCCGTAACTGTTGGTAATAGAAGTTACCAATTATCGGAGTTTTTCATGTCGCGCGATTTCGACGGATAATTGGTAGATTTCTCGTATTGTAAAGAAAATTTATGAAAAAATCATGAATTTATTAATCAGTGATGAGTGATAATGAATTTTATGAAGCCTGTGTATTTGATTCCGCCTTTTTTAATACGGTACCAAGATCGTCGAAATTATCCTCGTATAAAATATATGACTGAATTGTGTGAATCCATTTTTGTTTATATACCTATATTCAGATTAAACATAATCTAAATTTTACTGACAAAAAATAACCGACTTCAAAATTTCTCAAAAACTACTTATCAGATCTCATTCAAATTTAAGTGGGACTACATGACAAGCACCAGCTTTCGTTTAAAAAAACAATCATCAAAATCGGTTCACCCAGTCGAAAGTTCTGAGGTAACAAACATAAAAAAAAATACAGTCGAATTGAGAACCTCCTCCTTTTTTTGAAGTCGGTTAAAAACGGCAGTGAATGAGAATTGAGGACAATTCCTATCTTTAAAGTTTTAGGTAAGTAGGTAGGTATTTTAATAAAACAAGAACACTAAGCTTTTTAAGTTAGATATATTTTGAAATTATAACAAAAACATTTCGCCTTTTCAGAAATAATGGTGTATCCCTGCTACATCAATAGCTATTGGCCTTATGTACTTCATCTTTTGTGAAAGGTCTGGACTTCATCTGCAAAGAAACTTCCTTTAGTACATTTGGCAACAATTTTTTTGTTTAAAAGCAAAAAAAAAGCAACAACCCATAACTGTCCCACTGTTGGGTTCCGGGTCTCTTCTCACAATGTGAGGGGTGTTAGGCCATATTCTACCACGCTGGCCAAGTGCAGATTGGTAGACTTCAAACACCTTTAAGAACTTTATGGAGAACTCTCCGGTGTGCTGGTTTCCTTACGATGTTTGTTGTTTTCCTTCACCGAAGCTAGTGATAATTAACTTCTAATACGCACATAATATTTGAAAATTATAGGTGCGTGCCAGGATTTGAACTCGGGCCCCGAACAAGTGGGAATAAACGCTTCGTTCGGGAGACCAACGTTCTAACCGCTAGGCTATCGCTGCTACAATTACAACAATTTACAATTACTACAAATTTTTGTTTACTAAACATAATAATAATATATTTTATTTTATTTTATTAAAAAATAAAGTCTATACTCACGGTAATTGTTGAACAGTGTTTCATTTTATATATTTATTTATAAAACTAATTAATATTGCTAAAATTATGAGAACATACACGTTGTTTATATTTTGGGTAACCAAACGACATAAACGAATGTCAAATGACAATAACATGTCATCGTTGTCTAGGAAACCTGTCAGTACTAAACGTCAAATGCTGCGTTTTGTTATTATTGAAGCATTGTTCCAGGTTACATTTATCATTATTTTATTAACTTCATCCGCGAAATTCACAATACATTTGGAACAAATTATCATTTTAATATTAAAATGAAATAAGTTTATAATCAAAAACACTGAGTTCCTTTTTATAATAAAAAGTATAAAAAAGTATAAAAGTATAAAAAAATATATTGTTATGCGAAAACTAAATTTTGAGAGGGACGTAAAAACCAGAGGCAGAAATGTCACTGAAATATTATCTACCGATGATCTTACTTTTGTTTGCTTACTTTTGATTTGAGAGACGGCAGTTGCCGGGAGATCAATCTTTACTTTTTATCTCTGTTATGTACCAGAGCTCAACTGATAGTATAATATTGAGACCGGCCGGCGCGCGTGTATTATCGTGGATATAGATTTCTTACAAATCCCGCGGGAACCCTGAATTTTTCCGAGATAAAAAGTAGCCTATCTGTTAATCCAGATTCCAGGGTATAGGCTATCTCATGGGCGTAGCGTACCCCCCCCCCCCCGAAAAGTTAAGGACTGACATTTTTATATGCTAATAAACTCTTAAAAACATTTTTCTAGACGTTATTCCGAATCGAATGAGCTATCGCACATATTTTTAGGAGGTTTATTTCTATTATAAACACGTTTTTGAACTTTTTGACTAAACTTATAATAGATGTCACTACATACGCCGTGAGAAAAAATAAAGTCTCAATTTTCTTTACGGTTTTTTTATGTAGGTACTTTTAGTCGTTGTATTTTCTTGAACACCCCCCCCCCCCTCGAAACTTGAACCCCCCCCCCCCCCCCCCCGAAACTAAAACCTGGCTACGCTCGTGGGCTATCTCCTTTCCAAATTTCGGCCAAATCCAAATTTAAGTAGTTGAGGATTGAGGAACAATCATCCAAACATCTTCGCAAACTTTCACATTTATAATATTACTAGCAATTGCCCTCGCTTCGCTTCGGCAAAAATAGTAGGTACTTTAGTTAATTTACAGAACATACTCTTCAAGCAGCATGATTGATCATTAGAACCGCATTACAATGAAAGGTCAATACACCACATAACGTTTCGATATTTTTAGGGTTCCTTACCTCAAAAGAAAAAACACGGTTCCCATAAGATCACCCACTCCATTGCCCGTCTGTTTGTCTGTCTGTCAAAACCTTTTTTCTCAGGAACGCGTGAAGGTAACAAAATAAAATTAATATCCAACACTCAGGTCTGCAATGCCTGTGAAAAGATCAATATTCTGTATCGTCAACGCAATCAAAAGACACTCGGCTTGAAGAAATGTGAATTTGTAAGTAGGTATCACAAAAAAAATGATTTTACACCTATTTGCAGAACTTGGTAATTTGATCTGGACCCATGTCGATGCATGGGGACGACAGTTTTTCAACGGCAAAGTTTGTTTCCTTAATAAACTAAAAAATATATACCTTAGCTCGCACTTGGCCGGTTGCTTTTACTTGTTACTATTATATCATCATATTATTTTCTAAATTTTGTATTTCCTGTTTAACCCATAGTAAATTAAATTGAATAAATAGTTTGTATGATGCCATTTGGCTAATCCATTAGTCTGGGTACCTATATAATGTGCAATATAGGTACTCAAACTTTAAAAAAGTAGTAATCCTTCTCCAAGGTACAATCTATGTCTATACCCAAACACATCAAGATTGGTTCAGCGGTGCGAGAGAGATAAGCTTGATGTAGGTGTGTATGTACGATTATGACGTAGTAAACATGATTTCAGACACAAAATACAAAGACTAGATTATTTACGGATGTTATTAATGTTGGTGAAACAATATTTCATGGACCCCGCTACATAAAGCGTGTTTACTAGCAATATAATATTGGAGTGTCCCCTCCGTTCCCCAGTGTCCCCGCAAGAGATGGGCATCGTCCGTCGGTCGGTGCCGCCCAACGTCCGGCGCGGGCTGATGCTGATGTCGAAGATCCTGCAGAACATCGCCAACCACGTGGAGTTCTCCAAGGAGCAGCACATGTTGCCTTTCAACGACTTCCTGCGCGCGCACTTCGAGCCCGGACGCAAGTCAGTACCGCCGCCGCTCTCATGTTTCACGTAACAGTTCCCTTCGCTGTCATACTAATAGTATGTCAGGTGGATTAAGGATGTTCTAAAAGAAGCTTGCTGTGTTTTTTCGTGCACAAGCATTTTGAAAGTGGTATGGCCACATGGTTGCAAAATTGAGTATTTAAATAATTATGAACTTAAGTTTTGACATAACCAGTATAATTTTAAGGAACAAGAAAAAAAAGCGTGATAGAAAGAAATCGCGTTAGGCAAAATTAAGAACAGAGGGTTTAGTTGTAATTTATTTAACTATTCTTTCCTTTCATATGCTTAACTCAATGTGTAATGTCTTCGTCAGGTTCTTCATCCAGATAGCATCAGACTGCGAGAGCGCCGAAGCGTCCTCCCATACACTATCGTTCATCAGCGATGCGAACGTCGTGGCGCTGCACCGGCTGCTGTGGACGCACCAGGAGCGCATCGGGGACTACCTGTCCTGCAGCCGGGACCATAAGGCCGTAGGGCGGCGGCCGTTTGATAAGGTACTGTAGGACTTGTTATGTAGGGAATAAGGTTTATTGTTGTGTGAAATGGATCAGCACAGATCTTCTCAGTATTATAAGTATGGTGGTAAGCTCTTTACCGATTGACAGTCTTACTGTGTGGTCATTCTATGCACGATTGACAGCTATATTGTTGTATAATTTTTGGCGGCCATTCCATAGTTTTTGGCGAAGATGTAGGGTTTTTAGAGTTTAAAAAAGTATTTAGTGTGGCCTTTAAGAGTTAGTTGCTTGGTTCTTAAGATTCGATAACAGTGAGTGTTATGTGTTATTTATTAATATGTGTTATTTATTAAATCTTAGCAACCTGTGTAGCAACTATCTGATATTGATGACATACCCATTACTTTTCTTTTGGAACTGACAAGCAATTACCAAATTATAGTAATTTTGAATTATTTTTTGTTCTAGATGGCAACTCTGCTTGCGTATCTCGGTCCACCGGAGCACAAGCCTGTTGAATCGTAAGTGGCTTGTATTTTTTATATTATATTATTAACAGAATAAATATGTCCATAACAAAATAATTAATATAACAACCCTGCAGCTTAGTTGGTAGCGACCCTGCCAGCGAAGCGAGGGGTCCCGTGTTCGATTATGCCCGGCCTGGGCAGATATTTATGTGACAGATAAATATTTGTATTCGGGTGTAAATTATTGAGATGTGTTATATGATGTGTCGTCCATGCCACCCGTGACACATGAAAAACCTACTGCGGGCGTATGAGTGTGTAAGCGTTTATTTATTTATTATTTAACTAGCTGCCCGGATAGACTTCGTTCTGTCAAAAGTTTTTTTTTATTAAAACCTTCCGTCTATCCTATCTTTCAAGTTGGATCAAACTGCACACGGTGTGCAAATTTGATTAAAATCGGTTAAGTAGTTTAGGAGTCCATCGCGGACAAACAACATGACACGTAATTTATATATATTAAGATTATGTCTATATATATGTTGATGTATAATGTAAAGTTTATATAATATTCTGTATATATGCACTTTTTAAGATCATTTAACTACAATGTAGTTTGCACTTTATCCGCAGCGCGTCAAGCCTCCTGTTCTCGTCGTACGCGCGCTGGTCCTCCATCGACATGTCGTCCACCAACTTCGAGGAGTTCATCGTGCAGCACAACATGCACGAGAAGGAAGAGTTCAAGACCATCAAGAGCCTCAACATCTTCTACCAGGCCGGCACCAGCAAGCTCGGGAACCCTGTCTTCTACTTCATCTCGCGGAGATACAAGTCAGTTTGTATTGCTTGAAGTATAATGCACTAACGTACCAGAACAGACCCTGTTCGTGAACAAAATTTGTGTTGCGCCGGGAGGTTCTGTTTACAAAAACGAGCCCCCGTTCTGTTTTCAAAATGGACTGAATCCACTGAAAACTTTAGCCAATTGGTTACATACATAGTAATACTAATACATAGTAATAATAGTTCAATGGTCTCAGTCTCATATTTTGTAGTGATTTAACCCTCGTGATGGAAGTTATTCTTTACTAGCTCTCTCTTCAGGAATCTTTATGATTTAGTAGTTAAACTCGACAGTTTAAATTGCGTTTTTTTTTTATTTGTGACTCGATTAAATAAAACAAGCACTAAATATAACCAATGCTTACTAAAGTGCATCAGTTCAAAATCGCATCGAAAACGGTTAAGTCGTTTCTGATTAGCGGGACAGCAATTCTAAAAATCATAGTTTTGAGCTTCTATTGCTTTGATAAAAACCCCCAAATGAAAGTTTCAAATCTTCTATAATTCTTCCTGATTTTGAAAATTGTCTTTAGTTTCAAATTGTCCTTTAGTTTTCCTGTTGCTACAACAAATGGCGTTGAACTGACTACGTATGAATGTTTGTATGTTTCCCAGGATCGGCGAGCTGAACGCGGACCTGCTCATCTACCACGTGATCCTGACGCTGAAGCCGTTCTGCCAGCAGCCCTTCGAGCTCATCGTCGACTTCACGCACACCAACTCCGATAATCGGTTCAGGTATGTGTGTTTGTATTGTATGCATGTATTTGTACTGTATGTGTGTATAGCGGCTAGACATAAAACGCGATTGCTTTGCGAACAATTTTAGTCTGTAAGTGTTAACGTTAATTGTATAATGATAAGGGCTTGTTTCACAATCTTCAAGTAAGACCGAAGTAAGCTATTCGTTGGTTAAGTTGACATTTCGTGTTAAATGACACTTTAACGTCACTTTAACCGGCGAATAGCTTATTCAGGACTCTACTTGAAGATTGTGAAACAAGCCCTAAGTCTACTACTACAACGCAGTTGATTTTGGTTGATAACCCATCAAGTGAAAAATCTACTTTATCAATGGACCGAATGTGCCTAATGCATTGTTTTAGTGGTCTCAAACCACCATCGGATTATTGCCTTTCAAATGAAACCATTTTGAGGCATATCGGCTGGATGGTTTCAGAGTCTATAAAGGACATCTGTACAAACATTTTTTGTGTGTTATATATATAAATATATAAATATATAAATATATATATATATATATATATATATATATATATATATATATATATATATATATATATATATATATATATATATATATATATAGATATATATATATATATAAATATATATATAAATAGATAGATGTGTGTGAACTGTGAATGTCTGTGTGATGGCAGGACGGACTTCCTGCAGAAGTGGTTCAGCGTGCTGCCCGAGGTGGCGTACAGCAACGTGCACGCCGCCTACATCTACAACTGCAACGGCTGGCTGCGCGAGTACACAAAGTTCCACGAGCCCATCCTCGCGCCGCTCAAGGTATCCACTCCACTATACACTCATCACCGCCATCTTGTCTACACAATACACGTTCATACCCTCGCGCTAGGATACCCTGGGTACTTGGCTGGACAACAGAAATAAGATATGTCTAAAGCGGTCTCTACAGGATCATGCAATGTACAGTACGGCCGACGTATCTTGGCGCGTCTGAACTTCGCGCAGTATTCTGCGCAGTAACACAATTCGGCAATGCTCGGTACGCGGCTCAATACTCAGTATGAGTAATGTCTCGATAGACACCTCACACCATTCTCATAAACCCGACGTGTAACAGTGCAACCGCAAGCTGATCTTCATCGACTGCAACACGCGGCTGTCGGACTTCGTGGAGCCGGAGCAGCAGAAACTGCCGGGCGCCACCATGGCGCTCGAGGAGGACCTCAAGGTCTTCAACAATGCGCTCAAGTTGTCACACAAGGACACTAAGGTCGCTATCAAGGTGAGCGGTGAGGGTTAGGAAGGTGTTGATGACTTGAAGAACTAGATAGAACTGCAGTAAAAAGCAGCAGCAAGCTGTGGTTACCTAAGCTTCAAGTTCAGACCTGCGATGGCCTACTTTGGAGTTATTTTGGAACGTGCTTATAAACTATCATCAATTTGCTGGTGACCTAACTGAATCTGTGGATTTAAGGCTAAATCACCACTTTGTTTGTCTACTTCAGATATGCTGTCAGCACTGTGAATCAGTTGCCTACGAATATCACATTTTTCACTCGAATGACCATAATAATATGATATTTAAATGAGCACGCACGGAAACGTACACGTACGCATTGCATAGCAGAGTAAGTCGACCGGTTGAGTTTAGCGGTCCGCATGTACAAATGCGCATCTTTAATCTTTATGCCTAAATTGTATTACTATGATGGGTTAAAGGTGTTTCTTTGCACTTTACTTTATATTGTATACAGGTGGGCCCGACGGCTCTGCAGATAACCTCCATAGAGAAAACTAAAGTGCTCGGCATGCCGGTGTTACTCAACGACGTCTACTACGCTTCGGAAGTTGATGAGGTTCATGTACATATATGATTTTTTTCT
The DNA here is from genome assembly GCA_951805285.1 of Thymelicus acteon. Taxonomy (NCBI): domain Eukaryota; kingdom Metazoa; phylum Arthropoda; class Insecta; order Lepidoptera; family Hesperiidae; genus Thymelicus; species Thymelicus acteon. Next base: position 3,047,414 of record OX638230.1, read on the forward strand.
CTTATGTTCTTAGAAATTAAGTTCTTTTTTATAAATAGTTTATTAATTTTATTGATAGAACGATTGAAGTTGTTTAGTTATTACAACAAAAGTTTTCGTGATAAAGCTCGTCTTAAGACATTTTTTAGAGACACGGAAGTAACAATACCATTATTAGTGTAACTTAAGTGTGACTTAAGTAAAGTAAATTTGCATGACGTGAATTTAAATGGGATAAGTTATACAATTAATAAATGATTTGTAAAATTTATAAAAAAAACATGTGCAACGGACGTCACAAACGCAACGTTCTATACCCAGGTGTGCCTGGTGGACGACAACCAGTTCTCGCTGTCGATCATCAACGAGGCCACGCCCCTCAGCTTCATCCACAACGACTGCGACAACATCGTGCAGTCCATCATACACATCCGCAACCGGTGGGAGCTCAGCCAGCCGGTGAGTGATCTATGTGCGCGTGTGTGTGTATATGTGTGACGTCATTCGTCCGTCGATGCGTGCATGTGTGAAACTTAATATGTTCGTCGATGTGTGCGTGCAAACGGGCGTGGGGAGTGAATGTAAATGTGTATGGCAAGTAAGTGGAATCCAATTAGTATTGTAGATAAGAATGAAGATGTTTATCCATCGTTATACAATTTCTCTTTGTAGATTAATTTCTATGTTTAAAGATCCAAACTTTTTATTGTGTTTTATTTATTTTACTGTACTATCAATCAATCAAGATCAGTAATCATATTCCCAAAACATAACCAACTTACACATCTAAGCGTTTGCCTAATATTCATAGTCATAGTAGTACGTATAATATACATAGTCGTTCTTATAACAACGTTATCTGCTAACAAAAACCTCCCGCACAGGACTCGATGACAGTCCACCAGAAGATCCGGCCCAAGGACGTGCCGGGCACGCTGCTGAACATGGCGCTGCTGAACCTGGGCTCCTCGGACCCCGTGCTGCGCACCTCGGCCTACAACCACCTGTGCGCGCTCACCGCCACTTTCCATCTCAAGATCGAAGGACAGCTCTTGGAGTCGTCGGGTATGTGCATATACTAAGGATTTTTTTTAATAAAAAAGACTCCGACATTTTTATTTTAAAATTACGTCAGCTTTAAAAAAACCGCACCATAATCGGTCCATTCGCTTAGGAGCTACGATGCCACAGACGGACAGACACGTCAGACTTATCAAAACCCTATTTTTGCGTTGGGGGTTAAAAAAATAACGAGAAAGTGAAGGGTTTGGTATATTTGTATACGTTAATTCGTGCTGTTGTTGTAGCATATTATTATTTTATTCTTAACTCACAATGTGTAGTTTGTACCCCAAAATACGATAATATAGCACTCCGTAATCGTACCATACTAAAAGGTAAAGTGACAATAAAATTTTACTAACTGATTTTATCTAATCTGTTCTTGGTTTTGTGGGATACCTACTGGTTAACCTACACATAATGTGCAATTATTTAATCTTGCCTACACCAAACTTTGGATGATGTACCATGTCCATAAGGTACATCGCATATACGTGCTTTCGACTTGTGACGTTGTTTCGAGACTGCTAGCAAAACATTAGGAAATAGCGATTCTGTTTCGATTAGTTTGTACTATATGGCCAGTCTATTATATATTATAACAATATATTATAACATTATATAATATATATTATAACAATATGACTTTAGAACGATTTTTGTATTTAACACCGATCGATATATTGACACAAGTACACGGATCATGGTCTCAGTGAGATCTCTGCAAAGTCGTGAAGGCCAAATACAATGTTTTGTATGTAAATTGATGATCATAGCGAAATCTCTGTGCAGAAGACACGACCAGCCGAATGATGTTAGTGGTACGTATGGTACCTACCACTTCTATACCGGTGTTGTCGTTGTCATTATAAGCTCTGTAACCACGTTGCTCCACGGTCCCTTGTATTTACATTCTATAAAGTGTTGTGCAGGATATTTAAAAATTGTTAATTATTACTATGTTATATTATTACTTACTTAAACAACATAAGCATAGTGAATGGGAGCGATTTTAATATATAAAATTCAACGAAACGGAGATCTCAGACAATAAGTCGATAAAGGCATTAAATTATAACTTCCATATATCTGTATTACCACAATACTGCCGCTTAGTCGAAACGAGAAACGAATAAATTATCGTAGGGTACTAATAACTTTCTGGATGACTGGATTCACTAACATCAATACAATTGTAAATGGAGTCTCAAAATGGTTCATTCTCTGAGTTACCGTTAACTTACGTGTGGTTAACGCATGGTTAACGGTACTTTGGCTTGCTAACATTGAACTAACTTAACGCCTGTAACCGATCACAAACCATCTTCAACTGAAATCCTCACGTAACAAAACTATCAAACACTGGAGCGATGTAGCCTAGTGGTCCAGGCCTCCCAGTCCCTAACCGAACCAGAGGCCTTAAGGTCCCACCGTTTGCAGGTCAGCAGTCAAACACATTCCACCTCAAGGTCGGGGGGCATCTGCTGGAGACCTCAGGTTAGCCCTGGAGCTGGAGTGAGAATACTGCTAACATTCACCCGGGACAGTATGCGATGTGCATGTCTGTGTATATCAGAGCCGTATTACAAGTACTTTTGTAGAAAAAGTAAAATATGATAAAGTAAATTAATGTTTTATGTTGTAATACTGTTCTTATTCATTTGAGTTTTACATTACCAACAATTGGCTTTTAATGTTTTCAAAATTCCCCATTGGAGCAACGTGGTGACTCCAAGCCTCCCCCAGTTAAGAACATGTAACATAAAAAGTTTAAATAATCATGAGGTAAGCAACCTAGCGACTTGTCAGGGATGATACTATTCATTCTTATTCAGCTGTCCTGGGACTGAATCACTGACTTATTATTATTTATCACATCAATAAATGTTGCGAGACTTTTATTCTTTCGTGTGTATGGTTATTTTTTTGACGACCCTTTAGCCTGGTTGGTAGCGACCCTGTCTGCGAAGCGTGGGTTTCGATTCCCGGCCGGGGCAGATATTTATGTGACAGATATGTAAATATTTGTACTTGTTATTGTGATGTCTTATACATATGTGTAGTCCATTCCACCTGCGACACAGGTAATAACCTATTGCAAGGGTATGAGTGTGTTAGCATTTATTTATTTATTTACCCTTTCAAACGATATATAACTCGTCCAAGGCAGCATGTGTATGGCAATGCAGTATACATAGGTAAACTCTGTGGGTAAGGTGCCTAACTCTATTTGTACACATTAGTGTATGGAATGAATTACAGAGTACATATCATTGAGAAAGCTTCCAAAATTGGATTTGAAAAACATCGTTAAATGCTGTGAGTGAGGGTGTATGGCGTAATATAATTTATTATTTAGGGCAGCGGTGTGGGTACCTGGGGAGGCCTGGATTTTACTATCGATGCCCTATTATTGCTATATTGCCTTAGCATAACAAGTTTAAAGTTATTAGCTTGTTTTGGAGGACCTTCTAAGTGTTTCATGTTCATTCTATTCCTTCATATCTGTATTCCCTAGCATGTTTTTGCAAATTGATACTAGCATGCTTTTTAAATATATTACCAAAATTTTACTTTAACGGGTTAAAAAGTAATGTCTCATTATGTGTGGTAGCTTTTGTTGCATTTAATTGTACTTGTTTAACTTTGAATTATCTAAGAATCCCCTATGAGTACCCGCCGTAAAATCTATAATGTTAACAAATGTGGTTCCCACAAACAATGTCAAATGTTTGTAAGAATGATATTGTGCTATAGTATAACACATTATACAGGCTAAATCTTCAATAAATTGCTGTCTTTTAAGACAACCTTGATCTTAACCTATCACAAATTATCATATATAATTCTTGACAAAAAATAACCGACTTCAAAATTAGGGAAGACTCAAAAACGCTCGCTCAAAAAGTGGGACCACATGACAAGCACCACCTCCTCATTTTTTGAAGTCGGTTAATTACTATTTTGCTGAGTTTGTATTATACTTATATTCGATTATTTCTGAGTGGGAATTCTAACACCTTTTAGTTTTGCTAGAATAGAGACGTAACGGTAATATCTCTAAAGTACTAATACCACACAAATTAACACCTGAAGTTTTTTACATACCACTTTTAATTTTTGTACCACCATTGCATTACAGAAACATTTCGCATTGTTTTGGTATAATTGTTAATAAGAGGTCCAATATACGTCAGGTATATTTATTCTGTAAGTAATCATTATCTAGTGTCACAACGACACGTCACACGTCACACGACAAGACTATTGAAAACTGTAAATGATGTTGACTGAACACTAACATATTATTTCAGGTCTGTGCATCCCGTCAAACAATACGATTTTCATCAAGTCTGTGAGCGAGAAACTGGCGCACAACGAACCGCATCTCACTTTGGAATTTCTAGAGGAGTGTATACAGGTAAATACGTATAGATTGAATAGTGTATAGTGTTTTAGTTAATAGTATTAGGCGTTACTTTGCGGAAATCCATTGACTCTACGATGGTTAGTCGCAAAATTTTGCGAACTAACCATCGTAGAGTCAACTTACCCTGACGATGCTCCGTTTCGGGGCGAAACACGTGTTGGTGCTGGTATGTATGTTGGTATATACGTTTAATTATTGTAGTGCATGTTTTCGTTGTGGGAGGGAGGGAGGTGCCACGCATGTTTTACAGTATATACCATCATACATGTTAAACGTGGATTGTTGCAAAGTAGACTAATACTAACTTAGTATAGTGTTTTGTTTAGAGGGCCCGAGTTATGCTTTAGAAATTGGAATTATCATTTTTTTTGTTGTATTATTTTGCAGGGATTCAGAACATCAACGATCGAATTGAAACATCTGTGTCTGGAGTACATGACGCCCTGGTTGGCTAATTTGGTGAGGTGAGCAGAACTTTCATAATCTTGGGGTGTACTGGGCTTGGCTTACGAGTATGTTTCACAAAGCTCAACGCTAGTTACTGAACACTAACGCTGGCAAAGTACGGATTGGAAAAGGAATTACCTTTACTTAATCTTCCTTGTTTCTAAAATCTGTTTCCTATTTTTAACTTCATTTGATTCATAATGTGGTCTCAACATTCTTATACTCAAATGTCAAATATCCTTGCTTATCTCTGTTATTATCATCATTGACACTTGTTTTTTATTTGTATAAATTCACACTTCATGTAGACCTCTACCCTTCTTGACTTCCTTTTCTCTGTTAAATTTCACAAGACTTGGTTGCCTGGAAGAGATCGCTCTTAGCGATAAGGCCGCCTATTGTCTGCACCTTGTGTATTAATTAAGAAATTTTGTAATTTTTTATTACTTAACTGGTGTACAATAAAGAGATATTGTATTGTATTGTATTGAATGGATTCTCACACCTATTGAACATTGTGAAAATTAAGTGATGTATATCAGGATCACTTATAATAGTTTTCCTTTACCTAATAAACTTGTATTCATTACAAGATATATTATATTTCTGTCACAGCTATGTACATATCTTTAATTTATCATTGCTTTTAAAATCAACCTTTTTAGGGTTCCGAAGTAAAATCGGGATCCTTATATTTTCGTCATTTCCGTCCGTTTGTCAGTCCATCCGTCTGTCCGTCTTTCCGAAGCCAAGTGCCGAGACCCTTAGTGCTAGAAAGCTGTAATTTGGTATGGATATACATATTTATTAAAACTCCAGAATCGTAGAATAAAATGCTGAAAAACTGTTTTTTTTTCAGGGTACGTCCCCTACAGGTAACGTGAGGATGAATTTTTTTATTCTTCGCGTGCCCTGTAGTCTGGGGTATCGTTGAAAAGTTCGTCCAAAAATATTATGGGTCTTCTAAGACCATTTGTGGAATTAGGGATACGTTTGCGAAATATTTGGCTTTAAATTGCTAATTTTGGTTAGAGTCAAGTGTCCCCCGACCCTGATGGTTGAACGGTTGGAGTTGGACAAGTGAATAAATCTCAAAAGTAGGTTATATGATGAATTTACATGCAAAACTATCACGGCTATGTTAGCATAAGTAGTTAATGAGTAATAGCCGATAAACTTACTACTTCGGAACCCTACATTGGGCCACACTTGCCCGGTTTTTTATATCCCTTTCTCAAGATATGTAATATATCCTCATAAGTCATACACCTCATTTCATCAACTTCAGATTCTGCAAGCCATCCGACGAGTCCCGCAGGACGAAGCAGGTGGCTCAGATCCTGGAGAAGCTGATCACGCTCACCATCGAGGAGACCGAGATGTACCCATCCGTGCAGGCCAAGATATGGGGCTCCATCGGGCACATACCCGAGCTGATCGACACCGTGCTCGATAGCTTTATACATCGCAGCGTCAGTTCAGGTTAGATTCGCGAATGGACTTACACGCATACGCACCTTGACACATACGCATACATATATCACTTGTCAATATGAATGATTATTTGAGTTACTTATGAATGGGAATATTTCAGTCACTGACTTTAGTTCCCTTTGAGGTTTATACCTATTTACGTAATTTTTTAATATCAGAGGGATTGCAAGGCCTCTATAAAAATGCGTTCGCCTTTAAAAACATATTTTAATAAATGTACAGGTCTTGGATCACCTATGATTGAAATAATGGCGGACACGGCCGTTGCGCTCGCGTCGGCCAACGTGGAACTGGTGTCCAAGAAGGTTATCGGAAGAATGTGCCGAGTGAGTATTATGTTTGTAACTCATTAGCGCTTTGCCCGTCTTTTCCGGGATAATGAGCATCCTATGTCGGCTATGTCTTATTCCAGATCATGGTCTACTTGTATGCTAAATTTTATGAAAATCCGTTCAGTAGTTTTTGCGTGACGACTAACATCCATAATACAATACACACAAGACTAGTAGGATTAATCATCCACTGTAGGGTACGTTCTCGCCTTATAACTATGTCGATACTATTAGTCTGTATTTATCAGAATTCAGATAACTATTTGGAATACGAAATTAAAGATACAGTTCGGCCGACACTTTTATTACTGTAATTACGACAGTTACATGACCGAGGACGGGACAGACTGTAGGTTCACAATATCGCCTCTCAAGCCAGTACATACTCGAAATGTTGACTCGGCTCATGTTTAAGTGCAAGTGCACTAACGCTTGAGTAATGTGATACCTTGTGTCCCTACAACTGTCTATGGTTCATTATACTTGAGTCAAACTCGTATCATAATACTTGTCAACAAATCATTAAAATTCCTTTATAGGGTTTTCACAAACTGATTTGTATTTCGCACACCAAATAACTATTAAAGAACTAAATAATCATTATAACGTTTGTGACATCTTCATTATTTTACTATTGACCTATAACAACAACACACTAAGAGAAAACGACATAAAAACCAACATCTTAAAACAATTTTAACTCACGCTCGCACATCCTTAATTTCGTGAAGCGACTTGTAACCTTTGCAAAAAAATATTTTTTACGGTCTGCCTGCCTATGACTATAAATAGAAATGACTACGAAAACCTCATAGCTATAATGGCGCTTACATGCTTTGCAACTTGGTCGTATTATATTACGAAATACAGTGAAATCAACTTATCTGTGACTTAAAGGAGGGCGCTGCCGGACGCATTGGACCAATCATAGTGCGTTATTAGTAACTTTTGAATGGGATGGCATTAGTTCCAATTTTCGCCACGGCACAAATAAGTTCTTCAGAGATGGCACTGTACAGATTATACAGATGTTTCATTCCACTCAATATGCATGAGCATAAAGTTATTTATAAGTTTAATTTCATTTAAAAAAGCCGAGTAACATTTTATATTTATGTTTATGTATTTTAAAACAGTCTATATCGATTTTATGCGTAACTATTCCGTGTTATTTTAAACTTTTGCAAAATAAATATTATGTTTAAAAATAAATTAAATTATAAAGAGTGGAATGGAACGCGACTTGCGAACTCCAGATTTAGTTCAAACGCACTTTATACGACCAAAAGTTTCATGCACCTGTTTGTTTGTGGTTGCTAGGCAACACAGTGATTATGTAAATTCTGATCCGAATGTGAATATAGTGTAGTTATTATGTCCTCTGAAGCAGAGAAATATTGAAACTTTCCCAGCCCATCCAACGAGATCACCTTTTGTACATGACTATCGTCAATGTAAATTGTAGCATAGTTGTTTCTACTCTTATTTTAGTGTACATTAAGTTTAATAATTAATTACTTTGTTGACATTTATGTGCGTCACAAATAAGCCTTAGGTGTGATTTCTAATCTGTTTGTGACAGGCCCTGTCCAAACTGCCGAACAACATTCTGGGCCCGGTGACCCCGGCCACAGTAGTGGACAAGACGTGCCACTCGCCCACCGCCATGCTGGAGCAGCACATGATGTGGGACGACATCGCCATCCTCGCCAGATACCTGGTAGGTTCTGGGGCACGTACAGAACTACAGATAATGTTGAATTTTCTCTATGTCACTGAGCTTTGCCCTAAAGTTTATGATTAGATATTTTGTTAGAGTAAATGGCTCGGCTATTATATCATTATTATACTATCTATTAATTATTTATCTTCTATAACACACTAATACCCAAATAAAAACATCAAATGGGAATATTTTCTTGTTTCATACTTTTTGGACCATTTCTAGTAGTCCGGACTACTTTTAGTTCCGTATTTAATAAGCCCTTAAGATCTCTGCTATCTCAGATTCTGTTTGAGATGCTGAAATATGTTAAAATGACATTAGTAAGATCTAAGCTCGCACTCTTGAGCCGAGATCGGTTGTAACTACTCGTATAGCGCGAGTGATGAATGTCCAATGTCCAATGTCCAGCTGATGCTGTCGTTCAACAACTGCCTGGACGTGGCGCGCCAGCTGCCCTACCTGTTCCACACGGCCACGCTGCTGGTGTGCTCGGGCACGGTGTGCATGCGCGCCGCCACGCACGGGCTCGTCATCAACATCATCCACTCGCTGTGCACCTGCAACGCGCCCAGCTTCTCCGGTACGTGCCAAATGCCAATGTACGAATAGTCATAGGTGGAAATGCGTTAGTGTATTATGTTTAGTAAATAGTAATAGTTAAAAAAAGACTAAAAACACGCTTTTATACAAAATCCAACTAAAATAGGAAATCAATTTGAATTAAGAATCGTGAATTAAAAGCGTGGGGTGCATGGTATCAATGAGTAGAAATGATAATATCTTAAAAAACACCTTTTATAAAGCGTGATTTTTAGTTAACTATTATTTATTTTTTCATTTTTTAGTTTGATTTTTTGAAATAAAATTTAGGTTTTTTTTTATTTCTTTCTTTTTTTCTTAAAATATTGATTTGTCATCCGTCCTCGATAAGTCTACGAAGTTTGAAAGAAATCTGACCGTTTGAAGTGGGTCAAAATCAAGTCCAAAGGAGTCGGTTACAAGTTACAAACATACAGGTGAAGCTAATATAAAGCGTGTAAATATTAGGAGGATTTCAGGTTTAAATAATAGGAATAATTACATAAATTACAATGTTACAGATAAAAGTTAAAATATAGGTATTTCAAGTACGAGTAGGCACACCTGTATTAAGATTAGTCCATAATCCTCAAATCATTGCTAGGCATGGCATTAATGTAATAACATTGTAACCTTAGCTGTTGTTACTTTACATACGGGCAGTTTGCGTCGAGACGAACGTTGTCAAACGTCTAAGGTTTGATTGACTTGTATTCGTTTCTCAATAATGAACAATGTAACATTCCGGGAACTTGCTGAGAGTGATGAGTTAATCGGACCCAATAAACAATTCCAGAGGAGACCCAGCGCGTGCTGATGCTGTCGCTGGACGAGTTCGCGCTGCCCAAGTTCTACCAGATGTTCGGCATCTCCAAAGTGAAGAGCGCCGCCTGCACCGCCTTCCGCAACCCGCACCAGCGATACAACTCCGATTGGTAATAACTCTCGTCCTTAAAAAACGTAAAACGGGCGCACTGAAATATTAGAGGACGTAGTAAGTTAATACCTACCGCTGCTTCGCCATATTCTGAGTGCGACCCTTTTCCGTCATGTTGGTAACTGCAACTCCGAACTCAATCAAATAAACTTTACTATCTTAAATAATTATCTTATTAATTAATTAATATTAATCTTACATATAATTTTAAAGTTGTTGCGATCCTTATGATGGAATAAATGTTTCTTTCTTTCTTTATACTATTCGCCCATGATTCTCAAGTCAGTTTAGCAACTGTCAAAAAGTTACAAAATTATAGTGTTGTTATTACTTTACCTGTTACTAGGTAATCTTATCCCACGATTAAAGATGGGTTATTCAAAATTGGTGTAAAATTAATAAACACGCCCTCAGGCTTGCACCGGGATTCGTTGTGGTGACATAAAAGCGCATTTTATTATATTTTGTTACGGAACGAATTCCATAGACGACACAGACTATACCTAAGAGTCAACTCCAACGATTGGTATCATATAATTTAAATTTTATACTAAACATTTTGAATGCAGCTTGTACTTACGATTGGTTCACATGCTCAACGTCACTTACGCTTTACGTCACGTAGCGTCGTTCGTCACAAACGTGATTACGTATGTACGTAATTCTTCACATACGATTTGTCATAAAGTTTCATTTAACCTGTCCCTATCTATCCAGGTACTACACAGAGCACGCATACACATGCCCGGAGTCGTCAGCGTACGGCTCGGTGCTGGGGGGCGGGACGTGGGGGGGCGGGGCCGGCGGGGGCGGGGCCGACCGCGAGCGCCTGCCCCTGCAGTCGTTGGAGACCATCACGGACGCACTGCTCGAGATCATGGAGGCCTGTATGCGGGACATACCGGACTGCGACTGGCTTGATACTTGGTATGTAGCGGTTGTTAATGGATGTATCAGGGAATTGTTCGAAATTTTAACTTCAGTGATTCGTTACGTATTTAAAGATAGTATAGTCCGATCAAGTCACACATTCAAGGTTCCAATAATTCGCATAGAATTAAAAATTTGTACCAATGTTCGGAACACCATTAGAAATGAATTGTGAAAAGTCCCCATCGATCTTAGGGGCCATCCATAAATTACAGCACACTAATTTCATGACTTTTTGACCCCTCCCATATTGTGAAATTTTACACCTAAAAATTATTAAATTAAAACAGCAGTTCCGAAATAAGTTTAATTTCCATTAATTGTTTTTTAGTATTTACCTATACATACCAATTAGTCGATTTTGAAATGTGACGTCACGAAATTTAGGACCCCCTCCCACCCCTTCTCACACAACGTCACACTACATCGAACCATCCCCCCTCCCCCTAACGTGTGACGTAATTTTATGGATGGCCCCTTACCCTTATTTTTTGGTCTACGGACTAGTATCTCTCAAATTCGGTATAATACACTGCACCCTGATTATGTAATTTTCAATAGGTATTGTATAATGGTAAAAATTTACACAGACAGACAGAGAACTTACAAATTTTCTTGTGCTTGTTTTGTTGAAATATAGATTTTTATTACGTTTTATCCTTGACATCGTAGTATAATATCATAATTCACCAATGTCCGTCATTGGCAGGACCTCTTTGGCCAAGAGCTTCGCGTTTTGCTTCAACCCGGCGCTGCAGCCACGCGCGCTCATCGTTTTCGGATGCATTAGTAAGTTACATGTGTATTACTATTTTATGTTAATTTAAAATTCTAGTAAATTATAATTCTAGTATAGTTCTCAATAGCCAATGTAACAACCGATAGATTCAAACTGAATTTATATAAAGGCTTGAAACGTACGAATATTAACCGTACCGGTGACGGTAAAATGGTAGATGTATATTTGAAAAAAACTTGAAAAATAAATAAAAACGATGATGAAATTACGTGACTTGGTAGTAACGATTATTAATTATTACATTATCATACAATGTGCAGGTAAGAACGTGACGGACGACGACATGAAGCAGCTACTCCGCATCCTGGTGAAGGCGCTGGAGTCGTTCAACGACCTGGCGCTGCTCGAGGCCATCATCATGTGCCTCACGCGTCTGCAGCCGCTGCTGTATCCGGTACATTCCGTACACCTTACACATACACATCATACGTGCACTCGCAGTGACACGCACGTTGGCACGTATGCACGTATACGCACGCATGTGTACGTATACGTGCACGCACAAAATATACATCACTAGTGCTTTGCTCGCGTTTTCTGGGATAGTAAGTACCCTATATCTTATTCCAGACCATGTTCTATCTGTGTGCTAAATGTCATGAAAATGCGATCTTTTTTTTTTCGTTAAAGAGTTACAAGAATCCACACATCCTCACAAACTTTCACATTTATAATGTTAGTGTAATATAATGTTTTTTGTGGCTTTTATTTTTTCTTGTTACCTACTTGAATCTCGTCATCGGCTACATGGAGTATGGAGATAAGGCGAGCCATCTCTGTGTATGAAAAGTGTCCGTAAAAACGCGTCCAATAACGAGTGGTGCTGTGGTGCGCTAGGATAAATTTTATTGAACACAGAAAAATTCACTCCGCAGCTCCATCTTCAACAGCGTCAACAGCTATGTTCATATCGTACTTATTGCGTCGCCAGCGCTATTGTCGTAGGATGGTGGTAGGTACTGGAACTAATTCTATTTTCAGTAAACAGCTGGACACTTTTTCAACTTTCCCCTCATATGAGATGGCTCTCCTTTCCTCTATACTCCATGACCAGCCTCCAAGGGCTCGCGTCATCCATTCCGTGTGGTGCAGGAGTCCCCGATCCACCGCGCGCTGTTCTGGGTGGCGCTGTCGGTGCTGCAGCTGGACGAGCCCACGCTGTACGCGGCGGGGCTGGCGCTCATCGAGCAGAACCTCCACACGCTCGAGTCGCAGGGACAGTTCGCCGACAAGGTGCGTGGGACGCGACCGACGCTAAACGAAAAGTGATATAGTGCATTTCAACTAAATCTGCAATTGGGCGTCATGTTGGTAGCATTGAAATAGGAGTATAAAAATTTCAATGTTAAATGTAATGTTTTATATTATCTCTTAATATATGCTTATGAACTTGATAACAATGCTATTATTATGTCCATAAAATGGTTTTTGAAATATAAAAGACACGTATTTCAATGCTACCAACATTACGCCCAACTGCAGATTTAGTTGAAATGCAATATACAGTGAATTCGCGAATACAGAATAACGTTTAGGTAATGAAGTAATTCTGTGTTTTATGCTTATGTTCGGTTTACACGTATTAAGTAGATAAGTAGTTAACTAAATTTTAAGTAATTTTTAAGTAAATTGATACGTGTTAACGGACAATTTAGTAGTTTAGTAATTAAGTAGTTAAGTAATCAAGTAGATAAGTAATTTAGAAATTTTTCTATTTTCTGTTAAGTAGGTGGGCGGGGCTTATCACTTAACACGTTTGGACAGGCACTTTTAAGTTAAAATTTAGTAAAATGCTTAAGTAGTTAAGTAGAATTGTATGAACTAAAGAACTTTACTAAATCATTACGTGTGGACGGACACTAAAAATTATTCACTTAAAATTTAGTTAAAATTTACTTATCTACTTAACTACTTAATACGTGTAAACCGAACTTTACGGTCTCTGATTTAGTTACAGAGTTTATGTTAACACATTTTCAGCGAGGATTCGTGAATATGATAATGGCCAAGTTTGTTTCCTAGCGGTCACTCACGAACACAAGTCGTTGAGGTATAAACGATTCTAATCAAATGTGCCCAGTCGAAAATGGCTTTAGTATTCATTACGACATCTGATTTATTATTAAATGTTTGACTACAGTAATTAAAATATCTGTTTATCTCCAGTCGTTGGAACAACTGATGATGGAGACGAGGGAGCCTCTGGAGTGGCATTTCAAACAGATGGATCACGCCGTTGGCTTGAGGTGACTGACCTTTTCACGTAGCTTGTAGAGCGAAAGTATTACACAATATAATACGTAAACTAACATGAATATGCTTATAACGTGTGCTTGCGTGCTTGCTTCCTTCACTAACGTAGGTAAAAATGCAAAATAATCTGGTAATTTAGCCCCAGCCAGTAACGTCAACATATCTGTCTGTTTTTTATGGAAATAGCCGGCAAACGAGCTGACGATCCACCTGATGGTAAGTGGCTATCGTCGCCCATGGACATCAGCATCACTAAAGGCATCACTGATGCGTTGCCGGCCAAGAAAGACGGGGAAGAAAAAGAAAGAAGGAGCTGGCTCTGAAGGCCGGAACACGACGAGTCGTTTGGCAGCTGACTCATGCTCAAGGGCTATCCAGGCGAACCCCATGGAGAAATAATAATAGTAATAATGTGTGCAGTTTCCGGTCGAACTTCCACTTCGCGCTGGCCGGGCACCTGATGAAGGGGTTCCGGCACCCCGCGCCGGCCACGGTGTCGCGCACGGGCCGCGTGCTCACCGCGCTGCTGGCCGCCGTGGCCCGCCCCGACCAGGACAAGTTCCAGCTCACCAGGGACTCTGTCGCCTACCTCACAGGTACACTCAGCAAAACAATTAGATATGCAGGGCATGATTCATGATTCTAATTTCTGCTGTAATTATTGATTGTGTTGGGAGACGTTGGATTCAAACGACTGTAACGGTTACACTGATTTATTACTGTATATTAGTCACATAATATACATAATTATAGCAGTAAGGTGACATGCATCAGACACCATATTATAATAATACCACCACATGATATATATTATATGTAGATTGTTTTATTATTACCAATTTTAAATGATACCTGTATACGTAAGATATGATTTAATATTGATAATAACATAAACAATATGCAATATTAAATATTACAGAGGGTTTTAGAATCATGCCCTGCATACTTAATGCTTTTGTTGACTGTACACACTTCTCTACACACCTCGCCACACACACATACTATATTTAGGATATTCAGACACAGAAGGATAACTCCATACAAGCGCGAACAACACATGGGGTAGTTTTGAAAAGTGTTTATAAGAAACAACTTGTAATAAAACGGTTTAAGACATTTATTTTCTCAGAATAATTAACAAATTCACGTATTGAGAAAATAAAAATTTGATCAATTGAATTATAAAGTGACATCAACATGCAGGCCACACTCGTATTACAAAACTAACTTAAGGTCAATGTTACTACTAACAGAAACTAATATATTATGATGAATGTATCTATGTTAAATTAATTTTATTCTAATGTTTCCACAAGCCACTTTACAGTATAAGGAGCCATCCATAAATTACTTCACACTAATTTCATGATTTCTTGACCCCTCCCTCCGTCCTTTTCACAGCTGGTCACACTTGTGAGACCTCCCCCCCTAGTGTGACGTCACATATTATGAAATTGTACACCTAGAAATTATTAAATTAAAACAGCAGTTCCGAAATAAGTTTTATTTCAATTAATTGTTTTTTAATATTTACCTATACATACCAATTATTCGACTTTGAAATGTGACTTTACGAAACTTAGGACCCCTCACACTCCTTGTCACACAATGTCACACTACATAGACTTCCCCCTCCCCCTAACGTGTGACGTAATTTATGGATAGCCCCTAAATAGTATGTCTCATATTCGCCTACAGCTCTGGTGAGCGTGAGCGAGGAGGTGCGGTCGCGCTGCCACGTGAAGCACTCGCTGCCCAAGTGGCTGCCCGACAACTGCGACCACTACTGCCCGTCGCTGTCCGACATACATCAGGTAATAACGCTACACACACATAGCCCTACACTAGGACACCCTGTATTATGAGTGCTACGGACGACACACAAAGACACACACCCAGACAAACAACCGAAATTCAAACACATTCAAATTTCTGCCACGTTGGGAATCGGACCCAAGACACTTGGCACGGCGATCTGGCATGGTGACCAAACTGGTCGTCATTGGGTACTCAGGTATATATGTCGGATCGATTAATGTGTTGATGAGATGACTTGTATGGACCTATTTTCAATGAGTCGGTAGTTCTAGTGAGCTGACAACGTCAGTTTAGAATGCAATACTGGCCGCAATACACCTACTAGTAACCGCCCTCGCTTTGCTTCGGTTTTCTTATTTTTTACACCTTTGGTTACATTATTAGAGTTTTATTAAGGATCCCTAATTTTTTGAAAATATAATATAGTCTATGTCACCCGGGGACAGTGTAGCTTCCCAACAGTGAAAGAATTTTTCAAATCGGTTCAGTAGTTTCAGAGCCTATTCAATGCAAACAAAGAATCAAATCTTTCCTCTTTATAATATTAGTATAAAGTATAGATAAAAATACATGAGACTGACATTGTTGGCACAGAGTACTTAATTGTTTGTTTACGACACGATTTTGTGTGCTCGCCGACGCCAATGTGCGTGCTGATTCTATTATAAACCGACACAAAATGCCAAGAATGAGAAAACAGTTCATAATCTAATCTTATTGTTCACAATAGGATAATATAAAAACGTACCATGTTTGGACGAAAGATTTTCCATATTGTTGCAGTCGTCAATGCTGATACATCCCCATTCAGCGTCGCACTCCTCGTGCCAGGGTCGCCGGCAGAAATCCTGGGACATACTGGACCAGGCGTCCTTGACATCAGCTCACGGGGGTTGGATATTAAATATTATATTCAGGGGTATCTCCCTACCGTGATATTGCAGACAGGTCCACGATGATCATTCAACCATGGGGGTATCACTAAAGAAACGGAACTTTAACTTCTGTTGCGTTTTTTTTTTATGGAAATAGCCGGCAAACGAGCTGACGATCCACCTGAGGGTAAGTGGTTATCGTCACCCATGGACATCAGCAACACTAAAGGCATTACTGATGCGTTGCTGGCCAAGAAATAAAGAAGAAAAGGAAAGAAAGAACTGGCTCTTAAGCCCCCAGCCGGAACACGACAAGTCGTTTGGCGGCTGACTCATGCTTAAGGGTGGTAGCTATCCAGGCGAACCACATGGAGAAATAATAATAGTAATAATGGTATTAATTAACAATTAAAATCAATATTACCAATATAATCCCTCGAGGGGCCCTACCACCAGCGGGCCGGATTTAGTCGCCACTTACGACACCCATCCGGCGTGGGACGGTTAATTTTAAAAGGATCATGATCAGCCGGATGTAGAAGTCCCTTTATGTCTAAATATTGCCTTCATTAATGGCCCACTACCGAGCACAGACCTCTCTTGTTCAAGCTTAGAGCATACTCTTCCACGCTGCTTCAGTGTGGATTGGTGGAGGGGTTAGTGGCCATGTGATGGAAGTTTTCATCCGCCCGGAGGCCTCCGACATGGCTAAACGATTGTTACGTTGTGATAACCACCGGAAATGACGCGACGGCTTTACATGCCCTCCGAATCATAGAAGCTTTTAAAAATGTTAGCTACTAGCGGTCCAATCCAACTCCCGACTGCGCCCGCTGTTGCTGAACTCGTCTTTTTTTTATGCCTTAAGCAGGCAAACGCGCAGACGGGTCACCTGATGGTAAGTGATCACCGCCACCCATGGACATTAGCAACATTAGGGGCGTCACCAATGTGTTGCCGGCCTCGAAGAAAAGAAAACACCCGCTTCTTGAAGGATCCCATGTCTGATCCCGTCTTATCTCGTTAAATCGAATAATCCAGGCTACGAGGGCTTCTCCGTAAATATTGCTATCTTTTTCTTCTCTCTTTCTTGGCAACGGAACGGTGATGCATTTGATGTTGCTGATGTCCATGGGTGACGATAGCCAATTACCATCAGGTGGATCGTCAGTTTGTTTATCGGCTATTTCCATTGAAATACTAATAAAGAGTTATTTGCAGGTAAATCTCCCACCCAGTACTCGGGCAGCGGCGGCCACAGCCCCCACCTGCCCAACGTGCCGCACCAGGTGATGTATCCTTCTCATCAGCCCGCTCATCATCACACCACACTACACTCATCACATTGTCATGTTAATGTAATATCGTTAGTCATCTGTTTTACAATGTCTTCCACCGCTGTGTGACTCAGTGGTGAGTTAGTTATTTTTAGGATGATTATAATTAGTTTTTTGTGTAAAAAAGGATAAATATAATTATGTAATAAGGTAATTCTTTATGTGTTGATTTTATTGTTTTCTCTATCGCGTTAAGCTCTCATCAGCTATAAAGCTGCAATAAAATTATTCAAAAATAGGTAATTAAATTTAAAATAGGGAAAATGATAATTTGGGATCACAGGTATAAAAAAAAGCGGCCAAGTGCGAGTCAGACTCGCCCATGAAGGGTTCCGTAGCAGCAAGTAACATAATATAAAAGTTCTTGTAGTTCGTTGTAACTTTGATCAATGTTTTTTGCGGTTTACGATTTATGACGTATTAAAAAAAACTACTTACTAGATCTCATTCAAACCAATTTTCGTTGGAAGTTTACTTGGTAATGTACATCATATAATTTTTTTAGTTCTATCATTCCCTTATTTTAGAAGTTACAGGGGGGGGGACACACATTTTACCACTTTGGAAGTGTCTCTCGCGCAAACTATTCACTTTAGAAAAAAATGATATTTGAAACCTCAATATCATTTTTGAAGACCTATTCATAGATACCCCACACGTATGGGTTTGATGAAAAAAACATTTTTGAGTTTCAGTTCTAAGTATGGGGAACCCCCAAAATTTATTCATTTTTTTCTATTTTTGTGTGAAAATCTTAATGCGGTTCACAGAATACATCTTCCTACCAAGTTTCAATGGTATAGCTCTTATAGTTTCGGAAAAAAGTGGCTGTGACATACGGACGGACAGACAGACAGACAGACAGACAGACAGACAGACAGACATGACGAATCCATAAGGGTTCCGTTTTTTGCCATTCGGCTACGGAACCCTAAAAATAACGTTTCGGTTTCTATAATAATGAAAAGAATTTTGAGTTATATTTTTATCCGTACACGTAATTGAAAATAATTTGAGACAGAGAAACCTGACATTTTGCAATTTCTCTTCACGTCGCGTCGTCTTGAAATTAGGCACAAAAAGCCTTACGAACTCACGCTACCCTTCTCATGTATTAACGGTATTTGAAGATTTTTAGTGATAAAATGTCTCTGATCTAATAATTCAATTTGATGTTTTCGTAACCTAAGACATTGTGAAACAATTGAACAGTTTACAAGGATCATTAATTGGCGCATCTCTTGTTTCGAATAGTTAGAGCTTATGTGTGTTTTTTGAAATAGCTCATGAAGTTTCTGAATCGATCAAGTTTCTGCATATGGTTGTGTATACGTTAAGTATGGTGACGTCACAAGTTACACGCTATTTGTTAATCAAAATCGTGAACTAAATTGGTGTGTGTTGCAGATAATAAAATTAAAATCACATCGTGACACAGGACAACGCTAATAAAGGTATAGGTAATGGAATAACGTGATAAAGGGGTGAAACCCCTCTTGCCAATTTTGACATACCAAAATTGAATAAAGTCTGAAATTCGAAAACACTTCTGGTGAATATAATTTTATTATAGTCGATTAAAAGAACCAATTATATACTTCGTCCTTCCAAGTGTAGATTTTTTCTACTTCACCTTTCCATCATTGCACCACTCGCCGAAGATTGAAGTTTCATCCACACAGATTGGATTCGTGGAGAACCTCTACGGTCCGATTCTCACGATGATTTTTGCCATGCACTTGCAAACTGTGGACTGAGCTTCTTTCCGAGGTATTCCCGGAGCGCTATGACATGGGGTTCTTCAAAAAAGGTGTAAAAAGAGTTCTCCTTCAGGGCCGGCGATGCATTGGCGATTCCTCTGGTATGGCCTATGTCCATAGGCGACGGTGACCACTTACCATCAGGTGGCCCGTCTGCTTTTTCGTCAGCCCCTCAGGCAATAAAAAAGTGTGTTTACCACCCAAGATTAAGTTACCATATAAGATCTGTATAACCAAAATATAACCATATGCAAGACTTGGACAAATAGTAGATAGAAAAATTTTCTTGTGAGACTCATATAGGTACACACTGTTTTATATAAAGTTATATATTTTATTTCATTTCCGACAGTAACTGGAAGTTTACTCATATAATTTTAAATGTTAGATCACTTACTAAATCAAAGTCAACATTCTTCCATTTATTGTCAACACAAAACTACTCGATACCTTCTTTACAGTATTGCGGATAGCTACTCTATGCGTCATTCTGTTCTACTATAATCATATTGTGTTTTTTCATGCAACTTCTTTCCGGACTTGGTTGACAATCGTTTATCGTTTGTATTGTATACTTTCACGACTTTTACCAATCATCCCCGCTGGCTGCAACAATCTATATTCGTTGGAAATAACACTTAAATACCGGTTAAACCGTTACCGTTACCATAATGTTATAATGGTATTATTTATACAATAAAATTGTTATTTTTTGTAACGTGTGTTATTTAACGAATATTGATAATTATCTTCTGAAATAGCATTTGTTATTAACGCTTGTCGTTTTTAACTTGCGTTTTGGATTGGTGGGTATGCTTGCACTGCTTTTGACTGCATAGACCTCGGGTAGAACTCGTTTTAAGACTCAGAGATCGTTTTCCGTGCCGACTTCCAAGGATACCATTGGACCGCCAAGGGTATAGTGATTTTGTTTACTGTACTTTATACAAAAATGGTTGGTCCTTTGCTCAACTAATTTATTTCATAAATTATAACTATTGGAGATTTTATATTTAGAAAATTTCTTCATACTGTGGTTTGATAGGACAAAAATGTATTCAAATATTCTTATCAAGCATTCTGAAATTTATTTAATTTATTACTATAACAATTAAATTGATTTTTTTATTATTTCCTTTACTGAATAGATGCGTGAATCCTTGTGTGACCCTTAGCTATAAAAATAATTTGTATATTATACAACCTGCATGGTTGACCCCTCATAGATTTGATTTAGAATTTAGAAAAATATACAATATACATCACAAATATTACAATTGATAACAATATGGTCATTATAAAATTAATTTTAAATAGTTATACGCTGAACATGTAAAGGGTTCTAAATTTTTGAATTTAGAATTACAATAAATATTAAAACATCATGCAGTACAGTATTTGCGTATATCGCGATTAATACCTAAACGTTGTCTGATAAAGAATGCTTTTAATATTAATCCGCTTAACAGAGAAGGGGCTGAGCATTCCATGTACATTTTTTTAGGGTGTAAAAATATTCAAATAAGTTGTATACGCACATTACATTCACAATTTGTGCATAAAGTTAGTACGATTCTGCATTTGTAAAAAGTTTATTGCAAGTTATTTATTGCAATGCAATATAAAATAAAACACATTACATATCTGCACTACGCCTGTAAGTCTGCAACGCTGCAATTTTCAGTGCAGCTCCAACGTTAAATCTACACCTCTTTTCAATTGCACAAGACAGTGACAAAGTCAACGTTAAGTTAGTGAATTATAAAAGCACAAAGTGTCCATACACTGAACAAATCAGAGAATGCTTCTAGCTTTATTAGACAATAGAGAAAATATAAATCTTTGATTAGATACCTCGTTTTCTTCGTCGAATGGTTATTACCATTATCTTAAATACTCCGCCTTTTATTATTAGGTGTGCCTTTGGTAGAACTAATTCCACCTGTTAAAAATTAATTAGTCGTTTTGGTTTTGTTTTTTAATTGTTATGAGAAAGATTACGAAACATTAAAATTTGATAAACATTTAAAAATAAATTGTTGAACTTGGTTCAACTTTTTTGTAAATATTAATCTCACTTAGTTATCTGAGCGATTTTTTGTGCGTCAAACAATTAAACTGATTGAGAAAAGTAGATTATATTTCAAATAAAGACATGTATATAATTAAAAATAATATAATCGAAATATAACGTTACCCACAGTCACTAAACTACAAAATACTATTTACTGTCCAACTCCAAAGGCACATCGACCATTCAGACCCTCCCACATTTGTGTTGGCATACAAACACAAACGCTGTGGTAATGAATGTGTGTGTGTGCAGGATAGCGAAGGACGCGCCCACAGCATGCAGCACGGCGCTGCGGGCGACGCTGCTAGAGATCTGGCTGATGGAGACGATGTGAGTGTCATATCACATCATAGATTACCTCCAATAGATACCGCATACAAGGCAACTGACGTGCGCCAACACATACGTGCATTTGCAAGTCGACGACAATAGTGTCGACCAATACTGACCCGTCAAGTCCAAGTATGAATAAGAAATAGCCAATCACAGCGCATTGTTTTGTCCCCCGCAACCCGCGCCTTCCGCCAAATTTTGTGAGTTCAAACTCTAAGAAAATTTCACTTATGCGGTATCTATTGGGGGTAATCTATGTATCACATAAAAACATCACACCAACCAAACATTCAACACAAACCGAGCACTTCACACAAACCACACGTTACACATGATAAACACGTCACGAAACCAAACCACACACTTCTATACACAAACCAGACACTTCAAGTAATCTAAAAACATGACACAATCAAAACATTTTATGTATTGTTAACCTGAATATGAATTATATGTAAATATTGATGACTCCCTCCCTCCCTCCCTCCTCAGGCCCTGGACGACGAGGGTCGCGGCTCCCCGGGCAGCCTGGACGAGACCGAGCGGCCGGCCTCCACCAAGTCCGGAGACAGCGACTTGCCTGACACCAGCGGCAAGGTAACTCTGTTTTAATTATTGCCCTATGAAATGTAGTTGAATCTGTTTGCAGGACGTAATAATAATGATGCATAATCTTAAATTAAAATTTTAAATATCTCCTACAGTTTCATTAACACTAAACATAGCTTAGAACACTCTTGATTAAGTCACTTTTCAAACAACAAAAAAAATGAGAGGTGTCAAGGGACACCCGGATAGGACGAAGTTCCTTTCGATTATACTAAGCGACCAGAAGTCTTCGAGGGTGCGACAATACAATCATAGTATGTGGCTGTCTTATTCACTCTTCGGTACTTAGCATAGGCACAACAGGGACGTCCATATCACGATCATGCACATTAAGTTATTATTGCTATTTCTCTTGTCATGCCAATTAGTATGCGGAAGAGCGACAGGGATAGAATAAATCTATCACTGTCGCTCTGACAAGACACTTCCGCATATTAATTGGCATGACAAGAGAAATAGCAATAATAACTTAATGTGCATGATCGTAATATAGATATCCCTGTTGTGCCTATGCTAAATACCGAAGAGTAAATAAGACAGCCACATACTATGATTGTACTGTCGCACCCTGGAAGACTTCTGGTCGCCTAGTAACTCGCTTTAATTAATAAACGACGGCAAAAAGTGTCATTACAACTTTTCGTCTTAATGTTTTCCGTCTAGCCCCCTTTCGCAACGCGCGATAAGGAACTTCGTTCCAAAAAAACTAGATCAAAGTCGGTTTATCCGTTTGGGAGCTACGATGCCACAGACAGACATATAGATCCACAGATACACGTCTGTGTATCTACGTCACGTCTGTGTGACGTGTCTACATCAAATTTATAACACCCCTCTTTTTGTCGGGGGTTAAAAACTCTTATGAAAACAAAAAGTTATCATGTTAGTTCTTTAGGTTGTAGATATATTCTTTTTTTTTATTTGTTTCTTTTCTTTGATTTGCAATTAAATCTCTAGCTAGATGGACGTTTTCTGCACTAAATTGTTGAGTGCTGCATCAGCTTAGAATTTAGCTGTTTAATAATTCAATGCGTAATTGAATTACAATTAAAACACACTTGATACATTAAAAGTATTTTTTATTACACTGCAAATTGAAACAAAATATTTATTTTACATTTAAAAGCAACTTATCAGCCACTTACGGTAAGTGTTCGCGCCAATTTGTTTTACATTTAAAAGTAACATATCAGCCACTTACGGTAAGCATACGCGCTAATGATACTGCAACAGCAGCAACTAACCCAACACCCCCCGCAGCAAACATCGACGGACAAGGACACGACGGACGACAGCCCCGAGTGCACCAGCCTGCTGGACCCCTCCGTGCTGTCCGACTTCACCACGCAGGCGCTCGTGCTCACCATGCTCGCCACGCTCGTCAAGTACACCACCGGTAAGTGGGGGCAGAACAGGTGCGTACGTGCGTGCGTACGTGCGTGCGTGCGTGAGTGCGTACTGTTTCCGGGATAACCTGGATAGCAATTTTTTTTTAATGCTTTTAGCAGGCAAACGAGCAGACTGGTCACCTGATGGTAAGTGATCACCGCCGCCCATGGACATTAGCAACACCGGGGGCGTCATCAACGCGTTGCCGGCCTAGAAGATGACGATAGAGCCGCTTCTTGAAGGACCCCAAGTCATAGCTTAGAGGAAACTCTGATGCAGGAAGTTTGTTCCACAGTTTACACGTACGAGGTAGAAAATTACGTAATTAATTAAATCCGCGACAAATCTGGAGGCAACCGTTTCCAATGGAGTTCCGGAGTTGACTAAAGTGGGGACTGGGACTAAACAAGTTGCTAACAGGCGATGACTCCGCCACACGAGTCAGCAGGACGACTTATAGACTAGGGATGTAACACTGCGTACCAACATATGTGTATGTGTGAGTGCGTCTGTTTCCGCATTCATTTTAGTTTTTTGTTTAATATAACTGATTTACCATCATATTGGCAATGTGTATATTTCATATTAAGCTGGCGTTTAACACATAGCAAGTGCTACAATAGACTTAATCGTATAAAGCGTTCCGCTATTTTTATTAGGTGTTTTTCCAACGCTGCTTTTAAGAAGCGGTTTGCTATGCAAGGCTTTAATGAATTCCGATTGTTTTTTCAGATGAAGACCAAATCAGGATTCTATATCAATATCTGGCAGAGGGCTCTGTTGTGTTCCCTAAAGTCTTCCCGGTTATGTAAGTGTATTATTACTTTTGCTTATTGTTTTCCTGTCCAATTTGATATTAAAATTGTTTAATTTTTTATTTTATACATTTACTATGTTAGTTTTTCATTCAAGCTTAATAATAGAACAGTGTGCCATTATTGCATCACAGCTGGTCTTTTACTCAATTATACCCTTGTTTTAACTTGGTTGCATTTCCCCACAGTCACAGCCTGCTGGACATGAAGATCAACCACGTGCTGATGCACTGCCACGACCAGCTCATCCTCAGCGCCGTGCAGAGCATCATACAGGTGAGGGGATTCATGACCCTAAACTTGCATTCCCTGTGTCGTAGGTACAATGGACAACACAAAGACTAGGACACACACACTCAGATCGATAATAGTAATTCAAACTCATCATTCTAATTTCCGCCTCGCTGGAATTCGATCAGGACCCTTGGCACTGTCATCCGGCATAGTAACCATTTTGCCACATGGGTCGTTAAGTGGTTGGTGGAATTCATTAACACTCGGTTGGATGGTTGGGATTCATCAAGACTCGGTTGGATGGTTGGGATTCATCAAACCTCGGTTGGATGGTTGGGATTCATTAACACTCGATTGGATGGTTGGGATTCATTAACACTCGGTTGGATGGTTAGAATTCATCAACACTCGGTTGGATGATTGAGATTCATCAACACTCGGTTGGATGGTTGGAATTCATTAACACTCGATTGGATGGTTGGGATTTATTAACACTCGGTTGGATGGTTAGGATTCATCAACACTCGGTTGGATGATTGAGATTCATCAACACTCGGTTGGATGGTTGGAATTCATTAACACTCGATTAGATGGTTGGGATTTATTAACACTCGGTTGGATGGTTAGGATTCATCAACACTCGGTTGGATGGTTGGGATTCATCAACACTCGTTCGGTTGTGGTTCATGAATGTATTGGAGTATAACCCGATATTGAATTGCAAACATCGCTAATATTGGTTGCGATGTTATTAACATTAATTATTATTAGACAATTCAATAACTTTTTATTGTACACCAAAAATAAATGATTACATGAAATTGTCACTTACTATTACAGACGACATACAAAAGGCGATTTGCTCAGTATCATGTCAATATCGGTCCGGTTTTCAGACATCCTTTTTTTACCTGACTGCTTAGAAGAGTTAGAAGGGTTATGTTTTTCGTGCGGATCTTGTATGTATGTATGTATTCATGCATGTATGCGTGTAGTATTCTTTATTACCTCGTATCTTCCAAACCGCTGTACGGATTTATATAATTAAAATATTGTTAGATTCGTCTTGATAACCCAAGTGTTCTTATATAAGTGAAATTAAAAAAAACATATATGGTGGCTGTGAGATGCCATTGTTTGAAGTATCAAAAAATAAAAATAAAGCAAATAATGCTATGGGTATCAAATTAAAGACCTCATCTTAATAATTTCAAAAAGGTATATCATGACAGCTTTTTGATAGCTGGCGGGTTTTTTTTTTATTTTTAAATTTATACTAGTAATTAATTAATGATAATGTGAGTGTGTGTGTTGGGTGTGTGTCAGAACATGATAGCGTCGGAGGACGCGAGCCAGCAGCAGCTGCACTACATGCAGAGCTGCGGCTTCGGCGGCCTGTGGCGGTTCGCGGGGCCCTTCACCAAGGTAACGCGTGTAAACTAGCTGACCCGGCGAACTTCGTGTCGCCTAAGAAACTATTTTTTCTAAACTAAAAGTAGCCTAAGTTACTCATTGTTACATCAGCTATCTGCCTGTGAAATTCCCGTCAAAATCGGTCCAGCCATTTCAGAGATTAGCCGGAACAAACAGACAGACACACAGACAGTCAGACAGACAGACAAAAATTGTAAAAAATGTTGTTTTGGTATATGCACCGTGTATACATCTAAATGGACTTAGTAAAAAGCGGTAATTTTAATATTACGAACAGACACTCCAATTTTATTTATTTTTATAGATGTATAGAGTGTAGATGTATAGAAGTAAAAAGCGGTTATTTTAATATTACGAACAGACACTCCAATTTTATTTATTTTTATAGATGTATAGAGTGTAGATGTATAGAAGTAAAAAGCGGTTATTTTAATATTACGAACAGACACTCCAATTTTATTTATTTTTATAGATGTATAGAGTGTAGATGTATAGAAGCAAAAAGCGGTTATTTTAATATTACGAACAGACACTCCAATTTTATTTATTTTTATAGATGTATAGAGTGTAGATGTATAGAAGCAAAAAGCGGTTATTTTAATATTACGAACAGACACTCCAATTTTATTTATTTTTATAGATGTATAGAGTGTAGATGTATAGAAGCAAAAAGCGGTTATTTTAATATTACGAACAGACACTCCAATTTTATTTATTTTTATAGATGTATAGAGTGTAGATGTATAGAAGTAAAAAGCGGTTATTTTAATATTACGAACAGACACTCCAATTTTATTTATTTTTATAGATGTATAGAGTGTAGATGTATAGAAGTAAAAAGCGGTTATTTTAATATTACGAACAGACACTCCAATTTTATTTATTTTTATAGATGTATAGAGTGTAGATGTATAGAAGTAAAAAGCGATTATTTTAATATTACGAACAGACACTCCAATTTTATTTATTTTTATAGATGTATAGAGTGTAGATGTATAGAAGTAAAAAGCGGTTATTTTAATATTACGAACAGACACTCCAATTTTATTTATTTTTATAGATGTATAGAGTGTAGATGTATAGAAGTAAAAAGCGGTTATTTTAATATTACGAACAGACACTCCAATTTTATTTATTTTTATAGATGTATAGAGTGTAGATGTATAGAAGTAAAAAGCGGTTATTTTAATATTACGAACAGACACTCCAATTTTATTTATTTTTATAGATGTATAGAGTGTAGATGTATAGAAGTAAAAAGCGGTTATTTTAATATTACGAACAGACACTCCAATTTTATTTATTTTTATAGATGTATAGAGTGTAGATGTATAGAAGTAAAAAGCGGTTATTTTAATATTACGAACAGACACTCCAATTTTATTTATTTTTATAGATGTATAGAGTGTAGATGTATAGAAGTAAAAAGCGGTTATTTTAATATTACGAACAGACACTCCAATTTTATTTATTTGTATAGATGTAACTAATCAAGTGAAAAATATCTTCATTCGTTCTTATTTCGTGGCCGGCAACGCACGGAAAATCTGACCTTGATCTTACTCGGTCTTGCTCGTTCGTCAGCCATTTACATAATATAAGTATTTACTTGAGATACATCACAACAACTGTTTAAATGTGTTACCTTCCACAGAAGCAATGCACGGCGGAGAGCAGCGAGCTGTTCGTCAACTGCCTGGAGGCCATGGTGGAGACGTACCTGTCGCGCGCCGCGCCCGCAGCGCCCCCCGCGCCCGCCGCGCCGCTGCCCTCGCTGGCGCCCATGCCGGCGCCCGCGCCCCTCGCGCCCCTTGCACCCCTCGCCGCTGAAGAGTCGCGGCTCGGTGAGTGCTGGAAATTATTCTACTAATATAATCTTAAATCAGAATTAAAAAAAAAACCGACAGTTTTATTTACACAAAACAGCTAAGAACACTATTACATACAAAAACCTTTCATACAAAAAAAAACTAGATCAAAATCGGTTCATCCGTTTGTGAGCTACGATGCCACAGACAGACATACAGATACACAGACACGTCAAACTTATAACACCTCTCTTTTTTCTTTGGGGGTTAATAGTTGATCACAAACTCAATTGGTGGCAAGTGGGGTATAACGTTGTTTGGAATATATTATTTATGTAAAAAGCACTATTTCTCTTGTTGCAGGTGGTGTTCGCCAAAATGTATACAGTCCCGTCATCGAAACATAGCCCATGACTAGGTATATATGGGACAATTTGGTGAACGCTATATTTGAATATTATTATCATTGTGTTTGTCCGCGCTGAAAACATTAAATAGAGACCCCATCCACATATGACTGTGTGAGTCGCTTCAGACTAACAAAACATCATCTGTAATAATATTTTAAAGCTGAAGAGTTTGTTTGGTTGAACGCGCTAATCTCAGGAACTACTGGTTCGAATTGGAAAATTATTTTTGTGTTTGATAGTCCATTTATCGAGGAAGGCTATAGGCTATATATCATCATACTTTAGTAGTTACTTTTTTCCACAAATTAACGCGGGTGAAACCGCTGGGCGCAGCTAGTTCATGATAGTTTCCAATGTTTTATTTTAAGGAGATTTGGTTACATGTACCTAATATTGATTCATATGGATGTTCATTTAAGGTTGTTAACTTGTGAGATTTGAATGTATTTACTTGTTTATATTACGTTTTAATTATTATTTAATGTAGTATGTTATATGTTTTCCGAGGTAGTAATTGCATTCAAGTTATTAGACATCACAGCTTAGTTTCTAATTTTGCGAATGTCTTTAGATAAAATGTCTTTTATGGCAAGAGAGCAATGTCCTCTATGACAAGAAAGTTCAAGAGACTACTAGAGTCCATAAACGGAGAAAAAAAGGTGCAACAGACAAATTATGGTGCCACCAGTCATCACGCGGTGCTAGGGTACCTATGTGCTAAGTGCGTACAACTCACTGAAGTATAATGTACTAACATACCAGAACAGACATCGCGAACAAAATTTGTGTCGCGCCGGGAGGTTCTATGTTCAAAATCGAGCCCCCGTTCTCTTTTTAACATCGACTGAATCCACTGAAAACTAGCCAATTGGCTACAGTTGGCGCAAACATCGAGGTCGCGGTGTCGGTTCTATACGCTAGTAATAATAGTTCAATGGCACAACTCAGTATTTTGACGGTAGATGTTAATATTTATTTTTACTGGATCTCATTTTGTTGCACTTTACACGAGAATAATCTCATACGTATTGTTTTCATTGAATTTTGACGGCATTTTAACTTTAATGGGTACCCTCATCTGAAATTATAAAGATATCCGTTACGTTTGAAATGTTTTGTCGTCCGCGATGATATAAGTTATTTCGTTTTGACGGGTGATCTCATTTATTACTAAAATGTAGACCTACTCCATTATTTATGCTTTTTTATAGGTAAGTCGCACAAAATTTGTACTAATTTTAATGTCCATCTCTTCTATTGTCATGTGTGTTCTCTCATAATAGATTTGGGCACATCTTAGAAGTACATTGTATATAGACATAGATTACCCCCAAAAGATACCGCATACAAGGCAACTGACGCGCGGCAACATAGAAGTGCTTTTGCTATGCACATAAAGCTATACTAGCATTCACGACATTAGTATCGACCAAGACCTTCGACCCATACACACGCGGATCTTTCAGAATTTAATTAATTTCAAAAAAGAATTTGCTGATGAAACCATGGCTTATTGTAGTGTTAAATGGTATGGAAAATCAGTTCGAAAAAACAGTTACCCAAAAGATGCCATATCATTTAATAAGTTAGTAATTCATATTTATTTTACAATTTTTCTTATAATGAAGCAGAGTTCAACTTAAGCTGGTTTTGAGAGTGACATTTTGTAAAAAATTCATTCCTAATTCAAAATAGTTATCTTGTTTCTGACTAAAGACAATACTAGGGAAGTGAAGTTTTCATTTTAAAGACGTATCGATATTCATTTTGAGGATATTGCTATGAAATCGATAATTTTTAACAGGTTACAAGTGGGACAAAGGTTGCTGTAGTCAAGGATAACATTATTTATTATATGAAAAAACATTGTGGTAATGGTTTTATAGATTTCCTAGATGCCCCGAGAGGAAGGAAAAATGGAAAGAATCAATACACCGTGGACAGGGATGGTTTCCTACCAAATACAGTGTCGTTTGTTCAACACACTTTTCAGATGACAGTTGATGGATTCAGTTGTATCATAGTTATACTTGCCAGTTTTGTTATGGGTCTTATACTTCTTATCGAGAATAGAATAGAAAAGAATAGAATACATTTACTTTGTCTAAGTATAAAAAGTAACAATGTTATTGTATGGAAACTTTCAAATTCGTGTGCTTTCCTATAGTTATGGAGAAATTATGTGGAAAATCAGCTAAATATTGATTATATTATTATTTATTATTATTTGCGCGAATATCAGGTAGGTAGATAGGTACATATTATATATACTTAACTCGATATGTTATACATATTTTCGTATTTTAATTATAATTATTTTTCTTTTCTTTCCTTTTTTTATACCATTTTGCCTACTAAGCAAAAGTTATTCACTGTAATGAGAATTTAAAGTAAAATAAAAATGTACTAAAACTAGAGGTCTGAAGTTCTTGATGTGGTACATTAATAAGGGTCCAGTTAACAGTTAGAGATATTGGAATGCTGTTATAACAAAAGTAATAAATTGTGATTAGGAATTACTATAATAAATTATGATTTGTTATACTTCATTTGGAAGTTAAGGGATTAGCCAAACAATAAAATAATAATAATATGAAATGACAAACATCGAAATTTTGAAACCGTAGCAGAAAAAACATCAGTGTGATGAAAATAATATATACACACGAAAGGAAAAGTAACAAACCTAATGAAATTTAGATATGACAGCATCTGTCGGGTCAACTAGTTTGTAATAAAAATAATTCCTAAAAATGATGTCTTAAAAACCCAAAAATATAGTTTTTAAGTTCATGAAGCTAAGAAGCAGTCCTACTACGAACAGTTATGTTATTATTTTAATGTAATTAGCCGCGAATAGCATTGTATATTTGATTTATCTGATCGGACATTGTATAATATAAACACTGTTAATATTATATTATTAAAAGTATCGATATTTATATTGTATTGTTATTCATTATAAATGTGATGAAAGTAAATAATGATAATCACAAACATTGATCGTACGATTTATCGATCATACATACTCAGTCACTATAGACAGTGGTGAGCTCGATAAATTCCAAGTTTGAATTTTAAATATCCAATCACAGCGCATCTGTTTCGTACCCCGCAAACCGCACCTTCCGCCAAATTGTGACTTTGAAGTCTAAGAAATATTCACTAATGCGGAATCTATTGGGGGTAATCTATGTATATAGAGTTTTTGATTTTAGTTAACAGATATCATGATGACGTTATGAAAATATAAAAATGTTTGTTATTTAGAGAAATCGAAAATCGTTTTGAGATTTTTAATTCAGTCGCGAATTCGAGATAAAAATAAGGTTATATTCATGAGTATTTTGTAAAAAAAGTGTTGTAATTTAAAATAATGGCATAAAGTTTTTACAAACATAATTTAAGACAGCTGTTTATATTTAGCAGTAAATTTATGTTGAGCTATGCGATGTCAGACGAAGGGAAACCAATATGTGTCCCATGTGTATGTGGTCATACATTTGACTACAAAATATGTATTTTTTTACAACTTAATTTAAAGCTTTAATGTAGATCTTGGTATGTTTTTCTGGAAGCTTTTAAGCATTTAATTTAATTTTTAAATGGATACCGCAGTTGTATATTTTTGATAGTAATTATTCTAATGCATTTAAATAAGTGAGATCTGATTTACCAAAGGGAAATTCACGCGGTATGTAAAATACCGTTTAAAGAATGAAGATTGTGATAGATGACTTTTTAGGGTTGGATCGGACATTAAATAAATAAAAAAAAACGCTTACGCACTCAGTGACAATGAGAGGGTTGGATGGGACACTAAATAAAAAAATAAACGCTTACACACTCAGTGATGTCCCGATGATCAGAGGGCAATGTCCAAAAATCGAATTTTGATAGTGAACAGGTGTTCCGGTGTCTATTATTATTATTATTATTTTATGTTTCGAGCAGGAAAACGAGCAGACGGGTCACCTGATGGTAAGTGATCACAGTTTTGATATAGTTAATATTATCAGGCGTTACTTTGCGGAAATCCATTTTTATTAAGTTAGTATTAAGGCTAATGCTTACGTAACGGGTTTTTGTAAACGTGTAAACGTGTCGTAACGTGAAGTTTTGGAAATATCGTTTCATAGAAAATGTACACGTACGGGACGGGAAAAACATCGTCGGCGACGATGCTTACGCTTGTGGGAGGGGGGGGAGGTGCCACGCATGTCTTAAAGTATATACCATCATACATGGTACCCGCGGATTGTTGCACAGTAAACTAATACTAACTTAATGGTAAGTGATCACCGCCGGCCTAGAAGGAAACGATAGACCCTCTTGAAAGACCCCATGTCATAGATTAGAGGGAATACCGATCCAGGAAATTCTTTCCACAGTTTACACGTGCGAGGTAGAAAATTACGTGAGAACCGAACTAGTGTTTAATTTTATAATGTAGTAGTAATAACATTTTGTGGGTATTTCGGTGGAGAGTATTATACGTACAGTCAAAGTTAGCGAGTTAGGTATTCAGGGCATGATTCGAAAACTTTCTGTAATGTTTAATATTACAGCGTGTTTATGTTTTTATCATTGTTAATCGTGTCTTACGTTTAAATGTAGTATTTAATATTGACACTAACGCCCCAACTCTGAGTCACTAACGGTTGATTTAATCGCTCTTTAGTACAGAAACACCATACTAATTCTGTACTAAGCGATTTAAATAACCGTTAGTGACTCTAGTTGGGGCGTAATACAACAATCCTGTTGTTAAACATTATGGTAACACAACAAACTCTTTTGCTTATTGTACATAATTATAACAAAGGGTCCGAATAATAATATAATAATATAATGAATATGGTATTACACGATTATTAGGAATGGGACGCGGTTTGGTTTAATATGCCGTTTGTGATAGAATCTTATGAGATGCATGGACAGAGTACGTGAAGCCGTCGCTGTTGTTTGTCGATTAGAAAGTAGTTGTTATTAATGGTTATTAATTACGCGTTGCTTATAGTTTTCGGGAGGCATTCAGACAGCATATTACTACTATTGTAATACATCAGTGTTGCCAATGAAAATTTTTGGAAGGCCGTGTACAACTGTACATTACATAAAAAGCCGTGTTTATATGGAAAAAGATCAACTATGGGCCGTGTCCACAGCTGCCAATATATTATGCTATCCAATTATGCCAATATATACCATTGGTTCAGCGCTCAGACTAAAAAAAAGGTCATCGGCAGTGAAATTGATGTCCACAAAGCAAGGAACACTTTTCATTAGCCTAGTGGCGCTATTTTAAGGGTTTTAACATTCGTTAAATGTCTGCACAAATAATAAATATTATTATAAATATTATTATTATTATTTTTATAAAGATCGTAGAATTTGCGAAAAGCCGTAGAATTTGCTACGGCCCTAGGGTTCGGGACGTAGGCCGTAGATTTTGTGATTTTTTGGCCTGAAAGCCGTAGAACACGGTAATTGCCGTAGCATTGGCAACACTGTAATACATACATAATGTGCACTGGAGTAATGAGTCGTGCAGAATGTTCTAGGCCTCCTAAATTCTAACTCGAGCCATGTAATGGGTAGCTAACATGTAATATCTTAAAATTAGTTTATTTTCTATATTTGTGAATAGTTAGTGAGTAGTGGAATAGATTAGT
The DNA here is from genome assembly GCA_951805285.1 of Thymelicus acteon. Lineage (NCBI taxonomy): Eukaryota > Metazoa > Arthropoda > Insecta > Lepidoptera > Hesperiidae > Thymelicus > Thymelicus acteon. Next base: position 3,081,953 of record OX638230.1, read on the forward strand.
CTCCCTCAAACATTTTTGAGATTTCGCTGTTACTTGTCCTTATTTATTTTTAATAAAAAAAATAGACCGTCAGAGCGTAATTTTATAAGTAAAATTGTGTGTCCATCTTTATTTATAGAAACAAAAAATTAGTTACAGTTAATAATAGAAAAACGCACAGGCAGCAATTAATGGATGGATTGGATAGGTTATAGAAATCTGCCGTAAAATCTAAATGAATAGGTTTTTTAGAGAGGTTGAAAGTGTTGGAACATGAGGTAAACGTATGGTATTTTGGAAAGGGCAAGCCACAAATATGTTGTCCACTTTGACTAGAGCCTGTTGTAGACTCTTAAATGCTTTTGATGTTACATTTTTGATGTTGTGACGTTGATATAGCATATAATGAAATAATCGGTGTTTGTAAAATATTAACTATCGACTTTTACACGTAGCAATCCATAATTAAAAATCTAGTCGATTTGCCGACATTTTATTTTATTTTCCATCGTCATTGGGATTTTATCACACTCCGAATATATATTTTTTCTACATTCTACTTGTTTTTGAAGTTATAATTCTTATGGGGCGTTTGGAAAAAAATATGAGAATTATTTTTTTACGATGCGACAGCCAAATACTAGGCGATACTAGGCGCACAGCATTCGCTGGAATTGTTTTGGATTGCTAGTGCGCGTCGGGTCGTGGGTGCGAGCGAGAGGTACTTATAAGTAGAGGTAAGTATAACTTCTTACGTGCGTACATAAGCACACACACGTTTTTTTATAGTTTATAATCTTTACAATCTTTATTATAATATTAATACATATTTATAATTATTATGTATCTAGTCAATCAATTTCACTGGGTGTCAGCAACGTTACCTTATTAGTAATAGTAAGTTAGTTATCCTTAGTTTATCGTGTACGTCAATACCCCTCAGTTTGACCGTTATCATGAACCAAATTTGATCGAATTTGACATATCAAGAAATGATATAGCACCCGTAATTAAATGGTAATAGATGATTTCCAATCCATTGAGATGCATTGAAGATGAATAATGTTTTTTGTATATTAGTTCATACGTTTAATAAAACATTTTTTTATCTGTCACAGTTGTCAAGATACACGCAAAAACGCACTTATTATAAGTCCTCTGTGACTGTAATAAGGTAAACGTTGCCGACACCTGATAACAATAGTCCAATAATAATACGAAATTGTTATGATTTATTCATTGAATTTTACTATATTCTTTTATGAATAGTTAATTGAAATTTTACAAAATAGAACTATAACATGTCTATATATTATGTTACGCTTACAGTATAACATATAAATTATATTGAACGTGAAATAGGTGTATAATATACTTAAAAATATTATATTACCGTACTGTTAGCCAACTAACAATGAGATTGACCTTGAACTCAGAATCCTATATTTCATGTTTGTCAATGCTTTGAAGCACCTTGCTTCACAGTGGAACAATCAGATGATGTAATGACTGCAGTTTTTAGCTGACCTGTTTATTATTTATTTAATTAAATTGTTTATTGTGATTGTCACTGAACTTATTTAAATTAAATTTGTTCATTGAAAATCTGTTCATCTATATGGTTTCGATACCTACTTCATCTACGTATACACAGGAATATTTCCATCACACCATATCACAGATATATCAGGGATTAATATTTAGTGAAGTTTTCTATGAGGATCCTATAAAATGTCTCATAAAGATTGATTGATCAAGTACGTGACAGTCCATGGGTAATGTAGGGTTTCGTAGTTCCACGACTAATACTCATACACACCGTTCTATTAGGGGAGGGATGATCCATAACTACGGTACATAATGATCAAATTGACTAAATTACAACGAATTGGTTTATTATGATTGTAATTCGAGCAAGAAATGATTTAATTACTATTACTTACTCGTAGTAATGTGATTACTGGACAAGTAGTAAATAGTCTGTGCTTCCTGAACACAACCTTAATTTTAATATTTATATTTTTAAAAGGCCCACCGTTTAACAATTTTAGTTGTTTAGTATAGGTAAATTTAAGTTTTATATATTTGAGCATTAAATGTAGAGCCTAAACAAAGTTTACTATAAATGTACAATGTTTCGAAAGATTTACTCTATTGAAGTTCCAAATTATATACCTATATTTATGTGTTTAAATAACTGTGCTATGTATTAAAGATGTGTGTTCAGTGTGATGTGTGTGTTTTGTATTATGTTTTTAATTTACAATACAGTATGATAGAAATGTAACGGACAGTGTCGGTACATTGGATATTTTTAGACAATTGTAATAGAGTTAAGCAATTATTGAAGTAATTTCCAAAAGGCAATTGTAACTTTGTCTGTCTGTTATCAGAGTAAACAATTTATGTTTCGTGTTTATGTTCCATATTATAATGCGTCAGATAAATATGAATACATGTCAGTGTTTATTAACATTAAAAAATCAGGATAAGGCAATGATGTGGGGGGGGGGGGGGGGATAACATGAAAATTGTCTATTCAGGGTAAGGGGCATAGTGTGACAAATACAAATACAAATACATCTGCAATGTCATATAACATTTCATATTTTACCCTACTTTATTACAGTTTTTAAGAGTTTATTCTTGACATGTCTTTGCATTTATACGACCACCGACAACCTATACATTATTATTGCTACTGCTACATCTGCGTTGACGTTCCCGCCGCCCGGGGCCGACCGAAAATTTGCCCCCCCCCCCATGAACTTTGCCGCCCTCATATTGTTTAAAATATTTTTTTATTAATTAAAAATGCACTTTTCTTGTATTTTTCATAACACAATTTACATAAAAAAAATGTAAAATAAGTAATTTTAATACATATTTCTTTTATTTAAAAATCGAGTGGCTTGCCGCCCTCTCTTCATGTGCCGCCCGGGGCCAGACCCCCGGCCCCCCTCCACGCTACGCTACTGGGGGACATTAAAGAAATTCGATTCAAAATGTTATTTTCCATTTGTAACCATGTGCCACATTTGCGCTATGACATTTTTAAAAAACTAGAACACAAGTGTAGCAGTTGTAGTAGGAACCTTATTAAATTTTGTCATGTTTAAAGAAACCAACATGATTTTTTTAATTTATGTATTATGTTAGATATTCATACATATCACACTAAACATGTTATATTTACAGTATTACTATTTAAGGCTAGATTGATTTGAATGTTGTGGAAATCTAACTATTTATTGTGTATTAAATACTACTTTAATTCAAATTGATGTTTCATTTTCTGCTTCTCCCTAGTAGTTTTTTTACATCCCAATATATTGATGCATTATACCATTCAGTATTATATCTATCTATCTATCTAATTATTACACAGAGAAAAAATCCGAATTTCGTTTCAATAAAATTATAATCGTTTATGATGAATGAAAACATCTTGAGGGTGTGCAGGTTTCACCTCAGAATTTTAAAATGATAATGTTATGAAAAGATTATTTAATTAATTTAAATTTAAATTTAAGTTTGTTTTTGGTCCATGATGTCGGAGAAGTCGCTACAGTATATTGACAAAAAGACATTCGTATCCGGCTCGAAGGACCAAAGTGTTGTAGACTGAAGAAGTATTCTGAGAAAATGACGTGTACAAGGAGGTAATTGAATTTAATTTATTTTGTATATTCACTACTATATTTCTTTTGCAGGGAAAATTAAAAAAAAAATATATTAGATAAATTTTTATACAAAAAAGTATTTGATGAATGTTGTGCTAGGTTGACAACACCTGCCAATGCAAACGTAGGTCTATTACAAGAAAGCTAACTAGGCTGATAAGCATTACCACCATAAACGAGCACTGTTAATCTGGGTACTAGGTACGGCAACCTCTAATAAATAGTCTGAAGCTCCACGAGCACGGGAAATGGAGCTTAGACTTAGAGCAATTAATTTTTATACTTAGACCTACGAGTAGACCTAGATAGTTGTACCTAACGAACACGGACAGTTCAATAGTTCAAGCTGCAACTTATTATATTATTAAACTTTCTACCCCGTTCGCTTTCGTTACTAAATAACAATTTTATCAATATGTGCATAGTGCTGTAGACAAAGTCTTATTTTTATTATCCTTCCGAATAAATATTTTATGTAACCCAAGAGAAAAGAAAAAAATCTAAATCTAAATTCGAATAGTTAATAATACTTAGTTATCCTACCATCATTTTGAAAAATGGAACGCGGTAAAGACAGACGCGTCTCCATAGCAACCGCACTTCACAACAAGTACCTTTAACTATTTCAAAACTACTTTGCATTTAATTTCAATAGTGAAATAATATACAATACATTACGGATTACATTAATGTAAGTTGCATTGTTTTATTCAAATGCTTACTATCACGACGTTGCGTTAATTTACATCGCTTCACAACAATCGCAACTTCAGGAAGCTATGAACAAATTTATTGTTTCATAGGTGTAGTACTACTTATTATAAGTACTATTATTTCTTTTGTGACTACCTAGTTACCTATTTATTTAATTAAGGAATGTTTTTCAATTAAATCCGATTAAATGTGGACACTACTTAAAACTAAACAAACCAACATTTGTAATGTATTATGTAGCGTCATTTGCATTTTAGTGAATAGGTATTACCTCTATATTTGCATTCAAACAGTCGGCCTATTAAATGATTACTTTGGTGTACCTAAGGTAACTAATATTTGTAATTGAGTCTGCCCTAAGCCAACCGCCGCTCCTTGTGATATACCTGGCACCCTGCTGAATAGCAGACGATGATGATATGACCCAGTTAATACTGGATTTTTGTTTCAGGATTTTTTGATAGTATTTCTTATTTTCAATTTGTTTTTGCAGAAATAAGTACGTATTATAAAACAAACAAGAATATGGCGTCTACTAGTTGTTTGATCCTTTATCAGTTGCTGGGAGCGTTGCTAGGAGTCAACGGGAAGTGGGTGGAAGGAAGGATTGATACGAAAGAGGTAATACAAAAACATGGTAAATTCATTCATTGGTCTTGGGAAATTTTATCACATGTATGACTAACGCCCGAACTCAGAGTCATTAATGGTTACTGAAGGTTTCTTAGTAAAGAATCACAATATAAATTCTGTACTAAGGAGCGATTTAAGTAACCGTTAGTGACTCTGAGTTGTGGGGTAAGACTAACTTTGTTGATTATGATTCTGACTAAATAAATAAAGTTAGGAGTAATAAAAGTGAAAAGAGTTCATGATTTTTTGTAGGTACTCTTACTTAAGGACTATTTTATGCTGCCAAATGTTTTGTCTTTTTTTTTCTTAATTATTTTTCTTACACCTTTCTCCCCATAGCTGCCTATTCCACTACCCCCTTATAAATTACGGTGACACTCTTCTAACATTTTCAGAACTGGGCCTTTCTAGCGCGCTTCTGTTTCTTGTCGCTGGAGGGCCAGTTCGAGTACCTGATAGAGTTCGAGCGAGACATGGGCACGCCCAACCTGCTGCTGTACTACGACGACGAGAGCCAGTGGCCAGCCGTTTATCATAGCAGCAAAGTAAGGAAGACAATAATTAATTTCTTACTATAATTTTAAAAATTAGGGAGCTAAATTAGTTTGTGTTCTCCTGTCAATCATTGTTTATATACCTACAGCCAATTTACAATAAGCGGCTTTCTACCAAAATTAGTCATGGTACATAATAATGAACGTTAATGAGTGGCGGTGAGCAAGTATTTACAAACAATTACTTTTTAACAAAAAATTAAACTAACGAAAAATACTGAAATGTGAAAAATTTAATAAACCATTGTATTATAAATTGAGATCTTAAATTAACAGTACTTAAATAAATAATTTTGAAACGGCGCCAAACAAACAAGCAAAATTAATTACATAAAGCCTAAAATGAGCGATGCACACGGCAGCAGCAGCGCAGCGCACATCTTTTCACCGTTTGTTTTTTCATCTGTTTGGCACCGCCTCAAAATTATGTTGGAACACTGATTTTGTACTGCGTTTGTTAATTGTTAATTCATTTTAATTAGGTGTTACTAACAAACATTGCAGTCTTGCAAGCAGCGGGAAGCAGTGCTGAATAAGGCGGGACAGAACCAAGTAATAAAGCTGTCCCACTGGTACCCTGACACGGAGTACTCCGGCTGTATCCTGACGAAGGCAAACAAAGAGCTGCCTGCAGGGAAAAGGTCAGTGTTTCGGTTTTAACTGCGTCATATAGTCAGGGGCGTAGCTACAGCCGTATCAGCCGTATCAATTATACGGGGCCCCCATTAACACTCCCAAAAAAAAGCTCGCCAGCGGCCTACGACCGTTGAGGGGGCCCCACAACAAATATTGATATGGGGCCTCCTTAGGGCTAGGCTACGTCACTGGTCATAGTTCATACATATAATAATAATAATTCAATTATTATGTTATGGGAAAGAATTATTGCCCTGCAGAAAGTTGTAAAGTGGTTGCAACTAAGATTTTTCTTTATCCAGGAGGGCAATCTTCAAAGATTCCCGATAGCTGTTCTGGTTAAGGGTTGGCATTTTGTTTTGTTTTTATTCAATTTATTGCAAATTTTGTTGCTGATTACAAAAATGTGATATAGCAATGTGCTATATTCTAAGAATACTATATTTTTAGTTTTACCTATTTCAGTACTACAACACCACCGAAAATGACTACAAAAAGTTCCACAAAGACTCATAAAAACGGCACTTCAAATGTTACCAAAAACGATCTACCCTCCAACCCGTCATACTATGACCAGTTCTTGAAGACAACAACGCCCAAACCAATATCTACTATTGTTGATACAAATGCTACCACTTGGTACGAGTTGCTGCCAACCGACGATCTCAATTTTTCTACCACGGAGCTTCCAGAAGATGAGCTGTGGGAGAGCATCGGTCCAGAACATAATAGCAGTTACTTGGAGAACTTAAAGGACGTGGAGCTAATGTTTGATAATAACAATAATAGAAGTGTAAGTACTATGTTATCTTATCTACATGATAAAATGGTTAGTGAAGCTAGATACAGGGTAGTAGTACATAGATACAGTAGTAACCCGATAAGGTCTAGTTTAAAGTATTTCTTAGGAAGCGCTTTGGTATGTCTGCCGTACCAGACCCGAGTCTTCATAAAAATAAGCAAAGTTATAGAAGGCTTATAGAGTGTTTTGTTTATTTCACTCTTATGAAAAACGATACAGATAAAACATATTATAACAGTGTAATGGCTATAATCTAAATTTTGCTAACAACAAATAACCGACTTCAAAGTTACTCTAAAAGAACTTATCAGATCTCGTTCAAATTTATGTGGAATAACGTGACAAGCACCTGCTTTCCATTAAAAAAAGAATCATCGAAATCGGTTGGCGTGATATTGAGTTATTCGTCCATTTGTCGCGCTTACTTAATACAAATTTAAGACTTATAATGGTTTTATCATGAATGTCATTGTCAAATCTCAATAAAATTTATATGGGACCACATGACAGCCACCAGATTTCGATTAAAAAAAGAATCATCAAAATAGGTTCGTCCAGTCCAAAATTCTGAGGTAACAAACATAAAAAAAAATACAGTGGAATTGAGAACCTCCTCCTTTTTTTGAAGTCTGTTAAAAATAGGTTTATGAATAAGGCCGTAAATGTATTTCTTTCGGCTACCCGCAAAAAAATTACAAATTTTATATTTCTGGCTTTCACTGCAATGATTAGTAACAGCTTCCTTTTACGTTCCTTCCCTGTTATTCCCTAGCACAAAATAAAGCGCTCCATAGAGCTCTACGAGCGCTACCGGCGGCGCCGCCTCAACTCGCAGGCCGAGGGCGGAGGCGCCGCGGGCGGCACGGAGCGCCTGGTGGTGTCGTGCCACAACTCGCGCCGCTTCCGCTCCGCCAGGGAGCGCTGGTGGTTCATTGCGATCAGCAACTGTGATAGTCCTAAGGTAAGTTGAAGTGGTAACGTAAGACTTAAATTATAGTTTAAGTACCTAGGCTTGGCTGGACAAATCGATAAACCGTCTTTTGTATTCAATAACTAGAAAGGTAAGTGAATTTGCTAAATCGGTTTAAGAGTCAAATAATTTCTCAAATGCCTGACCATCTACAATACTTAATACAGTATGTTGTAATAATTTATTATATATTTCCAGGGTCTAGATGTGAAATATAAGTTCTTGATGACCAACGGCCCGGATGGTGATTTTTGGCACGAACACTTTTCAGCCGACGAGTTCTGTAAGAATTAATGCTTTAATAATGTCGTATAGTCAAAATAATTTACTACCGATTTGCGCCTTTTATGGAGTTTTTTATTTTCACCGCTCTTCCAGACGTCCTCCCAGTCCTGCTCGCCTACACGTTCGCGTACGTCGCCGTGCTAGTAGCAGTAGTGATGTGCAGCGTGGAGCTGCGCTCGCGGCACCTGCTGCACGCCACCTACAAGCTGTTCGCGGGCTCGGTGACGTCACAGCACGCGGGCGTGGCGGCGCGCGCGCTCGCTGGCGTGCGGTACGCACTGCACGGGCGGGCTAACGTGCCCTTGCAGACTTTTGGTGAGTTGTCCGTCGGATCAATGTAAATGAGATTTTAATAAACAAAAAAATTAGATAGGGCAACACTCTTTATATCTTATTAAGGCCAGTTACCTGAGTTACGCCGGACCGCCGTGCCAAGGGTCCTGGGTTCGATTCCCAGCGAAGCGGACATTTAAATGATGAGTTTGAATTTCTGTTCTCGGTCTGGGTGTGTCCTTGTCTTTGTGTGCCACAGGGAATCCTATTGTGTGGCTATGAGTGTGTAGCGTTATTATTATTACTCCATCTAGGTGAATTCCTGTGCGGAGTATCAGAGATGACGTTCCTGTTGCTGCTGATCCTGATGGCGAAGGGCTACACCATCACGCGCGGGCGGCTGAAGGTGGCCTTCACCATCAAGCTCACCGTGTTCATGTGCTGCTACGTCGTCACCTACATCGTGCTGTTCGTTTATCAGGCGAAGGTAAGATAACGTACTTGGGTAACTTAGTCATCGCAATATTAACTACTAAATGTTTAGTTATAAACGTTCCTGAGACTTTTTGAATGGCTGTCTTCTGCAGGTCGTCAATCCACCGCGTCGGGGGAGTCCTATACTCCTTTTCCTGAGACTTACATACCATTCGAAGACCTTTTGAGCTTATGTCATGGCTGTTGCAGATTAGCAGTGCCACAGAATCAGCAGACAGAATCTCTATTTTTGGCAACGTCTCGCGGTACCTACATCTCTTTCAGACGGTTTCTGACGAATATCTTTACTCTCCTGGTTTATCTTCTAAAGGCTAAACAATAATATTATTCCTATTTAGAACATGTTATTGGACAATTTAAGACTATTTTGTTAACCCCCGATAAAAAAGAGTGGTGTTTTAAGTTTGACATATCTGTGTATCTATCTGTCTGTGACATCGTAGCTTCCAAACGGATGAACCGATTTTGATTTAGTTTTTTTGTGTGAAAGCTGACTCAATCGAGAGTATTCTTAGATACGTTTAGTGTAAATCAAACTGTTTTTTTTTTAATTTTAATTTAAGATTATATTGCATTGTGTTTGTGGCAGGCGTTCGACCCCGGCGAGGTGCTGTACCTGTACGAGAGCCCGGCGGGGTACGGGGTCATCGTGCTGCGCGCGGCGGGCTGGGCCGCCTTCGCCTACTCCACCTTCTTCACCGTCAGGAAGTACCCGGAGAAGGTGGGTTGAGGTTCCAGATTGGTTCATATCTTACCTACTGCCAGGCTTCTAGTGGCTCATATATGGAATGTGTGTTGCTTTTGTGTTTTATTTATTAAGGTACCAAATTACGCTATACTTTGCAATGAAATATTTGCGTCTATGATATCCTTTTGTGTTTATAGAAGCCAGAAATAAATATTTTTCTTTCTTTCACACCTACTTAAACACGGTTACTCTATGAAGGCTAAGTTAAAGTAACAAAGTTAAAGTAACGTGGACGGGATGGGAACGGGACGTGGACGGGGTGGGACATAAATATACGTTGCCCCGTTCCCGTCCCGTCCGTGCCTCCGTGGCGTATGCACTATCGTTTACATTTTCTATGAAACGATGTTTCCAAAACTTTACGTCCCGTCCCCATCCCGTCCACGTTACGTATGCATCGACCTTAAGACCCATTTGGCGGCATATACGAAGGGTTCATATACAATAACTGGGGACTTGTAAATGATCGTGATCATGTCTGTGTTCCCAGAGCATGTTCTACTGTCCGTTCTTCATCTGCGGCACGCTGTGGTTCTACGCCGGCCCGCTGTTCATATTGACGGCTAACTCCTACATCGGTAAGCTTTATCAATAACGAGTAACCGCCCTCGCTTTGCTTCGGTTTTCTTATTTTTTTACACCTTGGGTTACATTATTGGAGTTTTATTAAGGATCCCTAATTTTTTGAAAATATAATATAGCCTATGTTACTCGGGGATAGTGTAGCTTCCCAACAGTGAAAGAATTTTTCAAATCGGTTCAGTAGTTTCGGAGCCTATTCAATACAAACAAAAAATCAAATCTTTCCTCTTTATATATTAGTATAGATAATTCTTGAAGAAAAATAACCGACTTTAAAATAACTCAAAAACTACTCGTCAGATCTAGCTCTTTAAGTAAGACCACATGACAAGCACTAGCTTTTGATTAAAAAAAGAATCATCAAAATCGGTTCACCTAGTCGAAAGTTCTGAGGTAAGAAAAATAAAAAAAATACAGTCGAATTGAATACCTCCTCCTTTTTTGAAGTCGGTTAAAAAATAGTAATAAAAAATGTAGTGTGATTTATAACAAAAATCCGTGGTAATGGTAATGGTAATGGTAATGGTGATGGGCTGCAATTTCCGCATTCAGCCTCTAGGTTGGGCCATTTTGCGTAAATGTGTGTGCCGGCTAGTTGTCTAGCCAGCCTAGCTCCGTCCAGAAACGCAGGATCCTCCTGGTGTCTCCACAGGCTTCACGGAACGACCTCGGAGTGCCGAGGATTTCAGCCCGTTGGGTAGCTACGCCCACGCATTCCAGGATTACGTGAGGGGCTGTTTCGTCGGCCGATAGACACGTCCTGTGTAAAATCTGTGGTCCAATGCTATCAATATTTTTGGACCAAATATTTTTTTATAACAGTCATTGTTCCACTTTTTCAAATTGTTGTTTTTTTTTCAGATAAGTGGGTGCGGGAGAGTGTTGTTATAGCAGTTCTGCTGTTCATCACATTTAGCGGACATATTATGTTTTTGGTAATTTTTTTATTGGCTTTGGATTACAAATTTAACTATCAATAAAAATATATTGAACAAATTAAATGAAAATGTGATGTTTCCAGCTGCTGACCTTGCCGGTGTTCGCGAACAAGAACTTCCCGTACCACGTGCGGACAACGCAGATCGGCGTCATGGAGGTAACGCTATTCGTACAAATATTTGAACAATAAATAATAGTAAAAAAAAAAACACTAAAAAACACGCTTTTATAGAAAATCCAACAAAAAAAAAACTAGAAAATAAATTTGAGTTAAGAATCGTGTAATTGTAATAAAAGCGTGGGGTGCATGGTGTCAGTGAGTAGAAGGGATAATATCTATATAAGCACCCCACGCTTTTATTACAATTACACGATTCTTCATTCAAATTTATTTTCTAGTTTTTTTTTGTTGGATTTTCTATAAAAGCGTGTTTTTTAGTTTTTTTTTTAACTATTATTTATTTTTTCATTTTTAGTCTGATTTTTTGAAATGAAATTTAGGTTTTTTCTTTCTTTCTTTCTTTTTTTCTTCAAATATTGAATTGTCATCGATCCTCGATAAGTCTACGAAGTTTGAAAGAAATCTAACCGTTTATGCTAATATAAAGCGTGTAATTAGGTTTCTTTCTTTCTTTCTTTTTTTCTTTAAATATTAAATTGTCATCGGTCCTTAATAGGTATGCCAAATTTCGAGTTAATCCGACGTTTTGAAGGGGGTCAAAATCATGTTCAAAGATTGCGTTACATACATCTGAAGCTAATAAAAGCGTATAACAAATTGAGGCAATCGCCTTGTTAATTACCTATCATATTACTCGTAGTTTTATTAATTAGGTATCTAAAACTACGAATAAAACACGTAACTTCTTCGAAATAAAATATATATTTGCGTAACAGTAATCAACAGTAACCTTGTCTCAGAGCTGAGACCAAGCAAAGTAGTTGCGGTATGTCAGGGATGTCAGGGATGAGACCATAGACATAATACTACTAGACTAGACAAGCGGGCCTTCTTTGCGTAACGCTATTAGAAAGAGAAAGAGACCAAGGAGACTCGCGTAACTCGTAAGTAAGACAAGGATAGGTTTACCTCCTCCTTCTTCGCAGCGTGACGGTTTCACTTACATATGCTCAGATACCTTGCCTAGTCTAGTAGTATTATGTCTATGGATGAGACACAGCAACCAAAAGGTTAAGTCAAAGTCAAAATATTTTATTCATATAGGTATCACTGATACACTTATGCACGTCATAATTTTTTTTATCTAGCTTTTCGGAAGGGTGCTTTGTCATGGAGTAGAAGAAATGCCATAAAGAAACTCCTCAGCAGATCTTTTTAAAAAATATTACAAAAATATTTAGTAATCTGAGCGGAACTCAATAACATAATAAAATTTACAATAATTCAACATGTTAAAATTTTGGTTAAGAATAATTGTACAACACAAAAAATTGTTATACACAAATTATAACTACGCACAATGGTTCTTAACGATGATAGATAGATGGCGAGTTAAGTGACAGAAAAAAATAACTAGTGATACAATTTTTTTTTTGTATAATAACAAAGTTAATTAAGAATTTCTGAAGTTAAAAAAATATGTTCGCCCAACGTGGGGCTCGAACCCACGACCCTGAGATTAAGAGTCTCATGCTCTACCGACTGAGCTAGCCGGGCTGATGCTAGACCGATAAATTTAAGAAATATAAGTTGGAATAGAAAATTGCCTTAGTATCGAATGTTTTTTTTTAGTTTTTGTAACCGTTTTTGTTATTATTGAAATGTTTCCAAACAATTTAGAACGCTTTTTGTAACCGTTTTGTCGGCTGTAACGTTACACGGCATAACGGTTACCTACGTTTTTGGCGTTCCGTAGTCAAAACGGAACCATTTCATCACTTCCGCAGTCTAGTTAAAAATATAGAAAGAATATATATACATATTATTATTATTTAAAATATATATTATTTTATAGTAGAAAGCTGTAATTTGGCATGGATACATACAGATATTTATTACGCCGACCCTATGTGATAGAATAAAATATTTATAAAACATTTTTGAGGGAACCTCCCCGTCCCCGACAATGAGGATGAATTTTTTTCTCATCTACCCCAAAGTGTGGTGTCGGTGTGTGTTGTGTAAGTAGGTATATTCACATATGAGTTTGCGAAGATTAGCTATTCGTTTGCAAATTATTTTTAACTTTTAAGTGCTAATTTTATGATTGGAGTCAAGTCGTATCAAGTGTTCTTTCCAGCTAAACGGTTGATGTATGAAGATGTGATAAATTCACAGCAGTACCTAGCATTTAATTACGATGAATCTAAAAGGAAAATTGTGGCAATGCTGCCAAGTCCTGGGTTTGATGGTAGGTCGGGGTAGACATGAGATAATAGATACCTAATTTTGTTTTCCTGTCGTGGGTATTTTTGAGGATTCATAAGTTAATACCCTAACACCCCAACTCAGAGTCACTAAGGATTACTTTAATCGTCCCTTAGTAAAGAATCACCATACAAATTCTGTACTAAGGATCGATTTAAGAAACCGTTAGTGACTCTTGAGTTGGGGCTTAAGTATTTATCAAGATTTTGTCTGTGTCGGCAGGTGACAGGCAACACTGCTATCGACGGGTTCGGCCCCACCGCCTACCACCCCACCAACGGCGCCGCGCAGACCGTCATCATTCCACTCACTAGGTACGTTATTAACTTGACTTTTAACTTTTTAAGTGTTTCAAGCCACGACACTTAAGATAGTGGTAGGAACCTACTATGACTAATAATAAGGTATGCCTACTGAGAGTACCTACAGAACCATGAAGCTATTATAGAGAGGAGACGTTGTATGTAGATTTTCATATGCAAGAACGCGTGACACTTTGCGGGGCGAGGGCACCCCCTCCAACCCACCAAATCCCGCCCACTTCTTTATTTTCCATCTATCGATCAATAGGAAAACTACTCGCTTCGTTCTATATCGATTTTATTACGTAGTTTAACTATCTCACACTAGATGTCAATAAATGTAGGATGTAACAGGGACGTACTCAGAATATTCATACCACCTCATTGGACATAATTTAGACAAGTGAAAAAATTCTCAAAAATAGGTTATAATATGATGAAATTACAAGGAAAACTATCATGGCTACAAGTATGTTAGCATAAGTGGTTAATGAGCAATAGTCGATAAACTTACTACTTTGGAACCCTACATTGGGCGGGGCCTGACACGCACCTGCCCGGTTTTCTTATTTTTAAATGGCTTACGTCCCAACTCAGAGTCACTTACTTATCGCTCCTTATTTTATTTATTTTATTTTATTTAATGCTTTATTGTACACAGGTATTAAAGATGACACTAAGAAAGTTAGTACAAAGGCGAGCTTATCTCTAAAAGAGATCTCTTCCAGCCAACCCATTTGTTGTGAGAAAAATGAAATGTGGGAGGGATATGGAATGCGTACCTATAGTGGATTATAATAATAAATATATATTAATACAACATACATACATACATACAAATAAACATACATAAATAAATACATACATACATATATATATATATATATATATATATATATATATATATATATATATATATATATATATATATATATATATATATATATATATATATTATACATGAATAAAATAAAATACATACTCAGTGTGCAATAGATAAGTAGTATTCCGTGAGCCTTTTCTTGAAGACAAAAGCAGAAGGGCTGTCTCGGATAGAAGTAGGTAATTTATTCCATAAACGGGTGGCTTTAACCGTAAACGACTTGAAAAAGAAATTGGAATTGGAGTGAGGTAAAACTAAAGACTTGATGTGACAGGAACGTTTATTAGGAACAGAAGGAAGTGGACGAAAACGAGAGCGAAGGTAGATCGGAGAGGAAGGATCGTGGAGAATTTTGTGCAGAAAAGATAGAATGTGAATATTTCTTCTAAGTCGAATTGGAAGCCATTTTAAATTAGACCGAAATTCTGAGATGCGATCATGTTTTCGCAGTCCGAAGATAAATCTGATTGCCAAGTTTTGCAGCCGCTCCAGTTTCGAAAGCAGCTCCTCAGTGGCATCGAGGTAACAGACGTCAGCATAGTCCAATATAGGAAGTAAAAGCGTTTGCGAAAGCAAGACTTTAGTGTCAAACGGAAGAACCGATTGGAGTCGCTTGAGAGAATGGAACAAATGATGCATTCGTTTACTGACAGAATTAATGTGAGGGGACCAACTGAGGTTAGAATCCAGGATTAGTCCAAGGTTTTTTACTTTATCACTATAAGAAATGCAAGTGCCATCATAGAAAACAAGTGGAAGAGAGGGAAGGTTTCTCCGAAGCCGTTGACTGCCGATAACGATGACTTGTGACTTAGTGGGATTAACAAGTAGCCCAAAAGATTTAGCCCATTCACTAATAATTTTGAGATCAGAATTAATGCACTGAACGGCAAGATGGGCCTCAGATGGCGAAAAATGACGGTAAATTTGTAGGTCATCGGCATAGAGGTGAAATGAGCATGAGATCACTTTCTATAAGTCGTTAATGAATAGAGAGAATAGCAGAGGAGATAGAACACCACCTTGTGGTACACCGGCGGAAAGAGGTGACCAAGAAGAACAAGAGGAATCTGTCTTAACACACTGCTTACGACCACGTAAGTATGAATCGAACCAGGTTACGGCTGAAAGCGAAAATTTAGAAGCATGCAATATTCCTAAAAGTATATCGAAATCAATACAGTTGAAGGCATTGCTAAAGTCAAGAAGGGTGAGGATTGTGAATTGCTTATTGTCCATAGCTAGGCGTATATCTTCAGTGACGTTTAGCAATGCACTAACTGTGCTGTGAGATTTACGGAAGCCTGATTGATACGGGCAGATGAGATCATGAGAGACAAGGTAATGAGTAAGTTGTGTGTGAACTAGTTTTTCAAGAGCCTTAGATAAGGTGGGAAGTATAGAGATTGGACGAAAATCTTTGCAGAGTGTAGGATTAGGTACTTTTGGAAGAGGGATAACATAGGCGAGTTTCCAAGCCTCAGGAAATACATTATTTGTAAGAGAGAAGTTGAAAATGTGGGTTATAATTGAGATTATATTACTCAAAATAGGAAGAAGCATATCACAGCTAAGCTGGTCACTCCCAGTAGCCTTACTGGAAATAGAAGTAATGGTCTTCTCTACTTCTTTCTCCGTAACGACTTTAAATTTGAAAGGTGAATTAGTATAGAATCACCTTATATCGCTCCTTAGTATAGAGTCACCATACAAATTATGTACTAAGGAGCGATTTAAGTAACGGTTAGTGACTCTGAGTTGGGGCGTTAGTTTGTTTAAGACTTATAAAGATTGTATACAATGTTAAACTTAAAAAAAACTGATTTTACCTACTCCCGTTCACGTAATTAAATAAATTATACTCTGTTCATTATGGCATTATTCTTTTGACAGCGGTCATCGAGATCACGGGCATAAAGTTTCATATTTTTTTTACATAGAAATGCACGCACGTCAGTAGTATACTTTATTGGTTGTAGCCATCAATAATGATATCCCTAACGTCATCGTAACCAAATGTATCAATTTTGTGATTATAATATTTTTTTATAAAATTAAACCTTTTGTACCTTGCCTTATATAGATACTATGCCCATTTCCCATCACAAGACAAAAATAATCAAGCTATAATGAACAGAGTATAGGCAGTACTTTAATTCAATGGGACACTCGGTAAAATAATTGGATTCTAATTACGGCCCTGTGTTTTTGTTATGTTTATTTGTTGTAAATAGTTGACGATAGATGGCGGCCTGTTTACAAAATGATTATAAAAACTAGAAAAATAATATTTTGGCGGTGAAAAACTCTATAGGAATGAATGTAGGACAAATTTCAGTACGTATGATTATCAATATAATACTAATACTTAGCTCTACGCACCTATATATTTTTAGTTCTCTTGACACAAAGTGTCGCCATCTAATGTCGAGTAGAATTTTATTTGGCGAGATCGGCGTTAGTGATTTTTCTAGAACTATTTTGCCTATTCTTATAAATTATGAATCAAATTACTTAACAATGAAATGAAATGCCATCCATAGCATCAGAACGTCTATCCGAGTAGTTTTTACACGATAAAACACAGCACTTCATCCTTTTCTTTGAAAATGTGAAGCTGTGCACAGGACGGGCGCCGACAGTAGACTGACTTAAGGCCACGCCTACTGTGATGACGTCAGGACCCAGTTGAGTCACAGTGCACAGTTGCTTAGGCCGTCTCCTCTCTATAATAGCTTCATGTACAGAACAGAGTCTATGAATCTGTTCTATGAACTAAATCGTCTAAAGCCCAATGCATACGTAACGGGTTTTTTCCCCGTACGGGCCGGGGACGGGACGGGGCAAACATCGTTTCATAGAAAATGTATGCGATAGTGCATACGCAGCGGAAGCGAAACCCCGTCCCGTACGGAACGGGACGTCGCCGGCAAGGAGACAATAGACCCGCTTCTTAAAGAAAAACATTATTTTGTCATACGGAAGTATTTATAAAATTGAGTCCAAAAGTTCTTTGTAGAGTGTGGTATTCTCCTTCTTGTTCTCGTTTATGCCATGTAGGATGTATAGAAAATCTCCTTTTTCTCTTGACGGCCGTAGCTTCTTCGTCGTCTAATGCAATAGCAATTAAAGCTAATTCTTCAAAAGAAAAATTCATCTTTCTTTATTCACAACACTAGCACTTTAGGTCTGAGTTAAAAATCCCGTCGGCAACGGGGGATGGCCCGTCCCGTCCCCGTTCCGTACGGGAAAAACACGTTACGTATGCATCGACCTCTGAAATTCCCGTCGGCGACGGGGAATGCCCCGTCCCGTCCCCGTTCCGTACGGGAAAAAAACCCGTTACATATGCATTGGGCTTAAGTATTACTATTACTGTAGTCTGTACTGTAGTGACCAGTCTGTCGAAAGGTTGGCTTCTGGTTCCACTAACAGCCGAGACAATCATTTTTATAACATAAATATTTTACTATTTAGTTTTGGAATTTGGCGAAGCCTCTATGCTCTTGTATATCCTATCCTGAATCCTGACATTTCTGATGCACGATGAGTCCGTTTAAATTGATAAAAAAACATTAACTGTTTTTTATCTTTTTTTTCTTTATTTTGAATTTGGCAGGCGAACCGAAGAACTCATAGGTAACATCTACAACCAATACATGGCCTCCGCGCCGCCGCTGTCTTTAGAGAACGAAACTCCCAAACTGAACGGAATACCTAAACGAATGGATTCCTTCCGGTCACGCAACGGGCTCATCCAGCAAGACAGCACAGACACCAATACATCCGATGATATACATCCGTACGTTCCAAAAAATGAACCGGAAATATTTACTGTGGAGGACCAAATGTCAAAAATCGAAAAAGCGCGGGAAAATGAACTGTCAAAGCTGTCAAACAGTGACGCGGCAGTGTTGCCAGTTGAGACATCACAGAAATTAATAAAGAAGGAGAGTACGGACAGTGATAGTTCTAGAAGTGAGTTGCCAAGTGTGTTACGACCGAGGCGGAATATGTTGGAGCCCATCAAGAGAGATGATGTCCCCGCGTGGTCGCTGGCGAAGGGTCCTTGTGTCGTGGCGATGCAGCTCAAGACTAAGAGCTTGGATAACGAAGGTATGTATGTAAATCTTTAAGAACTTCAGCTTATTGTCTTACAACTATGAGTGTTCTTTCTATTGGGAACTCAAATTTTAGACTTAGGACCTTGTAAAGATTTAATAACATAATACTCATACAATGACATGTACATTTTATGTAGGTAGTAATTTTACCTTATTACAGATATAATTTTACTTTCTTTTTTTATTGGGAATCTACAGATTGTATATACATAATTTTGTTCCATTTTAAAACTATGTTTAAATTGTTTCTATTAGTACTTAAACTATCCTAAATCTTAATATTGGCCTTTATCACTTAAAAATCTTCATTTTCGACATCATGTTTTCCAGCTCCAATTTTTTCAGATTCACCAGAATCTCCAAGCGGTAGTCTCCTATTGACAAATGGTAAGAAGGTCCCTCCGGTCCGCAACGGCTTTCAGAACAGTGCTGGGGAGATTTCTACCATCCACGAGGGACACATACAGAGCTATGGCAACACTGTCAGTAAAGCTACCATCGACTTGTTCAGCGCGGGTGGCGCGGGGAACAGAGGGTAGTCTTACTTTTAGTTAATTTTAGTAGTAATTAGAGTAGGTAGTACTAGCTAGAATTTTACTAATAGTTAAAATGATAGTCAAATAATGTGTGACTGATTTGTTTTGTTTTATCAAGTGTTTGAAAAAAATGTAAATAGGTATATATAGATCTTTACATAGTAAGACACCATTAATGTAAGTTTTAATAATACTCGCAACCATTTTCTAGTCATTAAAATGTGTTTTTGAACTAGTGGGTCATGTTATTCAAAGTCGAAATATTTTATTCATATAGGTATCACTGATACGTCATTTTTTTTATCTACCAGCTTTTCGGAAGGGTGCTTTATCATGGAGAAGAAAAGCCGTAAAGAAACTCCTCAGCACATCATTTTAAAAAATATATTACAAAAATATTTATTAATCTGAGCGGAACTGGTTGCAGAACTGGTCATTTCCATGCATCTTTGTCATTTAAATACTCGTCTACACTATAATTAATATACCTGGCCTAACAATTGTGTTTTTACACGTTTTTTGAAACTATTGGCAAGTCACGTATTGATTTTGGAATTATTTATTTTCATCTAAAATATTTTAAGTATATATTTATTAATCACTTAGGCTTATATAGAACTATGATCAATCTTAGAGACTACAGTTACAAAGGTAAATTAAACAAAGATAAACTTTTATAAGAAATCTTTATTAACTTAATATAATACAGTCTTATTACGAATATATTTAATTTATCTACGTGAGGGTAGTTCTACTAAACTCTATATTGCCTTAAAACGCTTCGAAAAGCTCGAAATGTTTAATTTAGCGACATGTTAGGTTAGGACAGCTTACCCACCGATCGTTCGTAAAGAAAAAATACATTTAACTATCATTTGTGTCGAATGGAACAAAAAGTGAACCATTGAATTAATAAGCATAGCATAAAAAAAAAATTATGAGGAATTCTATCTACCTAACATAAACTTTATAAATCTCCTATGCGTTTTCAATGCAAAGCAGTCTAACATGCATCGGACTGATTAAAAGTGATGTGAACAGAAACAATTTCATTACATATACGAGGTGTGTTCAAAAAGTAACGAGAATTTTTAAATTTCGCGGGTTCGGAGAGTCCGCCTGTATAAAAATTTTTTTTATTATGTTGGTACACATGCCCCTGAAGTACGATAAAATTTTCAGCAATATTCATTGCTTACTTTTTAAGTGGCAGCCGGTAACGTTAGACGTGTTTTTCGAGCTCGGCGATTTTCGTTTGTGAAAAAAAATGGATCAAAGAATTTGTATTAAATTTTGCGTAAAAAATTATATAAAGTGTAGTAAAGTTTGTGAAATGTTAACAAAGGCATATGGTGAGTCTGCTATGAGTAAAGCAAGGATTTACAACATTAGAACATTAAAAGGCCGTCGTTTTGCAAGCATAGATGACATTAAAAGCGAATCGCTGAAAGAGCTAAAAGCTATTACAAAGATCGAGTTTCAAAAGTGTTTCGAGGATTGGAAAAAGCGTTGGCACAAGTGTATTATATCCGAGGGGGATTACTTTGAAGGGGACAAAATATAGATGATTAAATAAATATTTTTTTCATAAAACAAAAATTCTCGTTATTTTTTGAACACACCTCGTATACTGTGTCGATTAATTATTCTAACATGCATTAAACTACGCCACAAAGTGAAAATGTAATCAACATTCAAAAATATCATGTAACTCATGTAAATATTAATCGACATAATATTATAGAAATTTATGATGCTCCTAATGTCATGCCTGAAACTTGTGTCCCTAAAGCTTTGACTTAAAATTAGTGGTGATAACGCATATTCCACTACATGAACAAGAGAGTTAATAGACATGACAATTTTAGGAATACTTATTAAGACTTTCCAGATCTTTCCTGCTGGTTTCAAGTTAACTTTTAAAGTAGCGACTTCTATAGTTACTCTTATAAAGCGTCTATTGTATTAACAGCTCAGACAACTTGCGGCCTTATATAAAAACGCTTAATAAACATAATATTTTAGCTATTATTGCACTGTTGTTGTAATACTTATTATGTTTTATCTTTATCGTTTTTTATAAGACAAAAAAGTATGACAAAACACTTTACAAGCGTTCTATAACTTTGCTTGTTTGATTAAAGGAGTTAGTTTATACATATGTAACCTGCTTAGTATTTTCTTTTGACGTATGTTGGTGTATACGAAAACCGGGAGCTACTAATGAAATAGACGCAATATCCATAATCGGTTTATAGCTTTATATACCTCAGAATACGTTAATATTACACCTGCACAATGGTTGGTTACAAAGCGATAAAAATTAAAAATATTGTTGAAATGAAAATTGAAATTCAAAAACCGTATTCGACCAGTACGTACTTCGCATTGTCTATCTAGGAGCACCATAAGATTGTATTTTTGTGCGTTTGTCTAACTATCCCACTTCTTAAACTCCAAGCCGTCGGGTGGCTGAACTTGCACCTTCTTCTCCGCAACATCAGCCCAGTTGGTGCTCAGTACTGTGCCACCAGACTCCATCTGTGTAATTTAGGTCAATAAAAATCAACAATGAAACTCAATCTTTGAATAATTTATTTACCAACAGCACTAGTGGCTATTTATTTAATAAATTATTTTGTTAATTTTAATAACAATTTTATGAAAATTTTACTATAATGTGGTCTTTTGTAGGTTACAATTACAATACCAGTTAATTACTTGATTCTAAAACTGCCCTCACATTAGTATGAAATGCCTTGAAATAACTTGTTAGCAATAACTGTAATTTAATGAATTATTAATTTTCGATACTAAAATCTTATCTGGTGGAAACAAGCTAAAGCTGATATGGCATAGTTATATTATTATGTATACTTAGAGCATAGTGCTATATGTATGTATATGGTATCGGTACTCACAAAGCTTTTGTTCATGGCGCGGCGCACTTCGTCCGACCCCTCGCCGTATATCTTCTGGAACAGTGAGTTGAGAGCCGCGTCACCTTTGGGCTCCTCGTCCTCCTGTTCACAACAGATTTAAAAAAGTGTTGTACTAAAGACATAGATATATGTTGCCGGCCAAAGAAGAAAAAAACGTCTGGGTGCACTTATGTACAAACATAAGAAGTTATACTTACCTCTCGCTCGCACCCACGACCCGGCGCGCGCTAGCAATCCAAAACAACTCCTAGCGAGTGATTTGTGCCTAGTATAACGAACCTTCATCATGTCGCTTTTTGGCTGTTGCATCGTAAAAATTTTACTCATATATTTTTCCAAACGCCCCATAAGAACTTTAAACAGAATGCGACCAGTCGTTTGGCGGCTGAATCAACCATTAGTGTGGTTGCTAGCCAGACTGGTCACCCGTATACAGAACAGTGAGAACTATATTAAGATGCTACCAAGATTTACTTACCATTTTACTAATGTCCTTTTCAATCTTATCCCAATCTTTTTTGAATAATCTTGGCGGTTGCTGCAACGGTCCGGATGCGTCAATGACAGCTGCGTGGGCGAAAATAAGTATAATTTTAATATTAACTAATACTATATGCTTACACACTCATACACGGCACTAGGATTCCGTGTCGCAAGTAGCATCACAAATACCCACAACCTAAAAGAAATTTTACATTCGAGGATTCAAGCCCAGGAGTAGTTTCGCACGCAGGGTCACCTATTAGGATACTGAATTGTCAGTGTAATAATATAGACCAGGGGCGGCTGTACTTTAAGTGCACTCGTGCGCCGAACTGCCAGATTTTTATGTTTAGAAAAATAAAACAAAAAATGTTTAATAGTGCCTGATTAACGATCTATTCAATATTAACGAAATTATGATGAACCAATTTAAGCTCTTTGACAAAGTATTAAGACTCATTATCGCGAAAATCGCTGTAAAATGGTTCACGGTGCGCTAGCCAAAGCGCACGGCGAATGCTCATACAACTTCTATGAGATGCAACCGAAAACGCCTGGCGCGTGAGACAGAGCTAGTTCAATTGAAAATGTACGGCGAAATATGACGTTTTCGAGCGCCGCACCAGCGAACCGAAGATTACCGAGCGGAACGAGGTTTCACGAAATTTGCGCGCGCTACGCCCGGCCGCGGCGCCGAGCTTTTAGTAGCTAACATACTCGTAGTGATTAAGTACTCTGTGGTAGCTAAAAGGAGTTGCGTTTGTTTACATTCTGCAAGGATATTCAGTATTATAATATTATAGTTCTGTTACTGAATTGTTGGACATTGTGTGTGAGTAAATAGCTGTGAAAATGAGTATTAACTTTAACATCGACCATTTTGGAAGCTAATTTATTTTAGAAAATAAAACTTTTCAACAAAAATTGGAATTAAAATCGGCAGGATTATTTTTCAAACACTCATCTATTTATTTCTCAAACAGACACTTTTAAGACGAATATAACTATTGTAGGCTGAAAAGGGGGGTGTCAATTGTAGCCAGAAAAGATAGGCCAATTGTAGCCCCGGAAAATTGTAAGTGGTCTAAAGGCAAGGGGTGTTGTGTTTGCCTACAATATATATATAGATAAACTAAAGATAAATAGAACACAAACCCACCAAATAAATGTACCCGTCAGTAGGCGAACCTTGCTCAGATGTTAATGAGCTGATGATCTCCTAAATAAATATAAGAAAGAAAAGAACTAAACCAAGAATACGGGCGCCAAGGAGACCATCCACCTGCCTCACAGTACGGATAACAAAGCCGGATAAAACATTGAACTATTAATCTCAAAGCGGACTTTATACTACAGTGTTGTATGAAAATCTAAGTAGTAAATGTGCTAAGCATAATAAACTAAACATGATATTTTGCTGAGGAGAGAAATAAAATATTATATGTACCAAAGGATCTTTTATTCCTTCAAAACAAACAAAGACTTGGCATCAAATTGTTATGAGTCGCACAAAAGTAAAAGTTACCAAATACAGACAATTCCTGTAGAATTAAATATACTAAGTTACAAATATTCTAAACATTCTAAATTTAATTGTTTGTAAAAGTTGTATTGTATGGTAGAAAAATATCACAAACTTGTACCTGTATAAAAGTACTTATACACAAAAGGGCACGTCCTCTCAATGTGATCCCCATCCCAACAGTGGACCGCAACGCTGCTTCATCACTGCGATGGTATTCTCCAAGGTAAGGGTCTCCTCATCTTGAGTTCGCAGTCCAGGCTCCAAAGAAAAGTGGGTAGGAATGTATACTCCGCCCAAAATAAGGAAAGGTGATATTCATTGACATCAAAAGGTCAAGAACTCCATTAGGAAACTCACTCGCGGAAAGCGTAGTAAGGAATCAAAAAAATTATGGAATTATTACAGTGGAACATTAAACAAAAACATCACTAATGTGATGACTAAACCACGGGTTCAGCGAAACGCCGCGGGAAGTGAAAAGAAAAGGATATACATAATCCTTGTTCAACTAAGTAGTTAATAGGTTATGGGAAGATTTTAAATAGTAGAAAAAAAAATCCGTAGTTGGAATAAATCCATAGTTGAAAGCTGTAACAAGGAATACCTACACGTTATCCTCGTGTAATGCATTGCAAAATACTTTGCTTTATGAATTTCGAATAAGAAATATCAATGATTAACTAAACACTCACCGCAAATGCGCCTTCCATTACGTTATGTAACAACGCGGTCATCGAAGAGATGCCGGTTTTACGTATTATAAAGGAAAAAATACGTCGCCCCCCATCGTGGACACGACGCGGAAGTCGTTTTTATAAGTAATTAAGTACTTCCGAACGAATTTACAAAGAAAAACCCCAAAAACAAATTATTCGCCGAAAAGACATATTAATAGGCCGGCTTTCAATCAGAAAAAGAACGAGCATAGATCATAAAGGACTATGGTCGCTTGTATCATAGATACGTAAAGTCTATGCAAGATTGCATAGAGTAATTAGTTTTTAAGTATGGCAATGTCTATGATAAGTTCTACCAAACACAATTTATTAACTTTTGTAAAATAAATAAACAATGAAGTCTTATAAATAGTTTTATTTCCAAAAACACCACTATCAAATTTCTATTTGTATTTAAATTAATAAAATCGAATTAAGAACAAGTCACGTGGTTTCATTAAACTCCCGTCACATCACGACACGTCGCGTAACTAGTTAAGCTATGTTAAATTTTGAAATTATTTATCTATGGCAAACATGTCAAATGTGTGAAGGTTTAAACAATCTGTGGTAATATGTCAAAATATGAAGAGTTAAATGAATTTCTACTACAAAATAATAACTATGGCTACATGTGACGAGCGATATATAAATCGTACGTTACATTTCCCCCTTTTCTAGCAAAAAAAAAAAATTTTTTTTTTTTTTTAAGTGTTGACAACCCTATGATATAAAGTGACAACCCTGATACTAAAGTCTCAAAGAAAATTAAATTGATAACAAGTTGATGACAAGTCTACAATAAGTCTAAAAGAAGTTAATAACAAATCGATAATGAATCGATAATAAGTCGATAACAAATCGAAAATAAGTTGATAACAAGTGTCATCAAAAAATATACACTGGACTAGTATGCAACTGGTTATTGCAATAAGCACCCTCGCTTTGCAACAACAAACCAGTCCAAGTATCTAAATTGGGTTGAAAATCCCAAAAAAACAAACTCCCACTCTACATCAAAATACTAAACTCCCACTCTACATCAAAATACTAAACTAACATAGGATCCAGTATGCAACCGGTTAATGTAATAGCACTCTCGCCTTACACTAACAAACTGTAATTCTACAAAACTCCTACTTCATCTCAAAACAAACTCCTACTCTATCTCCAAAATAAACTCCTACTGCTACAAAACAAAATATAGGACTTAGTATGCACCTGGTTAATGTAACAGCACCCTCGCTCTACATTAACAAACCAAGAACCTATAAGAATAAATTTCTAAAGTTGTGTCATTTAAATACACCCAAAACTAACAAAAGAAACGCTATGTTTGGTATGCAACCGGTCAAGACAGTGAGCATTCGCTATGTAATGACAAACCCAACAAAGCAACCCTGCACATGTACATGTCAAATGAACATGGCATGCCAGGAAAATTATCCACGAAAGTGAATAAAAAAAAAAACGAAGTGATTAATTAGCACTTCAAAAAAAGTCACCCACAAGATATAAATTATCTATAGGGAAAAGAAAGTGTGGTGTTTCACACACAACCAAAAGTCACCCTTAAGATATAAGTAATCTTTAGGGAAAAGAGAGTGTGGTGTTTACACACAACAAAAGTCACCCATAAGATGTAAATTATCTTTTGGGAAAAGAGGTTTTGTTGTACAACTCAAAATGTCATATCCAGGTCCTAGGAATTCTAGTACTTAAAGTATGACCTAAAAACTAAATAAAGACTAAGCTTAGACAAAATACTTCTAAGTAGAAGCTAACTAATAATGTACAACAAAACAAAACAAAACCTAGAAATAGGTAAATAAATCCACCTCAAGACAAAAAAAAATACTAATAAATTATATAAATTAGTGAGGGGATGAATAAAAAAATTGGGGCTAAATAACAAATATGAGTCCTTATAACATTGTTGGCACTAACTTCTTTTCTTCACATAAATTTAGAGTTCCAAAATGAGTAGAGTATGGTAAGTATAGTTTCTTAATACATTTACTAACCTAGGTTTCCTAGCATACATCGCCTTTCTAGTGCGGTACCACTCATACATCACGCAATATTCTTCCACATACATAACCGCCTTTACCTTTGCCAGCAAATAGAAACAAGTTGGTAAGTATAATTTTGAGTATCCAAATAGCAAAATAAATATTAAATTTTAACTATATCTTTTACATGATATCTACCTCTACTACTCTTATCAAAATCTTTTAATAAATAAACGTTATCAGAAATTTTATCTATAATTTTACTTTTAATAAATTTAGGTGCTAACTTGGATGAAAAGAAGTAAGATGCGTTAGATTGCACGAAGTTACGCCTCCATACAGTATCTCCAACATTATAAGAAATGCTTTTTCTTCTGGCATTATAATAAATAAAATTCTTCCTATAACTTTTAACTAAATTTTCCACTGTTTTCCTAAAAATATCTTCCAAAGTTGAAAGTAAAGAAGAATAGTCTGAACGACTACTAATAACCAATTCTGAAGGATCAGAAATTGAAGAAAATTTATATAAGGAGCCATCTAAAATAATTTCCCTTCCAAACATAAGAAAATTTGGTGTATAACCTGTAACTAAATTAATAGTGCTGTTAATAGCAGCTTGGACGTGGGGTAAGTACCTAGACCAAGTCCGATGGTCAGCTTCAACATAACATGAAATACAAGTTTCTATAGTTTTGTTGAATCTCTCTACTGGGTTATTCTGAGGAGTATATAAGGTATTATAAAATATTTTAGGTATATTATAGGTCTTAATGAAATCTTTAAATGGTTTTGAAGTGAACTGTGTACCATTATCACATATTACAGTTTTTGGACAACCAAATTTTAAAATAATTTCTTTTTGCAATATTTTTATGATAGACTGTGTAGTTGCGTTAAAGAGAGGAAAAATCCAACAGTATTTTGTGAAAACATCTACTATTGACAATATATATTTATAACCTGAATAAGATTTTGGTAATGGGCCAATTATATCCATGGACAACATAGTCATGGGACGGTCGACTAACTTAGGGTTTAACATGAGTCCTAACGGGGCTGAATTAGAGTGCTTATATGCTTTACAAATATCACATCTACTTATATATTCTTTAACATCCTTAAACATCTTAGGCCAAAAGTAATGGGTTTTTAATTTTTCTAAAGTTTTATGTATACCAAAATGAGCTGAATCTACATTATCATGATTATTTCTAATTGTTTCTAAAGTATGTTCTCTAGGTATTACTATCTTCCAAGCTAAATTCTGACATAAATCGTTCTTAGGTTTTACATATTTATACAAGGTTTCATTATCTACTTTGAAATTTTTAAATTTAGAAGGATATTTCTGACAATTAATATACATTTTAGAATACCAAGGGTCATGAATATCATCTGGACACAAACTTATTTCAGCTATTTCTACACGGGACAAAGCATCTGGAACGGCGTGGCTGGTACCTTTTTTATGAATGATGTCAAACTTATACTGCGACAAACGGGCTGCCCACCTGGCCAATCTACCAGAAGGATTCGTCAAGCTCATTAACCACTTTAAACTGGCATGGTCGGTAACTACAGTAAACTCAGTTCCCTCAATATATGGTCGAAAATGCTCAATAGATAATAAAATAGCTAAAAGCTCTCTTTCAGTAACACTATAATTTTGTTCACATTTTGATAATAATTTTGAAAAATAGGCAATTGGATGTTGTTGACCTGAGTCATCCTCTTGCATCAAAACACTACCAACAGCATAACCACTGGCATCGCAATGAAGGAAAAATGGTTTACTAAAATTAGGACATTGCAAAACTGGCGCTGTCATCAAAGCATTTTTTAAATAATTAAATGATTCCTCTGCTTTGTCATTCCACACAAATTTTAATTTTACATTCTTTTTACCGCTAGTTAATTTTGTCAAAGGAGCAACATGATGTGAAAAATTTGGAATAAATCTTCTGTAATAAGAACACATACCAACAAAACTTCTGACATTTTTAACAGATCTAGGTGTAGGAAAATTTTTAATCGATTCTAATTTCTCGGTCGGTCAGTGTGTAAGCCCTCTTTATCTACAACATAACCTAAATATTTTAATTTATCTTTGCAAAATTCGGATTTTGATAAATTAATGGTAAGTCCTGACTCTACTAGTCTATTATAAACTTTTTCTAATAACGCTAAATGACTGTCAAAATCTTTAGAAATTAAAATTAAATCGTCCAAGAAACAGAACAGATTGTCATCGAACTCTGGACCAAACAATCTATCGGATAACCGTTGTAATTCGGCGGGTGCATTTGTGACTCCAAATGGCATCCTAACGAACTCAAAAAGTCCCCTGCCTGGTACTACAAAAGCTGTCTTTTCTCTAGACGTTTCTTCTAAAAGTATTTGATAAAAAGCTTTAGAGAGGTCGATAGAGCTAAGATATCGAGCGTCTCTAAGATTACTCAAAATTCTAGATATATATGGAAGTGGATAAGAATCTTTTACTGTTACGGAATTTAATTTACGAGAATCCAAACAGACTCTAAGACTACCATCTTTCTTTGTAACTAAAACAAGTGGACTACTCCAAGGAGATTTTGAAGGTTGAATAATTCCTTCTGCTAACATTTTATCTATTTCCGAATTTAAAGAATTTAATCTAGCAGGACTCAAAGGATAGTACCTCTGCTTGATAGGCTCACCAAAAGTTACAATCTTATGTTGAACTAAATCTGTTTTACCTAAACCTTTCTTTTCGTAAGATATATTTTCAAATAATCTA
This sequence comes from Thymelicus acteon, assembly GCA_951805285.1. NCBI lineage: Eukaryota > Metazoa > Arthropoda > Insecta > Lepidoptera > Hesperiidae > Thymelicus > Thymelicus acteon. The sequence continues at coordinate 3,111,937 of OX638230.1, forward strand.
GTTATTTTACTTAAACGAGTTCTCTCTTCAAAAGTTAAGCTAGAAGCAGGTCTAATAGAAGCGATTTCAACTGGTTTCCCATATGAATTTACAAAAGAAACTTCTTTACGCAATTTAGAAAAAATATCAAATGTAAGCCAAAAATCTATACCAAGAATTATATCATTTGATATTGATGGTATAATAGCAAATTTACATAATCTAACACGCTTTACGCACTTAATGGGCAACTCCATAATACCTATAACCTGTTGTTGCTTTCCATCGGCAGTTGTAACAAAAGAAGAAGACTGTTGAATATTAAAACCTATATCTTGAAATATTAAGTGTGAATTATTACCTAGAACACTAATTTGAGCACCACTGTCCAACAAACCTAGAAATTCTCGGCCCTTGACAGTAAATGATAAATAAGGTCGAGTATCAGAACTACATTCAAGAAGTGAAGCTACTTGTTGTTCTATACTACTATCGTTAGAGTTAACTATAAGTTTACTAGATAAATTAGGATTAGAAGTTTGACTAAATCTCAATGTGGATCTGTCATTTTCATTTAAAAACCGATCACAGTGAGGCACTACTCGTTTTTCTGGATCGCAGTCATTTACAATGGAAACATTCTTTTTGGAATTACACTTGGGACACTGCTTAGTTACTACATTGGGCTGGCCGCAAGTGAAGCACTTAACACCTGGAAATAACTTACAGTCCCTATAAGAATGACCAATCTTTTTACATTTTAAACAAACAATACTATTTCTAGAAGAATTATTTTTATATTGAGGTGAAGAATTGGGTTTAAAATTATCTGATTTTACAAAAGTTTCAGATTTTATATTAGATGGTAATAAACTATTATTCGGGTGAAGCGAATGAAAAGATTCAATTTCTTTACCTAAATGCATAATTTCATTGAGTGATATGACACATCGGCCAATCAGATGAACAGAATACTCCGGCAACATGTTATGTCTAACAATGTCTAGTAGGATCTTTTCAGAGAAAGGAACTTGCAGTTTTGCAGATAAATCCATCAACTCAACGACAAACTCAGACAAAGTTTCACCAACTCGCTGCTTCCTGGTCCTAATTTCATACTCTAATCTATAATTATAATCTCTGGGAGTGAAATAGTCTAAAAACTCAATTTTAAATTGTGACCAATTAAGAATAAAATGTTTTCTACCCCTGTACCATTTTAATGCAATATCTGTTAATAATACTGGCAAAGCTAAGAAACACTGATGATCATTATACCCTTTAACAGGTTTTAACTCCTCTAACCGAGTTAGAAATTCCATTGGACATGTTTTACCATTAAAAGTTAAGTTAAGTTTTGAAAAGTCAAAATGTTTTCTCAAATAATAGTTAGCAACAGGTAAAGTTGAATCTAAAGCAGTTGAATTATTATTCGAAACTAGTTTTGATTGTGGTGTTGTTGTCACATTACCTAATGTTATCATATTATCATCCGAGCAGAACACATCCTGATTCTGAGTCTGAGCATGCACTTGAAAAGACACATTAGGTGCAGGTTCTTGTTCGAGACTGGTTGTAGGCATATTTATAGTTTCCTTGTCAGACTTAGAAACAGAGACTGTACCCTCCATCTTAACCAATGTTAATAACTATGTGAATGTGAACAAGGTTATTCACCAACAGTGACAAAACTTCAAACTAAATTATTACAATAACAAGTATTTAATTTAATTCTATATAACTGTAAGTTAATATTTCTATACTAGATTATGTACTTTAATAACCAACAACTTCAAAATGAAAGTAGAATAACTTTCAGTAGTACTATTATAATATTTTCAAACTTCAACAAGGTTAATATTTAATGTTAATTAATGATGTTATCAAACTAAATTTATTATTACTCTCTAACTTTATTTCAAATATTACCAATTCAAATAGCAAATATAGTTAACTTTAAATTCCTCAAATAACACTAGATTCACAAACTTTAATGAAAACAAGTAAGTACTCTTCTATGTTGAACCAAAATAAGTAGGTATACACCAATAATAATTGTTCAATAAACAAAATAGGAAGGAAATTATACAAAAATACGATACAACTTTTACTTCCAAAACAAATAATTAGCCAAGCCAAATAAGTCTCAACAATATATCATGTATACAAACAAAATAACAACACTGAATATGTATGTTACCAAAATTAACACAAGTATAAATTACTCATGTATAAATCTAAATAAATCTGAACTAACAAGTCTGTCCGAACTGAACAAATCAAGTCCCTGTTCGGGCGCCAATTGTAGGCTGAAAAGGGGGGTGTCAATTGTAGCCAGAAAAGATAGGCCAATTGTAGCCCCGGAAAATTGTAAGTGGTCTAAAGGCAAGGGGTGTTGTGTTTGCCTACAATATATATATAGATAAACTAAAGATAAATAGAACACAAACCCACCAAATAAATGTACCCGTCAGTAGGCGAACCTTGCTCAGATGTTAATGAGCTGATGATCTCCTAAATAAATATAAGAAAGAAAAGAACTAAACCAAGAATACGGGCGCCAAGGAGACCATCCACCTGCCTCACAGTACGGATAACAAAGCCGGATAAAACATTGAACTATTAATCTCAAAGCGGACTTTATACTACAGTGTTGTATGAAAATCTAAGTAGTAAATGTGCTAAGCATAATAAACTAAACATGATATTTTGCTGAGGAGAGAAATAAAATATTATATGTACCAAAGGATCTTTTATTCCTTCAAAACAAACAAAGACTTGGCATCAAATTGTTATGAGTCGCACAAAAGTAAAAGTTACCAAATACAGACAATTCCTGTAGAATTAAATATACTAAGTTACAAATATTCTAAACATTCTAAATTTAATTGTTTGTAAAAGTTGTATTGTATGGTAGAAAAATATCACAAACTTGTACCTGTATAAAAGTACTTATACACAAAAGGGCACGTCCTCTCAATGTGATCCCCATCCCAACAGTGGACCGCAACGCTGCTTCATCACTGCGATGGTATTCTCCAAGGTAAGGGTCTCCTCATCTTGAGTTCGCAGTCCAGGCTCCAAAGAAAAGTGGGTAGGAATGTATACTCCGCCCAAAATAAGGAAAGGTGATATTCATTGACATCAAAAGGTCAAGAACTCCATTAGGAAACTCACTCGCGGAAAGCGTAGTAAGGAATCAAAAAAATTATGGAATTATTACAGTGGAACATTAAACAAAAACATCACTAATGTGATGACTAAACCACGGGTTCAGCGAAACGCCGCGGGAAGTGAAAAGAAAAGGATATACATAATCCTTGTTCAACTAAGTAGTTAATAGGTTATGGGAAGATTTTAAATAGTAGAAAAAAAAATCCGTAGTTGGAATAAATCCATAGTTGAAAGCTGTAACAAGGAATACCTACACGTTATCCTCGTGTAATGCATTGCAAAATACTTTGCTTTATGAATTTCGAATAAGAAATATCAATGATTAACTAAACACTCACCGCAAATGCGCCTTCCATTACGTTATGTAACAACGCGGTCATCGAAGAGATGCCGGTTTTACGTATTATAAAGGAAAAAATACGTCGCCCCCCATCGTGGACACGACGCGGAAGTCGTTTTTATAAGTAATTAAGTACTTCCGAACGAATTTACAAAGAAAAACCCCAAAAACAAATTATTCGCCGAAAAGACATATTAATAGGCCGGCTTTCAATCAGAAAAAGAACGAGCATAGATCATAAAGGACTATGGTCGCTTGTATCATAGATACGTAAAGTCTATGCAAGATTGCATAGAGTAATTAGTTTTTAAGTATGGCAATGTCTATGATAAGTTCTACCAAACACAATTTATTAACTTTTGTAAAATAAATAAACAATGAAGTCTTATAAATAGTTTTATTTCCAAAAACACCACTATCAAATTTCTATTTGTATTTAAATTAATAAAATCGAATTAAGAACAAGTCACGTGGTTTCATTAAACTCCCGTCACATCACGACACGTCGCGTAACTAGTTAAGCTATGTTAAATTTTGAAATTATTTATCTATGGCAAACATGTCAAATGTGTGAAGGTTTAAACAATCTGTGGTAATATGTCAAAATATGAAGAGTTAAATGAATTTCTACTACAAAATAATAACTATGGCTACATGTGACGAGCGATATATAAATCGTACGTTACACTATACACATCCATCCAGCCGTTTAGAAGGTCTACGCGCGAAAATCATAACCGTTCTTTGGTAGTCATTAAAAATAAAAATACGCTCATACAGTGCACCACCACTTCTAGGATCCACCAGCCGCCACTGATATAGACTAGAAAATCCATACTTATACATAACCAATACAATAATCAATACAGCAGTGGAATAGGCTACCTGAAGCAGTGATAAGTGCAACAACAGTGAACTTTTATAAAAACAGACTTGATGAAATAATTCAGAATACATAACAAAATAACAATAAAAATACATGTTAAATCGAACACAAGTGCAGTGATATGCACGCATCAGCTTCAGGAGCTGCTAGTGCATCATAATTAATAATAATGATAATTTATTTATTTATTTAACCTTCTGAACCTTACAACAATGTAAAAGGTACAAAGGCGGACTTAATGCTAAAAGCATTCTCTACCAGTCAACCTTCAGGAAGTAAGAGAAACAACGATGGCGGTGTGGATAATATGAACAGGTTACTAGTATTATTATAACTGTAGTGAATACCTACTTTAAAAGCAGCAGCATAAAATTTGTTGCCCACTAACCCCTTCACAAACTGCACTGTAAAGAAGTTGAGTATGCTCATGAGGGTAGGACCCATGCTGAAGCCAAAGTGAGACAATACTGTTTTTTAAATGACAAATTAATGAGTTTGCAGTGTCACCATCCCCTGCGCGCGCATGCCTGTGCGTTTGTGTGAGTGTGTATGTGTGTTTGCTTGTGTGTGCATAGGACTGCAGGAGGGACTGTAGTCAGTTGGTCCTAACCCATCACCCAACTCAACCAAGCCAAAGTATTGATGATACTTACAATTCAACACAACACACTCACCCTGTGGAATTGCCTTCACATTATCAACCTGCTCCTCTCCCTCAAGCTGGCTCCATCTCAGTCCTTCCTTCTTCCTCAGCTTGACCTCTATCTTGGACGCGGACACCACGTGGCTGCACATCGACGGGACTATCTCGTGGGCTAGAGCGAGCTCCAGGCTGTACTCCGCCTCAGAGTTTGGTATTACACTTGATAATGACAACTGAAATAGTCAAATTCGAAATATATAATTTTAAATGAATATTGGAGAATGTCAGCAGGTCTGTAACATCACTTAATACTTTATGATTGTGTAGCCTTAATATCTAGTTCACCTTTTTGTATGGAAATGGCAGACAAACAAGCTGATGATCCTTCTAATGATAAGTAGCTATCATTACCCATGGACATCAGTGACACCAAGGGCATCACTGATGCATTGCTGGCCAAAGTAAAAACTGCTGATTTAGCTTGAGTCATAACTGAATACATGTACTCACACTGCGTTCTCCATATTGCACTTTAACTTTGTCACTTGGCGCATTCTTCAGCAAAATTGTCACTACCACAAATGCATCTGTTTGGTACCAGTCATGCTTGATTCTTGGCTTGGCTGGCTGCAAAATATAATTCATTTAGGTATTAGGTATATTAACATATTCAGAGAAGTAGGAACTAGGCTTCTAATCTGCATATCACTGTGTAGAGTGTAGACAGATAGTTTTCGTAAGTCAATTTGTTTCAATTGTTATCATAAAGCCATGTCAGAGGCATTCAAGTGGTATGAAAACTTCCAACACTTTGATTGGCCACTGACACCTCCACCATTCCACTCTGGAGTGGTGGGATATGCTCTTGGCCTTCTCAATGGAGAGACCCATGCTTAGTTGTGGGTCATTAATAGGTTGAAGCCACATATTAGAAGCCAACCGACAGGAAGTTAGGGGTTAAAACCTGAAACTTATTTATGGCTCAAGCGAGACGAAAATATACTGTAAAAAATAATAATTATTAATGCCGACTTGAATTCTGGATAACAAATACCAATTATTTATACCAATTATCAATCATGGATAAATTAACAAAGAATCACAGGATAGTTGAAAAATTGATAAATTACAAGTATTCGTGTAGAAAGTACCTAAAACACAAACTTGAATAATTCAATCTTCATAAGTATCTTATTTTAGAACTAACCTCTCCAGATGAAGCTTCCATTGTTTTGACTTACTCAGCAGTTTACTCGGCACCAAAATGAAATTTCCACTCTACGTAAGATATATTTATTTTTAAAACACAAAAGCGGACCAGAACAAACGAGAAATCACAAAATCAAATTGTCACTGTCCAGTGTCCAGCGTGACCACTTTTTAATCAAAGAATCTACCAAAGACACTGTTTAATCTACTGAAATCTACTAGGTCGCATTTTAAAATCTACTAATAATTTTTAGAGTAATAATAAAATTGAGCCGTTTTGGGTAGATACGATTTGAAATAATACACATTTGATATTGAACCCTACATTTAAGCCCAATGCATATGTAACGGGTTTTTTTCCCGTACGGAACGGGGCATTCCCCGTCGTCGACGGGATTTTCAGAGGTCGATGCATACGTAACGTGTTTTTCCCGTACGGAACAGGGACGGGACGGGCCATCCCCGTTGCCGACGGGATTTTTAACTCAGACCTAACGTGCTAGTGTTGTGAATAAAGAAACAAATTTGTCTTTTGAAGAATTAGCTTTAATTGCTATTGCATTAGATGACGAAGAAGCTACGGCCGTCAAGCGAAAAAGGAGATTTTCTATACATGCTACATGGCATAAACGAGAACAGGAAGGAAAATACCACACTCTCCACAAAAAACTTTTGGACGACGAGACTCAATTTTATAAATAGTTCCGTATGACAAAAGAATGTTTTTCTTTAAGAAGCAGGTCTATCGTTTCCTTGCCGGCAACGCGTTGGTGACACCCACGGTGTTGCTAATGTGCTAATGGGCGGCAGTGATCACTTACCATCGGGTGACCCGTCTGCTCGTTTGCCTGCTCAAAGCATAAAAAACATAAACGTTTACGTACGTACGCGCGTGAGAAGTTATACTTCTTTGGCATCAAAAAAATAAATTTCAAAAAAAATATATTAAAAAAGAACCATTAAAAAAACAATTTCAAAACAAACAATATAAAAAAATATAAAAAACAACATTAAAAAAATAACGCGCCTAAAGAAGTATAACTTCAAAAAAATATAGTTCTTCAAAATGTTTTATAATTTTTCTGCTGGTAAAATATTATAACATTGAAATAACATGTTTAATTATAATTTCTTCAAAATTATTATAATGTAATGAAAACTGATGTATTTATAATGATTATTTTTTGCACAAGGTGATTAGTTTAAACAGTAGGTAATAATAATAATAATAGGTATAATAATAATACACGTGCATCACTACTTTCTCCCCGTCGTGAACGGGGTGACTGTGCAATACACAACGGAAGCGAAACCCCGTCCCGTTCCGTACGGGACGGGGTTTCGCTTCCGCTGCGTATGCACTACCGCATACATTTTCTATGAAACGATGTTTGCCCCGTCCCGTCCCCGTTCCGTACGGGGAAAAAACCCGTTACGTATGCATTGGGCTTTAATCAATCATGTTTTTGATATGTTTTGCTGAAGCACTATGCTCTTTGATAAACGCAATTCTTGCAAAAATTTTAGAATTACAAGCTTTACAATAAGCATTATTGTCATCACAATTTTTAAGCCACTTTGAAAATAATGGGGTTTCTTCCCACTCCGCACGATAAGTTTGATCGTATCTTCTTTTCATTTTAAATTACACAAATGTATGATTCTATTTTATAAAAATAGTCTTTATCTATTGGAAAATTTCATTCAATTTGCTATACTCACAGTAACGTTCGTTGAATAATAAGGGAATTCCCCAAATCACTTTCGTGCCAACTGTAAAATTAAAACTTTTTGGACATGGATCCTTGGTTTTAAGCCTGATATTATTTGATAGCGAATTAATACCAAAACCTACCGATGTGTTTCTTATTTCTACTAAATTCTACTAAGACATTTTATCCTACTAGAATATCTACTTATTTGCTTAAAATCTACTAAAAAAGTAGAAATCTACTAAAAGTGGTCACGCTGTCGCTGTCAAAACTCAAATGTCAACTGTCATAGATTTTTCTAGATGAAGCACTTGAGTTTAGTTTTTCCAATTTATTATTTGAAATTCAAAAATAAAAATGTTTTAAAATAATATAAGGATGCATTCACCCAATTAAAAATATGTTTTATTATTTAGCGCTATTAAAACAGTATTGCATACAAAAGATTACTTTCATTCTTTATGAACTTAACATTATTAAAATATTCTGAGTATTTTAATATAGCACATACCAAACGTAAAATTTGTCGACGTTCCGTTATACAAATACTTTTAGCATCCTTTAACTTTTAACATTTTTTTACGTACAATAATTTAAACTATCAAGCAGTGTGAGAAGGACTTGTAAGAATAAAAAATATTGAAAATGTTAAACAATAGATCAAAATATTTACTAAATATTTACGGCGGATGACTTCTAAGCCGTACAATTCTGTTGAAATCTTGATCTGAAAAGAACTGTCAAATGTCAACGAAGTCGTAATGACATTTATAATTTTATTATTGACAATTTTGACATTGACCCTTTAATAGCGAGTTCAGCTGATCAAGCTGAAGAATTGCTGAAGGAGATCTACAACTTTCAGAAGCATACAGATACAATAATGGAGCAATAAAACATTATTATTCCATGCCATATTATCATTGATACAATATATATCGAGATCGATATATATATTGAGAGTATTGATTGATATAATCTTATGGGTACCTTTACTTTAGCCAGAATCTTTATTTTGCAATGGTCTTTAAGACAATCTGAATAATGGAGAACTAAAATTGGTACAGTTTTGCGTGCCGCTCCGATGGTATACAGGGTATTTCAGTGGCATGTTTGGAAACTGCAGAACATGCGGGTAAGCTGTATTGTCTTGTCTCCTATCGTCTTATCAGTTATCGCTTGTTTGTTATGAATGCGCTTATCTTTAATGGTTGTAAATTGTTAAGTAGTTGGGAGTTACATGGGTAGATTGCACATTGCACCACTATGCTACACTCACATGAATTTATTTAGTATAAACAAAGAGCTTTAAGAGTGTAAATGAGACAAACCACTCATATCAGTTTATTTAACCTTGTATCTAATTGTCAGCATTGAAAATTAAAGTGAATCAGTGTTTATCAATAGTGTATTTTATGTGATTTAGCATCATAATTTATAAGATAGTACTTAATGTAAATTTACCAAACTTATTTAAATTATAATTACTTTATGTTCTCAACATCTAAACTTACCTATTTATTTTTTTAATTCTATGAACTGGCAATGTTTTTATTGATATATTGTTACAAACAAATTGAATTAACTTTTCTAAAAAAATAAATAGTTAAGTAAGCCCTTTTTTGTCCTATCTGTTCTTAAATTCTTATAAATATTTTTGTTTGAGTTTGGATATAAAATTAAATAGGTTAAAGATAAGGTTAAAGATACTTTAGTGTGTGGACAAAATGCTGCTGATTTGGGATTTTGTTATATTTTATTTTTATATTGTTCATTTGTAAATGTCGAACATCATAGGCAAAACACTTAATTTAGTACCAATACCTCTTATGTCAAAAACCTTATGCCCTTTTATGGATTAAGATCAATGGTCAAGTGTTAAACCCATAGTTTTGAGGAATCATTCGATTTTTAAGACTCTTGTGGGTTGTATAGTTATAATCACTACAAAATATGTATTTTTATGTAGTAGTTAAATTGCTAAACAGTAACAATTTTCTTTTACAGAGACAATGCATGTTGCACATTCAAAATTTTCATAAGTTTAATACAACACAACAGCGTAGAGCGATTCACAAGGGCATTGCCATGGCGGCCAACGATAAATGCAATATAGCAGTATGTCAGATGACCTCTGTGGCTGACAAGGAAACTAATCTACAGGTTGTCAGTCAGCTTGTGAAAGATGCTACGAAGGAAAATGTAAAGGTATGTTCATTATCATGATCTAAAGGCTTGTAATGAGCCTGACATGAGGTCTGGTTGTATCCTAGCTACAAAACCTCAAGTGCAGGTGCATTTATTCTAATAATATCTAATGGTATGAATTGATTCCCCACTCTCTGTTTCTTTATTCAAACAACCTGATGTGTGAGGAGTAACCATCTCTATTGTACAGACAATGTGGTTTCTACCTTTTTATTCAATTTGTATACCTATACATAAGTTCTTATCAAGTAATCCTGATTATATATTAATAGGCAGTGGCGTAGCTAGCCCTAAGGAGGCCATCAATATTTGTCGTGGGGCCTCTCAATGTCAACTGTCAAATATAAAAGGAGTGCCAACTGTAGCGGTCGTAGGCCACTGGCAAGCTTTTTTTTGGGAGTGTTAGTGGGGGCCCCTATACGCTAGAGGCCCCGTATAATTGATACGGCTGATACGGCGGTAGCTACGCCCCTGTTAATAGGCAAAGGCAAACATGTTGGTATTCAATAAAAAAAATATTTGCTGGTTTTCTGACATTTGTGATTGATTATCTTTGTATATTCCCAGATGATGTTTTTCCCAGAAGCCTGTGACTTTATATGTGATAACATCAAAGATACACTTAAATCTGCTGAGCCAATCCTAAAGGGCCCGACGGTCCAGGCATATAGGCAGCTGGCAAAAGACTATAATGTTTGGTTGTCCATGGGGGGGCTCCATGAGAAGGTAAGATCACAACTCATTAATAGATTAACAGAGTATCGGATATAACATCAACAAAAGGCCTGGAAATTACTTATAAACACTATTATAACTATGGTACAGACAATGATATTTAAAAAATATAGATACATTATGCCCTTACAAATTAACCAAAAAATCTGTTCCGAAAAGAGCTATGACACACATACGTTTATCTTTTGTTTCACTACACCAGTCATATTGGTATAATACACGAAGGCATTTTAATGCTGTATGTCAAATGACAAGCAGTTCTGACATCAACAAAAGCGTGTGTATTGTCTTGTATCGACAGAGCGACTACGAGCAGAATGGTCAATTGCCTGTTCTTAAGCTCTTCATTTTGGCCGCTAGTGACATATCTATCTCTTTTTTACATTATAATATCATTGGGTACGGATTATTCCTGTGTATTGTTATAAAGTGTTAACTTCAACACTCCGAGAGCTCTAGCGATACCTTATTTACTTACCTGATGACTATCTTTATAGTTGTTTTTACTATTATTTTATTATTATTATCCTCTAGAAAGATTTCACTAAACTAACAAAAGTATATTTTCATATTTTCTTTTATTTAATCAAACCAAATATGTTAATATTTCTAGTGTGAAGCTGATCCATCCAAGATATTCAATACGCATGTTATAATAGACGGTAACGGAGACATAGTGCAGACATATCGGAAACTCCATTTGTTTGACGTGGAGATACCGGAGCGGAACGTACGGCTGAAGGAGAGTGACTTCTGCAACCCTGGCAGCCACCTGGTCACTCCAGTTGACTCTCCTGTTGGGAAAATTGGTAAGATCTTTTCGAATTCATAACCATCTTTTCGAGATAATGTCGCGTAGTTATGCTGGAACCAGATAGGTGGCGCTGTAGTCGAAGTAACCGAAAAGTTTTTTACACTTTTCACATCCTTCGTTATAATTCCTAAAAATATCTGCGTGGACAAGCTATTACAGTTATAAAACTTCAGAATAAGGTGATAATGATAAACGAAAAGCTAAATCTTTCCAGGTCTTGCTATCTGCTACGACTTGCGGTTTCCAGAGCAGAGCACGGCGTTGAGCATTTTAAATGCTCAGATATTGACGTATCCGTCTGCTTTCACCTACACAACGGGCGAGGCGCATTGGGATGTGTTGCTGCGGTGAGTGTACATTCTGTTGTGTCGTGTTTTGGGCCCTTCAATAAAACGAGCGTGGACTGTATAATAATGGGCATGATGACAGATTTTGAAATACTGTTCTATATTGTTGGGAAATATAATTATTATAATCACAACGTATATTATATTTCCACAAAAAATAAGGTTTAGTATAAAATAAATACATTTCAATTTATAAGTTTAAAATACGCACCAAAACGCTTCTAAGTGTCATGGCGTCGTTTGTGACGTCACTTTTCAGGAAAATAATAGACAAGATGTCATTAATATCAGTACGGTGATATTCGTTTGTTTAAAGAAGTGTGACGTAATTCACGCTGATTGAGACTGATTGGCGTTTAAGATATCATGGCGGCTTGCCGTATTTTGTAGTTTTATTTTATCAAAAATATTGTTAATCTCGGTCATAATAATACGATACATGCGTGTTTTGTAATCCATTAATAGGGTTTCATTCCGTTTTTTTCCGCTGTATATTTAACCGTGTACTTTTGTAACACTAGCAATCCCATCATATCGTACTTTCCAATTTGGACAAGACGGCTCGACCGATTTTTATGATTTTTTTGTGTATATTTAGTAGATATGAGAATAGGTCGTAAAATATATTTCATACCGCTAGGTGATTAGAGTTTCCAAGGCCCAAAATCCTTATCGGATTTACGTGGGAAATGCACTCACGTGAACGACACAGTTAGTATTTTTATACTTTTTTTTGCCTCAGATCCCGGGCTATTGAAAACCAGTGTTACGTAATAGCCGCGGCTCAAGTGGGCAGCCACAACGCTAAGCGACGTTCATACGGTCACGCGTTGTGTGTCGACCCCTGGGGGGTCGTGCTGGCCGACTGTGGGGACAGCTCCCCCAGCTACCGGCTGGCGGAGGTGTCTGCTGCCAAGGTGGCACAGGTCAGGCAGAATATGCCTGTGTTTCAGCATAGACGGTGAGTGTGAAGGACTATTATCACATTCAGTATGTGAATGATGTGTGTGCTAAAAAAATCCATCATAAAACTTTATTCGTTTCTAAACAAAGACAAAGGTAAAAAAGCGGCCAAGTGCGAGTCGGACTCGCCCATGAAGGGTTCCGTAGCAGCAAGTAACATAATATAAAAGTTCTTGTAGTTCGTTGTAACTTTGATCAATGTTTTTTGCGGTTTACGATTTATGACGTATTAAAAAAAAACTACTTACTAGATCTCATTCAAACCAATTTTCGTTGGAAGTTTGCTTGGTAATGTACATCATATATTTTTTTTAGTTTTATCATTCCCTTATTTTAGAAGTTACAGGGGGGGGACACACATTTTACCACTTTGGAAGTGTCTCTCGCGCAAACTGTTTAGTTTAGAAAAAAATGATATTAGAAACCTCAATATCATTTTTGAAGACCTATCCATAGATACCCCACACGTATGGGTTTGATGAAAAAAACATTTTTGAGTTTTAGTTCTAAGTATGGGGAACCCCCAAAATTTATTGTTTTTCTTAATTTTTTGTGTGAAAATCTTAACGCGGTTTACGGTATACATCTACTGACCAAGTTTCAACAATATAGTTCTTATAGTTTCGGAGAAAAGTGGCTGTGACATACGGACGGACGGACAGACAGACAGACAGACAGACAGACATGACGAATCCATAAGGGTTCCGTTTTTTGCCATTCGGCTACGGAACCCTAAAAAACAGTGTCCTACGACACTATGCTGAGTGAGCTCCATTTTCTAGGCCACTGGACAAATGCAAGCATAACCCAGCAATATTTTTTTGTTACCTTTATGTTTGAATTTTTTTTCTCCAATATCTTATTTTCTTTTAATTGTGTGTGTGTATATATATGGCTATGGATTTTTTTTTCTATTCTATTCAATAATATTATTGTCTTATTTTATATGCCACTTAAAACACAAGAAAGAAATCCCTGCCCGCCTCTGCGTATTCCTTGCATTCCTTGCAATCCTAGACATTATTATGTAAGTATTCATCAGTTATAATAATATCTCCAGCCCTCAAGTCTACTCACTCTACACACTGAGCCTCCGCAAAGACCGCTTGCCGGAGCACGAGGCGAGCCCTCGCCCCCGCCCCGCCGCCCCGCAGGCCCCGCAGGCCCCGCCCCCTGACGACAACAGCTACACCTTCGGCCACGTTCAGATACCGGAGACATGCGTGTTCTACAAGTCCGCGTTGAGCTATGCGTTTGTTAACTTGAGGTTAGTTGTCTGTGGTCAAACTATTCACAAACTTCAAGTCACTGCCTAGCAACCAAGACATGTATCGGGTCTGTGCTAGCAACTGACTAACAGAGACATTAAAGCGTTAGATGTACAGTGCCACCAACTTATCTGTGAAGTGGGAAAATTGGAATTAATGCCGCCATGTTTAAAAGCCATTCATAAGTACTTTGTGGTCATTCATCTGTCAGTTACTACCTCTCGAATTGCGTCCAATGATTGGTCCAATGCGTCCGACAGCGCCCCCTTCAATTCACAGATATTTTTGGTTTCACTGTAATAATTTTACCTGCAGATTTATCAGAGACACGAATTATTAAAAATGGCCGTTGAGGTCTTTGTACTTTATACCAACTTGGCGTCGACTAATTCAGAATCTCTTAAAAAATATTGAAACATTGATATTATTATTTATTGATGCTATGTTAATTCCAATATTTACTCAAAAGAAGTATACGACGCGTGGACCACATGTAAAGGTGGCGGCCGATGCTTCGTATACCCAATTACCTACGACCAATAGCGACCTGCTCATATTCGACCGAAAAGTTCGGCATCCCGCAAGGTTGCATTCTGTCTCCATCTATCTTTTGAGTGTCATAGATTTCATTTTAGTGGTTTTGACTTTCATTTATTATATTGTAACAGGTGCGTGACCCCTGGCCACGTGCTGGTGGCGCCGCTGCGGCTCGCCGAGCGCAACAAGGACCTCAGCGAGGAGGAAGCTGTTGATTTCTTCAGAACCATCAGATTGGTGCAGTCTGTACGTATATTTTTCACATTAAATAAGTTAATGCTTGACAACAACGTATGCTAGTGATTAGTTGACACTGTTTTTCAATTGTCTTAAAAAGTCAATTGTAATTGTCATAAAATTAGTTGTGCCGAACATCGGTAAGTAAGGTGAAGATTGCGAATCCTTATTGGGAGATGCTATATTGTTGCATTGCTTTTGTTTCGTTTCGTTATTTTATTTGAGTTAATTCAATAAAAAAACATTTCACGTTTTTTCCCTACCTGACTATCTATATAACTCTTATTCTTTTCATTGTATCTTGCATATTTAACTTGCAGTGTCTCAAACCTAGTAATACTAAGAGACTCCCGCGTCTTTTTCAGTCGGTGGCGCACCGGTAATATATTTGATGTTAGCAATGTCCATGTGTGTCCGGCGGCTACTTGCTGTCAGGTGGCTCGTCTTCTCCTTTGTCTTTTTACGCGAATAAAATAAATAATATGATGTTGAGGGATGTAGTTTAGGGTAAGGGGCCATCCATAAATTACATCACAATAATTTCATGACTTTTTGGTCCTTCTCCGCGTCCTTGTCACAGCTGGTCACATTTGTGAGACCTCCCCCCAGTGTGACGTCACATATTGTGAAATTTTACAGCTAGAAATTATGAAATTAAAACAGCAGTTCTGTAATAAGTTTTATTTCTATTAATTGTTTTTTAAAATTTACCTATACATAACAATTATTCGATTTTGAAATGTGACGTCACAAAATTTAGGACCCCTCCCATTCCTTGTAACAGTACATCGACCCCCCCCCCCCCTCTAACGTGTGACATAATTTATGGATGGCGCCTACCCCAGTGTTCGATTTATGTACGATCGTTATTATTGTGTTGTTTCAGTTAATGGAGAGAGTGCACAAGACCGAGTCGTGCACGGTGACCATCCAGGACGGGCCCGAAGCGGGACAGACGGTTCGGGTAATGCTTGCTTTTTATTTCGTTTTGAATTTTTAATAACATAAATCAATTCTATGTTTGTAATTACTGTCTGTCCTCTCAAAATTGTGTATTGTGAACACGAACATAATGTATGGGTTTAGATGCCATCGTCTGTAAACTAATGTGTATATCGCTGCAGCATCTCCATTGCCACATAATGCCGCGGACGCGAGGGGACTTCATCCAGAACGACCACATTTACGTGGAGCTGGCCAAACATGATCAGTGAGTTTTATTCTTTGTATTTTGTTCACAAAAATAAAATAAAAAAAACAGAAAAGAGTACAAAGTAGTTGATTGACCATATTATTATTTGCCTAACGGATTAATCTATGGGTTGGATTCCTGCCGGGGAAAATTTTATGTGATAAATTTATGTTTTGTCGCGGGGCTTGATTATTTTGTTATGCATTTATTCTTCTTATTTCGTTTTGAATGACGCGTTTGAATTTTGAATTTGAAGTTTTGAATTTCGTTTTGAATGAATCGAAAGCTGGTGCTTGTCATGTGGTCCCATTTAAATTTGAACGAGATATGACGTAGTTTTTGAGTTATCCCTAATTTTGAAGTCGGTTATTTGTCAAGAATTATTACAAATTTTTTGAACAACTTAATAACTTTTTCTCAATTTCTAGATTCACTTCATCACATCCGGCCAAGCCGCCTCGGACGAGGGCAGAAATGGAATCGGAGGCCAAGATGTTGCGACAGGAGCTCGAAAAGATGTCGGTTCAATCCAACATTTGATATACGGCCAACTCAATGGACCGTAATGACTGTGCAACAAGGTCGAGAATTGCGTATCAAGATACTTCAAGTGTTACTGAGAGACGTTTCTTAGCTAATATAATATTCCTTGCTACTGTGCTTTGGTTCGTGACTTGTCTTATGTCTTACAGTCCTATATTTAAACCGGATGCTTGGGATTGGGAAGAACTGATTACCTGGGATGTTGAGATACCCGCAAAATATTTAAGTCGAATTAGTAATTTTGTGGTAAAAGTTTAATTAATAAATACAATAGCAAATCAAAAAGTCACAAGAACGATGATGACTCTTGCTATGGTTTACATTTTAGACCTAAAGAATTTTAGAAAAATTTCTGATGTAAGCGATGTAAACATTAAGATTTTGCTCAAACTTTACCCCTAAGGGGACGATATAAGGAGCTAAAGTTTATTTATGGATGTAAGCTTACTGAGCTTACTTTTGCACAAGTAGCTTCCAAAGTCTCTATCCGTAAAATAACTTAAGAGCTTCGTATTTTATTGGCCAATCCGATCTGATTTTATGGACATAAGTTATTCCGAAAGGATCCCAAAAGTACAACATAGTACTATGTATAGTTAGTCCAGGTAATTGAAAAATCATAATATCCAATGGAAATATAGGTAGGAAATATTTTATATTAAATAAATAGTAATAATAATTTCCCATTAATGTTTAAAGTAAGGAAAAACTTACTGGTTGACACTGTACTCACTGTAAATAGATATTGACATATTTATTATTTTGTATTGTATAAAATAAATTTGTATGAGATTACTTCCCGTCTTTTATATCTCTTACGTTACTCTGCAATGTTCCCTACACTTAACAGATTGTAAGGTATAACATTCTTCTAAAATCTATTGAGGTATTCAATATTAAGTATCAATATTAAATTATAATAAAGCTGAAAAGGTTTTTTTTTATGGAAATAGCCGGCAAACGTGCTGACGATCCACCTGACGGTAAGTGGTTATCGTCGCCCATGGACATCAGCAACACCAAAGGCATCACTGATGCGTTGCCGGCCAAGAAAGAGAGAATAAATAGAAAGAAAGAACTGGCTCTCAAGCCCCCAGCTGGAACACGACGAGTCGTTTGGCGGCTGACTCATGCTCAAGGGTGGTAGCTATCCAGGCGAACCCCATGGAGAAATAATAATAGTAACAACGGTATTAATTAACAATTAAACTCAATATTACCAATACAATCCCTCGAGAGGCTCTACCACCAGCGGGCCGGATTAAGTCGCCTCTTACGACACTCATCCGGCGTGGGATTGGGGTTAGTATTCTAAGCCGCCCCAAAACGGCAAAAGCTGTTTGTTTGAAGGCCTTAATCTCTGGAATTGGTAGTCGGATTTGAAAAAAAATTTTCGTGTATGACAGTCTCATTCATGAGGAGGGCTAAAAGCTATCCAAATCGAAACGAGGGCGCGTAATAGTTTATGATAAAAATATTCGGCAAGCGATTTATCATCCAACAGGTAAGGCAAATGGTCTGGAAATGGAAATTGCTAAATATAGGAGTGGAAGTTTCAATGCGCGGCAGGTAATTAGTGAATCTATTGTTATGGGAGATGAGATAGCACAGGACAGGTCCAACTACAATGTTAATAAATTACAGGGCAAGGTAATTCACTGCGGGAATGTAATGGACTTGCCGTATTTCAGACGGGTGAAACGATTTTACGTGGTTCGATTTATGGCAATTTTATGGTCAAAAGCTTTTCCGATAAATTCAGAAATAGATTAGTTACATGATTATTGGCTGGCTGGCTTCAACCCACGACAGCATTCCACCACGCTGCTCCAGTACGGGTTGGTGAAGGGGTTAGTGGCCAATCCAGTTATCAGAAGTTGTTATTCCACCCGAAGGCCTCCGACATAATGTCTCTGGCTTAATAACTGTTTTCTAATGATAACAACCGGGACCGACTGCTTTGGTTTGCTTTGCCTTGCGTTCCCTATAAAGCACGGAAGCGCTCAAGAAATGTTTGCTACTAGCGGTCATGCATCCAACTACCGACCGTTGCTGTTGCTTCTCGGTCGATCACTTGGGATCGACACAAACCGCCGGCTATCTATGATATTATAATGTAAAAAAGAGGTAGATATATCGCTAGCGCATGGGTCGGTACGCGTTTTCGTAATACCATAACTATGTATTGGTATTGTCGCCGATAAAGGGTTTTAAAACTGTTTATTTTAATAACTATTTATTGAAACGTTCACTCGGTATATCAGGTATCATCGGTATTCTCATATTCTCGGTAAAGTCGGTATTAAGGATAAGGGGTTTTAAAACTGTTTATTTTAATAACTATTTATTGAAACGTTCACTCGGTATATCTGGTATCATCGGTATTCTCATATTCTCGGTAAAGTCGGTATTAAGGATAAGGGGTTTTAAAACTGTTTATTTTAATAACTATTTATTGAAACGTTCACTCGGTATATCAGGTTTACGGTATCATTGGTATACGCTTATTCTCAGTAATGTCGGTATACGAAATAACTGATTAAATGAAATATTTGTGGTATTATACCAGTAAAGGTTTATTGAAATATTGAAACTGTTTATAGTTTATACCACATCTTCATACCTTACCGCGCAATACCTTGTATTCACGAATAAATGGTTTCTCTCAATAAACAGTTTTTGTAGCACCTAATACCGTATTTGTGGTATTATGCAAATGAAGGGTTATTGAAACTATTTATAGTTTTTACCGTCCATGTCTAGTTCTGCTCATAGTCAACTCTGTCAATACAAGACGATACGCTTTTGTTGTTGTCAGACATTTGACACACAGCGTTAAAATGCCTGCGTGTATTATGTATACCAATGTGATTGGTGTAGTGAAACAAAAGACAAACGGTGTGTGTGTTGTAGGTCTTTTCGGAACAGATTTTTTGGTTGATTTGTAAGGGCATAACGTATCTATATTTTTAAAAATCATTGCCGGCTATGAGCACTTCAACACACGGTCTGCGATATCAGTCTACCTGCATCGCAGGATACGATGAGACATCGGTACAATTCAATATTCTCACGGTGGCTTTTAGCAGCGCATCCTAAACCAACATAGAGCTAATTTCCAAAACCTACATTGTTATAACATCTCGTCAGTTTCAAAACAGTCATGGCTATTAAAGACCCGAGAACGGAAAAGTTACCCAAGAAAACCGAAATTGTTTGTTTAAATTAGGAATGGAATATCTTCTAAAATCAAATGTATTTCGAGGTTCCTTGTAGTGTGTTATTTTTTTTTATGGAAATAGCCGGCAAACGAGCTGACGATCCACCTAATGGTAAGTGGCCAGTGCTGGATTTAGGCCTAGGCCCGTGAGGCCCGGGCCTAGGGGCGCCATGGTTTTGGGGGCGCCAAAATTTTCAGAACCCCAAAAACTTAGGAGTGGTAAAATGTCAGAATCGTTTTTATCTAAAATATTTTTATATATTTTCGCTTCAAATTATTCATTAATTTTTTTAAAATATAAAATATTTTAAATGTTTACCTTTTAATTTGTCGGTGCAATAAGAATTCTTTTTGATGTACATTACTTTGAAAACAATAATTTTCTGATTTTTCGCAAATTCTTAATTTTTATAGCGGATACTTAAAGATTATATACTATTTCTCGATAGCCTTTATGAATAAATTATAATTAAATTAAAATTTTTCAACCTAATCTGTAAATTTAAATTATTTTCGGAAATGTTGAAGCAAGAATTCTTGTTATTTCAAAATTCTATTTAACATTCAACTGAGTGTGTTTTTAGAAATATTGTGTTCCGAATGTCAGAAGGGCGTTTATTTTTTTTGCCAATCGCTTTGCAAAAAAAATTTAAGTGAAAAAATGAAAAAAAAATCCTAAGCGAAAAATTATGTCTCAAAGTATCCACACATCAAATAAAGTTTGAGATCACTAGCAAAAGATGGATTTTTTAAAATTTTACTTTTAAGAACGTTGCTTACGTAACATCTTTTTATGAAAAAGATACACTTTTTGATATAAAAAAATTAAATTATTTTTATTTTTTATTAACTAGAATTGAATTTAAAAGTCCTAGTGCAATTTTGACTAATAAATAATTGAAATAAAAAGAGGATTTAACTAACAATAAATATTATCAACATTTATTATTAAATTGTTTTTCTTTAGTATAAGATAACTCCTCCCCTGGCTCGAACACATGCGGCAATCCTTCTTGGCATGCTGAGAATTAAGTTATCCAGCATTTCTTGCGGTGACCTGTCCCATTCTTGAATAACGGCTTCCCTGATCTCTGGCACTGTCCGGGGAGGTGGCTGACGGTTCCAAATAGCTCGCATGATAGCATCCCACGCGTGATCTATCGGGTTTAAGTCAGGCGAGCCGGCAGGCCAGTCTAACCTGGTCCTAATGTCGTATTCATGCAGAGCAGCGTTGATTCGTTGAGCTCGATGTGCGGGTGCATTATCGTCAACCAATACGAATCGAGGGCCATGGTTTTATTTTTATTATTTTACTTTTATATTTATTTATTCTAAATGATCTGACAATTCCATCAATAGCAATGGTTTGGTACAAAGCTTTCCCGCCTTGTTGAACGGTTCCGGTGGCAGTTCTTTGTCTTTCAGCGTTCCCATGTTTTCTCCAGACACGGAGACGTCGGTTGTCCGGATGAGTGCTAATTCTGGACTCGTCAACCGTTTTTAGTCCGCCAAATGTTTTCCTCGTCGTCTTCTTCATTTTGGCGGAGTCTAGCCCACTGCAATCTGCGTCGCTGTCGTTGCTGTGAGTTCAGGGGTGCTCGCTAGGATCACCTCGCTCGTAATCCAACCTGGTTTAAGCAATTCCTGATGGTCTGAGTGCTAATTTGTAGTCCAGTAGCAGCTCGCAACTCAACTCTTATTTTAGTGGCATTGATTTTTGGGTCTCGTGCAGTCAGCAATCTGATGTAACGCTTCTGAGCAGCAGTAAGAATAGTTAGCCGACCACTGCGAGGTTGATCAGCAAAGTTATCCACGCCGCGATACCTCCGTAACGTGTTCACGACACAGGATTGGGCTACACAGCCACTCTGCGTGCTATTTCTCTCGTAGAATGTCCTTCTTCCTCCAAAGTAACAATTCTTGCTCGTAAAACTTCTGATAATCCCCTCGGCATCTTTTTGAATGAACCTCCTTCTTCGAAAAGTCAGAAAAAACGCTTGAATCAAGTTGGTCAGATTTCTGATGAGCGTAAACAAGGATTTAATCTCTTTTTATGCCGATAAACAATTGATATTTTAAATTCTTTTGTTATTAAAAGATTTCATTTTAAATGAAAAATCTTAGAAGAAAAAGAAAAAAACGTTTTATTCCAACGTAACAAAAAAGATTTCGTATTTTCAAGTAAGTGATCTCAAACTTTATTTGATGTGTGTACGCCCTTTTGGTTGTAGAAATAAAAAAAAATTGTGCTAAAGCTAAAAGGGCATTTAAATGTTTTTCCTAATCGCCTGTCAAACATATTGACTGTTTTACACATGTTTTAGAAGCATTTATGAGAATAAATTCCAGCAACAAAGCTTTCTGGAGAAAGATCTTTTTCTACTCTAAAATGTCCTTGCGTTATTATCTATTGAAGCTCAATTAGTACAAAAACTAGATTATAATATAATATCTAGTGTAGAACCAAAGCCTGAAAGAAGAAAATGTAATAAATGATAATTTAAAAAAGTTTATTTATAGTATATCTCCGAGACGGTATACTCAGATTAACAATAAAAAAAACTATACACGATAATTATATATTAACTAATAAAACGTTGTATTTAAATTAATAAAGTTTGATATGTAATATTTTTTTTAATTGCTCATTTAATTTCGATATTCACCTCCTTATAGAGCAAAAAGGGCGGCATATCCTTTGGGGCCTAGGGCGACATCAAACATATATCCGCCACTGTAAGTGGCTATCGTCGCTCATGGAAATCAGCAACACCAAAGGCATCACTGATGCGTTGCCGGCCAAGAAAGAGAGAAGAACAACAAAGAAAGAACTGGCTCTCAAGCCCCCAGCCGAAACACGACGAGTCGTTTGGCGGCTGACTCATGCTCAAGGGTGGTAGCTATCCAGGCGAACCGCGTGGAGAAATAATAATAGTAATAATGGTATTAATTAACAATTAAATTAAAATCAATACTACAAATATAATCCCTCGAGGGGCCCTACAACTAGCGGGCCGGATTTAGTCGCCTTTTACGACACCCACCCGGCGTAGGATTGGGGTTAGTATTCTAAGCCGCCCCAATACGGCTAAGGGTAAAATATTGTACTTATGAGTATAAAAAATAAGCTTTAAGACATTGCGCAAAGAAAATGTGTGAAGATAATACCGAGCGTCAATAAATCTTGCACATGTGGAGTATAAGTCGTTGGATAGTCAGTTTTTATCCCACAATTCAATGTTACCGTGATCCATATTTCAAGCTTGTAGTTAAAACAGAACCCTAATTAGTTTCGTCATGTAAGTTACGTAGATATTCGTACCACCTACGTAAGGTGCATGCATAAAAAACAAAAGATGTTTGTGGCAATGACTTTGAAACCATCCAACAATGCATTAGGAATATTATTTTTTTTGTGTAGTATCACACGCCGAGTATCAACTAGTATTATAAAACAACATCATAAAGCAGCTTGCTTTTGGAAATGGTAGTAAAGCTGAGAAACGCGCATAAATAGACACAGAAGAAATATCAAATAGTGCTTGTAATGTAGTCCATGGCCTCTGGCGGCACATGAATAGAGGGCGGCAAGCATCGATCTATAATCTTCGCGGCAAGCCACATTTTTTTTTATTTTTATTAAAAAAAAATATACATTAACATTGTTTTTTATTTAATTTTAGTGTAAATTGTGCTATGAAAAATATAAGAAAAGTGGATTTCTAATTAATAAAACAAATATTTTAAATAACGTGAGGGCGGCAAATTTTCGGTCGGCCCCGGGCGGCGCGGCGGCGGGAGCCCACGCTACTCCACAGGGTGCAGCGCGAGCAGCGGTTAAATATCTTGGATTCCAGATTGAAGAAGCATATTACTGCGTTGCCTTTATTAAATACATTATCTTGCCTTGGCTTCAACCCATTAGTGGTACCTACAGGTACTCAGGTAGTGGGCACGGGGCTCATAACATAACTGAGACGATACTCCATTACTCTGCTACAGTGCAGATTGGTGTGTGCCAATATGAAAAAAAATATCAGTGATTATTAAACCCCTTTTTAAAGGTTATCTATATCTAACCTTTATTATTTCCTGTAAATTCTAAAAAGTAGCTTTTTGCTTTGCTTTCATAAATGGAGGAGATTTAAGAATAGGGTGGCAATTAAAACGTAAAATAAAACCGTTTTCTCCCATTTGAAATAATGAAACACGGGATTTATTCCGAACATATTCCCGGCGTTTAATCTCCCTTTCTACGAAGTCCGCGTAACGTTTTATTTTAGGTAAATTTATTTTTGCGCCCTTCTTTGTGTCATGAGCAAACACGTCTAATGTTAACGGTCATTAAAGCCCGCCAGCCTTCAATTTGTTTAGTACGAGTCATCTTTCGGATTTGACTGTGATGTTGACCGGATAAGTAAAGGGTTAGTGGCTAATCTTAGTGTCAAGTCAATAGTTTCTGGACGTACGAAGGTTGGGCTTTGACGAAAAGAAATTGGGTTAAATGGGACTGTTGATCAATTGAAGTTAATGATGTGCGCACGAATTTAACTTGTACCTAAGGAGAGTTGATGCACACAGTAAAACTCTAACTTATCTGAACGCGAAATACAGCTTAACTTATCTATATAGTGTAAATTTATGTTCAGTTCATAAATAAAAATTCTTACAAAAAAAAGCGGCCAAGTGCGAGTCGGACTCGCCCATGAAGGGTTCCGTAGCAGCAAGTAACATAATATAAAAGTTCTTGTAGTTTGTTGTAACTTTGATCAATGTTTTTTGTGGTTTACGATTTATGACGTATTAAAAAAAAACTACTTACTAGATCTCATTCAAACCAATTTTCGTTGGAAGATTGCATGGTAATGTACATCATATTTTTTTTTTAGTTTTATCTTTCTCTTATTTTAGAAGTTACAGGGGGGGGGGGGGACACACATTTTACCACTTTGGAAGTGTCTCTCGCGCAAACTATTCAGTTTAGAAAAAAATGATATTAGAAACCTCAATATCATTTTTGAAGACCTATCCATAGATACCCCACACGTATGGGTTTGATGAAAAAAACATTTTTAAGTTTCAGTTCTAAGTATGGGGAACCCCCAAAATTTATTGTTTTTTTCCTATTTTTGTGTGAAAATCTTAATGCAGTTCACAGAATACATCTACTTACCAAGTTTCAACAGTATAGCTCTTATAGTTTCGGAAAAAAGTGGCTGTGACATACGGACGGACAGACAGACAGACAGACAGACAGACATGACGAATCTATAAAGGTTCCGTTTTTTGCCATTCGGCTACGGAACCCTAAAAAAAACCGACTTCAAAACAAAATGAGACCATTATCAACGTAGTCTAAGTCAATTAAACACGCATTATTAAGGATAATTCAAAAACTACTAGTCAGATCTCGCTGTTTAAATGGGATCACATGATAAGCACCAGCTTTTGAATGTAAAAAGAATCATCAAAATCGGTTCGCCCAGTCCAAAGTTCTGAGGTAACAAACATAAAAAAAAATTCAGTCGAATTGAGAACCTCCTCCTTTTTTTGAAGTCGGTTAAAAAAAAAGTCAATCTATACAATCCCGTTTTTAATATTTTTTTGGGTGTGGGTAACCACTAAGGTCAAAGCAGCAAAGTGGGTTACTATTTTAAAATTAAACATTGTTTTCGTAGTCAATTCGCATGACGGTAATTTATTTTATGCGAGTTGACACCTTAGAGTGACGTCGTAGTCGATTGGTCTACATTTTATGGCATTAACTTCGAATAAGTTTGACAGATAATATGAATCCTTACACATTTATACGCAATACTTAGATTTTTAAAATTGCTAAACATTAATTGCTTTGCATTTATTATGTTAACGTAAGTGTAGAGCCTGAACTCATCACAATGTCCTGAAAAGCTCGGACATTTCAGTGTGAAATCGAGAGCTTCGTCGCGCGGTCGCGTCGCTTTGATTCCAGTAAGTTCGTGAGCCAACAGTTATAAAGTGTTCCGTGTGTTGTGTTTAAAAATTTAAAAAGTAAAAAAAAGTGTTGCCAGTGCTGTCAGTGTTTTTTATTTTTTTTTCTGCTTCCATGAGGATTTTTTAGCCGGATAAAAAGGTAAGTTTCAAGTTTCGTGTCACGTATCTATTGAGTTTAATTTGTAAATGCGTTACGGAGGTGTGTTCGTGACTAAAAGATAAATTGTCATGTGTTTTACATTGCTTGGGAATGAAGAATAATATTGTTTTATCACATTTAATAAAATTGTTTTTGTTGACGCAGAACAAAGGATCCTCGCCGCTTTATTATGTAACGTAACGTTAGTATTTTTATTTCGCGATAAAGATACTTAATTATTATTAACATACTTAATTAATTTTGGTAATCTTGTAGCTCAACTGGGTCCCGGAGATTCCTGGGTTCGGTTCCGGGTCTGTGGAGATATTTATTTGACAGAGAAATGTTTATTATTATTAAGTATCTGTTGTTTGTAACGACTCATTTGAGTACGAGAATTCGAAAGCCACCTGCGAGTTGCGACATATATCTAATACGAGGGTGTATCTATTTTTATTGTTGTCGTCATATTGATTGTTCCCAGATATAGATAACCAGAGATAGATAACCTGTCTGAAATTCTAAAGATATTGTTTTTCAGTTTTAAACCGCCTTTCATGCTGCCTGTTATGTTAATTTATTTATATGAACTGTTACTATGTACAGTAAAGACTGTCTTTAACACAAGCTGTAAGCGTTTATTAACGAACTTATTTTATATTTCAATAGATTCAGAGAAAAGGAAAGGAGTTGTGTAATTTTAGGGTGTGTAAAAACATGTGTATTCTAAGTTTTAAATTAACCTTTAAACTTAGAAAGATAATTTACTTTAATAGTTCTTGACAAAACATAACCGACTTCAAAATAACTCAAAAACTACTCGTCAAATCTCGCTCAGATTTAAGTAGGACCACATGACAAGCACCAGCTTTCGATTAAAACATCAAAAAATACAGTCAAACTGAATACTTCCTCCTTTTTTGAAGTCGGTTAAAAATAACGTGCCGCCATTAAATATTATGGTTACAAGTAAGTTGCGATAAGTAAATTCACTCGCTATTTACACTATTTAATGTTTTACACGATGTAACAAAAATATAACGAGCTCCTACGTTCATTTTTAAACCAGACGAACTTTACTGATTATTACTTAACACATTAGGTAGGTAGATACCAAATTTATCATGGGCCGTCGGATTCGCGGCTGCGAAAGCCGCTGGCTATTTTAGCGATAAACGTTGATAACTAACACAAATAATTGTTGTTTGAGTGGCGTAATTATTGTTTATTCTTTTACGGAATCGATTATATCTTGCGGTTCAGAAAACAGTAGTACGTAAATTTGTTAATAATTATATTAAAGCTTTTCATTAATCATACATCATTGTATCAACTTAATTAAGTAGGTATTGCTACTTGCATATAAGTAAGATACAACATTCCTTGATAAGCATAATGAATATTATGTACATTATTATAAACTTAAAACCTTACACACTCATACCCCCGCAGTAGGTTTTACCTGTGTCGCGGGTGGCATGGACGACACATAATTATAACTAACTAGCTGACCCGGCCTAACAATCTCCAATAACCTCCCGCTCTCTCTCTCCCTTTAAGTTAATTTTGATTTCTAACTATAAGCTTACATATTAATTTTCACATTTCTGAGTTCGAAAATAATGAAGTTTCGTACAAACTTACATCCCTGTTTTTAGGGTTCCGTAGCCGAATGGCAAAAAACGGGACCCTTATGGATTCGTCATGTCTGTCTGTCTGTCTGTCTGTCTGTCCGTCCGTATGTCACAGCCACTTTTTTCCGAAACTATAAGAGCTATACCATTGAAACTTGGTAGGTAGATGTATTCTGTGAACCGCATTAAGATTTTCACACAAAAATAGAAATAAAGCAATAAATTTTGGGGGTTCCCCATACTTAGAACTGAAACTCAAAAATGTTTTTTTCATCAAACCCATACGTGTGGGGTATCTATGGATAGGTCTTCAAAAATGATATTGAGGTTTTTAATATCATTTTTTTCTAAACTGAATAGTTTGCGCGAGAGACACTTCCAAAGTGGTAAAATGTGTGTCCCCCCCCCTGTAACTTCTAAAATAAGGGAATGATAAAACTAAAAAAATTATATGATGTACATTACTAAGCAAACTTCCAACGAAAATTGGTTTGAATGAGATTTAGTAAGTATTTTTTTTTTAATACGTCATAAATCGTAAACCGCAAAAAACATTGATCAAAGTTACAACGAACTACAAGAACTTTTATATTATGTTACTTGCTGCTACGGAACCCTTCATGGGCGAGTACGACTCGCACTTGGCCGCCTTTTATTTTATCGCTTAGGGGATGAATTTCCAAAAAAAAAACTATTACAATAATTTTTGTTCTAATTATAAGCTTACATATTAATTTTCATATTTCTGTGTTCAAAAAAGTACAAAGCTCCTTAAACATTTACAACCCCTTAGTTTACCTCTTAAGGAATTAATTTCGAAAAAAACGTGATACATTTATTTTTTTGTGTCTAACTATAAGGTCATAATATATAAAATTTCACCCTTTTAACTTCAAAACTGACAAAGTTTTCATACTAACTTGCACTCCCTTAACATCACCCTTTAAGGGATGATTTTCCAAAAAAACGTAATACTTCTATATTTTGTTTCTAATCTGGAGCTAATATATAAATTTTCATGTTTTTAACTTCAAAAATGACGAAATTAAGTACTAAGTTCCATTCCCTAAATTAACCCTTTATGGAATGATTTTCCAAAAAATGTGTCAAAGGTAACTTTTGTACGTAACATAACGTAACTTACATAAAAAAAAACATATCTATAACTCTAAAACTGACGAAGTTGGTTTGTATGAAAGTGACTTCCAATCCCTATTTTTACCCCTTAGGGGATTAATTTCCAAAAATCCGATAGCCTATTTTACCAACTTTCAAAATTGGTTACACTTTTTTTTGTAAGAAATGCTTTATCACCCTTTTTTATTTACCTGAGCTTTACTTAAACTCTGCTTTAAATTTACACAATACAATGCTTTTAATTCAAACATCCTAATTATTTAAAAATGGAAAATGGATCAGTTCCAGGTCGTGATGAATTTCATTTTTAACCGACTTCAAAAAAAGGAGGAGGTATTAAGTTTGACTGTATTTTTTTATGTCTGCTATCTCAGAACTTTCGACTGGGCGAACCGATTCTTTATGATGTTTTTTAATCGAAAGCTGGTTCTTATCAATATGATTATACCTATAATAGTAATCTATCAATTACTACTGTAGTATTTAGGTACTTAGTTACGTACAAAGGTAAACCCTAATTTTTTTTTCTGACCCAAAGATTGACTAGGAAACAATGCTCTTTTTTTTTCTCTGCTTATTTTTTTCTGACAGTTTTTTCTAGTTTACTGGCCATGACGTACCTATTTGATACCGATTGAATGAAGAATAGCGTACGTGTAACATTTTACTGGCCCCTACCAACTTGACGACGCTGTAACAATATACAAATATTAGCTCCGTCCGTCGCTTCAGGACAAATACCTTTAGGCAACCATTTCTTTTGAAGCTTAGTTTTCTTTTACAAGACGAGTGCCTACCTTAATATTCTATTCACATTCAAACATCTTGTTCTTCTTGTTTCTCTTCTATGA
Organism: Thymelicus acteon; assembly: GCA_951805285.1. Classification (NCBI taxonomy): domain Eukaryota; kingdom Metazoa; phylum Arthropoda; class Insecta; order Lepidoptera; family Hesperiidae; genus Thymelicus; species Thymelicus acteon. The sequence goes on from OX638230.1 coordinate 3,141,678, forward strand.
AAAATTCTGCGCCTTGAGCCATTCGCTAGTAGCCTACAGAAATTAGATTGTTTCTAATTATAGTTAATGTTTATAGTTTGTATAATACCGATTTCCAACCAGATAAGCGTTTTGAAACCTTAGGACGAATCCTCATTTCAAAAAAAAAAACAAAAATCTGGTCAAACTTAAAAACAAAAAGTGTGTTTTCTCTTTTCTCCCTCAGTCTTCTCTGTCTTATTAGTAAAGGCGCCCGCGGATATCTGAAGCAACGTTAAAGGTTACCGATACCGATATACGTATTAGGGATCGGATTTCCGATATTTTACCCACGTATTGTACAGATTGTACTTCTGATTTTATCGACAAAAAACTATACAAAGGGGGTCGTACCCCTCACCCCTCTGAATGGGAGCCATTTTAAAATTTCATATCACGTATTTTTACGAGTTAAGTGAAACTCTTTTTTTAACCGACATCAAAAAAAGGAGGAGGTTCTCAATTCGACTGTATTTTTTTTTTATGTTTGTTACCTCAGAACTTTGGACTGGGCGAACCGATTTTGATGATTGTTTTTTTAATCGAAAGCTGGTGGCTGTCATGCGGTTCCACATAAATTTTATTGAGATCTGACAATGGCATCCATGAGAAAACCACATAAGTCGTAAATTTGTGTTAAGATGTGCGCGACAAATTGACGAATAACTCAATATCACGCCAACCGATTTCGATGATTCTTTTTTTAATCTAAAGCAGGTGCTTGTCATGTGGTCCCACATAAATTTGAACGAGATCTGAAAAGTCGTTTTTGAGACTTTGAAGTCGATTATTTTTTGTTAGTAAAATTAAGATTATTTGTGATATGATAAAATCACCTTATTTTAAAGATGATGAAATTTGCAATCATTTAAAACCAAAGATAAATATTTATTTTATTATGTTTTTAGCATTTGTTGTTATAGCGGCAACAGAAATAGCTACATCATCTGTGAAAATTTCAACAGTCTAGATATCACGGTTCATGAGATACAGCCTGGTGACAGGCAGACAGACGGACAGTGGAGTCTTATAAAATAGGGTCCCGTTTTTACCATTTGGGTACGGAACCCTAAAAATAACTATTTCTGAGTTTCACATTAATTTTCGTCACAGCTGAATAAAATGCCAATAAATTGTTATGCACTGATTAACAACTTAATTTCACACTGAAATTTTAAAAAGTATTGTTCAAATGTCGATGAAAATTGAATCTAGGACTCGGCGAGCAGGTTACTGCTATCTATCTAAAGTTACCGATAGACACAGGTAGATAGAAACACAGCATACCTGCAATACAGATTTTAAAAATAAAATCCCGCTTCTCTATAACCGCACCGTAAATAAAAGCACCTACTAATATTTTGTCGTCAGTCCTAAGACTATTACTTAGTACTTACCAAGACTATACGGTTAAGTAATTACACGTTGTCGTAGTTGCAGCATCGAAGTAATGCAACAAAGTAATTCGATTCGACTGTAGGTAATCAGCAAAATGTGTTGGTCGAGTAAATTATGCTTTGGTTCTATGTATTGGGGCATAGTCAGTATAAGAGTTAGATTACACTTTATTGTCCACACCAAATAGGTTATTGATACATTAAAACTAGCGGTGGGCGATTATGAGATATACTAATGGAATCATTCGATTATGAAGATGTCTCGAGATATCTCGATTATAACCGTTAGTAGTTACTAATCTGTATCTCTACTAATTTGCCGTTTTCGTTGGCGGTGCCTGCGAATGATCTCACTATTCGAATAATCTACAACTACTAATATTTAAAACATGTAACATATTAGGTACAAAAGGCGGCCATATCGCTATGGAGCGATCTCTTCCAGACAACCTTTGCGAGGAGGACATAGTGATTGAGTGCGAGAAGGTGCACAGACAATATAATAAATACGATAAAAAAATTAAAATAACATTTTTACATACACAAGGAAAGACTACACATCATAATACAATAGACATAATTATGAAAATACATCAAGGTTACCAAGGTAGGTATGTAGGCAGGGTTCTAGCTAGAGTCGAATTTGAGGTAGGGCAGCATTGGTTACAGGTAGGGCAGAAGTAAGAAATCATAATTGATCTGCTCTCTAGGTCACAGAACAAAGAATTATTATAATATGAAATGAATGTCACAAACTGTGGTATGTTCGGAAAAGTTTAGATACCTATCGCTACAATTCTTTTTATCTCAAACTATGAATAAACAATTTAATTGTAATAATTTATCTTAGTTTTTGGTATTTTTAAGGTAGGGCATTGCCCCACAATGCCCCCCCTAGCTACGGCCATGTATGCAGGATGTGACAAAAAAAGGTTGACACCCTTGGTATTAGCGATACGTTGCCGCCCAAGAACAAAAAGATAAGAAGGAACGAAATTGAAATATATCTAAATAATAATGACCAAAACATGTACTTAGATGTTATTCGATTGAAGTTTGTGCAATGATGTGTCTAATCTAAAATTAAGCGACAAAACTTCCTTTGTCATTCATAGACAATTACAATCTAAAGGTTGCAAAGTTAAAATATGTTCTCTAAACCATAGAATAGCACAAAAAATTTTGCTAGTCGCCATCCATCCAGCTATCATACACATTAGCTGACCCGGCGAACTTCGTATCGCCTAATAAACAATTTTTTTTCTAAAATATAAGCCTTTTATAAATATAGCCTAAGTCACTCCTTGTTACGTCAGCTATCTGCCAGTGAAAGTCCCGTCAAAATTGGTCCAGCCATTTCAGAGATTAGCTGGAACAAACAGACAGAGAGACAGATAGACAGACAGACAGACAGACAAAAATTGTAAAAAATGTTGTTTTGGTATATGTATCGTGTATACATCATAATGCACTTAGTAAAAAGCGGTTATTTTAATAATACAAACAGACACTCCAATTTTATTTATTTGTATAGTAGTATAGTATATAGATTATAGATACAATTTACGAGCGATGTCTTTCAATGAAAAAGCTCTATCAGGCTATGAGTTTCTCAATTGTCTTCATAATAGCCTGTAGTAAATTCGATAGGGACCGAATAGGATAAGGATAATTCGGTCTCACTGTCCAAATCGGTCAAGTCAGTGAGCTTAAGCTATTTATAAGTGGACGATACTCGGTTTAAGGACATCCCTCGTAATGGTTTCGTTTGACTAAATAATTATTTTGCCAGGTGCTACACTTCTTACAAATGGCAGTTCGTTGTTAAATTATGTTTTTTTTAATTTTACTCTTCTAAGAACAATTGGGTTTTTAAGACAAATCTAACGATATCTTAATTACATGAATCCGTTCAGCGGTTTAAAAGATACGAGGTAATAAATAATATTACATGCTTACATACTAACATACATACAATATAACCGCGAAAAACAACCTTTCCTGGCAGTTGGGCAGTTTAGGTCAGGCATTACCTATCTTGTTGAAAATATTATACGCAGCAGTATTATTTGCCCCGGCGATGAATCGGAACCGGGACGTGTTTGCCTGGAAACGTCACAGTATTTAACGCTAACGGCATCATTTTAAGAGAGCTTCCGGTCTTCATGGGAATCACCTGGTTGGGTGTTTCCTGTCACTCTGATCAAAGGACTTCCTCCAGCATAAGTTATTAAAACGTCAGGCATTATCAGGCAATTCAGGCATAGGTAATTTTCGATAAACAGTTGCTTTACAAATTCACATGGGCAGAGGTATTGATGTCAGGCTGGCCACTAACTCCTGTCTTAATACACATTGCAACAAATAGACCACAATAGACTATGTTCTTACTTCAAAAATATATTCTGAAATAAAATATATTAATACATTATGCATTATGTTGTAAATTCTTTCTTTCTTTCTTTCTAATACTCAGTAAGAACCTGGACCCGCAGTTACATTACCACGTACCCAGTTTATTAACTGTTAGGTACTATTTAATATGTTGTTCCTTTTAATCGTTACTTAACGTATCAGTTCTCCTATTCCGTCTATAATATTGTCTAAAAACATAAACTTAACAACGCTTTAACTACAAAACCGCACTTTCCTCTACTTCGTTTACTTTCCACTTTGCAACTTCGGAACCATCTTCTATCTTCTATGCATACATTAGACGGGAATAATATTTCCTGTTACTTTGGTTATTTAAACGATTTTAGAACTTCAAAGTTTCTATATTTTGCAATAAGATTTCTATACTTAAAGCGTACATCAAAATCTGTTCAGTAGTTAAAGCGCCAATTTGTATAAACTCTATCTACTTATTAACAAACAGTGAAAAGTTAAAAAAAAAAACATTATGTGAGATCGGTATTGATCGTTTGTTCGTATGAATTTTTTATTACATTGCACACAATTGCAGAAATTAATAATACCTTGTGTTGGATCAACTTTATTATTAAACGAGTAACCACCCTCGCTTTGCTTCGGTTTTCTTATTTTTTACACCTTGGGTTACATTATTGGAGTTTTATTAAGGATCCCTAATTTTTTTGAAAATATAATATAGCCTATGTCATCCGGGGATAGTGTAGCTTCCCAACAGTGAAAAAATTTTAGAAATCGGTTCAGTAGTTTCGGAGCCTATTCAATGCAAACAAAAAATCAAATCTTTCCTCTTTATATATTAGTATAGACAAGTCATCTATTATATTTTGTTTTGTCTATTATTATGGCACATTGCTGAAAACTTAATTTCGTTCAGACCCTACGAGGTCTCCTGTGGCTGAGATTCGAAAGTGTCCTCATAAATTTGGGACCCTAATTGATAAACTATTGATTACAAAACGCTGTCCCAAATTGTCCCCCAAGTAGACCCTTTTAACAATTGAACTGAGATTTATTACGTTAGCCGCAGCAAAGTTTAGGTAATTTAGAGGTCAATTTATTTATTTATTTATTTATTTAATAGGTTCACCAACACTTTTAACATGGTAAAATACACTAAACTTAAGTAAACATAATGTCTTATGCTACATGAAAAACCTTATTGGTTTATTGGTATTCAGGCAAACACAGCATAGAATTTATAAGTAATTTTATAAGTAATTTTATAAGTAGTAAATAGAACGGTACTTTTGTAACATAAAAAACACTTAATATAGTAGGTATTCGTATCTACAATACCTATCTTAGTCAATTCAACTTTTATCTGGGGGCACGGCAGTGCCCCCGCCAAGTCGAGCAAAAAAGCGGCACGGCCGTACCATCCTTTTCTCGAAGCAATTCAGGCCATTTTCCACCCCCTATAACTTCGTTTTGGATAAAGCTAGAAGCCTGAATTTTTTGTAACCAAGCAGGCATTGTATAAACACGTTATATTTCAAATTTAATTCGATTTGAACCAGTAGTTTAAGAATTATAACTAGTCAAAGTTTCTTAATTTCGTCACTCACTGACTGACTGACCGATCATCAAAACTCTAAGGCACTTCTAGCAGACATAGAAGCTTCAAATTTGGAACACAATTAGTGTTTAGTGTATAGATCAAGGAAAAACTAAAACATTTTGCATTTTGGTCTAGTTTTCTAAATACATCAACTGCATAAATAACTTTGTAATCCCATATAAATATATAGTATTACAAAGTTACATTTGCAGTTAATGAATTACTGTACCTGTATAACAAAGTAACATTTGCAGTGAATGAATCAGTGTACCTGTATATAATATAATGGAATAATAGGTGTAGATAGGTACCTAGATATAATTGTGTTCAAAGGTAACTTGTAAAAGGAAAAAAGTAGAACTATCTACAAAAAGAAATGAGATGCTATCATAAACAAAACTTGTAAAAAAAACCAAGTCTCGCAACTCAGTTCTTCTACCGTAAAAAGTTGTGAGATCCATGTAATACCAAGTCGGTTAATTTATTCAGTTCCTACTTAAGGGTCCTTCTGTCTTAAGTTGTTACGTAATTAGCAAACCTAACAAGAAACAACATCTTATAGTGACCATATTATCAATATTAAAAATCTTTTATGTTTTAAATAAATATATTGACTTGGCAATCGCACTAAAATATCAAATTTAATATAATACGTAGGTATTACTTGTGAGATATATTGTGTTTTCATGCGATGGCTAAGTCGATCTATTTATTTAAAACATAAAAGATTTTTAATATTGATAATATGGTCACTATAAGATGTTGTTACTTGTTAGGTTAGCTAATTACGTGATAACTTAAGACAGAAGGACCCTTAAGTAGGAACTGAATAAATTAACCGACTTGGTATTACATGGATCTCACAACTTTTTACGGTAGAAGAACTGAGTTGCGAGACTTGGTTTTTTTTACAAGTTTTGTTTATGATCTAATATTACAAGGAGGAAAGATGTGATTGTTTGTTTGCATTGAATAGGCTCCGAAACTACTGAACCGATTTGAAAAATTCTTTCACTGTTGGGAAGTTACACTATCCCCGGGTGACATAGGCTATATTGTATTTTCAAAAATATTAGGGATCATTGATAAAACTCCAATAATGTAACCCAAGGTGTAAAAAATAGGAAAACCGAAGCAAAGCGAGGGCTGGTTACTCGTACTTTTATAAACGAACTCATCTTTCATACGCTTTAGTTTCACAGTTAATTTCTTGGCTAGTTTCTACGTAGCAGATGTAGAACACATTATTCTACGACACAAACTATTCCATGGCCCATCTCGTTTCGCACCTATTACAATGAAAAGTAGCAATTGACGCTCCTGAACCCCTCTCCAGTAGGGTATTAAAAGGTTACCTAGCTCCATAGGGTAAGTCGTTCGAACTGTCTCTATTCGATTCGACTTGCGATAAAAGTTTTATTGAGTTCTCAATCATTGAAGTATAAATACATAGTACAGATATCTCGAACAAAATGTGTGTCCCGCAAGGAGGTTCTATGTTCAAAATTGAGCCCCCGTTCTCCTTTCAAAATCGAACGAATCTATTGAAAATTGAAGCCAACCGGCCTCAATTAATTGGGACATACATTGTGTTCGCTGGGAATTTGTATAAAGATCCCGGAGTTTTCTCCTGTGAATGGTTGACTGATGAGCGAGATAACAGACGTCTCCTCAGATTAGCTTGTGATTGATAGTCTGTTTGAAAGTTGTAATCAATACTGAATTAATTGCTATTTTATTGTTATCAGAATTTACCACGCTGTGACGAATCTGGTTAAGATATTTATTCGACTTTATAATTTTATTATGATCCGGTTGGCCAAATGGATCCCATGCTGGACCGCCGCGGCGCCGCGCCGTACCAAGGGTCCTGGGTTCGATTCCCAACGAGCGTGTGTTCTTCTTTATGTGTTGTCATTGCCACCCATGACACAGGGAATCATAGTTTGGGGCTATGAGTGTGTAGCGTTATTTTTTATTTATTTAGTCAATTGAAGTATAATGTCATAGAACAGACATCTCGAACAAAATGTGTGTTCCGTCGGGAGGTTCTATTTTCAAAATTGAGCCCCCGTTCTCCTTTCAAAATCGAACGAATCCATTAAAAATTGAAGCCAATCGGCGCCGATTCACTGGGACATACACTGTGTTCGCGGTGTCGGTTCTATATGCTAGTAATAATACTTCAATGATTTAGTCCCATTATAATCACATCCATTCCCGAACCACTAACACCTATTATACATAATAATATGTGGAAGAAGGGATACTCTACGGCATTGGTTATTCAATAATATTCCTTTTAATTTGCTCCATGATATATTTTCAGTTCTCCTAACGTTCACATCCTTTACAATCTCTACTACTTCGTGATCAATAATCAAATCCCATAGAACATCCCACACGTATGTTCCAAATAGATTGACATATTCCTTATTCTAAATATTTAGTTTTTCTTCTTGACTCTTCTTGTATGACAGCACTGTGTCGGCCGATCGTGGTAGAATAAAGAGGTCGCTCGCCGACAAACACATAATCTTAAACACATACAATATTCACATACATGCGACACGCGCAACTCATATTAGCTCTCACCCCGCCATGAAAGAAGTTAGATACTTTATATCGTAATATTATTACTACTTTACTGCTTACTATTTATGAACGAACATAAATATCACATTTTCCAAATTTAAGTTCCTAGTATAATGGATAAATAAAATTTTGCTTAATCTTTACCACATTTTTTTATTTTTATGAGTCCTTTCTTTCCTCTTGGACTTGCACGAGAGGTGCTTGATAATTTGCACAAAAATGGGAAATGTCAAGAGTATAAGAGTTTTTCCTTCAAGAAAGAAAAAAATCTTCAGCGCTAAGTTAGTATTAGCGCTGATCATTTTACGCCTTACTTACGCCTTACTTAGTCCTTTAATCGCCATACAAATTCTGTACTAAAAAGCGATTTAAGTAACCGTTAGTGACTCTGAGTTGGGGCGTTAGACTTCATCTGATTTATTGTCAGGTGGAATTGTTGTAATCCACTAATAAGTAACTAAAAAAACACTGAGCCTTACCGAAGTGTACCTGGGTTTCTAGTGTTATGTTATTAACAAAAAACCACGGACCTAAAAAAAAGACGGACGTAATCCCAACAACAAATTCAGTGAAGCACCCATAGTAATACCAACTCTCTTTTCGTACAAGTACACGTCAATCGCAAGTCAAAAATTACGCACACATGGTAAGCGGGCGGCCATTGCTATGTTTTACTCTCGATTAGACGAGGTTACGTTTTTTTTCAGGTCCGTGGAAAAAACATTACCACAGATGAATTGCGAGTAATTTCCCCTAGCCCAGGATAACATTGCGACATTTGTAACAGACAATTCGAGATGTGGTCGTAGTTTATTTCCCCGCTATCAAGTAGAATTATTCAGGAGAACAAAATAAGAACATTTGAGAATAACAAGTGGAAATGAGAGCCGAGAACAGGCATCGTAGCTGCTATAAATCCGAATAATGAAAGTCGGGGTTAGGCTGGCATCCTCTGTGGTGGTGCGAGGTAGCTAGCCGGTGCGAGAGGATCCACCAAAAGGAATACTGGGTTATGCTTTTAGCAAAATGACTGTAAACAATGATATTATAATGTAAAACATGTAGATATGTCACTAGCTGTAAACTGAAAAAAACACCGACAGTTATATTTTCAACAAACATAGCTAACAACCATCTCGATTACATCTGTTTAAAAAAATGCTTAAAAATCTTTACACATGCACAGACACGTCAAACTTATCAACGTCAACCCCTCTTTTTGCGTCGGGAATTAACGCTGTGTCCTACGTGAGCGGTCTAGATGCGAACGCAAACGACGCGGCGCGACGCGAAAACAACAAACAGTCGAAATGCATTGAAGTGTCCTACGTTACATACATAGGACACTTCGCGCCGCGTCGCTTTGCGTTCGCATCTAGATCGCTCACTTAGTATAGCGCGTAATAAACATAATCTTATTGATGGGTTGTTAACAGCTGACTACTTCGCAACATTTCTTGTGGACACTCAGCTTTAACCTTTTACATTCACTCGATAAGGTCATGGAGTATAGAGGTAAAGGAGAAATGACTTTTGTGTTAAAGTGTCCGTCGAACTGCGTTAAATTGGTGGCGCCACGGTAGCAACAGAATAAAAGACTACGTAAATAGTTGAAGTTTGGTATACAGAACTGTCACTGTCTAACTTCAATCCGTCAACAACGGATATATTCATACCATTACTATACCCTTTTGCCTACGCTAGCGCCAATTTACTTCTTATAGCTGGACACTTTTCAACTTTCCCCCCCATATGAGTCAGTTCTCTTTTACCTCTATCCTCCATGGATAAGTTTATATGCTGTATCGTCGGCGAGTTACTTAAGTCGTCCTTAGATAGTTGAATTGACATTATCATATCACTCATTCGGTGTTTATAAATAAACTATATCCTTATCCAAATCCGCATTTTGATTCCTTGTATCGTATTAACGTCTACCATGAATCGAATTCGGGACCTTTAATCTGCAGGTAGAATTAGCATAAGTTTTTTAATGTACAATCAGTTGTTGACTGCTAGTAATCATAAATACTATGTACCTACGCGATGACTACCGTCTATACACATTACATCACCGATGCGTTGCCAGCCGTGAACGTGAGCAAACCCGTTCGCTACTATAAAGCGTTGGAAATCAACAATTTATTGTATTTCACGGAACGCCAGACGTCAAACATTTACGTAGTCATTAATTTTAATGATAAATTATTTAAATTAATGATTGCGGGAAATGTCTGCCCATTATGAATGAAAATAATACCAAGAGACACGGAAGTGGGGGCCAAGTCTAACCGAAAAAGCAGCAGATAAAGCGTTTTCAATAGTAATTTTATAAGTATTTTTTATATTAACAACAAACAGTAATCAGTTTTAATCTTCGCAAGTATGATCAAGTTTCGAGTTATCGGAGTCAGCTTAAATGGCTCACCATTCGGCAAAAGCGTAACTCTAGGATCCTCTTGGTTTTGTTTGCTATTTTAAACGAACCTACTTCTCCTTCGTATCTTAAGGAAAAACTTGTATTGCAAATGATGAAACTGTATCTTATGTTGGTTTACAAACCTAGGTTTATAAACAATATACAACCAAATGAATATTACTCTAACTGAAACGTTCGCTACTTGAAAGTTGGCCTTTTGAAAAGTGTCATTATAAAAGGCAGACCAAACGTACAGTTGGCAACTGTTAGGTTGGGAAATTAAAAAAAAATGTGATAAGTTGGCAAATGATTATTCGGCGAAATAAAATTCCGCGAAACGTTAGTTGGCAAGTGATAATCAGCCAAACAATTTTCGGCGAAAAGGCAGAGAACCGTCTTTTACACACATTACCAACTACGCATGGAGTATTGTATAGAATGCCTGGGCTAAGTATGAAATAAATAATATTCAAAACGTTACCTGAACGTTTTAGATATTCTATACATTGCCTAGGTATTGTATAGAATGCTGAATTATACAGATATCCGGTAACATATATATATAAGTTCTTATGAGTAACGTTCTTTCACAAGTATAATTATATTTAACTTAATAAATAATCGTCTTCACAAGTTGATAGAGATTTGAATATATGTATTTTTGTAACAAAAATTTGAAGTTTCTTGTTGAACGTAAAATCAGTTGGCGCAACCATTGAAGTTTTATTAGTAGCATATAGAACCGACACCGCGTACATAATGTTTGTCCTAATGAATTGGCGTCGATCGACTTAAATTTTCAATGGATTCGTTCGGGTTTGAAAGGAGAACAGGGGCTCAATTTTGAAAATATAACGGATTCGAAATATCTGTTCTGTGACATTATACTTCAATGGGCACAACTGAATTTGTTCATAAACAACAGGTAAACTGTGTTGCAATTATTTTCCCCCTACCCCGGACAACTTTCCAAAAATGTTTTGTATTAAATAATGAACTTGGCTCATTTTATCATTAGTGTGGTTCATTAGTAATTCTAGAGTTCATTAATTCTCCGATAATGACACCGCCTTTTTTATTACTATAATATTAGATTTTTGGACTGTGATTACAGACTAACCTACATACATCAATATAAACTTAACTAATTCACTTAGCATCGGCGAAGTGAGACGCGCTTCCAGTGACTCCCGGTAGTCCCGGTTGTCGTCGACATCTATAGAACTTTCAAAAAACGACCCCCTTCAGCTGCAACTCCTTCAGGAAAGCCGATAGGACCTCGGTTAGAACACGTACCACAAAGAAGTTCACTGCGTTGTGCGAGTCCAATTTTCTACCAGAAAACGGTACTTTGTCTTAATTTTCAACGTGTCCTTCTGGTGATCTTTCATGGTGTAATGGAGAAGTGAGACGTAGATGTAGGTCGCTGGGATGGCGGGACGTAAGAGATGTTTGTGTCATGTCAGTGCTGTGCCACATTGGTTACGGCAAAGAGTTCTTTTCTTCTTGTTCTACCCTTTAATGAAGTATTTGTCCATCTGGATACTGGGCACCGTACTGCGAGGGAGTTCTTTACGGGAGAGTATTGCTACCGCTATCATTCTCGATTCTCTACTTTTCTCTTTCTTTGTTTTACTCTTCTTTTCCCGACTATCAATCAGGATTTGAACATTTGCAGGATCAACCAATCATCGTTTACTTTTTTCGTCCAAAGAGTCCAAATTAATGAAACCAGAAAGGGGCCATCCATAAATTACGTCACACTGATTTCATGACTTTTTGACCCCTCCCCCCTTGTCACAGCTGGTCACAATTGTGAGACCTCCCCCCTAGTGTGACGTCACATATTATGAAATTTTACACCTAGAAATTATTAAATTAAAACAGCAGTTCCGAAATAAGTACTAATATTCGATTTTGAAATGTGACGTCACGAAATTTAGGACCCCCTCCCACCCCTTGTCACACACTGTCACACTACATCGACCCCCCCCCCCTCCCCTGATGTATGACGTAATTTATGGATGGCCCCAAATGGAAGCGAGCCATTTTTACGAAACCCTTAGTTTATAACGGATTTTGTTTAGTTCACAAAAAATTTGTAGTAGGGTAAGTAAGGGTTTGCAGGAAAAATATTTTGTGGAATCATGCGCTGGTATCACAACTTGAACAAATTCAATTACAAGAAAAATACAAGAAAAGAAAATGGGTTTCAAAGTTACACTTGTCGCGAAATAGCGTTCATAGGGTTGTCACAAATTGTTGCTGTTGGTTGAAAATTATTATGTCTCTATTATGTACGTCTTCCCTGTTATTCCCCTTTATTATTAATTTTATTATTAATGTTATTCCCCGTTATTCCTCTTTGGTTCTACAATGATCGGCCGATGCAGATGCTGTCATACAAGAAGAGTCATGAAGAAATACTAAATATTTAGAATAAGGAATATGTCAATCTATTTGGAACATACGTAGGACATTCTATGGGATTCGATTATTGATCACGGAGTAGAAAGATACTGTTATTGATGTAAACGTTAAGATAACTGGAATCAAGGAGCAAAGTAAAATGAATAATATTGAATAATCAACACCATAGAATACCCCTTCTTCCACATACTATACATCATTATATTTACGCAGTTAAAATGAATGTTACGCCTATTGCCGCCATAATTAGTCTCAGTCACTATCTTCTTCAGTATAAGAAACATTATACAAAAAATGCTAATAATAATAGCTTGGGATTATAATTTATGTTGATTCAATAAATAAACCATTAAAGATGTTCCTTTATTGATGTTGTACTGATGATCATTGGACAATAGATGCTAAGTATGTTTTACAGGTCGCTAGACATAGTTTTTAGACGGTGTATTTATATGCCATGTTGTATGGGAAATACAAAAGTGTACGTTGTTAATATTTTTACTTTAAGCTAGTTTGCTATGTATATTATCATGAAATATTTCCACATGTTTCTAGACTGCAGCTTCGGAGAGTTACTTACTTTTTTTTTCGCTGACAAATAGTCAGTGATGCCTTTAGTATTCCGCCCACGTCAGTCTTTTTGTAGGACCGATAATTAATCGGGCCGATTTTTTCTTCCATATTATTTCTGACCGACTTTTTGACCGACTATTGCTATCAGTACGTTCTATTTTTCTCCTACAAAAAAGCGGTCACCGATTATCGGACGTGGGTGGGAAGCGTTATTAAGGTCATGGAGTATAGAAGAAAGGAGAGCCATCGCATATGGAGAAAAAGTTGAAAAAGTGTCCAGCTGTATACTGAAAATAGAGGTTCCAGTACCTACCAACATCATCCTACGACAATAGCACTGGCATCGCAATAACTACGATTTGAACATAGCTGTTGTAGACGAAGTGAAATTTGCTGCGTTATAAAATTTATGCTAGGCTACCGCAGCGCTACCCGTTATTGGATGCGTTTTTACGGACACATTTCATACACAGAGATGTCTCTCCTTATCCTCTATACTCCATGATTCAGGTGTTATGATGCTCAACGGACAGCGGTAGACCATTTAACATCCGAAGTTTGTCTCTTCGCTTGACGGCTGACTGAAGCAAGGAGGTAGCAGCTATCCAGGCTGGCTTCATGAAAAGATAATAATATCAGTGATAATATTAATTACTTACTAAATAGAATTGAGAGAGACGACCCTTCCCTCTCTAGGGATTCTAGTGAACCAAGTTTATAATTCACTTGGTCTACAATTTAACCGCTACTAGGGGTACTAAATTAATTAAAGTTCGTTGTGTATTTTATTATGTCACCATGACGCGTGAGCTGTGATCTTAAGATTGTAAAGTCTTAAGATTTGTTGTATAGATAACAGTTACAACTATACCAATAATTTGATTTAGTTCAGGATACTTTTTGTTCTGATAAATGGAACTTTTCCGAAGAACATTAGATAAAAGTTGGTATAGAAGTTCTGTTAAAGGTCAAGTATTATTTTCGGTTATCTATATTATCTTTTCGTCGATTCTGTAATACGTGATTAATTTTTGTAATTTTCTGGTGGACGGGTCTAAAATGGCGTAATCTTCAATTTTGTTAAACGTACAAAATTAGTATAATTGTTTCGGGTTTGAGTATTCGTTTAAAGAGTTTTTTTGACTGTACAGTTGCTTTTGCCCCTGGCTGCATTGACAGACATAGTAAGTAGGCCAGAATACTTAAAACTACGACTCAATAAGCGGAAAGAATCCAAATCGAATAAAGGACGGTTAATAAATTCAAACATTTTAATTAAAAATGTTTCTTAAAATATTCGCGCCGATTCGTAGACGTCGTCGTAGCACTGGCTACATCCGTAGCTCGCGCGTAGCACTTGGTAGCACTTTACGTAACCTACATAGTAAGTGAGGAAGTCCTATTAACTTTGTTCGTTTGTTTCCTCTGGAGAAGGGAGAGTACGTGAGCCACTCTTTCAACGGAACTGGACTGCCAGCGTTCTGCTGTAAACATTAATACAAAAAATAATAGTTAAAAAAGTAACAAACACGCTTTTATAGAAAAAAAAAATCCAACTAAAAAATAGAAAATAAATTTGAATTAAGAATCGTGTAATTGATTTCAAAGCGTGGCGATTTGAAAGCGTGGGGTGCTTTTTAAGATATTATCAAAACCTTCTACTCATTGACAGCACGCACCCAACGCTTTTATTACAATTACACGATTCTTAATTCAAATTGATTTTCTATTTTTAATTGGATTTCCTATAAGAGCAGTTTTTTTTAACTATTATTTATTTTTTCATTTTTTAGTTTGATTTTTTTTTAGTTAAATTTAGATTTTTCCGTTTCCTTTCTTTTTTTTTAAATATTGAATTATCATCAGTCCTCGATAAGTCTACGAAATTTAAATGAAATCTGACCGTTTGAAGTGGGTCAAAATCAAGTCCAAAGGAGTCTGTTACAAACAAACAAACATACATACATACAGGAGAAGCTAATATGAAGCGTGTAAAAAAATGTAAACTACTCTATGATTTTAAAATTATATCATCGTGAAAACTAAACATTTTGAATGCAAAGAGGTACTCACGATTGTTGTATTTTATATTTATTATTCAGTCCCGCCGTGACCATGATTGACAGACTGATTATATAGGATGTTAATTAATTACATAATTATTATTAATAATACAATAATCGTTCGCCTAAGTATTAAAATTATAAAATTATTTAATAATGATTATGATTATATTAGGGAAATAATGAGACTTATAAGTCTTATAACTATATTGACTAACAATAAAATTGGCAAATAAATTGATATACTAACGCATAAGGACCTGTAATGTTAGTGTGCATAATGATAAATAAATAAATAAATGATACATTAACTGGGACGAAATATATAAAATAAAAAAATCTAATAAAATAATCTTAAGTCAACTGAAATTCGCTGGAGTCCCGTGTTTAATACAAGTAGTACTGAATTGTGGTAGAGATTTATTTGCCTGGCTAGTTAGCACTCTTCTTTTAGAATCGACCGTGAAAATTTATTGCTTGACTTTAATGCCATCTTATTGTTAATAATATTAGGCCTTACTTTGCGGAAATTCATTGTTATTAAGTTATTATCATCTTATTAGATCCGATCATAAAATTCTATGTACAGAGTAGCTAAGTCTTACTTAAAAAGTATTTGTTGAAATTGTTCCCACGATTTGTTTTCACATAAATTCAAATAGATATCAAATACACAGATATTATTTATAGGGGGAGGAAGGGAAAGGAGCAGTAGTGTTGTCTTCTTCCAGCGTACTTGGTTGTACTCGTACTACTTTGGCAGTAAACAATGAAATAGAAAAATCCAATTTGAACAGTTTCAGCCATCGTAAAGAAACAATTCGCTGCAGAAACTCACAATATCACAATGTCAAACATTTTACCAGATTTTATACTGCTTTGCGCGCAGATGCTACATTTTGCTAGCACCGTGGACCGTATCGGAATGTTCCGCGGAAATTTGACAAGGAACGAAATTGTGTAGCATTTTGTTGCGTAAAACGTAACTAGATTAAAATTTTGACGACCCTGTAGCCTAGTTGGTAGCGACCCTGCCTGCGAAGCGAGGGGTCCTGGGTTCGATTCCCGGGGCAGATATTTGTGTGACCGATAAATATTTGTACTCGGGTTCTGTGTGTGATTGTGATGTGTTATATGTGTAGTCCATGCCACCCGCGACACAGGTAATAACCTACTGCAGGGGTATGAGTGTGTTAGCGTTTATTTTCTTTTAATAAATAATATGTCAAGAAGTAAAGTGTATTTGCATAGTACATACGCGTATGATGTGTAACTTATTTACGAATATAAGTTTTTTTCGTGTTAAATTGAATGTTTGATGTGACATACTTTTGCAACCGTGGCTTTAAAACGGGAGGGGGGAGGGGGGAAGACTTGACTGTAACAAAATTAGTAATTTAGAGCCGATTATATCGCAACCGGACCCCTGAATCCAAAAATGTTAGTAGTTTGAATAAACACGTACTCGTATATCTACGATATTACATTACGCTCTGGACGGATGGACGAAACCCTAAAAAAGAGTTACATTTTCTGTTACCCCGTCTCATAAAAAACAGCATCGTGCATATCTGCTTAAATATTAATTAATTATACACACTGCACCGTAACAAACTGGAACGCAGCTGACCTTTACACTTTGCACGCGACCCGTTCCTTTCAGGGGTCACTGCACTTCATCTATTCTACATATTTTAATTATAAATAAAGCACTGTAACACAGACATAGGTATAGGTAATCCTATGCTTTTAAATTACTGTAACCTAAGTGATAAATAGATGTATCTTCTTTTATCTACAAACTAGTGTATACCCGACGTGAGCTACTACGCTAAAATAAAGAAATAAATTTCAATTCGGGAATTTTTTTATGGGAAAAGAAGAAAATCGACTTCATGAACGGTCCGAATGTGCATAATGTATTGTTTTAGTGGTCTCAAACCACCGTCGCATTATTGCCTTTCAAATGTAACCATTTTGGGGCACATTGGTTGAATGATTTCAGAGTCTATAAAAGATATCCGTACAAACATTTTCTGTGTTTTATATACCTACTAGCTGCCCGGACAGACTTCGTTTTGTCAAAAGTTTAAAAAATAAAAAAAATATTTAGGGGTGGACCAGACCACCCTTAACATTTAGGGGGATGAAAAATAGATGTTGTCCGATTCTCAACCCTAGCCGATATGCACGAAGAGATTCATGAAAATCGGTCGAGCCGTTTCGGAGGAGTTCAACTTCTAACACCGTGACACGAGAATTTTATATATAAGATTTAGATTAATATCCCTGATGGCATTACATGTTGTAAATTTATAAAGTAAGTCATCCTCGCTTCGCTTTGTTTTCGAACTCTTAATACCTGTGCCCCTGGAGCAACTTCATTTAGACAGAGCTTTCCGCACGAATACGGCTTATAATTCAATATGAAAAGGTTTTCAAATCCGACCGGCGGTTCCAGAGATTAGCGCTTTAAATCCTGCACAAAAAAATGACGCGTATAAGTGGCATTCACAAATGCCTCGGCCAGGTGGTACAAGCAAACATTAAATCATTTACAAACAACTTCTATGTCATGAGTCATGACTCACGACATCGCGTGTTATGAAGTTACTTCACCTTTTGTTATAACAACGTGAATTATACATGTAATGTAATGCACTCTGATAGAAGTTACATTGGAATTTAAAATTGGTTTTGTCTGGGAAAATAAACATAGGTCGATGATCTCTGGAACTAAATATTTTCAGTGATGTTTTGAGGATGCAAATTTTGTGCATGTATGTGTGTTCGTATGTTAGTCTTTGCGTGTGTATGTTCGTGGGTTTTTGTAGACGTGCGTCTGTGTATTAAAAAAATAACGCTATACACTCATACCCCCACACAAGGATACCCTGTGTCGTGGGTGCCATGGACAACACACAGAGACAAGGACACACACACCCAGGTCAAGAACATAAATTATAACTCATCATTTAAATTTACATGTATATGTTTAATAGTACTACCACCCTACCACCCGGCCAGTTCTTTCTTTCTTTTTCTTCTCTCTTTCTTGGCCAGCAACGCATCAGTGAGCCTTTGGTGTTGCTATTGTCCATGGGCGACGGTAGCCACTTACCATCAGGTGGATCGTTAGCTCGTTTGCCGGCTATTTCCATAAAAATAAAATAAACATCATCTACACGGTGTGTATTATCTAATTCAGACTCAGCCAAGTGTAAGGACTCCAGTGTTATGATGAGAATTGCAAGTTGGAATAAAATATACAAAACAGAATGTAAGTAAAGAAGTTTGCGGTCCCAATAAATGGAAAAAGATCGGTCGGTTTTCAAAGTTTGGACGGCATTCCGCCAGTATAATAACGCCTGTTATAACTTGTAATCTTGTTTAGCCAGCTTTTCTTGTAGCGAAATAAGTCTAATAGAGGATTTGGAAAGAAAAACAGTTTTTGCAGCAGCAAGTTTTATCCAAGTATTAATTGAATTACTATTTTGAATAATTTTAGAAAGAATGTGATAGTAAGATGGGTTTCTTATCTCCAAGCTTTTAATAGAACGAAGAAGAAGAAATAGAAGAATCTACAACCTTTGTTTATTTTTTTCATTCAATTAAAATTATCTATCTTCATCTCTTATATGGTGTTAAGTGTACATAATATTATATACCAGTAAGATTCATTAACCTTTGTGGCATAAACCAGGCTGTAATCACGGACTTAAAAAAAGAACGGACGTAACATTGTCTAATCGAGAGTGAAGCATAGCAATGACAGCTCGCTTACCATGTGTGCGTAATTTTGTAATTTTTGATTCCCGATGGTGTCAATGTCATAGCAGTGTGGTGTCAATGTGTGGGTGTGTGTACTTGTACGAATACAGAGTTGGTATTACTATGGGTGCTTCACTGAATTTGTTCTTGGGATTACGTCCGTCTTTTTTTACGTCCGTGGCTGTAATGAACAGTTTTTGGATAACTTCAAATGAAAGCGTCAGACATTCACACTGAAGTAAAGTCATGATAATAATTATAACAAGGTGGGATTCGAGAATTGGAAAAACTAACCAAAACGCTCCACTGCAGCTAGTGTGCATTGTCATTATAATCAAACTTTAAGCAATGTGCAATGTATAGTGGATTAATAAGTACTTGTGTTCTCCTAGTGGTCAAAATATGACAATACGCATTATTCAAAATTTAAAACATATTATTATGAATATTTATGTTGTATTTTATAAACGTATTTTTTTTTTATTTTCCTGCTCTTATACATTTATAGTTTATTTTTTACCATATACTTTTTACACAGGGTCTTTTGTGAGCTGTGGATAAATCTTAAGAGATAGAAAGATAGCTTGTGAGTTTTCCTACCAGATGTCAGAAAATTACCTCATTACTAGTGTTACCTTTTTGATATTTTGAACTTTTTTATCTTTTCAGAATAAATTAAAAATGGGGAATAATAAGTCAAGCCGCAGATTTTTTTTTAGGCCACGGAAACCAACCTCTGATTTAATAACTAAGCCATGGGAAAATGAGAAGGCTTCTAATAAACTAATTCGCCTTTTTTTAAATGCCACCTGAATATTCCAAAGAAAGCGTAAAATAAAGAACAACTATTATTTTTACTTGTCCCACTGATTTATACATCACCTTCTAATTTACTAACTCAGCCACGGATTTTACAACTAACCAACATTTTACGTTTTACAGCCTGAACATATTTTCCTCAAAAAAGATAGTTCAAGCTTGAACTAGAAAACATCATATTTTATAATTTAGCATGTGAAATAATAAATTGTATTCTTTCATCATAAAAATAGCAACTGCATGATCTGTTTGACGCCAGTCAGACGGGCGCTACTGGCCATTTGCACCAATCAGCGAGCACCTATGTGAAGCTGAAAACTGAGTATAAAAAAAAATGAATTTAATAATATTCATTCGATTGTACCAGGAGTGTACCGGATTGTACCGTAGTTAAAATCGTTTGTACCTTAAAGGGGTGAAATATATAAGGGTGGAAGATTTTGCTCCAAAACCAACTTGAAAATCCAAGATTTAAATTGATACCAACTCAAAGGATATCGTTTGTACCGGATTGTACCGGCATTAAAACTTGAAAAATGAAGAATTTTTTTTATTACTTTTTTTAAATTGTTTTTTTTTTTTTTTTAACAAAAGTCTGCATTGGGAGAAAAAACTTATTGCGCTAATCTGAAAACGGGTACAAACAATGTGGAACACAAACCAACGCGTGGAAGTCTTTTATTGATTAAAATATCTGTTAGGCCCGAAAACCACATTTCTGATCGATTTTTCTCGCACAAAAATCGGGGTACAAACAAAATCTTTAGTGGTAAAAACAAGTCCACACAACGGACTTTGTAATACAAGTGGGTACCAATGAGTACAAACGATGGGAAACAAACACCGACTCGTGAAAGTCTTAAATAGTCTTAAATGGGTGTTAGGATCGAAAACTACATTTCTGATCGCATTTTCTCGAAGAAAACTCGGGGTACAAATGAAATCTTTAGTGGTAAAAACAAGTACACACAACGGACTTAGTAATAAAAGTGGGTACCAAGGGGTACAAACGATGGGAAGCAAACACCAACTCGTGAAAGTCTTAAATAGAGTAAAATGGCTGTTAGGATCGAAAACTACGTATCTGACCGCATTTTTTCACAGAAAACTGGGGGTACAAACGAAATTTTTAGTAGTACAAACAAGCACACATAATGTACTTTGTCATACAAGTGGGCACCAACGGGTACAAACGATGGGAAACCAACACCGACTCGAGAAAGTCTTAAATAAAGTAAAATGGGTGTTAGGATCGAAAGCTACATTTCTGATCGCATTTTCTCGCAGAAAACTCGGGGTACAAACAAAATATTTTATAGTACAAACAAGTGCACGTAACGGACTTTGTCATACAAGTGGGTACCAACGGGTACAAACGATGGGAAACCAACACCGACTCGGGAAAGTCTTAAATAAAGTAAAATGGGTGTTAGGATCGAAAGCTACAATTCTGATCGCATTTTATCGCAGAAAACTCGGGGTACAAACAAAATATTTAGTGGTACAAACAAGTGCACGTAACGGACTTTGTCATACAAGTAGGTACCAACGGGTACAAACGATAGGAAACAAACACCGACTCGTGAAAGTCTTAAATATAGTAAAATGGATGTTAGGATCGAAAGCTACATTTCTGATCGCATTTTCTCGCAGAAAACTCGGGGTGCAAACAAAATATTTTGTAGTACAAACAAGTGCACGTAACGTACTTTGTAATAAAAGTGGGTACCAACGGGTACAAACGATGGGAAGCAAACACCGACTCGTGAAAGTCTTAAATAGAGTAAAATGGCTGTTAGGGTCAAAAACTACGTATCTAACCGCATTTTTTCACAGAAAACTGGGGGTACAAACGAAATTTTTAGTAGTACAAACAAGCACACATAATGTACTTTGTCATACAAGTGGGTACCAACGGGTACAAACGATGGGAAGCAAACACCGACTCGTGAAAGTCTTAAATAGAGTAAAATGGCTGTTAGGGTCAAAAACTACGTATCTAACCGCATTTTTTCACAGAAAACTGGGGGTACAAACGAAATTTTTAGTAGTACAAACAAGCACACATAATGGACTTTGTCATACAAGTGGGTACCAACGGGTACAAACGATGGGAAACCAACACCGACTCGGGTAAGTCTTAAATAAAGTAAAATGGGTATTAGAAACCTCGGGGTACAAACAAAATTTTTAGTAGTACAAACAATCACACATAATGGACTTTGTCATACAAGTGGGCACCAACGGGTACAAACGATGGGAAGCAAACACCAACTCGTGAAAGTCTTAAATAGAGTTAAATGGCTGTTAGGATCGAAAACTACATTTCTGATCGCATTTTCTCGAAGAAAACTCGGGGTACAAACAAAATCTTTAGCAGTAAAAACAAGTACACACAATGGACTTAGTAATAAAAGTGGGTACCAACAGGTACAAACGATGGGAAGCAAACACCAACTCGTGAAAGTCTTAAATAGAGTAAAATGGCTGTTAGGGTCAAAAACTACGTATCTGACCGCATTTTTTCACAGAAAACTGGGGGTCCAAACGAAATTTTTAGTAGTACAAACAAGCACACATTATGGACTTTGTCATACAAGTGGGTACCAACGGGTACAAACGATGGGAAACCAACACCGACTCGGGAAAGTCTTAAATAAAGTAAAATGGGTGTTAGGATCGAAAGCTACAATTCTGATCGCATTTTCTCGCAAAAAACTCGGGGTACAAACAAAATATTTTGTAGTACAAACAAGTGCACGTAACGGACTTTGTCATACAAGTGGGTACAAACGGGTACAAACGATGGAAAGCAAACACCAACTCGTGAAAGTCTTAAATATAGTAAAATGGTGTTAGGATTAAAAACTACATTTCTGATCGCATTTTCTCGAAGAAACCTCGGGGTACAAACGAAATTTTTAGTAGTACAAACAAGCACACATAATGTACTTTGTCATACAAGTGGGCACCAACGGGTACAAACGATGGGAAACCAACACCGACTCGGGAAAGTCTTAAATAAAGTAAAATGGGTGTTAGGATCGAAAGCTACATTTCTGATCGCATTTTCTCGCAGAAAACTTGGGGTACAAACAAAATATTTTGTAGTACAAACAAGTGCACGTAACGGACTTTGTCATACAAGTGGGTACCAACGGGTACAAACGATGGGAAACCAACACCGACTCGGGAAAGTCTTAAATAAAGTAAAATGGGTGTTAGGATCGAAAGCTACATTTCTGATCGCATTTTCTCGCAGAAAACTCGGGGTACAAACAAAATATTTAGTGGTACAAACAAGTGCACGTAACGGACTTTGTCATACAAGTAGGTACCAACGGGTACAAACGATAGGAAACAAACACCGACTCGTGAAAGTCTTAAATATAGTAAAATGGGTGTTAGGATCGAAAGCTACATTTCTGATCGCATTTTCTCGCAGAAAACTCGGGGTACAAACAAAATATTTTGTAGTACAAACAAGTGCACGTAACTTACTTTCTAATAAAAGTGGGTACCAACGGGTACAAACGATGGGAAGCAAACATCGACTCGTGAAAGTCTTAAATAGAGTAAAATGGCTGTTAGGGTCAAAAACTACGTATCTAACCGCATTTTTTCACAGAAAACTGGGGGTAAAAACGAAATTTTTAGTAGTACAAAAGAGCACACATAATGTACTTTGTCATACAAGTGGGCACCAACGGGTACAAACGATGGGAAACCAACACCGACTCGGGAAAGTCTTAAATAAAGTAAAATGGGTGTTAGGATCGAAAGCTACATTTCTGATCGCATTTTCTCGCAGAAAACTTGGGGTACAAACAAAATATTTTGTAGTACAAACAAGTGCACGTAACGGACTTTGTCATACAAGTGGGTACCAACGGGTACAAACGATGGGAAACCAACACCGACTCGGGTAAGTCTTAAATAAAGTAAAATGGGTATTAGGATCGAAAGCTACATTTCTGATCGCATTTTCTCGAAGAAACCTCGGGGTACAAACGAAATTTTTAGTATTACAAACAATCACACATAATGGACTTTGTCATACAAGTGGGCACTAACGGGTACAAACGATGGGAAACCAACACCGACTCGGGAAAGTCTTAAATAAAGTAAAATGTGTGTTAGGATCGAAAGCTACATTTCTGATCGCATTTTCTCGCAGAAAACTCGGGGTACAAACGAAACTTTTAGTAGTACAAACAAGCACACACAATGGACTTTGTCATACAAGTGGGTACCAACGGGTACAAACGATGGGAAGCAAACACCAACTCGTGAAAGTCTTAAATAGAGTTAAATGGCTGTTAGGATCGAAAACTACATTTCTGATCGCATTTTCTCGAAGAAAACTCGGGGTACAAACAAAATCTTTAGCAGTAAAAACAAGTACACACAATGGACTTAGTAATAAAAGTGGGTACCAACAGGTACAAACGATGGGAAGCAAACACCAACTCGTGAAAGTCTTAAATAGAGTAAAATGGCTATTAGGATCGAAAACTACGTATCTGACCGCATTTTTTCACAGAAAACTGGGGGTACAAACGAAATTTTTAGTAGTACAAACAAGCACACATTATGGACTTTGTCATACAAGTGGGTACCAACGGGTACAAACGATGGGAAACCAACACCGACTCGGGAAAGTCTTAAATAAAGTAAAATGGGTGTTAGGATCGAAAGCTACAATTCTGATCGCATTTTCTCGCAGAAAACTCGGGGTACAAACAAAATATTTTGTAGTACAAACAAGTGCACGTAACGGACTTTATCATACAAGTGGGTACAAACGGGTACAAACGATAGGAAACAAACACCGACTCGTGAAATTCTTAAATATAGTAAAATGGGTGTTAGGATCGAAAGCTACATTTCTGATCGCATTTTCTCGAAGAAACCTCGGGGTACAAACGAAATATTTAGTGGTACAAACAAGTCCACCCCAAGTAGCACAAATGCGCTGTATAACAGTATTTCAACAGAGCACAATGGAAACGCTAGCTGATAAGTTGCAGTATAGTAGCGTTATAAGCGCTTAAACAGCTGATATAACTCTAATTTGGGCACAAATTTGACAGCACATAGCTGTATAAGAAATCCCATTACTAAAATAATTGGGTTATATCAGCATTATAATAGCATTTTATGTGGGTAACAGACATTACAAGAGCTGAACGCTGCCTGATTAACAAACCACATGTTACCCTATAAACACAAAGTGAACATTTCTAATGTTTTCATAGAGCTGAAAGTAAACGTCGAGCGAACTTGTGATATGCATTATCTTTATTTTCATTAAAACTGTCAGTATAGTGTCAATCCTTAAAACTTGTTGATCCCATGGTGCCATTTTGTGACATGAAAAATATAATTTAAGGTAAGTAAAACTTCGATTTCTTACTAATATATTTGAAATCTTATTGGGAAGGTAACTTTATCGTGAAATACCACATATATATCGTTCAAAATTTTCACGCGCCCTCATAATAATACAGAATACGAAAAAAAATGTAACTTAAATTGATTGTAAACAAAATAAAATATATTGTTTTGGCATATTTATATGCATGAAGGGCTGTTTATGTGTTATTTAGTAGTATCTTATTTAATTGTTGTCGATATCTTTTAAAATAAACCAAACCAAAAGGGCTAAAATTTTATAATGATACACAGTCAGGTAGTAAATATGGCGGATAGGTAAGTGAATAGTTGTAATCTTAACATAGTGCTAAGGGCTGCATGAATGCTTGCATGTGGCCTGTTATTGTAGGCTGTATATTATTTCCCGCATCGGCCATATCATCATGAATAATCTTCAAGTACTCTGCATTAATTTTACGTCGTATTCCACCAGTTCTTTTTTTATCTTTCCACATTTTGTAAAACAACACTCACTAGTTCGGAAATTGCCACACGTTATAAAATAATAAAATTCATGATTACATATAACTCAATCAGCAGAATAGATGACCACAGAAGTTCAAATATTCTGCTCAAACAAGAATTACGAGCTTAAAAGTGAACTTTTTTAAGGCAGCGGGCTGCTATGTAACTGCATAAAGTTCACAATTTAGGTCTGACATGGCCTAGACAAATGCTGTTATACGAGTATATACTGACACCTGATTAATAGAGTAAAAGTCCATCTGTGTGCAGCGTGAAGCATTTAATCATTGTTAAATAACTTCACAAAGTAACTGTTTGCGTTACAGTAGTTCACAAAGTTCTCTCTTAAAATGCAACAGTTTTAGAGCACACTCGTGGCTATTTATTCAGAAGACTGCATTGCTAGTGTTCCACAGCATACGCTCATGCAGCAGATAGAAGAAAATAGTACCAAACGCTGCATAACAGTGACGTCTGTGGCATGTGTGTGGTGCCTAATAGAATCACAAAACAGAATAAAGCATTTTAATTAGCCTCGCTTCTTTTTATACAGCTGTTACGGATTGAAAGAACTCTTATAAGTAATTACAAATGCTTAGATTGACGATGTGGGCCTTTATATTGCTATTTTGTGCTACTTGGGACGTAACGTACTTTGTAATAAACGTGGGTACCAACGGGTACAAACGATGGGAAGCAAACACCGACACAAACAAAGTCCGTTACGTGCACTTGTTTGTACCACTAAATATTTTGTTTGTACCCCGAGTTTTCTGCGAGAAAATGCGATCAGAAATGTAGCTTTCGATCCTAACACCCATTTTACTTTATTTAAGGCTTTCCCGAGTCGGTGTTTGCTTCCCATCGTTTGTACCCGTTGGTACCCACTTTTATTACTAAGTCCGTTGTGTGTACTTGTTTTTACTACTAAAGATTTCGTTTGTACCCCGAGTTTTCTTCGAGAAAATGCGATCAGAAATGTAGTTTTCGATCCTAACCATTGAACTAGTATTACTAGCGTATAGAACAGACACCGCGTACATTGGGTTCGGGGGTGTGGATTGCAGCCGGCCGGCTGCATTTCATTCTGTCACTCGGCTGTCACTCGGCTGCGCTCATGGCGGCCGCATGCCAAAATTGTTTATGAAAAACTGAAAAAATGCCGTCGTGCGTAATAAGAACGTATCACAATGCACGCCAAAAAACAAAAAAGATAATGGTATCACTTTATCATCGGTAAGAAAACAAAATATTAACTTAAATCAACTAAAACGAATTTAATTAAATTATTATGCAATGTTCCCGCCATTTTGGAATGAAAAAATCATAAGGAGCGTTTGAACTTGGCAAGCCACTAGCGTGTTAATGGAATATATAAGCTTGCTTATGTTGCCGTCTTGGTTCGGCAAGTGTCATATACAAAGTTACTCTATGGCAAGTGTGCAAACGAGGCTTCTAGTTTGAAAAGAGAACGGAGTGCAAGCCAGCGGTGGAACACACATTTTGTTTGAGATGTCTCCTCTATGTATGTATCTCAATGATTCTAACACCCATTTTACTATATTTAAGATTTCACGAGTCGGTGTTTGTTTCCTATCGTTTGTACCCGTTGGTACCTACTTGTATGACAAAGTCCGTTACGTGACCTTGTTTGTACTACTAAATATTTTGTTTTTATCCCGAGTTTTCTGCGAGAAAATGCGATCAGAAATGTAGCTTTCGATCCTAACACCCATTTTACTTTATTTAAGACTTTCCCGAGTCGGTGTTGGTTTCTAATCGTTTGTACCCGTAGGTGCCCACTTGTATGACAAAGTCCATTATGTGTGCTTGTTTGTATTACTAAAAATTTCGTTTGTACCCCGAGGTTTCTTCGAGAAAATGCGATCAGAAATATAGTTTTTAATCCTAACACTAACTAACATTTTACTATATTTAAGACTTTCACGAGTCGGTGTTTGTTTCCTATCGTTTGTACCCGTTGGTACCCACTTTTATTACAAAGTAAGTTACGTGAACTTGTTTGTACCACTAAATATTTCGTTTGTACCCCGAGTTTTCTTCGAGAAAATGCGATCAAAAATGTAGCTTTCGATCCTAATACCCATTTTACTTTATTTAAGGCTTTCCCGAGTCGGTGTTGGTTTCCCGTCGTTTGTACCCGTTGGTACCCACTTGTATGACAAAGTCCATTATGTGTGCTTGTTTGTACTACTAAAAATTTCGTTTTTACCCCCTAGTATTCTGTGAAAAAATGCGGTTAGATACGTAGTTTTCGATCCTTACAGCCATTTAACTCTATTTAAGACTTTCACGAGTTGGTGTTTGCTTTCCATCGTTTGTACCCGTTGGTACCCACTTGTATGACAAAGTCCATTATGTGTGCTTGTTTGTACTACTAAAAGTTTCGTTTGTACCCCCAGTTTTCTGTGAAAAAATGCGGTCAGAAATGTAGTTTTTGACCCTAACAGCCATTTTACTCTATTTAAGACTTTCACGAGTCTGTGTTTGCTTCCCATCGTTTGTACCCATTGGTACCCACTTGTATGACAAAGTCCATTATATGTGCTTGTTTGTACTACTAAAAGTTTCGTTTGTACCCCCAGTTTTCTGTGAAAAAATGCGGTCAGAAATGTAGTTTTTGACCCTAACAGCCATTTTACTCTATTTAAGACTTTCACGAGTCGGTGTTTGCTTCCCATAGTTTGTACCCGTTGGTACCCACTTGTATGACAAAGTTCATTATGTGTGCTTGTTTGTACTACTAAATATTTCGTTGTACCCCGAGTTTTCTTCGAGAAAATGCGATCAGAAATGTAGCTTTCGACCCTAACAGCCATTTTACTCTATTTAAGATTTCACGAGTCGGTGTTTGTTTCCTATCGTTTGTACCCGTTGGTACCTACTTGTATGACAAAGTCCGTTTCGTGACCTTGTTTGTACTACTAAATATTTTGTTTTTATCCCGAGTTTTCTGCGAGAAAATGCGATCAGAAATGTAGCTTTCGATCCTAACACCCATTTTACTTTATTTAAGACTTTCCCGAGTCGGTGTTGGTTTCTAATCGTTTGTACCCGTAGGTGCCCACTTGTATGACAAAGTCCATTATGTGTGCTTGTTTGTATTACTAAAAATTTCGTTTGTACCCCGAGGTTTCTTCGAGAAAATGCGATCAGAAATATAGTTTTTAATCCTAACACTAACTAACATTTTACTATATTTAAGACTTTCACGAGTCGGTGTTTGTTTCCTATCGTTTGTACCCGTTGGTACCCACTTTTATTACAAAGTAAGTTACGTGGACTTGTTTGTACCACTAAATATTTCGTTTGTACCCCGAGTTTTCTTCGAGAAAATGCGATCAAAAATGTAGCTTTCGATCCTAATACCCATTTTACTTTATTTAAGGCTTTCCCGAGTCGGTGTTGGTTTCCCGTCGTTTGTACCCGTTGGTACCCACTTGTATGACAAAGTCCATTATGTGTGCTTGATTGTACTACTAAAAGTTTCGTTTGTACCCCCCAGTATTCTGTGAAAAAATGCGGTTAGATACGTAGTTTTCGATCCTTACAGCCATTTAACTCTATTTAAGACTTTCACGAGTTGGTGTTTGCTTTCCATCGTTTGTACCCGTTGGTACCCACTTGTATGACAAAGTCCATTATGTGTGCTTGTTTGTACTACTAAAAGTTTCGTTTGTACCCCCAGTTTTCTGTGAAAAAATGCGGTCAGAAATGTAGTTTTTGACCCTAACAGCCATTTTACTCTATTTAAGACTTTCACGAGTCGGTGTTTGCTTCCCATCGTTTGTACCCGTTGGTACCCACTTGTATGACAAAGTCCATTATATGTGCTTGTTTGTACTACTAAAAGTTTCGTTTGTACCCCCAGTTTTCTGTGAAAAAATGCGGTCAGAAATGTAGTTTTTGACCCTAACAGCCATTTTACTCTATTTAAGACTTTCACGAGTCGGTGTTTGCTTCCCATCGTTTGTACCCGTTGGTACCCACTTGTATGACAAAGTTCATTATGTGTGCTTGTTTGTACTACTAAATATTTCGTTGTACCCCGAGTTTTCTTCGAGAAAATGCGATCAGAAATGTAGCTTTCGACCCTAACAGTCATTTTACTCTATTTAAGAATTTCACGAGTTGGTGTTTGCTTCCCATCGTTTGTACCCGTTGATACCCACTTGTATGACAAAGTCCATTATGTGTGCTTGTTTGTACTACTAAAAGTTTCGTTTGTACCCCCAGTTTTCTGTGAAAAAATGCGGTCAGAAATGTAGTTTTTGACCCTAACAGCCATTTTACTCTATTTAAGACTTTCACGAGTCGGTGTTTGCTTCCCATCGTTTGTACCCGTTGGTACCCACTTGTATGAAAAAGTCCATTATATGTGCTTGTTTGTACTACTAAAAGTTTCGTTTGTACCCCCAGTTTTCTGTGAAAAAATGCGGTCAGAAATGTAGTTTTTGACCCTAACAGCCATTTTACTCTATTTAAGACTTTCACGAGTCGGTGTTTGCTTCCCATCGTTTGTACCCGTTGGTACCCACTTGTATGACAAAGTTCATTATGTGTGCTTGTTTGTACTACTAAATATTTCGTTGTACCCCGAGTTTTCTTCGAGAAAATGCGATCAGAAATGTAGCTTTCGACCCTAACAGCCATTTTACTCTATTTAAGATTTCACGAGTCGGTGTTTGTTTCCTATCGTTTGTACCCGTTGGTACCCACTTTTATTACAAAGTAAGTTACGTGGACTTGTTTGTACCACTGAATATTTCGTTTGTACCCCGAGTTTTCTTCGAGAAAATGCGATCAAAAATGTAGCTTTCGATCCTAATACCCATTTTACTTTATTTAAGGCTTTCCCGAGTCGGTGTTGGTTTCCCGTCGTTTGTACCCGTTGGTACCCACTTGTATGACAAAGTCCATTATGTGTGCTTGTTTGTACTACTAAAAATTTCGTTTTTACTCCCCAGTATTCTGTGAAAAAATGCGGTTAGATACGTAGTTTTCGATCCTTACAGCCATTTAACTCTATTTAAGACTTTCACGAGTTGGTGTTTGCTTTCCATCGTTTGTACCCGTTGGTACCCACTTGTATGACAAAGTCCATTATGTGTGCTTGTTTGTACTACTAAAAGTTTCGTTTGTACCCCCAGTTTTCTGTGAAAAAATGCGGTCAGAAATGTAGTTTTTGACCCTAACAGCCATTTTACTCTATTTAAGACTTTCACGAGTCGGTGTTTGCTTCCCATCGTTTGTACCCGTTGGTACCCACTTGTATGACAAAGTCCATTATATGTGCTTGTTTGTACTACTAAAAGTTTCGTTTGTACCCCCAGTTTTCTGTGAAAAAATGCGGTCAGAAATGTAGTTTTTGACCCTAACAGCCATTTTACTCTATTTAAGACTTTCACGAGTCGGTGTTTGCTTCCCATCGTTTGTACCCGTTGGTACCCACTTGTATGACAAAGTTCATTATGTGTGCTTGTTTGTACTACTAAATATTTCGTTGTACCCCGAGTTTTCTTCGAGAAAATGCGATCAGAAATGTAGCTTTCGACCCTAACAGCCATTTTACTCTATTTAAGAATTTCACGAGTTGGTGTTTGCTTCCCATCGTTTGTACCCGTTGATACCCACTTGTATGACAAAGTCCATTATGTGTGCTTGTTTGTACTACTAAAAGTTTCGTTTGTACCCCCAGTTTTCTGTGAAAAAATGCGGTCAGAAATGTAGTTTTTGACCCTAACAGCCATTTTACTCTATTTAAGACTTTCACGAGTCGGTGTTTGCTTCCCATCGTTTGTACCCGTTGGTACCCACTTGTATGACAAATCCATTATGTGTGCTTGTTTGTACTACTAAAAATTTCGTTTGTACCCCCAGTTTTCTGTGAAAAAATGCGGTTAGATACGTAGTTTTTGACCCTAACAGCCATTTTACTCTATTTAAGATTTTCACGAGTCGGTGTTTTCTTCTCATCGTTTGTACCCGTTGGTACCCACTTTTATTACAAAGTACGTTACGTGCACTTGTTTGTACTACAAAATATTTTGTTTGTACCCCGAGTTTTCTGCGAGAAAATGCGATCAGAATTGTAGCTTTCGATCCTAACACCCATTTTACTATATTTAAGACTTTCACGAGTCGGTGTTTGTTTCCTATCGTTTGTACCCGTTGGTACCTACTTGTATGACAAAGTCCGTTACGTGCACTTGTTTGTACCACTAAATATTTTGTTTGTACTCCGAGTTTTCTGCGAGAAAATGCGATCAGAAATGTAGCTTTCGATCCTAACACCCATTTTACTTTATTTAAGACTTTCCCGAGTCGGTGTTGGTTTCCCATCGTTTGTACCCGTTGGTACCCACTTGTATGACAAAGTCCATTATGTGTGCTTGTTTGTACTACTAAAAATTTCGTTTGTACCCCCAGTTTTCTGTGAAAAAATGCGGTCAGATACGTAGTTTTCGATCCTAACAGCCATTTTACTCTATTTAAGACTTTCACGAGTTGGTGTTTGCTTCCCATCGTTTGTACCCGTTGGTACCCACTTTTATTACTAAGTCCGTTGTGTGTACTTGTTCTTACTACTAAAGATTTCATTTGTACCCCGAGGTTTCTTCGAGAAAATGCGATCAGAAATGTAGTTTTCGATCCTAACACCCATTTTACTCTATTTAAGACTTTCACGAATCGGTGTTTGTTTCCCATTGTTTGTACTCGTTGGTACCCACTTGTATTACAAAGTCCGTTGTGTGGACTTGTTTGTACCACTAAAGATTTTGTTTGTACCCCGATTTTTGTGCGAGAAAAACCGATCAGAAATGTAGTTTTCGGGCCTAACAGATATTTTACTCAAAGACTTCCACGCGTTGGTTTGTGTTCCACATTGTTTGTACCCGTTTTCAGATTAACGCAATAAGTTTTTTCTCCCAATGCAGACTTTTGTTAAAAAAAAAAACAATTTAAAAAAAGTAATAAAAAAAATTCTTCATTTTTCAAGTTTTAATGCCGGTACAATCCGGTACAAACGATATCCTTTGAGTTGGTATCAATTTAAATCTTGGATTTTCAAGTTGGTTTTGGAGCAAAATCTTCCACCCTTATATATTTCACCCCTTTAAGGTACAAACGATTTTAACTACGGTACAATCCGGTACACTCCTGGTACAATCGAATGAATATTATTAAATTAATTTTTTTTATACTCAGTTTTCAGCTTCACATAGGTTCAGCGAGCGCGATTCGATTCATGCGGGTATGAGTTGTCACGCGTATTTGTTTATTGTGAGTTATCAAGTGTATTTGTTTATTTTCATTCTATTGTTGGTGCGCTCGTTGTTAAATAAGTGACAGAAACAAATCGCTGCAAATCCGACTCCACGTAGTCTTGTCTGCCCTACCCCTAGAGTGTCATGTAAACCCGCGTAGGCGCGGAGGGGCGAGGCGGCCCGCGAGCTGAGGAGCAGGTGCTGTTAATGCTCGCCGCAGCAGCTGAGGCTGGCCGGCGGAGCCGGCCAGCAAGCCGAAGCTGCGGTGGTGAGCGTTAGTAGCATCTGCGACGATAAGATCGCGTGGGACCGCCAGAGCCCCGCAGCGCCGGAGCCGTGACAGAAGCCATGTCTGCTGCTTGCTTGCTGCATGCGGAATGCCTCTTGCTGTTTGCCGCATGCTGTAGACCTTTTAAGGGTGTGTAACGTTGGAAGATTAGATTATGTGTTTGAAAATTATACTATAAAAATATAATATTAAATTAAAATTAAGTCAAATGAACGTTATATAAAAATAATATTATACTATATAAAAATTTATATGAAGTAAACGTTAAAGTAAATGTTATTCGAGCAAATTAATGAATTATAACATTATAATATGAAATAAACAATAGATCACATGAAATTTTGTTATTTGTTTTTAAAGCATGTGAAAATTATATCATGTGAACATTATTTCAAGTTATATTATACTAAATGTTATTATACTAACTATTGCACACCTCAATTTTAGGTACGTTTTGATGACAATTCCAATATATTTGATGATCATTTTAGGTATTTTGATGATCAAAAATATAGGACGAGTTATAAATTATTTATGTTTGAAAAAAATTAAAAGATGCTGAGTTATAAAACTAGATGTAGATAAAATTACTTTATTGGTGTCATATTTAAATATTTTAGAAGTTTACTAGTTGAATATATGTTACAAATGTAGATGCTAAAAAATAACTACCATGCTAAGTCGTATTTACAGTAGCTTACATTGAAGATTTATATTGGCTAAAAGAGTATTTTTTAGACGCGCATTGATGGTGGCTGACTTAGTAATTTAGGGGACAGTGTAGATTTTTAGAGGACAATAATGCTATTAAATAGAAGTCAGTTTAATTACCACCCATTAAAAATCGTTAACAGTTACCAAATAAAATAAAGAAACTGTTTTCTCTTAGGCAAGTAAATAAAATAAAGATAAAATAACATAAAGAAACTGTTTTCTCTTAGTTTAAGACTGCGGTCATCGCAAGAGAAGTCCTGCCTTAAGAATCCTTCAGGTCAGTGCGTTTCAAACCACGAAATTTCTCATAAAACCGCCCACAATAGCTTATTTATTTACGGAAGCAGTTAGTACTTATCCTTTTAAATTAAATTAAATTAAACTGCCCTCCGAAACCGGTACTACTTTTAAACATCAAAGGTCACTACATCCTCCACTTAAATCCAGTTAATTATATTTTGTAATTTAACCAAAGCTTTTGACTGTATGTCTCTTGATTTTGTGACTTCAAAGCGTTGAACATTATAATTTTACTGCTAAATTTCAATATTACGCATATGGCAAAGCCCAATCGGCTTAAATTTGCTTTAGAAATTTGAATTCTCAACGGGTTAAACTTATCATATTTCTGAGACCTTAGCGTTCCTCAGGGTTCTAGTTTCTGTCCGTTTTTGATCATAATATATTAATGATTTGACCTTTACGACGTAAGTCGATATAAAATCTCAACTGTTTATGAAGTACTTAAATGTATTTTTAATTTACTAATGCTGGTTTAATGTCAGCTAAGTAGAATAGTGAATGTTCAAGTTCAGTGTTAGTTCAGTAGTAGTATTGTAAGTAGTACTGAAAGCGAAACAATACAATGCAGCCACTTGTACACAAAAATAACACAACTTGAAGTAGATGCTAGATATGATAGTAAACGCCAGAAAATTAACAAATCATTTCGCTTATAGTTGCAACAGCAAGAGATGATATAGAGGTACGTGACAAGCATACTATCCGACTACCCTCTCGTATGTTATTTAATGATGTTTGTCGTTTCTCCGTCGCATTTCAGTTTAATCCTAGAATAATCCCAGTATCGTTCTTCCCAGAAACTTAAATCTTAAAACCTTGCTCACTGGTATGGAATATAATCTTCATGCGCGATTAGGTTTTGCTAAAGGCATCGTCCTGGGAACACGATTGATTGATTATTTATCACTCGATTAAGCGATGTGCTGATAAGGTTTGATGTGGTCTTTTTAGATTTTTTATGGAAATAGCGGTCAAATTAGCTAATGATTCACATGATGATAAGTGGCTATCGTCGCCCATGGACATTGGCCAAGAAGGAGAGAAGAAGAAGAAAGATAGAACTGGCTTCAAGTCCCAATTATTTCAATTTAGTTGATGTAATTTAATGACGAAGAATCACTCCAATTATAAGTTACTCTCGCAATAAATTGAACATGTTGAATAAGAAGAATCAAGTATGATTTATATCTTTAGTAATAATTAATAGCGGAAATAGAGGTTTAGAAAATTCCCCACTAATTTTATTATTTGTTTGTGAAAAATATTTTATTATTTTTATGTTTGTTGTGTTAATTTGTTATTATTTTTCAAATTCAAAGCAAATTTTCAAAAGATAGTTTTTAAACATCTATCTAATAGACAAAGTTATCCAGTTTTAAGTCACAGATCATAAATTCAGTAAGTTTAGTAAGTTTAAATCTGAAGATTACATTACAAATCTTTAGCAAAGTTAGCAAGTTAGTCAAGTTGTTAAAGACTTCTAATAATTGAGATATTTACCCCTCCAGTTGTCCTTATTTTGACCTAAGATATCGTAATGAATAGTCCATTAGTAGACGATTCTTTTCTGGTAAATAAATTTACACCATGTTTTTAATGTAATTTGTAATTTAAAAATAAGGTTGACACAAAATGAAAAGAACTTAAAGACAAATAATAATTATTTAATGCTACAACGAATTTCTGTTGACTATTAATTCCTTTTTTCAACTAATTTTAATTAATATTTAAATAAAGAATAGTACCGAGATTGCTTACCAAATAAGACGAATCTAAATAATTAGAATTTTACCAAGAAAAAAAATAACCGATTTCAAAATAACTCGAAAACTACTTGTCAGATCTAGCTTAAATTTAAGCGAGACCACATGACAAGCACCAGCTTTTGATTTAAAAAAGGATCATTAAAATCGGTTCACCCAGTCGAAAGTTCTAAGGTAACAAACATTAAAAATACAGTCGAATTGAATACCTCCTCCTTTTTTGAAGTCGGTTAAAAATGGAGTATATATTTGTGATGTCGTTCACCAGCTGTATGGAGTGTAGAGGTAAGGAGAGTTATCTCTGTTATGAAAAGTGCCCGTAAAAATGCGTCTAATAAGGGTGGCGCTGCGGTAGTTTAGGATCAGTTTTAAAGAAACATTTTCTCACAGCAGCATTTTGCTTATATACTAAAACATTTTAGACTACTAAAATAATTGAGGTTTTGTATACTGGCATTTTACTAACTACTCATGAAAATTTTTAAATCTTTGAACTTAGCAAATATATAGCTATAACAGCTATGTTCAATGTTCATATCGTTGTTTAACCAACGCAAGCGCTATTGTGGTAAGTACTGAAATCTTTATTTTCAGTATATACCTAGACACTTTTTCAACTTTCCTCCCATATGAGATGGCTCTCCTTACATCTACCCTCCATAAACATCTAATAAAAAAGAAAAAAAAACATAGGTTTCGATGACCACATAGTTTTCTTTGGTGTCCACCACGCAGGGAATCTTAATGCGTTCAAACTCATGTGAGTAAGCATTTATCACTTTAAGAAAGTACCTTAATTGAAATACTGCAAGGATCAACAAAGATTCTCGTTTATAAGTCAACATCTGACAAGAAATAAGCATTTTGTGTGAAATATTAAACCGAATAAACGTATACGGTTTTGTAATTAAGATTAGAATTCATTATTCAGACAACCAGACCTTCTTTGATCTTGCGGATGAAAATTGGCCTTTATTCTAAGAACCATAAGATTTCATCAGCGAAACAGCCCCAACATGTTACGCCGAAGATAGATGCGAAATGCAAATAATTAAACGTAATGGAGTTTTTACATTATCCTGTACGTCAATGATCCTACCGACACCATCCGACACGGGAACTCGCTTAGTTAAATTCCTGAAATTCCTCGTCTTTTAACGGTGATACTTTATCTTATTGAGGTCCATATGGGAAATTTCGTAATAATTGTCATTGTCTAGTTTCGAACAGCTTCTTTCATTGGAAATTCCCAATATCCGGTCTGTACTAACCGTTTTATAATTCGGAATTTTATTCCTAAGTAGTCTGAAAAT
The DNA here is from genome assembly GCA_951805285.1 of Thymelicus acteon. Classification (NCBI taxonomy): domain Eukaryota; kingdom Metazoa; phylum Arthropoda; class Insecta; order Lepidoptera; family Hesperiidae; genus Thymelicus; species Thymelicus acteon. The sequence goes on from OX638230.1 coordinate 3,179,326, forward strand.
TTTACATACAATTACATAGACGTATTGACGCTTTTGTAGCCAACAGAATACAGATTAATTTCGTCACTGTGAATTAATTTTAAGGGAGCAGGTAACAGTTGTTGTAAAACATGGCATATTTAATAAAGAGGCGTAAAGAGTTTAATGTATGATACCTCGGGTGTTAATTATTGGCCTCCGAGTTGCTACACAAAGATGACATCAGAACATCAATACTCGTAGCTTTTAAAATTTCATCACAAGTTGCCGGATCGGGCAGAGGGAATCGCTTTAAGTATTATAAATCAGCATTTACCGCGTAGAAGATTATACGATTAAGCATTCGAAATTCCCATTTGAGAATTTGTGTAAAATATTTGTTTTCTACGTGACTCGGTAACAAAATCTTTGTTACTCAATGATAAATGTTTTACTTTTAATTTTATCGACTAAATTGGAACTAAACATGGCGATACGGTGTTTATTGACTGTAGCATAAGTTTATTAATTACTTTGATAAACCAAGCTAGTGTTTTTTTAAGCCGACAAATAAGCAGGTAAAAAATAATTAGAAGAACGGAAGGAAGTCCTCCTTCTATAGCGAAACGTTTTCAAAATTTACTGCGGTGATTTTGCTGTGAGTTTCAGAACGTTAACGTTTGATTTACCTGTTGAAACGATCAAGCAGCAGCTCAATAACAACAGCACAAGTACAGCTTGTATGTGAATAAATATACAATAATATATAAATAACAAGGACGCCTGGAAATAAATACCTCTATTCCATTCTTCTCAAACAATTAAGTACTAAGTTTATAGATGGCAACGGTGGTGGAAGCACAAAATACGTTTTTATGTGTACCTACTACAAAATAACCACACGATTAATATCGTTTTTAAATAATCAATTTATCTATTATCTCTGGATAAGTTTCAATACAAAACAATAAGAAGATTTTTCGATAGTTGCTAGACAACAAACAAATTTTAAGAAATTGGATATAATATTGCGAACGGCCGTATATGAATTTGAATCTTTGCATTTGGGAAAATCGTCAAGCACAAACTTTAAGTAGCAGAATATTAGATTTAAAAGTTTTTCAGAAAAATGAATTCTATTCTATCGTGACCACAGATGACGAATACAAAGGCCAAGTTAATTTCTGTGATCTCATGAATGAAGTCCCAACTAACTGCATGGCAATCAAGACGATTGACTTTGATTCGAACTTCTAACTAAATCTGTGCTAAATTCAAACTGTCGCCGTCGTTTCGAACTAGCTCCTTGACTTTCCTTCACTAACTGAAACATGACTTATTTTTAAGAAAAAAAGTAAAATCTTACATATTATCCTATTAATATAATGATATAATGAAAATGATATAACACTTACACACTCATACCCCCCGCAGTAGGTTATTACCTGTGTCGCGGGTGACATGGACGACACATATAACACATCACAATAACACCCATGACCCGAGTACAAATATTTATCTGTCACATAAATATCTGCCCCGGCCGGGAATCGACCCCGGGACCCCTCGTTTCGCAGGCAGGGTCGCTACCAATTAGGCTACAGGGTCGTCTTATTATTATAATAGTCGTCTATTAATATTATAAGTGTGAAAGTTTGTATGGATGTTTTGTTATACTTTCACACAAAAGTTACTGACTTCACTTCATATTCAGCACAAATAAGACCATAATCTGAAATAAGACATGGGATACTTATTATTCCGGAACAAACGGTAAAGCAACGGTAGAGCGCTAGTTAGTAAAATTTATTCTTGACAAAAAATAACCGACTTCAAAATAACTCAAAAACTACTCATCAGATCTCGCTCATATTTAAGTGGGACTACATGACAAGTACCAGCTTTCGATTAAAAAAGAATCATCAAAATCGGTTCACTCAGTCGAAAGTTCTGAGATAACAAACATAAAAAAATACAGTCGAATTGAATACCTCCTCCTTTTTTGAAGTCGGTTAAAAAGAATGGACAGTATAATCCCGACGGTACCGCTACAATATGGCAAGCTTCATTAGCTTTGTGGCTACAAACCTTCTATCTAAAATCACTCGTGAATGTACTCCTAGCGAGTTCACTGCTTATTTCTTGGCAATACGTCAAAGGTACTTTTAGTATCATAAAAGTATCATTGGCCAACGACTTCTCCACTTCCGCATTGAAGCAGCCTCAAACATGTTGATTTCAGGTCTCCTCAATTATCAGGAAAAACCATTTGCTCTACTGTATACATATTATCCCACAGGGTATTTACTATTTACATGTCTGTGGTATTTACTCAGTGAAGATTGAAGCCAGATTAATTGATATTGACAGAATGAATGAATGAATAAGTTAATGAATGAATGAAAATAATTTATTGTACTCAAATAAGGTGCAATAAGCGGGCTTTAGCTAACACAGCATTTTCTTCCAACCGACCAACGGCGATTAGGAGACATGACGGAGACAGAGATGGAGCATGTACTGGATGTAATAAATAATACACGTGTTGCTTGAGAAAAAGAGGTCAAGCTCTAAAATAGATCGTTCTTCCCCTAGCTCGATCAGATCAAGTTGCGTGCGTAGATTGATTACGCTAGATCAGTTAAATCGATTTATACAATATAAATGTCGTCGTAGGCTAATAACTCTTTGTTCAAGTCAATATTAATCTGTAGTCTTAAAAAACAAAAACTGTCAGTTGGCGTTGACGAAATTGCGGGAAATACGCTATGGAAGAATAAAGCCTACTGACCACGGAGCTTCATTTGACATGGCAATAGGCAAATACACATCGATGTCGCTTCGTTGACACATTTCGTTTTTCACTGTGTAAGATGAAAGCAAGCTACAAGCAAGCGACAATTGACAATAGCGTGTGTATGTATGACGTGTGTATGACGTGCCTCTACGCGGACAGAAGTTCCTAGATAATTAATATTGTCTAACCCACAGTTTAATCTAAATTCACTATCAAATATAAGCGAGCTATCAGCAATCAGTGAGAACCAAGTAATATGATATTTCAGAGGAAATATAGTGTATGGGCCTCTCCAATTTGGTATGTTATTATGTATTCTGATAACTACGCCTGCCTACGTCATTACGCAAATATACGAAGGTATTTCATAAACGATCAAGGATGTTTCTTCGCATATCTGATCTATATCGTGATGACGCATGTCCTTAAAATTGTGGTAAAGAGTTTCTTTCGTCATCTTTGCATGTTTTTAAAGCACCGTTCTGAAAAGGTAGTACTACAATATTAAATTGTGTGAGTTTATCACTATTATAGCTAAGATGATATTTAAAATTTAAGCTTTCACCTGAAAGCGGTATTTTATTTGCAAAAAACAAATCTCATTTGTTTAATGTGATTATGGTTAATTCACAAAAAAATGCCTAAACAATTTTTGGTAACCTCCGAAATAATACGCCGACGTTAACTGTGGTTTCACTTTTATTTCCATGCACTTATTACACTTACTACACGTATTGTACTTACTATACGTATTATACTTATTTAGTTCACAACTGCAGGCTACTAGCTCTCGATATGCAATGTCCATCTTACCGAGTGTTCAGAGCGCTCCAAGCCTCCCTTGGTGTGACCGTACCCCAGTATAATAATTACCTTGCCCGAGATACTAGCGCCAACGTCGCTAGTTTGCGATCTTTGTTACATGTTTTGATAATTGTTGACATACAATTTACTGTGATAAAAATCGAGAACCTTAGCCTAAGAACTCACGGAGCGTTTTTCTCGCGCGCCCGCCGCGGTAGCGGGCCCGCAGCTCCTGTAGAATGCAGATTTGTATGTAAAAACGAGCGGCATATTTCACGACGCGGTTTACGCCCGCGGCGGGCGCGGTTTACTCGCGGCGCCCGCTGCACCGGCGGGCAACTTCTAGAACCGCGCGGGTCGCAGTCAGCCGCAGCCTCGGCGGGTTGCTCCCGCACGCTCTGCAGTCGGTTGGCGGGCGACCGCGGTGGGCGCCGGGGGGGAGGGGGGGTACAGATCGTAAAACCGCCCGTCTTGCGATATTCGCCCGTAAGGTTTGCGGGCGATAATCGCAACCGCGGCGGCTGCGCTACCGCACAAAACTTCGGTCTCGTGAGTTTTGAAACTTTTTAAAATTTCCGCCACCGCAGCGGGCGCGGGTGAAAATCGCTCCGTGAGTTCTTAGCCTTACACGATTACACCTTAGAGCCTCTACACACGGCGTATTTATACGGCGCCGAAAACAGCCTCAAACGCGATCGAACGAGGAAACGCCTCGTCCGTCTCGTCATTTGCAGCGCAGAGAACGCGCGGAAAACGCGCGGATTTTGCGGACGCGCTTCAAAAATACGCCGTGTGTAAAGGCCCTTAGAATAGAGAAGAAATATTTTAATTTTGTGTCTGCCTTATTTTTTAATTTCAAATAACAATAAGACAGTGTAAGGTTGTTTACTAAATAGGTGAATATCAGAAACGGTGCATTTTTTTTTTAATTTTGGTGGTGAAATTTTTTCTTCAGTTTTCGTGAAAAATGAGAACCTGGTTAAAAAAAGACAGTCGAATTGTTACACTTTCTTTTCTTATACCAGGTCCTCAGTTTTCACGAAAACTGAAAAAAAAATTTCACCACCAAAATTGAAAAAAAATGCACGTTTCTGATATTCACCCAAACAGGACTCGTAGTAAAAAACATCGTAAAATTTACTAGAAATAAATCAGTATAAAAGAAACATTCAGTCACTGTAATATGGTTACCGTTAGAGGCGTTGGTGATAAGAGCTGCAGGTTTATTAAGGGTGATAAGATAGCGCGGGTTCGATATTTCATTAAGTAAGTGCGCGTGATGTTACGCCGCTGATAACAGCTGATAAGCGCTGAGTGAAATGGACAGTTATCAAAACAAAACTTTGGATTATGATTAGTAATAGTAGGCTGTGACTATGATATTTTAAGCTGTGAAAGTATAAAATAGGGCAGTTTGTTTGATAATAATAAATAAGTACATTAAATAGCGACGGCTGTGAATATATATTTAATACAAGTAACCACCCTCGCTTTGCTTCGGTTTTCTTATTTTTTTACACCTTGGCTTATATTATGGGAGTTTTATTAAGGATCCCTAATTTTTTTTAAATATTATATACCCTATGTCACCCGGGGATAGTGTAGTTTTCTGACAGTGAAAGAATTTTTCGAATCGATTCTGTAGTTTCGGGGCCTACAAACCAAACAAATCTTTCCTCTTTATACTATTAGTATAGACTAACGCTGTGCCCGCGGCTGTATCCACATTTTCCAGGGTAATAAGTGCCCCTTATCCAATTCCAGATTATGGTTTAGTTGTGCTGTTGAATGTTAACATCTTTTTAGAGTTCCGTGCGAAAAAACGAAAATGGAACAGTCTGCCTGCGACTGTCGTTCACAGCCAATTTAATCTGAAAGTACTGGACCAAATGAGTTGAAATTTGGTACTCATGTACTTTTTTGTGACCCAAAGACGAAGGTATAATGTAAACAAATGAATTTTGAAAAAAAAATTATCGAAATCAAAATTCAACAAAAATTGTTTTGCAAACTGTATCGAATATTATGTCAAATGAAAGGGCTTGTTGTATTGATCTTAAATATATATTGTTAAAGTTCTATAATGGATAGTTTTAAAATGATTGAAGAAATAACCAAAAATTTACCGTTCCCCCTTTATCTCCGGAACTACTGACGCTAGAATTTTGAAAAAAATACAGAGAATAGTTCTTTACTTAAATATTACAGGAAAATCTATAAGAAGTCTATGGTCTTAAAAAACGGCAAAAATAAATAAAATAGAAAAATAACGGTAAATACATAAGGAACGTACGAAACTCTCTCCAAGCGAGTTTAATTCGCACTTATCAGGTTTATTTAACATTAATTTAATCTAAGCTAACCTAACCTATCAAAAAGTATTTTCCATCGTATAAACTTTTTACCGTTTTAATTTTAGTAGATAGTTAAGTGTCCTAGAGCACATTAAACAGATTTTTTTTCATACTTGAAACTCGAAATGCGTATGAAGGTAGTTGCAATCACCAGGATGCGGTGTTAAGTAAAGTTCAGTTTTTAAATAAAACTTTATGTAAGTTACATAGAATAATACTGTTAAAACCTTGTCGTATCCTTAAACACAATGGACTCTTTGATTATATTCAGCTCATTAACCTCCAAGTTAGCTTTTGAAGCGTTCTGTTTTCTAGTTTTAGCAGAATAATGTTTAAAATCCCTAGAGGTTTTAAGAGCAAAGGTGATTTTAAATGGATGGAGCTAAATGGACTATGTTGGCGGAGTAAACACCACGGTGCCAAATAGTAAGAAGTTCGTTTAACTAAACGCGAGCATGTGTGTGTGTGTGTGTGTGTGTGTGTGTGTGTGTGTGTGTGTGTGTGTGTGTGTGTGTGTGTGTGTGTGTGCGTGTGTGTGTGCGCGAGCATGTGTGTATGTTTGTATATGTGTGTCTGTGTGTGTGCACGCATGAATAATAGGTGGAGTAATGTTAAATAGGCTCTAAGTGGTTGTTGTTACATAACATTTTTGACTTTACTCCATTTGGCTACTTTTTATCAATGGCGGAAAATATATGCTTTAAAATGTTGTTTAAATCATTATATTGAGAAAGATGTAAAAGCGATCATTTTCATAAAAAAACGATTGAAAAAAAATGGTGCTGAGTAATGTTCTAACGATTTCGGTTTTACGAGTATTATGCCTATTCTTTGTATTTTTAACAGACTTCAAAAAAAGGAGGAGGTTCGCAATTCGACTGTATTTTTTTTTTATGTTCGTTACCTCAGAACTTTGGACTGGGCAAACCGATTTTGATGATTCTTTTTTTAATCGAAAGCTGGTTGCTGTCATGTGGTCCAATATAAATTTTATTGAGATCTGACAGTGGCATCCATGATAAAACCATATAAGTCTTAAATTTGTATTAAGTAAGCGCGACAAATGGACGAATAACTCAATATCACGCCAACCGATTTCGATAAATCTTTTTTTAATCGAAAGCAGGTGCTTGTCACGTAATCCCACATAAATTTGAACGAGATCTGATAAGTGGTTTTAGAGTAACTTTGAAGTCGGTTATTTTTTGTTAGTAAAATTTAGATTATGTATCTTTGATGTGTGGAAAAATAAAATAATCATCAAATAGACATCAATTTATACAGTTGCAAAATGGTAGCCATTATATTATCAGGTACATCAGCAGTTATTTTGATTAGTGATTCGAGAATCCAAAGAATATTAGGTTATGGAGATAAGATCGAATCTTAAAGTTTGTTAGTAACATTGATTTTATCTCGAACAGTGATTACAGACGCCTTGTTAATTTATGTAGGAAATCTGCATCGCAATCAGAACGATCGACTTTCAATTGAACTTGTCTGTAAACTCCAACTGTCGTTTCGACTTCGTAGCTTGATTTTCCTGTTAGGGCAACTTTACGAAAAATATATCAATCTGAAAAGACTTTAAGTTAGTAATAGGAGTTACTAGAGTTAAGGTCCAAGTCTTTGGTAACAAGGAAAGTAAGTGGATTAAAAAGTTGACGGTAACAAATTTTTATGTGAATGGCGGAAAAGAGCAGACGAGCTACCTAATGGCTAATGGTCCATGGACATCCGCAACACCAAAGGCACCGACGAGTTACCGATCAAGAAGGACAAATAGAGAAGAAAGATGATGCAGGCTCTCAAATCTTCAGCTTGGACACGATGAGTCATTTCGCTGCTGACTTAGACTTACGAATTAGTCTGTCCGTTTATAAGTGAAAATACGTGAAGGATCACAATCACATATCGTTCATGCTGGTGCAGTCACTTTTTCAGTCATATTTTTTTAAATTCCAATCCATTTGGTGGTCATTGATACTAATTTAATTTTTGTATAGACCTAGATCGGGTTAACCCATTTTTTTATAGAAATAGCTGGCAAACGAGCTGACGATTCACTTGTTGGTAAGTGGCTATCGTCGCCCATGGACATCAGCAACACCAAAGGCATCACTGATGCGTTGCCGGCCAAGAAAGAGAGGAGAAAAAGAAAGAAAGAAATTAAATTTATATATGTACGTACATATACATCTGAGTTATCCTCAGAGTTTACAAATCGGAAATGAATCTTATCTACATAATAATGTTACATTGTTACAATGTCTCCCTGTTATTATTGTAACCAAGGGTTGTAATTTGTAACACACATCGTAGTATACTAATTGAGGTCACCCAAGGTCGCTTAATATTTAAACTGCTATCGATCAGAAAATTGTTTATACCCGTCCGCCATGTGATTACTACTGTTGTCAGAACTCATTGAATGATTAATGCAGTAACCGCCCTCACTCCGATAATCTAAGACTTATATTGATTAAAACCGTATCTAACTTGGTTAATCCTTTAATACGATTGGTGGGAACGAATGCGCAGATAGTAATTCTAAAAACCATTGATGCTTTATTGCTATAAAACATTGTACGTATGATTAATAATTTTTGACGAAATATCTTCCATGTACAGACATGGATGAGTTACAGTTTTATTATACGTATAATGACTTTTTTAAGGAAATAGCCGGTAATCGAGCTGGTTAGCTGATTTAGTTAGCAGTAGTTAGAAGCTGATTTAGTTAGCGTGGTAAAAGTTTTAGATTAACAAATACACGCAACTGATTGCAAAACAACATGACGTGGATTGTGTAATAACAAAGGTTGCTTTATACCATGTATCTGTTCAATGATGTATTTATGAATTATAATTAAAACATCCATAAGCTTTCGGAATAATAATAATCCATTACCCGTACTAATCGAGGCAAGGAGCTTTAATAGAGCGGAAAGTTCAGACTACATTTTAAAAAGTATGGTATAATGACACTCTAGTGACATAGCATTCTATTCTATCCTATCATACACTATTATATGGGCCTGTTTCACCATCTTCAAGTAGAGTCCTGAATAAGCTATTGGCCGGTTAAAGTGACGTTAAAGTGTCATTTTACATACACGAAATGTCAACTTAACCAACGAATAGCTTACTTCGGACTTACTTGAAGATTGTGAAACAGGCCCTATGTTATTCAAGCTTCCTTACAATTTCACTTTGCCTGTTTTCCGGTCAGTGGATACTCTGTACTTACGAATTTATGCGGAAAGTTCAATGGTTCGTCTAATTTTTATCGTTTCCCTTCCTATCACAAAATACACGCTACAAGGAAAGATTAAAAACGTTAATTTATATTAGGACGTGAAACAAAAAAAAAATACAACAATTACATGACGGAGGAGTGTGTTTGTTAAAGTTTACATTGAGAAGGAGCACTCCTCCAGGAAAATAATATTTTTATGTAATATGCATTGGAAACAAAATAATAATGTGAATGTTAGCAAGAAAAAAATAACTGACTTCAAAATAACTCAAAAACTACTCATCAGATCTAGCTCAAATTTAAGTCGGACTACAAAACAAGCACCAGCTTTCTATTAAAAAAAGAATCATCAAAATCGGTTTATCCAGTCGAAAGTTCTGAGGTAAAAAAGATAAAAAAATTGAGTCGAATTGAATACCTCCTCCTTTTTTCAAGTCGCTTAAAAATTAAAGTAAACATCACACACACTACCATGCATTTGATACACATACATGAATATGTGAAGTAACCTTTTGACGGTTACAGTCGAGTTTTGACCGCAATACGGGTCCCCAGTTAAAAGCATTATTTTTGTGTGAACATAAATCTTGCTTGGTATGTCAGTATGCATTAAGTTTAAAATTCCTGCAGGTGGTGAGAGAAAGTACCTAAATGGAAACCCGGTGTCTGTAATGACGTAATAAAATTTGTGACGCGTATCCACCGCTTGGTTTATACGTGACTACCGATTCCTTATGCTACAACAAGAAACAATGGAAAGATATTAGATTACTCCTCTGTCACTCACTCGCATATCAGTATTATATTATGTATATATCACTCGCAACTCCGTTCGTAATAATATAAAATATTCTTATGATAGAGCTACGTAGTAACTTGATTATGAAAGTGACGTAGAATGCGTCGGCGATGGAATATGCCGCATGCAGTAATAATTGCGTTTCGTGCTCATCAATGTTCGCATTGTATTGAGTTATGATGATATGAAGCTGTCTTTTAACAGATAAATGTATTACACGGGTATAGATATCGTACCGTTGTTGTTATACGTTTGTGTATATCAACTTTGAATGGGAATATAGTATAGGGTTACCGTTTGTTGATCACACCAGATAGTTTGACAACACGTGTGGTGCAGTGGTTACCCTGCCGGTTCGCTGTGCCAAGGGCCTGAATTCGATTTCCAGCGAGGCGGTGTTTGTGTTCTTGTCTCTGTGTGTTGTCTATGGACCCACGACACAGGGAACCCTAATGATGGGCCATGAGTGCCATGAGAGCGTTATTATTATTATTACTATAGTCACACCAGTGTAAGACGATTTTTTCCAGTTTTTAGGTACTGATAGTGATGTTTTTGACGGGAACACGACAAAAAATCTTAAAATGACTTTTAGATTTGTATTTTAAAAATAAGATGGACACAAAATGAAAATCTTTTAAAAATAAATAAAAATTCAATGCCAAAACAATTTTTTGTTTACTTACTATTAATACTTTTTTAAACTAATTTAAATTTATAGTTTTAATACAATAAATTTTAATACAAGATTGTTTATAAAACCTGACTATATCTTAGGTTATTTCTTAGGTATATCAAAGGGATACGTCGTCAAATAACATAAAACGCAGCCACACGAGTTTGAAACGCGCTATATAACCACAGTTACATACGTTGAAACGAATATATTTCATCAATACAATAGGAACATTGATTGAGAGGATGAGAGCACAAAGCCGAGTAATTGATGAAGCGGTGAAGTTTTACAATTCAAACGACACTCGCGCGGTAATCAATTCGATCACAGCGAACCGAAGTTTTATTCTTTTCTAGTGAGTTTTAACTACTGTAATCAGGTCGTGACAGACCGATCAAAGTCACAATAAAATAATTCTTGACAAAAATAACCGACTCAAAATAAGGGATAACTCAAAAACTACTCGTCAGATCTCGCTCTTTAAGTGGGACCACATGAAAAGCACCAGATTTCTATTAAAAAAAGAATAATCACCAACTAACCTGCGCAGAACTAGTTGCCTAGCTGGTCATTTTTCATGCATCCTTATCATTTAATTTTATTGTTACTTAAGAGACTATAGTGTCAATCGTCAACTGAACTAAAAATGCATTAGATTTTAAAAAATGTGCACTAAATTTTTTAATATATTGGCTGGCTGAAAAAAATAAACTTTCGTGAAATAAAGATTTGGATTGCAGAGCTAGGTATTTACTATCTTCCGTGTTAACAACTTTATCAGCTCTCAACTTTGCGCCACATGTAAACATTTTTCGCGTCACACACAAGCTTCTCTCACGCAAATGTGAAAACAGTAGTGCTAGTAAATACGCGTCAAACTAGCTTCCGCCTTAAGCTGTTTCTAACTTAGAATAAAATATTTTATCCGTTTTTTAACCGACTTCAAAAAAGGAGGAGGTAATCAATTCGACTGTATTTTTTTATGTTTGTTACCTCAGAACTTTCGACTGGGTGAACCGATTTTGATGATTCTTTTTTTAATCGAAAGCTGGTGCTTGTCATGTGGTTCCACTTAAATTTGAGCTAGATCTTAGCTTAGCTTAGGCCGGCAACGCATTGGTGACGCCCCTAATGTTGCTAATGTCAATGGGCGACGGTGATCACTTACCATTAGGTGACCCGTCTGCTCTTTTGCCTGCTTAAGGCATAAAAAAAAGATCTAATGAGTAGTTTTTGGGTTATTTTGAAGTCGGTTATTTTTTTCTTGGTAAAATTCAAATTATTGGTCGTTGCGTATGAGAGCTAATAATAATGGGAGTAGGTACTCCACTTTCTACTTAGTGCATCGATTCGGTGATGCCTTCAGTGTTACTGATGTACCATCATTGTTTCCCAGGCGCTGTCTAAAAAAATGGTTGTCTGTAAAGTCGGTTTACGGACGGTAGTTTAACGTGACAACGTCATGACTAAGCTCCGTTCCACTCCGCTCCACTCCACCCCGCTCCGCTCCGCCCCGCTCCGCTCCACTCAACTACGATCACCTTCGGCTCGCCTACGGCATCGGCTACGACACGCCGATCGTAGCCGATTGTGCCTCTCTCTCGCTTTTGCCGCTCTCTCGCTCACGGAACGCTACATTTTTTCGTGCGTGCGCCCGGCGTTCATCGTTTTAATAGACGTTATCACGTCAAAAGTCCGTTAACTCACTATTAAATAAAGATTATAGACGACACGCGAGCCGTAATGGTTACCGCCGGATCGTCGGTCGAGGGCCCTGGGTTTGATTTCCAACGAGGCAGAAATTTGAATGATGAGTTAAATTTCTGTTCTCGGTCTGGGTGTGTGTTCTTGTCTCTGTGTGTTGTCCATGGCACCCACGACACAGGGAATACTAATGTGGGGCTATGAGTGTGCAGTGTAGTCTATAAATCTGAATCAACAGTCTAAACCACAGAATGAAACTACGTAGCACAACTCTAGCGGTAAGCAAACTGTGAAGCCACAAAAAGTTGAGTACCACTGGCATTAGTGCGGCGAGCAGGGGCACGAAACTTTTTCAATTATCTCTCGTAAGCGCCTTTTATCTCGGTTAAGGACGAATGATCGGATTTGTGCTTTCAAAATGTTTCTTCATGAAGTTTGAAACACTGAATCATTGTTGCATTAGTAAAAATTTAACGTATTTTTAAAATTCAATAGCCAACAAAAGAACAGTCGTACCACCTGATTGTGGTCATCGTCGTTCATGATGACCAGTAACACCAGTTACCTGCCGTTAGAAAGTGAAACACCTGTATTATTATATCGTACTAGCTGCCCCGACAGACTTCGTTCTGTCAAAAGTTTTTTTTTATATTATTATTTTTGTATGCAGTATCATAAAAAAATAAAAACAAAAAAAAATTGTCACAAAAAATAAAAAATAAAAAATTTAGGGGGATGAAACATAGATGTTGTCCGATCTCCACCGTAGCCGATATGCACGCTAAGATTCACGAAAATTGGTCGAGCCGTTTCGGAGGAGTTCAACTTCTAACACCGTGACACGAGAATTTTATATATTAGATGAACAATTATAAAATATTTCAGTCTAATTTATAAAGAGGGCGGTAACTGGTTACTTTACCACTAAAACTGCTTCTATACCTGCATGAAAGACGTTTGTGTGTGGTGGAAAAATGTGTTAAGAGGTGGGTCGGATGGCCGATATAAAATCACTTTCCGTATGATTATATTTGGGCAGAGTAACACCTTACACCTGTTACTGTCACCGAATGATCTCGGCCCTACGTTACATGCGCTTATATAGAAAAATCAGAGTTTGTAACAAATGTTTATACGTGGCGCAAAGTTGTCATAGCAAACACGTAAGGTAGTAAATAGAGTACTATAGTAGTTATACTGTGTATATAACGAATAGTTCGAGGTCAGCATTTAAGTTTCATTTGCAAACAAAAAATGTTATTTGAAGTAAATATGTACAGTTCCTTACATATCCCTAACTACTTGAATACTTTTTTGCAATCTTAACAAAAAATTTAAATTTAAAATGGAACCAATTTGAGGCAAGTCCGCATCGCCTTTGACCAACTTTAGTATAAAGAACGTAGCTCTAGCAGTGAATAACTTTTTGTAATAACCCTGTTTTCTGGAAAACTCATTTTTCACGTTAAGTAGGAACTTAACATTGTGTTTTACTCTCCAGCATGGAAGAAGTGCAGACGATTAGTTTGAATATAATGAAAGTTTAATCACAACGTGTTTGGCTTCAACCCATTAATGGTCCACTACTGGGCACGGGTCTCTCCTCTTGAGGAGGCCTAGAGCATACTCCACCACGCTGCTCCAGTGCGAATTGGTGGAGGGGTTAGTGGCCAACCCTAGTGTCGGAAGTTTTCAAACCGCCCGAGGGCCTCCGACATGGCTTAACGACTGTTATCCTATGATAACAACCGAGACCGACGGCTTTACGTGCCCTCCGAAGCACGGAAACGCTCAAGAATTTTTTGTTACTAGCGATCACCCATCCAACTACCGACCACGCCCGCTGTTGCTAAACTTTGTCGATCACACAGGATCGACGCAAACCGCCGGGCTATGAGCGCACTCACAACGCGTTTAAAAGGCATCATTCTGAAAATACTGTTATAATTGGATCAAAAATACATAGTAATAATATATGCGGTCAGCTCGCCACTTCGCCCGCGATTTCCGAAATAATATGTACCCTACATCTTATTCCAGATTATGATCTTCCTGCGTGCTAATTTTCATGAAAATCCGTTTAGGGGCCATCCATAAATTACGTCACACAAATTTCATGACTTTTTGACCCCTCCCCCCTCCTTGTCACAGCTGGTCACATTTGTGAGACTTCCCCCCCTTAGTGTGACGTCACATACTATGAAATTTTACACCTAGAAATTATTAAAATAAAACAGCAGTTCCGAAATAAGTTTTATTTCCATTAATTGTTCCATTAATTTCGATTTTGACATGACGTCACGTTTAGGACCCCCTCCCACCCCTTGTCACTTAATGTCACACTACATCAACCACCTCCCTCCCCCCTAACGTGTGACGTAATTATGGATGGCCCCTTAGTAGTTTTTGCCTGAAAGAATAATAAACATCTTCATAAAGTTTCACATCTACAACGTTGGATAATGTACCAGTATCATAGTAAAATGTGATTTATGTCAGTCGGACGCACGCGATTGGTCAGCGACGGATTATACGTCGTTATGTACTCTGTGGATATTCCGGCTGTGGTTTGATTAATCTGTGGCCGCAGATCGTGCTTCGTTCATCGCGTTTGGGATGCGGTGTTATTGGCTAGATGGATGATTAATTCTTTGAATTAACATCTGCTGCTTATGTAAGTATTTCGTTACCTACAACGCCATATTCTGAGTGCGATCCCTTTACTTAAGTCATGGTAGTAGCAGCAACTCCGAGCTCAAATGAATTATATAGGCGAGTCGTAGGCGATCGCAGTTGAGCGGAGCGGAGCGGGGCGGGGCGGGGCGGAGCGGAGCTTTGTCATGACGTTGTCACGTTAAACTACCGTCCGTAAACCGACTTTACAGACAACCATTTTTTTTAGCTCTAATTAAGTATTATTCCAATGGTACTATCCACCTGTCCACAGGGTTGTAGTTAGAGTCGAATTTGAGGTAGGGCAGCACTGGTAGGGTGGCACAGGTAGGGTGGAAGTAAAAAAATGATCATAATTGATCTGCTTCGAAGCACGGGCTCCTAAATCAATCACCATGTATATCAATGACCTCTAGGTCACAGAACAGAGAATTATTATAATATGAAATGAATGTCACAAACTGTAGTATGTTCGGAAAACTTTAGATACCTATCGCTACAGTTTTTTTTTTAATTTCAAACTATGAACAAACAATTTAATTACAATAATTTATTTTAGTTTTTGGTATTTTTAAGGTAGAGCATTGCCCCACAATGCCCCCCTAGCTACGGGCGTGCCTGTCTATGCCCTTTTGAGTGCTTCAGACTTCCATTGTTGGAGCTAAGTCCAGCCTTTTAAGGTTCTATCAACTTGCACCATTCAGATCGCTTTTGTGCCTTGCAAATCCAATTAACTAAGTATAATTCATAGTTCAATAGTCCATGATTTTCAAGTTTTGCTTCTTTTTATGCTTATTTAGGTATGCTAGATTTTATTATAGTATTTTTTATTATTTTACTGCCGTTATTAATTAAATAAAATTATCAAGGAATTATATTATACTTGTCGCAGATAGGTGGTCCAGAAAATAATAAACTGTGGGCGTTTTCATCATTTTACTTAGAAACCCATTGAAACACATGTTTTACACTTGCTACTAATTTAGTAGGCAATTACTACTGATACACATGGCTCTGAACAGATTACTATGTCGCTCGAATAACATAACCAATCGCTAATGGAACGCGGTGAAGTCGGATTTACATCGCGGTGCGGCATTCAGGGTAACCAACCATAATTCACATGTCGCATTGCACACTCATAGCCATCCCGGCTCCACAACTTGCCCGCGCTTCCCGCGCTTTCTAAAACCCGCGTGATCAATCCGCCAATCGCTGGCACCATGACCTATCTCATCAGAAGCGAACCATCACAGCCGCATGGGTGCTACTCTTCGCAAAGGGTATGACTGTGCATAGAAAACAGTCCACGTGCACTTCTCGCTGGCTCCGGCATAACGCGCTACTGACTGGTCAACACACGCAATACCTGCTCGATCGCAGTCCATCAGTACACACTGTACCCAGTTGTGCTCTCCATAAAGTAAACGTTGTGCAATGCTAATGCAAATTAAACTCGGCCATAATAACGACGTTCTACTTTATCGTCCGCTCAGCTCGGAGGCTGTCTAAAGAGTGCCCGCTGCCGGTTGGCAAGTCAATAGCTGTCCTCTGTGACCCCCGCCACCGCGTGTACTCAAATGACAGTAGACAGTTTGCACGGTGCTGCCATCTTCAACTTCCGAATACACCCAAGCTAGTTCCAGCTTGACGTTCCATTTTATGATTTGAAATTACTGATTTCCGACATACTTATTAGTTTACTGGCGCGGTGTATGGTAGTGATCTGTAGTGACTGTAGTGCTGGCCATACATGATTAAGTTTACTTGTCAAGTTTGCAGCGGATTTGATGCGGCACCCAGTTTGCATGAGTGGTTTTCCATAGATAGATGGCCATACACCTGATACACCGTCAAGTTTACTTTTAACCTGTCAAGTAACTTGACAAGTAAACTTGCTCATGTATGGCCAGCTTAAGGTCACTGCACACGTAACGTGGACGGGGCATAAATATACGTGCGTGACCCGTTCTCGTCCCGTACGTGCCTCCGTGGTGTATGGGCTATCGTTTACATTTTCTATGAAACGATGTTTCCAAAACTTCACGTCCCGTCCCGTCCCCGTCCCGTCCACGTTACGTATGCATCGACCTTTAATGATTAGCTCAGTGTGCTTATTATTCAATAGATATAAGAGTCGACGTAAGCACAAGTATGTACTTGCACAGTAAAATATATAAAACTGAATATAAATTCAATGCAGTACTTATAATTAACTGCAAAGTGAATAAACAACATTGTTATTTATACAAATAATGTTAGTAAAACAAGAAATAGTGCGGGAATTTCATTTAAATAGTCTCTGGATTTGGTGATATTATCTGTACAATGGAAGCTGAAATGCTCGTTCCGAATTTAAAATTATTTGCTTAAATAAATATACAGTGACTACATTTAATAAATTGTTAAATTGTAATGTCTAACAATGAATAGTTATGATTACAAATTAGTGTAGAGGACTTATGGGAGCCACAAGCTTTTGTAGAAACTGTACCATAACCAGTTTAACTGTTTCCGAGCTGGGATTAAAACAGCCTCACAGATTAGGTACCTATACAGTAGCATGTTTAAATTATTACCTTCACTGTTTTTCGTTGGGAGTTAAAGAATCTAATATATAGTGAGTCCTATTTATAAGCTTAAAAAGTATGCATTCAGATTTAAACCTCTTTTTTGGACGGTGATATCTTCAACCCGACCTTTCTGGGATAGTTTCTACCCAAAACATCATACATACATACATACGAGACTTCCAGTATGTTGTATGAACACACCAGTCTTCCATGAATGCACTAGTTTAAGCTCTGCCTTAGAACCCCATATAAACCATCTAAAGTATATCTTTACGATTTGCCGTAATTCTACTCCAACAATATTATAAGAGTCCTTGGTAGTAATGATCGACGAATATCGTCCTTTGTTCTCGAATTTCTTTATTCAAATATTCTATGCGAATTAAGGACAAAGACAACGATTTTTGTTTATCAACCATTGAAGTATTATTACTAGCATATAGAACAGACACCGCGAGCACAATGTATGTCCCAATGAATTGGCGCCGATCGACTTCAATTTTCAATGGATTCGTTCGATTTTGAAAGGAGAACGGGGTCTCAATTTTGAAAATAGAACCATCCGGCGGGACACACATTTTGTTCGAGATGTCTGTTCTTTGACATTATACTTCAATGTTATCAACAGATGTATTATGACATTCGTGATGGTTCGTAATCTCAGTGTTTCTTATTGTTGTTATTTTTTATGTAAATAACCGAAATACAAGCAGATGAGTGACGTAACACCAAAGGTACAACTGATGATTTGGTGGTCTAGAGAGAGAGAAGAATGGAATAAAGTTCTTTGACGACCCTGTAGCCTAGTTGGTAGCGACAGACCTACGAAGCGAAGGGTCCCGGGTTTGATTCCCGTATTAACTATCTCGCTTACTCTTTCGCTTACTCTTTTTTACATTTCATTGGCTATGCCGCACTTTTGTTTCAGAATACCCTATCAGTCTGTGTAGAAGTGAGCTTCAACAGGAGGGAGGATTTTATATCTACTGTAGTGAGGGTAGTAGTACTAGGGAGCTGACCAAATCGTCTTATTTCGGGTTAAAGGCGATTCAGTATTTATTATGCAGCCTCCTTTGTTCGTGATTCACCGAAAGGGCCTACAATATATTACGTTCACTATGAAATCCCAAGTTATCCGGACCCTATATGAAAGGTATTTGCCCTTCACTATATAATTTTTTCGGACCCGAATAACGGTGCCACGTGACGATTTATTCGTTGTGTGATAGTGCTGTGCACTATTTTATTTATAAGGAGTAACCGCCCTCGCTTTGCTTCGGTTTTCTTATTTTTTTACACCTTGGGTTACATTATTGGAGTTTTATTAAGGATCCCTAATTTTTTTGAAAATATAATATAGCCTATGTTACTCGGAGATAGTGTAGCTTCCCAACAGTGAAAAAATTTTTGAAATCGGTTCAGTAGATTCGGAGCCTATTCAATGCAAACAAAAAATCAAATCTTTCCTCTTTATATATTAGTGTAGATATATACTAGGGGTCTACCCGCGGCTTCGCCCGCGTTTTCCAGGATAATAAGTATCCCATATTCTATTCCAGATCATGGTCTACCTGTGTGCTAAATTTTATGAAAATCCGTTCAGCAGTTTTTGCGTGAGAGTAACAAAAATCCTAACCATCGTAGAGTCAACTTACCCTGATGATGCTCCGTTTCGGGGCGAAACACGTGCTGGTGCTGGTATGTATGTTGGTATATACTTTTAATTATTGTAGTGCATGTTTCCGTTGTGGGAGGGAGAGAGCTACACCACATGTCTTAACAGTATATACATGTAGCATCATACATGTATAAACATTTATGATGATACACGTTTGCCGCGGATTGTTGCAAAGTAAACTAATACCACAAAAGAAATAGTAGTACTTATAATAAGTACTAATACTAACTTAATAACAATGGATTTCCGCAAAGTAACGCCTGATGTTATTAACAAAAATCCATACAAACTTTCACTATTATAAGTAGGATTTTACTTACATAAGCTAACAAAGATGGATAGTGGTGTTCACCGAGTGGATACAAGTTTTCATAAAGATTTCAAGCATAAAATTTGCAAACTAACCCCAAAACTAGCTAATATTAACATTAGTAAAACTGTAGTGGTATTTGAAAGGTTTTGTACACGCAGATTTATAAATAGACATTTGATCTTAAGGATTTAGAGAAGGTAAAACAAATCCAAATGAAAACTGACAAAGCGTACTATTAATTCCACGTCCAAGAAATAAATTGAAAAGTCTCCGCTTTGCCCAAATCGGCTAAAAAGGAACGAATTAAATATGTACCGGTCCCGCTTGCGCCACGGTCTAGTGAAGACGTCAAACGCGGGTCGCGGAGGCTTACGTTGAAAGAATTGCTCTCCCGAGGGTCTCCACTGAAAACACAAGGGATGAGATCACTCTCAGGTACGCTTTATAATTTAAAAGGTCGCTAGAAGTCTACTTTACGCTTGCTAATAGAAATCCTTGGAGTGAAAGACGATACAAGATACTTTTTATAGCCTATAAAATAATTGCATAAAAATTGGCTTAAAGTATTTTTTAGGGTTCCGTAGCCAAATGGCAAATAAAAGCGGCCAAGTGCGAGTCGGACTCGCCCATGAAGGGTTCCGTAGCAGCAAGTAACATAATATAAAAGTTCTTGTAGTTCGTTGTAACTTTGATCAATGTTTTTTGCGGTTTACGATTTATGACGTATTAAAAAAAACTACGTACTAGATCTCATGCAAACCAATTTTCGTTGGAAGTTTGCTTGGTAATGTACATCATATATTTTTTTTAGTTTTATCATTCCCTTATTTTAGAAGTTACAGGGGGGGGGGACACATTTTACCACTTTGGAAGGGTCTCTCGCGCAAACTATTCAGTTTAGAAAAAAATGATGTTAGAAACCTCAATATCATTTTTGAAGACCTATCCATAGATACCCCACACGTATGGGTTTGATGAAAAAAACATTTTTGAGTTTCAGTTCTAAGTATGGGGAACCCCCAAAATTTAGTTTTTTTTTCTATTTTTGTGTGAAAATCTTAATGCGGTTCACAGAATACATCTACTCACCAAGTTTTAACAGAATAGCTCTTATAGTTTCGGAAAAAAGTGGCTGTGACATACGGACTGACAGACAGACAGACAGACAGACAGACAGACATGACGAATCTATAAGGGTTCCGTTTTTTGCCATTCGGCTACGGAACCCTAAAAACGGAACCCTTATAAATTCGTCATGTCTGTCTGTCTGTCTGTCTGTCTGTCTGTCTGTCTGTCTGTCTGTCTTTCTGTCCGTCCGTATGTCACAGCCACTTTTCTCCGAAACTATAAGAACTATACTGTTGAAACTTGGTCAGTAGATGTATTCTGTAAACCGCGTTAAGAATTTCACACAAAAATAGAAATAAAACAATAAATTTTGGGGGTTCCCCATACATAGAACTGAAACTCAAAAATTTTTTTTTCATCAAACCCATACGTGTGGGGTATCTATAGATAGATCTTCAAAAATGATATTGAGGTTTCTAATATCGTTTTTTTTAAATTGAATAGTTTGCGCGAGAGACACTTCCAAAGTGGTAAAATGTGTCCCCCCCCTGTAACTTCTAAAATAAGAGAATGATAAAACTGCATGCAAACTTCCAACGAAAATTAATTTGAACGAGATCTAGTAAGTAGTTTTTTTTAATACGTCATAAATCGTAAACTGCAAAAAACATCGATCAAAGTTACAACGAACTACAATAACTTTTATCTGGGGGCACGGCAGTGCCCCCGCCAAGTCGAGCAAAAAAGCGGCACGGCCGTACCATCCTTTTCTCGAAGCAATTCAGGCCATTTTTGATCCCCTATAACTTCGTTGTGGATAAAGCTAGAAGCCTGAATTTTTAGTAACCAAGCAGGCATTGTATAAACACGGTATATTTCAAATTTCATTCAATTTGAACCAGTAGTTTAAAAATTATAACTAGTCAAAGTTTCTTAATTTCGTCACTCACTGACTGACTGACCGATCATCAAAACTCTAAGGCACTTCTAGAAGACATAGAAGCTTCAAATTTGGAACACAATTAGTGTTTAGTGTATAGATCAAGGAAAAACTAAAATATTTTGCAATTTCGGTCCAGTTTTCTAGATACATCAACTGCATAAATAACTTTGTAATCCCATATAAATATATAGGATTACAAAGTTACATTTGCA
Organism: Thymelicus acteon; assembly: GCA_951805285.1. Classification (NCBI taxonomy): domain Eukaryota; kingdom Metazoa; phylum Arthropoda; class Insecta; order Lepidoptera; family Hesperiidae; genus Thymelicus; species Thymelicus acteon. Next base: position 3,201,137 of record OX638230.1, read on the forward strand.
GTTAATGAATCACTGTACCTGTATAACAAAGTAACATTTGCAGTGAATGAATCCGTGTACCTGTATATAGTATAATAGAATAATAGGTGTAGATAGGTACCTAGATATAATTATGTTCAAAAGTAACTTGTAGAAGGAAAAAGTAGAACTATATACAAAAAGAAATGAGATGCCACCAAAAACAAAACTTGTAAAAAAAACCAAGTCTCGCAACTCAGTTCTTCTACCGTAAAAAGGTGTGAGATCCATGTAATACCAAGTCGGTTAATTTATTCAGTTCCTACTTAAGGGTCCTTCTGTCTTAAGTTATTACGTAATTAGCTAACCTAACAAATAACAACATCTTATAGTGACCATATTATCAATATTAAAAATCTTTTATGTTTTAAATAAATAGATTGACTTGGCATCGCACTAAACAATCAAATTTAATATAATATGTAGGTATTACTTGTGAGATACATTGTGTTTTCATGCGATGGTCAAGTCGATCTATTTATTTAAAACATAAAAGATTTTTAATATTGATAATATGGTCACTATAAGATGTTGTTACTTGTTAGGTTAGCTAATTACGTAATAACTTAAGACAGAAGGACCCTTAAGTAGGAACTGAATAAATTAACCGACTTGGTATTACATGGATCTCACACCTTTTTACGGTAGAAGAACTGAGTTGCGAGACTTGGTTTTTTTTACAAGTTTTGTTTTTGATGGCATATTATGTTACTTGCTGCTACGGAACACTTCATGGGCGCGTCCGACTCGCAATTGGCCGCTTTTTTTTGGAAATAGCTAGCAAACGATCCACCTGATGGTAAGTGGCTATCGTCGCCCATGAGCATCAGCAACACCAAAGGCATACCTGATGCGTTGCCGGCCAAGAAAGAGAGAAGAACAAGAAAGAAAGAAACAATATAAACCTTTCAAGCCCCCAGCCGGAACACGACGAGTCGTTTGGCGGCTGACTCCTGCTTAAGGGTGGTAGCTATCCAGGCGAACCCTTGAAGAAATAATAATAGTAATGATGGTATTAATTAATAATTAGAATCAATATTACCAATATAATCTCTCCGAGGGCCCTACCACCAGCGGGCCGATTTAGTCGCCTCTTACGACACCCATCCGGTGTGGTATTGGGATTAGTATTCTAAGCCGCCCCAATACGGCTAAAATGCTGTATATGCTTTTTATAGGCTTTAATGGACTTTTACTGAATTAAAAACAAATAAACGCTCACACTCACATATTAACACATACCTACTTATTATACACGAGCAGCCGCCCTCGCTTTGCTTCGGTTTTCTTATTTTTTTACACCTTGGGATAGTGTAGCTTCCCAACAGTGAAAGAATTTTTCAAATCGGTTCAGTAGTTTCGGAGCCTATTCAATGCAAACAAAAAATCAAATCTTTCCTCTTTATATATTAGTATAGATAATTCGTACTAGGTTGCTCTATGTTGCAAGTAGGATGGATAACATTCACAAATCATCCATCCAAACATCGCAAACACCCACGACGACAAAGTATGTATCCGTTATATAAATGTCTAGCCAGGAACTTAGAATAATATGGGGCTAGAAGAATTGGTACGCCTATTTTATTGAAATACCCAATAACTCAGTCCTAATACTTTTCCCTGCACAGTAAGAGCGAATTTACTGTAATAAATATATTTTTGATGTTTTATAATGCTCTTTCGTCGGAATTAAATTCTAAATGGCATTGCCTAGTACTCCCTGGGGGGTGAGAGAATGAAAATGTGTTTGATATATTGATATCGATTTTAGCGGAAATTAGGTCATGCATACCTACTTTTGATGCTTTACTAAAGACACTATCTTTCTTTCTTTCTTTGTTTTTCTTATATTTTTCTTGGCTAGCAACGCACCGGTGGTGCTTTTGGTGTTGCTGATGTTCATGGGCGACGATAGCCACTTATCATAAGGTGGATCGCCAGCTCGTTTGCCGGCTATTTCGATAAAAGAAAATACTAGCTCTATCCGCGGCTCTGGCTGCGTTTTTCGGGTTTATAATGCCCTTTATGTGAGTTCAGATCATGACTTACCTGTGTGCTAAATTTCGTGAGGATCGATTCAGTAGTTTTTACGTGAAAGAATAACAAACATCGATATATCCGCACAAATTTTCACATTATAATAATACGAGTAACCGCCCTCGCTTTGCTTCGGTTTTCTTATTTTTTTACAACTTATTAGAGTTTTATTAAGGATCTCTAATTTTTTGAAAATATAATATTGCCTATGTTACTCGGAAACAAATTTCGACAATTCGATTTCTCAAATTTCTAATGAATTTTTACTACAAAGTTGGTATTAAATATTACGTTGGTACTGTTTAATACATATGGCTGTGATCACAGACACCTGCTTAGTAAGTAGTTAGCATATACACAATATATAGTGCTTGCTAAAACGGTTACGTACTTGGTTTTTTTTATGATTTCATATTCTTTTGTAAAAATGGTTATATCAAAATATTATTTTCGAAAGTGTACTTAGCGCGGTTTTTTATTACAGTAAAACTGTTTTTGTTTGGATCGTAATATTCACGTCGTATTCATAGTTTATTAATATTTTATTTTCATAATTATAATTATTACTTTCTTACAAACATATCAAAAATATATTTTTGGGTTCAGGTTGGAATTAAAGAAACATTGTTTTTGTTTAAGTATTTAACATTTTTGAAATGTTAAACATTGCTTCGTTACGGTGATATAAATATTTTTATTGTAAATTTTCGTAACTATTAAAAATATTTTCTTATTATCTTTAATTGGAAGATAAGCTTGTATGTCAGTGAAACAACACTTGAATGTTAAGATTCGTTAGATTGTATGCGTCGTGCAATGTGCATATTGACCTAAAAACAAAAGTCACGCATGCAGACATGCATGCTATACACCACTTAGCATGTATATGAGTTAATGCAACATATAAATTCTGTTGCGCATTTTTTTAACGACTTTTTCATTTGCGAATTTTTTTTTAAGAAAGTTATGACGTTTGAATACGGACTCAACAAAAATTACATTAATAAGAGATCAGTTAAACCGAGTAACATTGAACAAAACCTTTTCTGTTTCAAGAAAAATAACGTGGACATTTATAAATACGATGAACTGGGTTAGGTCAGGTTAAACTAAAATGGGAACCGCGCATAGAGAACTTCAAAGTTACATTTAAATTTAAAGTTACCCGCGTAAAATGTAACTTTATTTTATTAACCTTAATGCAAAGAAGTATGCACAAGCATTACACCACGTGCATCGTCAAATGGTGGATGGATCCCATATGGATCCGAATGCCCCAAATGGCAAATATTTCTTGGGTAAAGCTGACACTTACGGTGGTTACATATCCATCTTCAAGCCATTCGCTCTTCAGGCGGCAAAAATAGGCTTCAAAAATGGAATATTCAATAACTCGTGTCACAAGTCGAGAGCTAAGTAAAGGGTTACGTGTTAGAAAAGCATTTATGGGTTATTTTTAGGAAGCGCAGTGAGGGTTTGAAAGGCAAAAAGAACATATTATTACGATCCTTATTGCTAAATGTGACATTATAAATTAATATAAGTAATGAATTCATTTTGATTTTTAGTTCAAGATATTCTGCAGTGATATTGAGACCACCTTTTTGTCTACTTTTAAAGTTTGATATTTTGTATGTATTTTTATACCTATTTTTATATCAATTATTTATATTATATACATATTTTATGAAAAAGCGCGTATCTAATTTGTGAATTAGTGTAAATTTAATCTATACAAATAAATAAAATTGGAGTGACCGCTTTTTACTAAGTGCATTTGGAAGTATACACGATACATATACCAAAACAACATTTTTTACAACTTTTGTCTGTCTGTCTGTTTGTTCCGGCTAATCTCTGAAATGGCTGGACCGATTTTGACGGGACTTTCACTGGCAGTAGCTGATGTAACAAGGAGTAACTAAGGCTACTTTTATTTTAGAAGAAAACAGTTTTAGAAAAAAAACAATAAGTTTTTTGTTAAATACCACGCGGATGAAGTCGCGGGTAACAGCTAGTACCTACTTATATATAACAAATGTTCAGATCGGGAAATTTGGGGGATCCCCCGAATTTAGCATTCGTTAGTGCATTATAATTTGATTGGTTGTTCCATAATTTTATTACCGCTGTCCTCATTCGAAATTCCATTGCCCCTACAGGCTTGCTGTTTGAACCACAGTGTAGGAACTTATAGTAGTCCATCGCTTTTGGAAAATTTCCATCATCATTGAGACTAATGTATTTTTCACAAACACATCTGGTACCTGGGAGCTCTCTTAATGTCTGTTTACACGTGCGATAGCAACGCGACAAAATGTCGCGCAAATAGTTAACGAAAATGCATAGTTTATATAGTTGCTTTCACACGTGTGTCATAATGTCGTATGTTACAGCAATTTTCCCTCTATCTTTCTTTCTCTTCTTTATTTCTTGTCCGGCAACGCATCAGAGATGCCTTTGGTGTTGCTGATGTCCATGGGCGACGATAGCCACTTACCATCAGGTGGATCGTAAGCTCGATTGCCGGCTATTTCCATAAAAAAACTTCCCAATCGATTGAAACGATGACATCTCCGTTGGCCAACGGCATAAAACGAATATTGTAAACTGTGGTTACTACGTCGTTTATTCCGTACGAGATAGAATTCAGAACGGCGAAATCCGTAGATGAAAAGGAATCTCCGACATCACTCTGAATGGGCATGCCGCATTGACCTAAAACTGAGGAGGACGAAAGTTCCCCTTGGAGAGATATGTCAGATATATTTAGGTTGGGGAAAGAATCCATTGAAAGGTTAGTTTATATCGGTTGAATGGTTCAATTAAAAATCATACCAGAATTTTTGTGTTATTATCAATGTTAAATCGTACCTTGCTTATATAGGCAGAATTTTACATTGATTATAACAGAAACATTCTGTAATACTCGTATAAACATTACCGAACGTTGTTCCATGCCCTGCGTACCTAATTCTTTTGCCGACTGTACGCACAACATATATTTTGTAAGCCAATATATTTTCAGTTATTCATCCGTCATTCTATTTTGTAGTTTTCTAGATAGTTAACTTCCTACACAACTAAGTTTCTTAATAATATTTCCATTCATTTAGGTATTTTCCCTTTTTATAACTCATTTTTTGTCGCTTTCTGTGTCATAAGAATATCCATTGACAGTGAAAATATAATATCGTATATACAAATCATTTTAAATCACGAAAAAAATAAAAATGGCTCAAGTAGGATTGAGGCAATATAATAATCTAATATATAAAATTCTCGTGTCACGGTGTTAGAAGTTGAACTCCTCCGAAACGACTCGACCGATTTTCGTGAATCTTAGCGTGCATATCGGCTAAAGTGGAGAATCGGACAACATCTACGTAACAAGCACCAGCTTTCGATTAAAAAAAGAATTATCAAAATCGGTTCACCCAGTCGAAAGTTCTGAGGTAACAAATATAAAAAAGTCAAATTGAATACATCCACCTTTTTTTGAAGTCTATTGATCGTCGATTTGATTGTCGATTTGAATTATACATGTAGAATTATGATTAAAGTGCTACTGTATTTCAAAAAGTGATTTGCTTTACATTAAGTTCCTCAATCTTCTTTTTTGTCTCATAGTGATAATAGTTACGAGATTTTGTAATTGGTTCCAAGCTTGCACAGATACATTTAAATGTGTGCGTGAGACGAACGAATAAGTGTGAGTCTAAGTAAAAGTAGCACATAAAAAACTTCTTCGCGACTTGATAAACTCAACCAATTCATTTCCTTTCCCATTTTCGATCACCCGAGCGTACAGAAATGTTTTACCATTAGATACTTATTTCCCCTCTTTATACTTACGTACTTATTTCCCCTCTTTATACTACAATTCATTGAAGTAGCCGGCGCTCGACCAATCGTTTTCGGTTATTGAATTCTACCCTTTCATCTTTATTTGTAGTAACAAAGAATAGTTTCATAAAGTATCATTTGTTACTAAGTTTGTTGATAAATCGATTTAATTTATCAATCTTAAATAATATAAAATTCTCGTGTCACGGTGTTAGAAGTTGAACTCCCCCGAAACGGCTCCACCGATTTTCGTGAATTTTTGCGTGCATATCGGCTAAAGTGGAGAATCGGACAACATCTATTTTTCATCCCCCTAAATGTTAAGGGTGGTCCCCCCAAATTTATTTTTTATTTTTTTGACAAAATTTTTTGTTTTTATTTTTTTATGATACAGCATACAAAAACAATAATATTAAAAAAAAAACTTTTAACAGAACAAAGTCTGTCGTGGCAGCTAGTTATTACATAAATTCAATTAACAATTAAGTATTGCCAACTAATGTTTTTATTTTTTACTGTATTTGGTCTAGAGGGTACCTACTGAGAATTCTTATCAATCGAAGAGGGAGTCCAAGGATTGATCAGGTGGTGAGTGGCCATCAACAATGAAATGGTGGTAGTCGCGTAGCCAACGTTGCCGTCAAGAAAAGAAAACTTATTTGTCTAACATCAGACAGTCCTTATAACATGTTTATGTGTAATGCCAATTTATGATAGGCACAGTTAAAGCCCGATTTCTAATCCCGGCCTAAGGTCCATAGAGGCAAAGGTATCAGCGGGATATCTTGCAAATTATACTATTTGACAAATAACTTGCCGGCGCTTCGCCATTTGCATAACCCGTCATGAAACTGTCGTTACACAGAGAACCACTAAGTAGAATGAGAATAACTTTGGAATTGTGGGAGGTTCAAAGTTTATAAGATGGAGGTTTTCAACGCATTCACGTTCATCCTTTGTGTGTGGAAACTTCAATGGAAATAAGGAATAACAAATGTAAGGAAGAACAAATATAGTGATCTCCTGAAAAATTTCAAGCATATTAATAAGGACGTAGGATATATGGGGTATCGTTGAAAAGGTTATCCAATCTTCAGTTACTCACAATAGTGAATTTGCTAAAAAGTGGGAATTTATATTTATTTATTTATTTAACACTTTATTGTTTGTACAACAGAACATAATATACAGTGAACGAATGTTCATTGATAATATACATAAAGAGTACAAGGAAGTAACACAAAAAAATGGGCGACCTTATCGTTTTAAAGCCTTATACCTATATTTTTAACCGACTTCAAAAAAAGGAGGAGGTTCTCAATTCGACTGTATTTTTTTTATGTTTGTTACCTCAGAACTTTGGACTGGGCGAACCGATTTTAATGATTTTTTTTTTATCGAAAGCTGGTAACTGTCATGTAGTCCCATATAAATTTTATTGAGATCTGACAATGGCATCCATGATAAAACCATATAAGTGTTAAATTTGTATAAAGTAAGCGCGACAAATGGACGAATAACTCAATATCACGCCAACCGATTTTGATGATTCTTTTTTTAATCGAAAGCAGGTGCTTGTCACGTAATCCCACATAAATTTGAACGAGATCTGACAAGTAGTTTTTGAGTAACTTTGAAGTCGGTTATTTTTTGTTAGTAAAATTTAGATTATATAGTTTAAGGATCCCAATAACCCACAGCCATTACCCGTCAACTTCGGATAACATTAGAGAATTTTCCCTCACCAAAAAAACGACTGCCTTTTCAAATAACAAACAACATAATTTGTTCCCTAATACCATTACGACCCCACAATCATAATTGCGAACTTATTACATTACCAATTTTCGACAGGGGCAATGGAATTGTAATTTTTTCGTGTTGGAATGGCATTATATTGAAAAATAGCTGACTTGGAGCTGGCAATTATAGTGATAACAATCTGAATTGATTGTAAAGGTACTGTAAATGAATATTCTCACAGGTACATTCATTTATGCTTAGAGTAATAATGAGAATAACATAACGCAACACACTCAAGTTACCAACACATCAGAGGCCGACTGCATTGCGCTGCAAAGAAACGTTGACCAGGGGAGTGTTGAGAATAAAATGGAGTTTAACTTGAATAAATTGTTATACAATTGAAGGGGTGAGTGTAAAAAGGGTTTAAGTAACAAAAACAATAATTCGAGATAAATGCGTTTGAAAGTCAAGACTTCATTTTCGTTATATTCTTAGTATTCAACTTCAAATCTGTTTATATGTTATTATGTTACTATGTTATTATGTTGTTATGATTCCAAATTATGTAAGATACCTTCGAATTATCATAAATAAAGTATTTTTTAAATTACTACTCTGTAATAAGCAAATATTGTCAGTTTTGCAATTAAAAATGCGCCACATCCGTGCGTTTTTCACGAAACAAGGATTTAAATAACATTATATTATATTGAATTTTACACTATAAAACCTATGCCATAACATTAAGAATTGAAAGACGAATTCAACGATACCAATAACACTATTTCAGTAATTTCATCAGTTGAAACCTTTTTACACTTACTCCTTCAATTATATTCGGTCGGTTGCGGGAGCCCCTAGAGCATCAATATAAAATTAATAGCCATGTTATGACCAGAATAGATTCCTTTAAAGACTTAGAGGTCGCATTCGACGCGAAACTCACATTCCACGATCACGTGCTAGCCTTAGCGAAAGAATCCCAGAAACAATATTTTGTCTGTATGTTTGAAGTTTTGTGAGCGAGAAGTATATTGTGGTGTGTAATTAATATAATTGCTTACCGTTTTAATTATAATAAATAAATAAATAGATGTCATGGACAATACACAAAGACAATACACAAGAACAAACGCACCCAGACCAAGAACAGAATTTCAAACTCATCGTTCAAATTCCTTGTTCAAATTGAACCCAGGATTCTTGGTGCGGTGAGCCGGAACGGTGACGGCACATGGGTCGTCAACTTTCCCGACTGCACAGCTATGGTGGCGCCTTCTAGTTGGTCGGTGGGAGTCATCAACTGTAGGTTCATATTAAATAATTTGAAGTACATAATTATGTGCAGGAATCAAACCCTGATCCTCCGTGTTTAAGACTGATGTTTCAGCTACTAGGCAACCAGAACAAAGAACAACATTTCGAGACAAACGACCGTTTTTTTCTCCCCGGTCATAACAATACTTTCAACATTTATTTTACACGAGGTAGAATTTTTCAAAATCCTGTCAAAATTTATAAGAAATTGGAGTTTAAGTAAGTTGGTAGTTTTCATTCTGTGTTATGAATAATAAAATCATACATACATAATAATCACACGAAAAGGCAAACAAACTGCCTGTTTAGTCGGCGTATATTTTCCTGAGCTCTATTTAACGACCTCCTGGTTCAATCCATTACCTACGACGTATGCGTCGTCTGCTACGTAAATATCTCTGTGGTCAAAGTGTACAGACAGCAAAAGAGTTCGGATGCAGAGCATGATGTAAAAACGTTTCGTATTATTTATTATAACTAAATGTTTGTGTTATTATCAGTGTAAAATAATGTTATGTATAAAGGTAGCATTTAATCCAAAAATTAAGGAACCTTTTCTTATTATTAACTTTTTTGCTAACTGTACCTCCAGGCTTATTTGGGCCGAAACTCATTGTAATCACAATTTAAGTACTGCGGAAATTATTCATGAGCTCTCCTTCAATAAAACTGAACTAAGTAACTATCGATTATTCATACATAAAGTGCTTGAGAAGCTTTCAGTTTCGTTTGGAAGGTATAGCGGCCTGGAACAGAAACTTTAAACTAGCGATTTGCCCGCGGCTTTGCCCACGTTCAAGGCCGTCTTTAACCTATTGGAGGCTCTGGGCATAATTAGGATAACAGGGGCCCCTATGACTTTGACAGAAAACTATTTTGTTAGAATAAACAAAGAAAGTAGATAAGCAAGCCTCTAGATTTATGCAAAAGCTAATAAGCAAATTGGTATTGTAGACATGGTAGTCAATAATTTAGGTTCCATTTATTCGAATTAAAAAAGTTTTTCGGTAATAAATATCGGTTATCGTTTAGTGATCTTAGGGGTTATGGCAGGAACCAGGGGGACCCTGTCGATCACGGGGCCCCGGGCACGTGCCCAAAGTGCCTAGTGGGAAAGAGAGGTCTGCCCACGTTTTCCAGATAATTAGTATTATGTTATTCCATATTATTATCATGTATGCCTGTGCGTTAAATGAAAATGCGCTCAGTGCGTGAGTTACAAAGATCCATACATCCTCACACACAAACTGTCACATTTATAATATTAGTAGGATTAGGATATGATACTTTAGGAGAGGACAAACGGTATAGGAAACTTTCCTTCATGCCATTTAAAAACAAGTACCCGGATGACCGAGTTTTGCTCGGTATTTTTTTAGTAAACAACGCCATCTACTGAAGTAGCTTTAGTATTGTTACTCGCCAATAGATGTCAGGAAGAGTCTATTGTAGCAGTTTTTCATTGCCTGAAAACACGGATAAAACGACATTTTCTAAACATGAATCCTAGCTAGCTCGATTTATCGCCCCTGAAACCCCCTGCATACTAAAGGACAATGCCCATCCGTGCCCCAGAAATGCCCAGATAAAGTATATTACAAGATTGCTCTAATAAATAAAAACTAGAATTATGTTGTTAATTTTAAATCATATGAAGCACTGGATAAAAAATTAAAAATTAAATGAAATTAATAGAAAATTAAGTTCCTAGTGAAAAACTAATAGCAATGCTGTCTGTAAGCGATAAAATGTATGAAAGACCAGTAGGAAGTTATCATGTTTAATGTCCAATATCTTTTGAACCGGTGCTTTATATGACATTAAATCTAGATATCATATAAATACTGTTAAAAAGTTATCATATATTGCATTTCTGACTTTCAGCTCCATACTAATATGGGCATGGTCCTTTCATGAAAATCGTTGGAGCCGTTTCCGAGATTCAGTTTATACGTATATACAAATAAATAAAAAAAATTGCTCGTTTAAAGGTATTAGATATGTACACACATTTGTGTTATTACAGAAGCCATGTTATTACCAAAAATCGGACCATCAATCTTTACTTTTAATAGGTTTTACAAATTACTTGATGACTGATCGAATACGATATTCAATCCAAGTAACCTTGGATGTGTTACGGCAAACGTTACGATTTACATGACGTTAAATCGATATCAAGAGTTCCATTGTGCCTATAACGTTACTTCCAGCATTAAAAAACAATATCGTGGTGATCCGAAATTCATGGTTTATTGTGATTTATGTGGCTTGAATTTTGTGTCTGCGTGCGCGTACTCGTATACCTAAGATAATTGTGTGTATAGCTCTTATATACCTGGAATGAAACGACGTGAGTGTACGCAAAACTTTTTTTTATTTATGTCTTTTAACAGTTCATGACAATTTTATGATTTATTCTTGAGATGCGACATATTGCGGCAGCGATCTTTCGTCGCGACGCAGTGCGCGCCTGGGCTTAAATGATTCGGGTCAATTTCAACAAACACGAATTTTGCCTAATTACAGTGGCGAATTTAAATTTGCTGTTTCTGATAAATTTTTTTGGCTTAAATAATAGGTAAATATTAGTACTACTTAATCATATACTAGAGATCGAAAAATTTTTGTTAGTTCATGAGATATTTCCATTTGAAATTATCAAATGCCACCGAAATTATTAAAGGACCACCGGAATTAAAATCCGAGTCACCGAAATTGATTAAATTTAAACCTGCTGTTTCTAATACATTTTATTTGGCATAAATAATTTGTAAATAGTAGTAATAATTAGTCACATAGTAGAGATCGAAAAAAAAAATTATTAGTTCCGGAGATATTTTGAATTTACACTATCAAATGCCACCAAAATTAGGACCACTGGAATTAGAATCTGATCCACCGAAATTGATTATGCCAATGAGAAATAATAAAGGCAAGATCATATCGCTCACCTAGTAATACAACGGCACATCTAAATTTGTCATATTTTACAGAAGCGAATTTCACAAATTATATAAAAATGTTTAAAATTAATTTATGGGTTCTTCTTACGTTTTTTACAGATTGTATGGGTTTGGTTACTAGTATAGACATTAATAAATATTTATCACTATGTAGATTATGCACTTTTAAACACGTATATCATATAAACTCAATTTCGCATTTTTTGCAGATGTGCCATTATATTACTAGGTGAGCGATATTTTAATACTTTAAAGATACATTTTGAAGAGTAGGAGTCTAGATGAACGGACTCCTTTAAGCGGTGATTAGACACGCTTATGTTTCTGTGGCCTATTAGACCAGTGCCGATAGCTTCAAAAACGGTAAAAAGTGAAAAAAAAATTATAGTAGGATGAAACCCATTGCAAAAGGAAGAGGATATAACAAAAATTAAAGGAAAAATAATTTACGGGCGATCTGAAGTTGGGAGGGGGGAGGGGGGGTTTAAGGGTAAAAATGGTTTATCTCGATTTCCAGCTACACTACAAGTCCTATGGAAAAAGTTAAATAGCAAAGTTGTAGGTAATAAAAAGATCTACAACTTTTGTATTTACACTTTTTTACATTACCTCAAAATTTATGTGAAAAATTCAAATAACCAAGTTTTTGGTACCTAATTTTCAATCGAAAATTCACACGTCAAAATATCTACTTTTTTAAAAAATCGGTGAGATTTTTGTTCGCTGTAATCTCTACTTTCTAATGGTATATAAAAAACTATAAACTACTAACTACTACTACTACTACTAACTATAAACTACTATGGTAAATGTTCTCCGAAAATGCAATGAAACGACAACTATTTTCGCATGTTTTTTGCAATCTTTATGTTTTATGGATTTGTAATTTTTTTTGTCTAACAAAATAACATGGAATCTTACGTTTTTTTGATTAATTAAAGTGTAAATATTAATAAATAACTCAAAATTGTACACAATGATTGACAAAAAAAAAATTAAAAACTCGAATCCGAATTTTTTTTGCGAAAATAGTTGTCATTTCATTTTCACCAAATTTCGTGAAATTTTTTTTTTTTTGTAAAAGAGAAATAAAAACCAAAAACTTGGTTATTTTAATTTTTCACATTAATTTTGAGGTAATGTATAAAAAGGGTAAATAAAAAAGCTGTAGATCTTTTTATTACTTACAACATTGCTATTTAACTTTTTTCTATAGGACTTGTAGTTTTGCCGGAAATTGAGATAAACTATTTTTTACCCTTGAACCCCCCCTCCCTCACCTTCCGACCTCAGATCGCCCGTAAATTTATTTTCCTTTAATTTTCGTTATATTCTCTTCCTTTTGCAATGGGTTTCATCCTACGATTATTTTTTTTCGTTTCAAAAATTATCGGCACTGGTCTATACACGTCCTTATGCGCTTTGGTTTGCCACCGGAGCCACCGAGATTAGGCCACCGGACTTAGAATTAGAGTCAAAACTTGAATTTAAAAAAAAACCGTTACTCACAGGTTAACTTTTATTTCACAATTATGGCTGAAAACCTTTAATGGAAGCCTCCAAAAAATTTCTTGATAATCTGCTTTGTACTTTTACTAATATACATGACATCGGAATTGGATGATTTTGTATTCCTGCGCCACCGCTGTGAGTACTTACGTGTTTGACAGGAAAATTACGCAGCAAGTCGGTTATCCTAACACGCAGTTTGCAAGAGCACAACTGAACGGTGCGGGGAGAGCCAGTAAGGTGTCTTCCAAATCATGTTGTAGCAAGTTATGAAGTATACAAAATGCGCCACCGGTATTGCTTTTTTTTGTAGGACATTTTTAAGAGATGTTTTAAGAGCTGTTGTACTATCTTAAATTGCTCCGTAAATATATATTAGTTGTGTTATCTAATGTATTTCTAAAAAACATTCCTTTTCAATTAAATTTATTTACCAAAAAAAATTAAATTAATAAAATATGTAAATAAATGGAGTTCGGACAGTACACCGGAATTAGATTTTAGGTCTTAGATATTTTTTTATTAAGAATCTATGTATTAAATACCTCTGAATACTTTACTATCGTGTAGATCACTATTTAAACTACCTATATAAAATTATGCATAATTGTAGTTTACCTCCACACATTAATTTTCAACCTCGCCGTCTCAAAAATGCACTTGGGAAATTCACCCATTCAGTATTTCAAGTTGGCTCTATAAATCGACTTAATGCGTGCAAAATCTTCAGAACTAGCTCAGAACTGGACACGGGCGTGTTAGTAACTGTCCTGATATGCTCATCTATAATACCAGAACCACGTGAAGCTCTATGTAGGGCGCGATGCGTAATAAATAATACATTGCGCGTTATCTGCTATGCACTTTCTAGTGTCGCTGAGGCGAAAATGTAATGTATTCATTTTTAACTAAAAATTTGCAACTTATAAATCACGAGTAGGCGATGTAGGGTAGTTGCAAATATTGGGAGAGAAAATGTGTTTAATCGACTTCGAAAAAACGAGGATGTATTTATTGTTGTTCGTAGAATGCTATTGATTTCTTCTACATACGATTGTGGACTTGTTTCATAGTTAAACTAGTTGGATGATGAAAGTTATAGTGAAATGATGAGGTCCAGAGATATATGTACAATGAACCTTCTTAATGGTAAACAACAGTATTAAAATTATTGTTACTCTTTTGTAAAATAATAATTACGAGAAGTGATTAAAATTAAATTTTAATATTAGAAAAGCTAATACCATGAAGTCACTGACAAAAAACATCAAAAAATCTATTGTAGTCATTGAAGTATTATTACTAGCATATATAACCGACACCGCGAACACAATGTATGTCCCAATGAATTGGCGCCGATCGGCTTAAATTTTCAATGGATTCGTTCGATTTTGAAAGGAGAACGGGGGCTCAATTTTGAAAATAGAACCTCCCGGCGGTTTTTCTAAAAAAAAAGTAGCCTAAGTTAGTCCTTGTTACATCAGCTATCTGCCAGTAAAGTCCCGTCAAAATCAGACCAGCCATTTCTGAGATTAGCCGGAACAAACAGACAGACAGACAGACAGACAAAAATTGTGAAAAATGTTGTTTTGGTATATGTACCGTGTATACATCCAAATGCACTTAGTAAAAAGCGGTTATTTTAATATTACAAACAGACACTCCAATTTTATCTATTTGTATAGATGTATAGATATAGATGTATAGATAACTAAATTGGTATATTAAAAAATGTAAAAAGCTTTATAATCCCTTTTTTAGTTTTCTATACAAGCAGCTTATTTGAGTGGTCTGTATTCAGTACTGCAATGTGTAAAATACCTAGCAGGTTATATTTCGTAGTTTTGCTTGAAGGCCGTTTTATCTACACACGGATAACCAAAACTCGTTGCGTGTTAAACTACTATTAGGTGTGTGGCTATGAGAGTTAGGTCGCTCTCACTTTAGTGAATTTCCTGAACCTGGGATATATTTGATGGTTCTAGACAGTCATTGTAGCATTTATCATATTAGATAGCGAGTTTAGAGACCTTCATGACAAACAATGTATAATTATCTATATATCTATACATATATACTACATACAAATAAATAAAATTGGAGTGTCTGTTTGTAATATTAAAATAACCGCTTTTTACTAAGTGCATTTGGATGTATACACGGTACATATATATACCAAAACAACATTTTTTACAATTTTTGTCTGTCTGTCTGTCTTTTTGTTTGTTCCGGCTAATCTCTGAAATGGCTGAACCGATTTTGACGGGACTTTCACTGACAGATAGCTTATGTAACAAGGAGTAACTTAGGCTACTTTTATTTTAGAAAAAAAAAGAAAAGTTTGTTAGGCGATACGAAGTTTGCCGGGTCAGTTAGTCTGTCATATAAATATCTGCCACGGGAATCGAACCCGAGACCCCTCGCTTCGTAGGGATGGTCGCTATCAATTAGTCTAGTTAGTACATTCGAATAGCATGAATAGAATGGGTCTCAAGAACAAATATTTATCTCATACATATCTAAAATGTATAAAACATTGAATAAAAACCATTCATGATCCATTTGATGGTAAGTAGCCGCCGTCGCCCATGGACATAGTAACACCAAAGGCATCACCAATGCGTTGCGAAAAAGAAAGAAAGAAACACCTTACGAAAACTTACGACACTCAGCATGCTGACATAATATTGAGGTTATGGATCTAAGTCACCCTATAATAACGTAATACGGCGAATACGTGCTTGCTATCCTTGATTCGGTTCCTAGTCAACTTAGATACGATATTTATCTGACATAGAAATGATTGTTCGAGACGTGGTTGCTTGTGATGTGTTATTTTTGTATGTGATATTAAATAAATAATGTATATGCCACCCGCGACAACATACTTTAGTGTGGGGGCATAGATGTATGAATATTTGCACGTCTAAATTATTTAGGTTATTCCAGCTGAGTACACGGCTCGGTCGCATTTACAAAATGGCACGAGGGGTAAGATGGTACATCAAAAGCATTTATTCAGGGACCCTCGCTCTACATTAAGACATGCTTGTACTACAAAAACAGTCTCGTTTCGTTCTAAAGTGATTTCATAAATTGAGTTCAGAATATACATAACGTAGTAGTAACGTATAGTACCTAATCTAGACGACCCTGTAGCCTAGTTGGTAGCAACCCTGCCTGCGAAGCGAGGGCTCCCGGTTTCGATTCCCGGCTTGGGCAGATATTTGACTGATAAATACGAGTATTTGTATTCGGGTCATGAGTGTGGGATGTGTTTATACGTATGTATGTGTAACAAAACATCCTATCATACTAATATTATAAATGTGAATATAATGTATGTTTGTTACGCTTTCACATTTGGCTGAAATTTGGAATGGAGATAGTCTATACCCTGGATTAAAACATAGGCTACTTTTTATCCTGGAAAAGTTCAGGGTTCCCGCGGGGTTTGTAAAAATCGATCTCTACCGCGGGCGAAGCCGCGGGCAACAGCCAGTTTATATTATAAATGTGTAAGTTTTTAAGGATGTATGGATGTTTGTTACTCTTTCACGGAAAAACTACTGAACAGATTTTCATGAAATTTAGCACACAGATAGACCATGATGTTATGAGTGTATAAGCGTGTAAGCGTTTATATACAAAGTGTTTCTAATAATTTATGTTATGGCGCTGTGAACAACACTCCATAATTTTATCTAATAAATAATAATCTCGTGGTCACTCCTCTGAAACGGCTCGACCGATTTTTATGAATTTTTTTGTGTATACATATTTAGTACATATGAGAATAGGTCGTGAAGTATATTTCATACCGCTAGGTGAGTATACTTCGTTTTAACTCAAAACAACAACGAAAACCTACGCTATTGATTTTCAGGGAAGATTACTACTTGTTTACAAAACACTGATTATATTATTAAGGTTACAAAACAAATATAATGTAAAATATTTTTACGATATTTCAGTTTGTTTCTACAACCTTACATAATATTTCTTTGCACGCTTTAGATATTTCTCTTTGTATTCGTGGCTTTTGTTTCATAAATAGGAAAAATAAATTTTAATAATTTAATTAATTCTTTTAGTGTTAATTGAAGCATGACACAAGAACATCAAGAACAACAATTTTCCTTACAATGGGGACATTGAAATGTTGTCAGTGTACTATAGCCATGACCTAGATTTAACTATTTCTAAGCATTATTCTTAAATCTTTATGAATTGTCCACATTTTTAGGGTTCCGTAGTCAAAACGGAAACCCTACAGTTAGCGGGCCGGATTTAGTCGCCTCTTACGAAAATCAGCCGGCGTGGGATTGGGGTTAGTAATCTAAGCTACCCCAATATGACGATATTCTTTCTTACTTTTTAACCGACTTAAAAAAAGGAGGAGGTATTCAATTCGACTTTTTTATGTTAGTTACCTCAGAACTTTCGACTGGGTGATCCGATTTTAATGACTCTTTTTTTAATCGAAAGCTGGTGCTTGTCATGTTGTCCCACTTAAATTTGAGCGAGATCTGACGAGTAGTTTTTGAGTTATTTTGAAGTCAGTTTGGCTTCCTTAGTTCCTTATCAGCAACTCCATACCTTAATTTTTCGCTCTTCTTTCTTAGTCAGCATCGCATCTGTGACTTGGGTTATTGATGATGATGGGTGGCCATCATCACTATTAGGTGGATCATCAGCTCGTTTAAAGGTCTGTTTCATGTAAAAAAAAACTAAATCCGTAAGACAATAAAATAAACCTAAGTTTCTGAAACTTGAAAAAATGGAATCGTCTGCCTATGTCTCTTATAAAAAATTTTGTATAATCATTGAACATTGCGGACAAAAAGTTGTAAGACTCGGAAGGGAGCGATAGAACTTCGCAATACAATTATGTTATTGCAACGTAATACTCTTGTCAGTTCAAAGTATTCTTTCAATCTTTTCTTTCCGTCTGAAAATAATAGGCGTTTCTCACGCTACGTTGAAATACATGCGGTGTATTTTCCTTGAACCATGACGTCGCTATAATATTTTATTAGTATGAAACTGAAAATATACAATTTCAATCAAGTATGGGAGTTAGAATGATAGACAAGATTTTAGACTTGAAGACTAATCTATATTCTAGTTTAGGTGCTGTGGAAAATCAAGGGATCAGCCAAATAATTATTAAATATTGAAATGCCGTTTAAACCAAAGTTATTTTTTGTGATGACAATTTACCTAAGGTAGTAATTGAAAGTCCAGAGCTCTTGATGTGTAATACTCAGGATTTAACTAAGTCACATTAAAAGTTATTTAATATGATGAAAAAGTTTTGACGACCCTGTAGCCTAGTTGGTAGCGAACCTGCCTGCCAAGCGAGAGTCCCGGGTTCGATTCTCGGCCGGGGCAGATATTTATGTGACAGATAAATATTTGTACTCGGGTCATGGTTGTTATAGTGATATTTGTGATGTGTTCTATGTGTCGTCCATACCACCCGCGACACAGGTGAAAATCTACTGCGGAGGTATGAGTGTGTAAGCGTTTAAAGTAACCTTATTGAAATTCTTACAGGACAACGTCCTGTCGGGTCAACTATAGTCAAAATTATCTAAGATGCCCATAATGATAGCTGCTATTTATTAATATGAACTAACCTTGTATGGGTGTCTTTGAGCAAAATGGAATATTCATTTACTTGACATGAATAGTTGAATACTTACGGACAAAGGATTTTGCCAAAATTTGTTAAAAATCCCTACTCATTTTCATTGGCGTTGATTATAAATCATATTATACGTTAAAATCTAGTAAAAATCCCATCACAACATAATTTATGCAAAATTTAATAAAAAATTATGACGTCGAAACAATCTTATATGAAGAAGCCTAAATCTAATCTGACGTAGGGTGATGTGACGGCTTGAAACCGTTTATAAAACCAATCATAATCGATACATTACTTAAATCGAAATTTAAAAATGAAAATTGATTAATTTAATTACATTGTTAAAAATGATTTGCTTGCATTTGAATTTAAAATTAGGTGCGCAATAATACCACGACGAATTGGATACTAAAAAAGGACATTTTCCATTATTTATGGGCACTTCGCCATCCATGGACAGTAACTGCAGATAATATGTTATCTGTAATTATGTATTTAAGGTTGCGGTAAATTTTTTTTTCAACAAAATAATAATTATGTATACATGAATGTCTTACGAAATAAGCAAGAATTTATTCACTGTAGTTTTTTCTTGACGCTCATAATATAATATTATGTCAAAATATTATTGTGAAACTGAGCGGGACTTTCATTCTATCATGATCTATCTTTCTTTCTTTTACCTCTTTCTTTCTTGGCCGGCAACGCACCAGTGATGCTTTTGGTGTTGTTGATGTTCATGGGCGAATGGATAAAAGAATATTATATTGAAGTCGTAAATAGGTACATATTGGGAATACGCGGTACGAGATAGCTCAATCGAGGTAGGTAACTAGATACCTAAATATTACGGTTTTTAGTTTAAAATTTAATTATCGAATCGATTAGGTCTTATAATTTTGAATCGATTTGTTGTAAAAATTGGTTTCTTTCGTGAACCGATTTTTTTGTACATCTCTAATGTCACTGTGATGGCAAACGACAAATTGGGCTTCTTAGTTCGCGGTGACTATAGTACTTATACCATAAATACATATTTATGGATTTCTGCACAATATGTTACAGTTAGTGAACGGAAAACTGAAATAAACGATTCACTTACGTACCGAATAAGCAATTTATCAAACAGTACAGTAGTGTAATATCAACAAAATACTAGTTCCGTGATGACATTCATTCGCTGTAACGACCAGCCGACTAGCGACTGGCGACACGCGATCGTTTTCGGAAATACATAATATTTCACGGTATACCGCCGTGACGGTGACCGAATGACGAACTTAGTGTGGATACTGACTAGTTTACACTGACGACACATACAGTGTAATAGCCCTGGAGGACTATTCTCTAAAATACCAACTCGACATCGAAGCTCACTCAAGTGAGATAGCTCACTTCGAAAGATCGATCTAGATTTGATAATTGGACACGAGCTTCGAAGGTGACGTAATTCAATGATCGAGACAAATAAATTCCTTACCGAATAGATACCAAACATGTCAAATTAGCCTGAACATGTAGTTTTTCTCACCGCCGCATTCTACACTGCGGCGCCACCTGTACTGTCGAGTTTTATAGAATAGGAATTTTGAAACTCATCGAGGATTCCGCTGTCGATTTACAAAAACATCATTACAGAATAGCCTTGCAGGTTGGTAATCGGTACCAGCGAAGCAAATTTCAATGATGTGTTTGAATTTCTGTTCTTGGTCTGTGTGTCCTTGTTGTTGTGTGTTGTCCATGGCACCCACGACACAGGGAATCCTAGTGTGGCTATGAATGTGTAGTGTTATGTGTGTTGTTATTAACGGCCTCGGCTAAGTTAGTTACTCTCTTTTACCCTGCCTGCAAACTAAGGGGCCCGGGCTTTAGTCTCGAGTCGTTGTGTTCGGGCTGCGGATTTGAAACCAGTTTGGAAGGTACCGACCATGCCGCTTACCATCAGGATCGTCAGCTCTTCTCAACTAGTTACTTAAAATGAAAAGCCAATAACTTGTATCTATAAAATCATGAAACTCAAAAGTGATTGAAAAGCAGTATAAAATAGTGAAATGCGTGTGATTTAAGTAATAACAATAGCCTCTGATTAATAGGTGTACTCGTATATAAGAAATTTGGACCCAGGAAATATTAAAGTAATAATTTTATTGGAAATTAAGATATTTTAGAGATAAAAAGTCAAAAGCGGCCCTCGTAAAATGTATATTTCTAGTCTGAGCACAGCTTTATAATCCACTTGTAGGTATTGGAACGCCCGAAAGTGGCTAAGTAATTGAATTAACGCGTGTAAGATTTTATCAAATAATTTGAAAGCGGTGTTAAGTTATTAATAAAAATGTTTAAACTAATTCTTTGGCCGGTTATGTTGATAACATGTTATGTAAATTTTATTACTCGATTTATTTTCCAATATTCGCTAGGGTTATTTTGTAACTATGATCATGTCGTCGCTTACTTCAATTTAGGATTTAAGATATATTGATTTAAATAAATAATAGTTAAAAAAACTTAAATACACGGTTTTTAAAAAAATCCAACTAAAAATAGTAAAAAAACGTGGGGTGCTATAAAAGCGTGTTTTTTTAAACTAATACTTATTTTTTCATTTTTTAGTTTGATTTTTTGAAATGAAAGGGCATTGAACCTAGTTGACATACCTACAAGTACCGCCATTTTGAAAATTTTTCGTTTCAGCGGCCAGTGATGAAACACGTGTCAATCGACGAAGTAAGTGATTACAATCAAAAAGTATTCAGTGATGAAATGTCGTGAGTGATATACTTTCTAAGATATTTGAGTTGAAAAACGTAGAAAAATAAAGCAAAAATCTTAGTTTTAGCGGACATTGATAAAACATAATTATGTCAATCGATAGACTAAGTGAATAAAATCAAAAAGTATTCAGTGATGAAATGTCACAACTGTCATAAGTAATATTCATTTTGAGATATTTGAGTTTATTTTAATAATTATTTTTATTTTTGAATTCAAATATCTCAGAAAGTATATCATTTACGACTTTTCATCACTGAATACTTTTTGATTGTAATAAAATAACTTACTCCGTTTAGGTACTGGCACATGTTTCATCACTGGCCGCCGAAACGAGGTTTTTTTTTAAAATGGCGAACTTGTAGGTATGCCAGGTTCCATAAAAAAATGTTCGAACCCCTTTAGGATTTTTTTTAAATTTCTTTCTTTCTTTTTTAAATATTGAATTGTCATCGGTCCTCGATAAGTCTATGAAGTTTCAATGAAATCTGACAGTTTGAAGTGGGTCAAAATGAATCCAAAGGAGTCTGTTACATACAAGTGAAGCTAATACGAGCATAAAGCGTGTAAAAAGATAATTAAACGTGATTATTTTAACGGCGTCCTAAACTAGATAATAAAGATATTGGGGAATATATTTTTTGTTTGTTATTTGCTTGCTTGTCCAATTGTATTCTAATTGGATAAAATAAATGATGAGTATTTTTTGTGGTGGTAAAGATAAAACTGACTAAAATTAGGTACAAGACTTACATGAAAACTTATTATTCAAGTTCAAATCTACGTTGTAATCGCTGTAGTCACACCTGATTTTGGAGCATAATCATTATTATCATTATCATCAATATTATCATCATTATCATCAATAATATCATCATTATCATAAGCAACAAATAGCTCTCGCTTATACCATACGCACAGCTTTTTATATTTTTTTCTTCCAGATATTCAAATTGAATAAAAGAAAAATCCTCTAGTCTTAAAGGCATACAATGTACGTATCAGGAATTCTATTATCGCGGTAAGAACATTCAAGAAATGTACCCTCAGATCTGAGAACCAATCAACACATTTTATCGCTTCATATCGCTTCAACTGAATACGAATCCCCATTCACAAGGGCCCTGAAGTAGGGAAAGTATTCAGAGTATTTCACTGGGCTTCACTTGATCACGATTTAGATTTCCGGCTAGCGTCGATCCTAATGGGGGCCATCGCGGCATCGCTAGGCGTGGGAGACCATGGCTTTGAGCATTTCTGTAGTTACGATAGCGGACACGAAAAAAAGTTGGTCCTGATTGATATCGTAAACGATCAAGCATTTACGATAACAATCGTTAAGCTTTGTCGGAGGCCTTTAGACAGCATGAAATCTTAGTAGGTTGGCCTGTAAACCCTCCATCCATCCGCAAGGAGTAGCGTGGTTTAATACGCTCCATAGCTCCTAAATAATTGAACCATTTTGTAATAAATGATATTAACCAGTAAACCATAAAAAATATAGATTCTATACGTTATGCCCTTACAAATCAACCAAAAAATCTGTTCCGAAAAGAGCTACAACACACACACGCTTATCTTTTTCACTACACCAATCACATTGGTACAGTGCCACCAACTTATCTGTGAACTGAGGGAGGGCGCTGTCGAACGCATTGGACTAATCATTGGACGCAATTCGAGACGTAGTAAATGTCAATGAATGAACACAAAGAACTTATGAATGGAGCGGCATTAGTTCCAATTTTCGCCATTTCCCACATAAGTTGGGCGCACTGTATAATACACGAAGGCATTTTAACGCTGTACCTATGTCAAATGTCAAGCACTTCTGACAACAACAAAAGCGTGCGTATCTTCTTGTATTGACAGAGCGACTACGAGCAGAACGGTCAATTGCCTGTTCTTACGCTCTTCATCGTCGGCGGGCTAGTGACATATCTACCGTGGAGGAGTGCCGTGAGAAGAGCGCTAGTTGTTATAAGAACCATGCGACCGTAAAGTCCGGTTTAGACGTATTAAGTAGTTAAGTAGTTAACTAAATTTTAAGTGGATGATTTTTAGTGTGCGTCCACACGTAATAATTTAGTAAAGCTCTTTAGTTCATACAATTCTACTTAATTACTTAAGCATTTTACTAAATTTTTACTAAATTTTAACCAAAAAGTGCCTGTCCAAACGTGTTAAGTGATAAGCCCTGCCCACCTACTTAACAAAAAATAGAAAAATTTCTAAAATACTTGTTTACTTGATTACTAAACTACTAAATTACTTAACTACTAAATTGTCTATTTACACGTATTAATTTATTTAAAATTTAGTTAACTACTTAACTACTTAATACGTGTAAACCGAACATTACTCTAGCATCAACGATGCATTTTCGTCCAAAACGGATGGTAAAGAAGTTGAGGAGTCAGTTTAACTTAGCTTCTCTCACTGCAAACTCACTGTGTTGCCTCGTCGCTAAACTAACAGAACTTTGTTAATGACACTGCCGCCACAGAGTAACCTAACAGTGGTGGCTTTTGATAACGATGCAAACACCGAAAACTTCACATTGCGTTTGTCATCGTCATCTAATTTTCCTATGATTTCTTTATTTTGTCGGAGTTGACATCGTATATTGGTGTACTGGGCTTTTTTTCGGTATAATAGGTTATTTGGGTCAATTTTAACTCGATTAATCACGATTTACATATCGCTCACCTAGTAATACAACGGCACATCTACATTTGTCATATTTTACAGAAGCGAATTTCAAAAATTATATAAAAATGTTTAAGATTAATTTATGGGTTCTTTTTACTTTTTTTACAGATTGTATGGGTTTGGTTACATAGCATAGACATTAATACAAATTAATCACTATGTAGATTATGCACTTTTAAACACGTATACCATATAAACTCAAATTCGCATTTTTTGCAGATGTGCCATTATATTACTAGGTGAGCGATATGTAGTTTCTCGGGTCGTCGTCTAACATCTTCTTGGATGTTTTATTCGATGCTTCTTCTATGGCAGTATCGATCTGACAAAGATGTTGACAAGTTGCCATGACTTCACAAACAGCTATACTCAGATGAAGGAATAAAAGGCAGATGGAACATTCGCAAAGAAATGTAACGAATGACGTGAAGTCACTTTTTCGCTATGTGTGCGTGACAACCTTAATGTCAACTAGCAGTGGCACCGTATGGACACGTAATTCTTTGTGTGTGTGAGGATGCCAAATGAAAAGTCACAAACTCCCGCAATTTTGTAAATGTTGTTTGACATATTTCCAACTTAACACATTATGCACAGTTAAATTGGCAAATTATTTATTACTAGTGAACGCCCTTGCTTCGCTTCGGTAAGCCCACAGTCGATAAAAGTATGGATGGTATTCTTTAAATTGTCGTGATTTGTTTATTTGTAAACCGATTCAAATAAAACAAACGCTAAATGTTAACCCAAACTCATTACAATACGTCAGTGAAAACCGAATCTTTTATTAAGCCGTTCCTGAGATAGGTGGAACAAATGCATAAAAAAACAGACAAAAATTTAAGTTGTGAAAAATTAATGTGATAATCATAATTGATTTTAATTTCGTCACTAGTTATCAAAAAGTACACTTATCAAAATATATGTGAATGTTCTTTTAATATAAAATAATACTTAAATATATTTAATTGTCTTAATTAACCTATGGACTTTTTTATGCAGAATAAGTTAGGGTTTGACCACAGAACCACCTGAGATGGTAAGCGGTAATGAAGTCGTGGATGGTAAATCACACTAACTTAGTAGAAGCCTATTCACTCTTGACTTGAAGACACCCACATTATAATCTGACGGGAACACCCACGCGGACAATTAATTCTAGTTCTTTGTGGTACGCATAATAAAAGACGAGGCAAAGTGCATTTTTTTTTCTCTTGTAATAGCAGCTGTCGGCAATCTGCAAAATTATAATTGAAATCATTTTAGTGAGTAGGCTAAACTAAAAACAGAAACTAAAATATAATATAATATTTTCTTTCAATCATGCATTTTATCGTGGGCAAACATTGACATTTTCAATTAACCCGGTTATAATATCCCAGCGATAGGTGTTTATGCATTGGCTGTATTTCTTGATTTTTAAGGTTTAAATAAATACAAATATTTACTTTTTAAAGTTTTTAAATATATTTATTTTGATATACATTTATAAATCGACCAGTGTTCAAATAGCTCATGCATATTTCCCCAAATTTAGGGTAAACGATTTTCACATAAAGCTGATATACAAATGAATAATTGTCGAGGTTTTGTGTTCCGAGTAAACCGCAAAAATATTATTATAAATAAATAGTAAAATAATGAACAGATACCTGTGAAAAGATATTCCATCTTCTTTTCTTTGATTTTGGGAACTACTTTTAAATAGTTTAAAAATGCAAGACGGCACTATAACTGATAAAATTATTTAATAAATTTTGACAATTGCGATGTTCATGCAATTTGACGCTTTCTTTAGTAGTGACACGAGATTGTATTAGTTTTTTATTTTGTATTATTCTTGGTAGGCTTACGTCATATTCGAACGACGTTATCTGCCTTTTATTCCTTCATCTGAGCAGCTATATGAATTATATTTATACGTTTGTTTACAATGAATGAGTGCTTTGTATACGAAACTTTAGAGACGAAAACAAATAATTTCCTTTAGTGGTGCATTAGGTTATTGTTTTCAATAATTGTGTCTGTGTTATACGTTTTGTTTCCCGTACGTAATTATGTACAAAGTCTGTTCAAGTGTGCGTCAGCGACACGAATACGACACGACAAAATGTCCCACATGTGAAAAGTATCGGCGTGACATTTTGACACTACGTTGTCGTAACTGAAAAAACAAATACGAAGTGAAAATGTCTGTGTCGCTAAATCCTAAAAAAAGAACAGCTGTCATGGGACGGCTGGCAGATGTGAAACATCGAAATGCGTCGCCACGATCGCCAAGTCTAAAATCAGGTTTACCCCTCGCGTAAAGATGTTTCACATCAAAAACATGCTTATTGGAGGCCATGCACGAGGTTTTCAAATTAAACAAGTACATTAACAATCTGCCTGTAAAACTTCAAATTAAAATTTTGTTGCGAATCGTTTTGCCACTTGTCCGTTGTGATTCGTTTTTCCACTTGTCCTTTGCCATTCGTTTTTCCACTCGTCTGTTGCGATTCGTTTTTCCACTTATCCGTTGCCATTCGTTTTTCCACTCATCCGTTGCGATTCGTTTTTCCACTTATCCGTTGCCATTCGTTTTTTCACTTGTCCGTTGCGATTCGTTTTTCCACTTATCCGTTGCCATTCGTTTTTCCACTTGTCCGTTGCGATTCGTTTTTCCACTTGTCCGTTGAAGTTTCACTTCTTCAATGTGTCCCAGCACACATTTCAATTTTTTTAATTTCACTTACCTAAGAACACTCGGGTTATCAAGACGAACCTAACGATATCTTAATTATATAAATCCGTTCAGCGTTTTGGATGATACGAGGTAATAAAGAATATTACAAATATAACCCTTCCTGACAGTCGGGTAAATAATTGTTACTTCCTTTTACCACACATATAAACATTGTTCACGAAACAATGACATTTAGTTTATTGTTTATGGCTATATCACTGTTTAGTATCAGTTGAAACTGAATTTGTACAAAACGTGGCAAAGACGACGAACAACAAACTTCAAGTTTTCAACTTCTCAAACTTGAAATGTAACAATGGATCTACTACAAAGGGAACTTATACAAAACACTAGCAGTTTGCTTTCGCTCCTTTTCAGGAAATCTATTCTTTACTGTAAACTGTATTGAAGTGAAGTCGGCGTTCCCGCCTGCCTATGACGTGCATGTCTTCAAGAAAAGAGTGAATAGGCTTTTTTTTAAGTTAATGTGCTCCACCACCTTGGACCACATCTTCACTTACCATCAGGTAGGATTGTGGTCAAGCATTAACTTATTTGTGTAAAAAAAAGAAAACGTCTTTAGTCGCGTTGGGTATTTTTGAGATGGGAGAAAACCAGTCAGCTCATACCGTAATTATTTTAATCGACACCTACCTGTAGCGCCATCTCTGAGAGAAGTACAGAACTATAGTTACTTAATTTACAGCTCGTATTAATATCAAGATTGTAGTTTACATATACTTTACGAGGCTTTGGCAGCCATTCACTAAAAATTAAATGAATTTAAAAACACTTCATTTAAAAGTATGTCCTGCACAATAAGATATTTCCTGATGATTCAAAAAATACACACGTAATTGTTCAAGTTTTTACTTCTGTCGGCACTCGCGGAGTGCATTTTTCCTTTTCTTTATCGTTGTTTGTAATTTTAAAACGTGGTACAATTGTTTAACAAATGAGACACATCTCTGTTTTAAAAGTAGCTGGTGCCCGCGACTTCGTACGCTTATTTATCCCTCAGGAACTGATCTATCTCCCAAGATAAAATGTAGCCTACGCTTTATTTTATCTCTCTACCCAATTTCATCAAAATCGGTTCAGTGGTTTAGGCGTGAAAGCGTAACAGACAGACAGAGCTACTTTCGCATTTATAATATTAGTAGAGAGTTAGTAAGGATTCAAAATCATTAAAATAATAATAATCATAAATAATTAAATAAACAGTACTTTAGTATATAACCCCAAGTTTAATTAAAACATACCTCTTACCCTAAACGCATACATCTTCCCTGTTCCGTATAAAATAAACTTGATAAGTGCGAGTTAAACTCGCTTGGGTTCCGTACTTTATGTATTTACAGTTATTTTTCTATTTTATTTATTTTTGCCCTATATGCCATACAATATGTTTGCAAAACAGGGGGCTTACCATGAACTCTTAAAACAAGTCAATATTAGCCGATAATTGGCCTGTCGTGCTATATCCTACCATGATCTGGCTAAAACACAGGGCAGCCAGCGACCACGTCACCGTAACAGGACAGTGGTGACGTGACTTCAAAAATGATCTTCTGCCCTGCAATTCGTGTACCATGACGCGATTGTTGACGTATTGACATCAGAAAGTGGCTTAAGTTAACGTCAAAATATTACAGCCCACCGAAAGTAACATTTATTGTCCTGTTTCGGCTATTTCATTGATGATGATGAAACACAACGGGTTGCAGCCATGGCGAATTTCAAATACACCATCATCACAAAATAAATACATTTCATTTGTTTGGAAAATTTAAAAAAAATCATTGCACTTATGCTTTTTAAATTATCGCTCCTAAATCACACATTTTATTAGACATTTAGACATGTCACTGTGTCAAGTGTCAAGTGGTGTAAGATTACGTTCAAAAATGCAAGCATCACTTAGCGATATTTTTTTTTGGTAATTTTAGAGAACGAAAGGTTAATAAATCACAACACTTAAGTATTTATAACAAATCTCAAAATCTTCAATTGAGATTGTTATATTAAACTTTTAAAAACATCAATATTACGCATTCATTTGAAAACCGGTAAACCGATAAAACACTCTATTTCAGAACATAATTAGTACAAATCAAGTACCTTGCATGTCATAGACTAAGATGCAGGACAGAAGCCTCTAGCATTGCAGGTCATCGGTAAACGTTCATGGTACAAAATACACTCCTGTCAGGTTTTAGCTACAAGCTGACCTGTCCTGAACATGACACATTTTATTAGAGTTCATGGTAAGGCACCAGTTCTTTTTTAATTTTGATTTCGTTGATTTTTTTTTTCAAAATTCGTTTGTTTTTTTTATTCCTTCGTCTTTGGTCACAAAGTAGCACATGAGTATCAAAAAGCCCATTAGCCCAGACGCACGAGTGATCCTATAAGGGCTCCGTTTATCAATTTTTCGTTCGGAACCCTAAAAAAGACAAAATTATATTTTGTTTCCATTTTCAATGCTTTCCGGTTAGCGCTGTAATCGCGTGCAGTGTAATAATGTTCTCTGTGAATTATGCCTTAATTTCTGTACAATACTCGTATATTAGCAGGTACTGCACACATCATTAGCTGTTCGATAAGGGGTCGTGAAATGGCTGAGTTCCGTCGACCGTGAAGGGCAGTTTAAGGGCCTTTAAAACACGCCTTAGTATGGACGGAAAATTACTTTTGATGTTTTGACAAAGCCTACAATAAAATATAAAAAAATGTACATTAAGTGACAATATTTTTCCAAAAAAATATTACCGACTTCAAAGAAACAGCCTTACAAAAATATAATTATTTATCGTAATCGCCAGAATAAAGATTTCCCTCATTTTTTTATTGATCCCTCTCACCAGAAATTAACTTTGAAAAACATGGGACAATTCTAGAAGTATACCTCCTGAATTGTAAAGAAGTGTAACTACATTACAAATTATAATTAACGAGTAACCGCCCTCGCTTTGCTTCGGTTTTCTTATTTTTTTACACCTTGGGTTTACATTATTGGAGTTTTATTAAGGATCCCTAATTTTTTTGAAAATATAATATAGTCTATGTCACCCGGGGATAGTGTAGCTTCCCAACAGTGAAAGAATTTTTCAAATCGGTTCAGTAGTTTCGGAGCCTATTCAATGCAAACAAACAATCAAATCGTTCTTCTTTATAATATTAGTATAGATTACCAAGAAAAAAATAACCGACTTCAAAATAACTCAAAAACTACTGGTCAGATCCAGAGCTCTTTAAGTGGAACCACATGACAAGCACCAGCTTTTCAGGTTCACCTAGTCGAACGTTCTGAGGTAACAAACATAAAAAACAGTCGAATTGAATACCTCCTCCTTTTTTGAAGTCTGTTAAAAATGAGATTCATATGAACGGATTTTATCCGTTCAATTTTATTATTTTTAAGTTTTTTCTTTTTTAAGTCATGGACATAAAAAAGAACAGACGTAACCTTGTCTAATCGAGAGTAAAGCTGACAGCTGACAGCTCGCTTACCATGTGTGCGTAATTTTGTAATTTTTGATTGGCGATGGTGTCAATGTCGTTAGTCGTAGCCGTATGGTGTCAATGTGTGGGTATGTGTCCTTGTACAAATACAGAGTTGGTATTCCTATGGGTGCTTCACTGAATTTGTTCTTGGGATTATGTCCGTCTTTTTTTTAGGTCCGTGTTTTAAGTATACACATAGTCCGACCGTGTTCTTATGTTTTATTGTTGAAAAATAATATTGATCCCTTTTTATTGTTTTACAGGTAAACACAGTGCAGTTGATTTCACGTGAGTAATGAGGTTACTTTTTTATTTATTTTAAACAAAGCTTCTGGTTAGTAATGCGTAAGTAGAAATTTTAAGATTTTAGTCACTATGTAAAACGGCTTACAGTATTATGGGTTATTTAGTTGGCACCATGTGCAAAATGAAGAGAAACTTTATAAACGTTATATTTGCCTTCAACCGACATGGTAATTCTGTAAGTAAGGGGCCATCATCGAGCACATACCCACTAGAGAAGAAATGTCATTTATTTTGTTCGACAATAATTTCGCCAAATCACTGCACCGACCGCTGCACTCCGATTGGCCGACTCAAAGTGAAGCTTCACACTCGAGTTGGGCAAGCAATATTTTTATCGATATCGATAGTCAATGGTTAATTAACTAAACTATGAGCGTTATGATCACAAAAATTATTTACGTCAATAATTGTGTATTTATGTTTTTTTAAAAGAAAATAAATCAAATACAGGTGTGCTATTGTTATATTAATTTATTGAAGACCAGGTATATGCTTATAGGTTCTCAGTAAAGTAAGTAAAAATAACCTATTACTTTTGGCTGCATTTTCATCGTATAAAAACAGTCTTCTGTGAAATGTTGCGATCAAACGACGCTGTAATTGCTAGGAAACCAATTTTCCCTTTTTGTACAAGCAATCCTCCCTTTCCTCGCTCGGATGTCCGACGTAGTGGACGTGTCTAAGTTGAACCTGTGCAATTGTGTTTATTAAATTCATATATCTAAAATTGTGATTGGTCAATATTATAAGTGACTCCTCCTACTGGATAGTGCTAGAAAAGGACAATTATATGCGCACCGCTCAGGGTCATCAAGAGGCTCAAGTACTTCAAACGGCGGTACTGGAATTTGAACCTACGGTCGATGCTGTTTGCGACCATACACGGGACCTCGAAACCACGGCCATCGGCTACGCAGAGACGAAATTACGCATCACACTTTGCTACGGCAACTGGAGGTGACTCATCCGCGCCTACGCATTGTCTACGCTGCAGTTACATGAAGCGGGCTATGCACTACGCCGCGGCACAAGTACGAGTATAATATTTTGTACTTATTTAAACTTATTCTATACATTTGCAATGCCGCGTGCTGCTCGGTCGCCGCCTAAGTTACAAATGCAAACTGATGGGGACGGATGCCTAGCGCATTCTGATACAGAAATACAAACGATTACGCCGGTGCCAATGTCGGACTCTGACGACGCAAAACAGGTTCGCACGAAACGTACTCGGCCCGAACCGTCTAAACCCAAACAACTTCCTAAGGATGATATTAAGGAGTTGATGTCAGCTTTAAAGTCGGACCAGGATAAATTTATGAACACAATTCTGAAACAATTTAATGATTTAAAACAACAAAACTTAGACATAAAAAAGTCAAACTCGGATATATTAACTTCCCTCGAGTTCCTCAACGCAAAACACGATGATATGAACCAACAACTAGACGATCTCCGAAAATTGTATAAAGAGCAGCAAGATTACATCACTTGCCTTGAAAAGCGGATAGTTGGTCTTGAAAGTAGATCACGACCATCAAGTGTGGAGTTAAGAAATATTCCTATGCAGGAAAAGGAAAACATGACAACGTTATCAACAATTGTTATTGAGACTTGTAAAATTATGAAGATGGATATAAATGCCGAAGAGATACGAGATGTTTATAGACCACCCAGTAAATCTGGTACATCTCAACCGATTATCACCGAATTTGCTTCAGTTCAGACAAAAAATTTGATGCTAGCTTCCGTGAGGAACTTTAATAATTCCAAGTCGAAGGATAATAAACTTAATACGTCACTCTTGGGGTTACCTGGTAAGAAAATGCCTATATATATATCTGAATATCTCCCGCCATTCACAAAAACACTATTCTACAAAGCTCGTGAATTTGCCAAAGCCAATAAATTCGCCTTTTGTTGGACTTCGAATGGTAAAATATTTCTACGTCAAGAACAAGGCAAGAGACACTACCAAGTAAAATCCGAGGAATGTTTGGCTTCTATTCCTGTGACACAATGACTAGAACAGCAATGGACTACTATTGTGCTAATCTTTATTCATAACTCAAATACCTTAAATGTCCACCGGACACATTTAATACTTTTACCTGATGATAGTGATTTACGAATTCACAATACGACTCTTATCAGAGATACATCATTGTTAACGTCTTTATGGATTTTTAATGTACACTATACACTTACAGTTAACATAATATATACACATAACACACAATACAGTAAACAAAATACACTTTTTGACACACAACACATACATTACATATTAAACTATACTTTGCTAGATCCCCACAAATTAGTAAAAATATTATCTTTAATTAAAAATGGCTAACTATGAACTACTAAATGAAATCGATGGAACTCAGTTAGTACATGAATCATTAGTATTATCACCTGAGGCATGTATTACCCAACTTGGGAATATTGAACGACAATTAACTGTAGTGTCTCAAAATATCCGAAGCATAAATAAAAACTTTGATAGCTTTACAGTACTTCTAACTCGTCTCAGTTTTTCTCCCGACGTTATAATATTAACCGAGTGTTGGCTAGATATCTCTTCGCCTATACTACAGCTTCCGTCTTATGATACCTTTTATTCTACAAGGCTGATAAATCAGAACGATGGAATCGCTGTCTTTACTAAAAAATATCTTAAAGTTAAAATAACAGAGCCTGATTCATTCTTAGAAGCAAACTGCTTACGAATCGAAATCGAAAACCTTTACTCTATTATTGCATTATATAGATCACCGTCTTTTCGTAATATAGATAATTTTCTCACGTCCTTAGAACGTCAGATACAAATATGTAATACACCAAACATAGCTATTACTGGTGATATTAATCTCGATATTAAAGATGGATCTCCGGACTCAAGGTCAGATGAATATTTGAATTTGACAGCTCACTACGGCTTTATCCCTGGTCATAAATTTTCTACAAGAGGAAATAGCTGTCTCGATCACTGTTTAGTCAAGACAACACTTCGTACACATGTAGTGGTATGTGTATCTGATATATCTGACCATTACACCGTTTTGTTTGGCATAGATAATCCAAGTACCATAAGCCCTACCGAGGTAAATGTTAACTCTAGGATTAAATATAAAGAACTTTTACAGTATTTACAAACAATTGATTGGACCAATTTTTATAACATTAACGACATTTCTGTAGCCACTAATGAGTTTATTAGTAAAATAAATCAAGCAATAGAACTAAATAAAACTGAAGTCAAAATTCGTAATGCTGACATAATAATAAAACCGTGGATATCTAAAGGGCTACTTAGATGCATCAGGTACAGAGATTCATTACATCTACAGGCTAGGAAAAATAAATACGATACTGAAATTCAAAATAAATACAAAAATTATAGGAACTGCTGTAATAATATAATACAAAATCTAAAAGATGAGCATGACCGGCAATTATTAAAAGAAAGTAAAGGTGATGTCAAAAAAATTTGGAAAAATGTCAAAAATATCTGTAACTTTAATAATAAAAGCAACAAAAATGAAAGCTTACTAACAATTCACTCTGATACTAAAGAATCACTAAATGAAGTCAATAATTATTTTTCTTCTGTTGGAAAAATCTATGCCAACAAAACTATTTCCCAATTAAATGACAACGGAGGTCTTAATTGTAATTCTAATAAACCTTATAAAGCTATACCTTTAACAGAAACAACACATACATCTAGTTCTTTCTTTATGGCTCCTACAGACGAAAATGAAGTATTAAAAATTATAAATTCATTAAAAAGCAGCTCATCAACTGGGCATGACAACATTAGTAATAATTTTTTAAAAATTTGTAAACTTCACTTAGTTGGACCAATCACTCACATTTGCAATCTTAGCATAACATCTGGTATAGTACCTGAGGAGTTTAAAAAAGCAGACGTCTGTCCTATTTTCAAATCTGGTGATCCCTCACTCCCATCTAATTACAGGCCCATTTCTTTGTTAAGTTCTCTGTCCAAAGTTTTAGAAAAAATCATAAATAGTAGACTCTTGAAATATTTAGACAAATATAATATTATATCACACAAACAGTTTGGTTTTCGAGCTAAAATGTCAACGGAAGACGCGATAATTTCTCTTACTGATTATGTTATTAATAAGTTAGACGATGGCTACAAATGCATTGGCGTCTTCCTTGACCTAGCAAAAGCCTTCGATACAGTTTGCCGCCCCAAACTACTAAATAAATTAGAAGCGATAGGTATTCGCGGACTGCCTCTCAAATGGTTTGATTCGTATCTGAGTAACCGAATGCAAAGGGTGAAAATTAATAATCAGTTTAGTGACTACTCTAAAATCGATTTTGGTGTACCACAAGGCAGTGTATTAGGACCAACGCTTTTCCTAATTTATATCAATGATTTATGTAATTTAGCTATACCTAATTCTGAAATAATTGCATATGCCGATGATACTGCTGTTGTATTTTATGGTAATAGCTGGGAATCTGTAAAAGCCACGACCGAAAAAGGACTTATAGAAATTGCTAATTGGCTTCAACATCATTTGCTAACCCTAAATACTTCGAAGACAAAGGTGATTGCCTTCAAAATGTCACAGAGGTTGTCTCCTGACAGCACATTCGATATCAAATTACATCAATGTAACAATTACCATAATGTCCAATGCAGCTGTCACGTTCTTGAATTTGTTAATAACATACGTTACCTTGGAGTCATTATTGACGACAAATTTACCTGGTCCTACCAAGTAGATGTTTTGACAAACCGACTCAGAAAACTGATGCCTATTTTCAGACGACTTGGTACAATAGGTGATATATCTGTAATTAATATGGTTTACCTTGCACTATGCCAATCCATTATCACCTACGGAATTATAACTTGGGGATCTACATGTAAAAGTAAGCTGATAAAACTGGAACGTGCGCAAAGAGCTATACTTAAACTCTGTTTCAGTAAACCATATCGCTTTTCGACGGATTCCTTATATAAATTATGTAAACATTTGCGAGTAAGACAACTATTTATACAATGTACAATACTTAATTTCCATAAAAAATCACTTAATTCATATATCGCAACTTCTCGTACGCTAAAATGGGCTACTCCAATTACAAGAACAAGATTTGCCCAAAAATCAAACGCTTATCTGGGTCCATACCTTTATACAAAACTAAATAAATCCCTCGGACTAATTAAATTAGCAAAACTAAAATGCAAGATGGCTGTTAAACACTGGTTAATTGACCTTAATTATCGTCAGACAGAAAAATTGCTTTCTAGTTTCCTCTAGCATAAGTATAAATATAACAAAACACACACACGCACACACACACACACACACACACACACACATATATACATATGCACAAACACATACACACACACACACACACACACACACACACACACACACACACACACACACACACACACACACACGTTTACTCTACACTTCTTTTTTCTGTATTGTAATTTTAGTGTATTGTAATTCGTTATTAAGTGCTACTGTTATTAAGATGAACTGTACAATAATACCTATAAGAAACATGTATAAGAGGAAGGTGTTGGTCTTCCACAACACAGGGAATCCTAGTGTGGGACCAACGACTCTCAACCCCATGTATTTGTACATTTTGGTTCAATAAAGTTTATTTATTTATAATCCATTTCTCTTTAATACATGCTTCCTGAGGAAATCTACAAATAATAAAACAAAATCATTAAACAAAAATTAAAACAAAACTTAAGTTTTTTATATAAAACAAATTACACTTGCGCGGAAATGGTTCCATCAATAAAAAATACTACATTCTAAAGCTTACCTATAATTAATTAGATATTAATTCGGATATCACAGTTTACTCAAATGATAATAAATAACTTAATCATACTTCTAACTCAAAGTTTCGTACAAGCGAAATGCTAAACATTAAAATAAATAAATATAGTGTAGGTATAAGATTGTCTGATTGTATAAAATTGATATCATAAGTGGTTATAAAACTTCAAATTAAATATATTTTAATGTCTTCTTGAGAGAACATCGATACATTACTACGATAGAATGAGCACAACGCTTAGTATGATAGAATGAGATGACATTATAGGCACTGCAGATAAGTGAAAGCGAAACGCATAGCTAAGCGTCAAGTGTTTACCAGATGTTTTGTTTAAAATGACCTGCACATTGACCAGTTTAACTAGGCCCGTCTTAAAATTATTGTAAATTTAAAAATTGCATATTTACTGTTACTTACCGATGAAATGTGATTCCATCTGTTTTGTAGTTCGATTTCTTGCTGTTTTTCCCACATCATCGTATAGAACAGCAAGCCATTTTTAAGTATTTGCATGTATATCGGAATATATTTCGTAATGATACCGAGAAGTACACAGGTCGACTGTTGGTGTTGTACTGTTTTAGCACAAGCGAGACTTGATACTTATTAGTGACAAAACACTGATCACTTATAGAACTGAATGGACCATATTGCTACTCTAGTGGGTATGTGCTCGATGGGGGCCATCCATAAATTACGTCACACTAATTTCATGACTTTTGACCCGTCCCCCCGTCCTTGTCACAGCTGGTCACATTTGTGAGATCCCCCCCCCCTAGTGTGACGTATATTATTAAAATTTTAAACCTAAAAATTATTAAATTAAAACAGCAGTTCCGAAATAAGTTTTATTTCCATTAATTGTTTTTTAATATTTACCAATACATAATATTTATTCGATTTGGAAATGTGACGTCACGTTTAGGTTCTCTTCCCACCCCTTGTCACACAATGTCACACTACATCGACCCCCCCCCCCCCTAACGTGTGACGTAATTTATGGACGGCCCCTAATCTAAATATAAAGCTGTCGTGTACTCCTCCAAAACAGCTCGACTGATTTTTATGATTTTTTAATGTATATTTGGTAGATATGAAAAAAAGTCTTAAAATATCTTTTATATCGTCAAGTGATAAGGGTGTCCCTATTCATATTTTTTTGGAAGAACAACGTTTGCTAAGTCAACTAGTTAATCTTATATTATCTTACAGAGGATGGCTCTGGATATCTAAGCAGTTATTAATATAATCGTTGTTCATTGTATACGGAATGGATTTGATTAATTGCATAGATAGTTCCATCGCTTAACTTCCTCATTCATTACAGAATGATTATGTTATTATAACAAAGTGTGTAATATGATAAGAACAGGATAATAGGATGGTATTTACAACATCTTGAAACTTCTCTATTCGCACTAGGGCAGTGCCAGTGTGTACTTTTAACTTTAAGCTCTTTCTCTTAAAACGTACACCAAGCCCCGTAAAACATTGCTGCACCTTACGTTACGATAATAATAAACGTAACGATTAATTTAATATCGTAAAAAAATTGTGAAGCTACAGTTAATATATAATAATAGCCTTTTTATTCCGAACTGGTAAAGTGTTTGATCTGTAGTTATATTTATGAAGCGCTTTATCTTTCTCTTAAAACGTACACCAAGCCCCGTAAAACATTGCTGCACCTTACGTTACGATAATAATAAACGTAACGATTAATTTAATATAGTAAAAAAAATGTGAAGTTACAGTTAATATATAATAATAGCCTTTTTATTCCGAACTGGTAAAGTGTTTGATCTGTAGTTATATTTATGAAGCGCTTTATCTTTCTCTTAAAACGTACACCAAGCCCCGTAAAACATTGCTGCACCTTACGTTACGATAATAATAAACGTAATGATTAATTTAATATAGTAAAAAAATTGTGAAGCTACAGTTAATATATTATAATAATAGCCTTTTTATTCCGAACTGGTAAAGTGTTTGATCTGTAGTTACTTTATATTTATGAAGCAGAATGGGTTGTTCTACGGTATTGGTTATTTAATAATATTCCTTTTACTTTGCACCATGATATATTTCCAATTCTCCTAACGTTCACATCAATATTCCAAAGTACTTCAACATTACGTGATCAATAATAATCTGCAGGGCTATTCAGTTTTGTAACTTGACAGCGGATTCCGCGATGAGTGTCAAAATTGAAGCAATAAATATGTCATCCTCTAATCATCTAGTACGGCACTTGCGAAGTGAAGTGATCCTAGAACTCGAACGTCAATTTTGAAACTCCGCTGTCAAGTTACAAAAGAGAATAGCCTTCAGGAAGGCTACTAGATGATTAGATAATGACATGTCAATATGATGCAAGTTCACTTTTGTTTTGTAACTTGACAGCGGAATCCACGATGGGTTTCTAAATTAAAGTTAGAGTTCGAGACTCCCTTCACTTCGCAAGTGCGTACCAGATGATTAGAGAATCACATATCAAGATCTCGGACTCGAACTTCAATTTTGAAACTCATCGTGGATTCCGCTGTCAAATTACAAAACAGAATAGCCTTCCTGTTCTCCCTTGTTGACAATTCTTTAATCTAATAATGAGTAACTGCCTTCGCTTTGCTTCGGTTTTCTTATTTTTTACGCCTTGGTTTACATTATTGGAGTTTTATCAAGTATCTCTAATTTTTTTGAAAATATAATATAGCCTATGTTACCCGGGGATAGTGTAGCTTCCCAAAAGTGAAAGAATTTTTCAAATCGGTTCAGTAGTTTCGAAGCCTATTCAATGCAAACAAAAAATCAAATCTTTCCTCTTTATATATTAGTATAGATTATGACACTTCTTATATGTCAACCTCTGCATCGGACAAGCGTTGTAGAATAAAGAGGTCTATCCCTGGACCTTCACTGAAGATTCGTGGCCTCACCGACATTTATATACAAAATGTTGGTATAAGATGTCCCTCAGTTCGGTGTATCTTTTGACATAGGCCTCCTCCAACTGCTTCCACTGCACCCTGTCGTTTGCCACTCTGGTCCAGTAATGTCCCAAGGCTAGGTGAACGTCATCTTCTTCTTGGACGTTCCCGTTGTGTACTTCCATCTCTTGGGTACCAGAGTGATACCTGCTTGCTCCATTTGTCTATCTTGCACCGTTACATGTGACCTGTCCAACGCCATTACAAGTGGTCAATTCGAGTAAGTATATCGGTAACTTTGGTTTTGTTGGTAATAGTTTTAGTACTTAAATTTCTTTAAATTTTTCTGTAATTTTCTAATGCTCTAGAATTACATAGTCTATGACAGTAAAAGATTTTTGTCCTTTCTGTTCTTTTTAATCTTTGTTTGGGGTAGGTCGGGCGTGTTTACACGGTTCAATATTCAGTGTACCGTGAGGCGTGTACACAGGCCTTAATTTGTTTTTTTTCTATTAGTGGAACGTATTACGTAGCCAGGTACGTAGGCAGTGATGTCCTTGACTTGCGAAAAATTGCACGTATTTTTTAACTGACTTCAAAAGAAAGAGGAGGTTCTCAATTCGACTGTTTTAATGTGAGTTACTTCCTAACTTTTTACTGGGTATACCGATTTTAATGATTCTTTTTTATTCGAAAGCTTGTTAACATGGTCCCATTTAAATTTGAGTAAGATTTGACGAGAACTCTTTGAGTTATCTCTAATTTTGAAGCTGGTTATTTCTTGTCAAGAATTATTACAGTGGACAATGTGAATCAACCTAACATACATATAATTAAGTCTAATCGTTTGGTAGATCCGTAGATTAGTTTTATCGGCAGCTGGTCAGCGTCGTCGATATTATTATTATTATTTAACTCTTTATTTAACCAATAATAATTTATTTTGCTGCGGTATTAAAAGACTCCTATATTGGTTGTACAGGTCAAATTGCTCTTGATGTCAGAACTGACAAGAGTGTCTTCAACTTACCATACGTCTAATACGCCATTTAAAACGTGACGTTTTAAATCCAGACGTATGGTGCTTGATGTGCCTATTGTTGACGCACTTTACGCCGATGATGTCTGCTTGATGGCTGACGATGTTCACAAACTGCAATTATTCCTTGACCATCTCGATCAATCTTGCAAAAAATTTGGACTAGTCATCAGCGTCTCCAAAACCCAAGTGCTTAAACAGCCCGCACGCGGTACCACAGCTGATTCCACACCAATAATACTAGGTGGCAACGTTCTGGAAGAAGTGTCATCATTCCGGTATCTAGGTAGTTTCATTCGCAACGATAACCGCCTTGAGACGGAAATCTCTTCTCGAATTGCCAGGACATCAACAAAATTTGGACAACTAAGAGAACGAGTTTGGGATTCGCATGATTTAAAATTGCACACTAAGATCTTTGTGTACAAGGCCATAATTCTACCAGTACTACTCTATGCCACTGAGACCTGGTGTCTCTATAAAGATGATATAAGGCGGCTCGATATTTTTCACATGAGATGCCTGCGTAAAATCCTTAGAGTGAGATGGCAAGACAGAATCCCAAATTCAGAGATATTAAGACGCACCAAGCTGTCCGGCATAGAGTCTATGCTTATTAAGGGCCAACTCACATGGTGTGGGCATCTCGTTCGTATGCCTGACTCCAGGCTGCCTAAATCTGTGTTTTACTCACAGTTGCGGGAGGGCAAGCGCAATCCCGGCGGTCAGTAACTACGCTACAAAGATGTATTGAAGCGTCATCTCACCGCGTGCAACATTCCACCTAACAACTGGGAAGTGCTGGCACAAGAGCGAACCGAATGGCGCAGGACAATTAATAGGGCTATTACCACCTACGAAAAAAATCGTTTGCAAGACCTCGACGCAAAACGCCTTATCAGAAAGACACGTCCTAAACACACATATAATTACACATACAACTCCTTCGGTCAGTTACACTGCCAACCATTCAACAGATCATTTAAAACTAAATTTGGTTTTTCAAGTCATATTCGCTCCCATCATGCCCATCCAAATTAAGATATTCAAAATACTAGCCAGATTTTCGCCATTGACGGACACGTCAAGGAGGACATCATCATAACCAATAAAATAATACAACAACAATCTAGAAGTAGACAAGTGAAGTAGACATAAGAGGTACAAAAGGCGGTCTTATCGCTACACAGCGATCTCTTCCAGACAACCTGATTAGAGTTAGATCAAATGAGGTAAGGTACACGAATAATATGGAGGAAATTACAATAACATTTAACACAATATAACACAAATATGGGTGATAAGAATAGGAGAGAGAGAGAGGGAAGGAATGAGGGAAACTGATTAATTTGAGAGGGCTTTTACTTGGTTTTTAAAAGAATTTAAAGTACTTGCGTTACGAATACAGTCGATAAATAATGTATTTCGATCAGAGAGCCATATTTAATGCAGTGTAACGAGGTGTAATACCTCGTTCAATATTCCTTGGCTGGCAGATGCATTTTTCATCAAAATTTTTAAATCTTGACACTGGGGTTTGTTCTCAAAAATGCATCTGTCAGCTGGGTTCCCAGGGAGGATAGGATTATAAACGTTATTTTTTATTTTGAACACTTTCATTAGTTTTATTAACAGTGCCTACTTAATATTATTTATAATTTGATACTGTGTGTAAAGGCTATTTAAAGCAATTCTTCAAAGTACTTTGAAGAATCGGAGTTGTGCCTCATCAGGGGCCATCCATTATTTCACACAAATTTCATGACTTTTTGACCCCTCTTCCCCTCCTTGTCACAGCTGGTCACATTTGACCTCCCCGTTTAGTGTGACGTCACATATTATGAAATTTTACACCTAGAAATTATTAAATTAAAACAGCAGTCCCAAAATAAGTTTTATTTCGATTAATTGTTTTTTTATATTTACCTATAAGTACATACAATTATTCGATTTTGAAATGTGACGTCACGATATTTAGGACCCCCTCCCACCCGACCCTCTCCCCCTAACGTGTGACGTAATTTATGGATGGTCCTTTACTTGATTTACCTACTTAACCCGCTCTGAGAGCCTTACCTACTACTTGTGGAGGATCTACAGCCTCACAGCAGGTTTGTTATTTTTGGCCTGCAATGCATCGGATTATTTAAATTTAATTATTTCGGATGCATTCGAAACGGAACCCGAATTACGGATGTCCGTAGGCGACGGAAACTACGACCATCGGGCAGTCCTTTTGTCTACTACGAGTATAATAACATAAAAATCTACGAATATATAATAGCACAACATACTTGTATATAGTCCGTTTTTAGACGATTATTTGGTAAATAATAGTAAATAGTTTGTTTTAACATTAAATGACAATTTACCTTAATTAGATATAATTACAAATTACAACAAAAACACCTTATAAGGTTGTTTCTTAAATAAGTCTCGTAAAAAAAACTTTTATGTTATAACTTATTCTACCGTACTGCGATTAATTCTATGCCATCAAAAACAAAACTTGTAAAAAAACCAAGTCTCGCAACTCAGTTCTTCTACCGTAAAAAGTTGTGAGATCCATGTAATACCAAGTCGGTTAATTTATTCAGTTCCTACTTAAGGGTCCTTCTGTCTTAAGTTATCACGTAATTAGCTAACCTAACAAGTAACAACATCTTATAGTGACCATATTATCAATATTAAAAATCTTTTATGTTTTAAATAAATAGATCGACTTGACAATCGCA
Source organism: Thymelicus acteon (assembly GCA_951805285.1). Lineage (NCBI taxonomy): Eukaryota > Metazoa > Arthropoda > Insecta > Lepidoptera > Hesperiidae > Thymelicus > Thymelicus acteon. The sequence goes on from OX638230.1 coordinate 3,244,814, forward strand.
TGAAAACACAATGTATCTCACAAGTAATACCTACATATTGTATTAAATTTGATTGTTTAGTGCGATTGCCAAGTCAATCTATTTATTTAAAACATAAAAGATTTTTAATATTGATAATATGGTCACTATAAGATGTTGTTACTTGTTAGGTTAGCTAATTACGTAACAACTTAAGACAGAAGTACCCTTAAGTAGGAACTGAATAAATTAACTGACTTGGTATTACATGGATCTCACAACTTTTTACGGTAGAAGAACTGAGTTGCGAGACTTGGTTTTTTTACAAGTTTTGTTTTTGATGGCATCTCATTTCTTTTTGTAGATAGTTCTACTTTTTTTCCTTTTACAAGTTACCTTTGAACATAATTATATCTAGGTACCTATCTACACCTATTATTCCATTATATTATATACAGGTACACTGATTCATTCACTGCAAATGTTATTTTGTTATACAGGTACAGTAATTCATTAACTGCAAATGTAACTTTGTAATACTATATATTTATATGGGATTACAAAGTTATTTATGCAGTTGATGTATCTAGAAAACTGGACCGAAATTGCAAAATATTTTAGTTTTCCCTTGATCTATACACTAAACACTAATTGTGTTCCAAATTTGAAGCTTCTATGTCTGCTAGAAGTGCCTTAGAGTTTTGATGATCGGTCAGTCAGTCAGTGAGTGACGAAATTAAGAAACTTTGACTAGTTATAATTCTTAAACTACTGGTTCAAATTCAATGAAATTTGAAATATACCGTGTTTATACAATGCCTGCTTGGTTACTAAAAATTCAGGCTTCTAGCTTTATCCACAACGAAGTTATAGGGGGTCGAAAATGGCCTGAATTGCTTCGAGAAAAGGATGGTACGGCCGTGCCGCTTTTTTGCTCGACTTGGCGGGGGCACTGCCGTGCCCCCAGATTTCTTAGTTTTAGAGTCTGAGGGCACGACAATGTTCTTGTCAACTTATTTTTAATACAAACTACGAGGACTCGTTTTACAGCTAGCGATTCAAGATATGGATTTAATACATTAAATTTTTTGTCTAAGAACGGGAATAAATAGACTTTCACTTTAGTGTGCTCAACACCTTGAATTATATTCTAGACAATTAACAGATTCTGTTCTTAACACCTTCTGAAGGTGGGTTTGCATAAATAAATAACGCTACACAATCATAGCCCCAAACTAGGATACTTAAGAAAGACACACACACCCAGACCGAGAACAGAAATTCTAAGTCATCATTAAAGTTTCCGCCTCACTGAGGACCGAACCCAGGACCCTTGGCAAAGCGGTCCACCATGGTACCGTTACGCCCATACAATGTTCGACATTGTACGTTGGTAGATGTCGCTAGCTATTGTGAATAGTATTCATCGATGGTACGACAAGCGTTTCGTACACAAAATACTCCACAAAAATACAAATTTCGGTACCTGCCTACCTTGTCTCTTGTTTTGATTACTCGGGGGATTTTAATATAAATGACGGGCTCAGTTAACAAAGCATTTTAATAGGAGTGTTTTTGACAATAAAAATTATGCGACTTTCGGTTGTCTTATTGGAAAATTCAAATTTTTGTATAATTGAATTTTATTGATTACTTTGGCGACCCTATAACCAAGATGATAGTAAGATTGCCGAGCAAGGGCTCAAGGTTCGATTCCCCGGTGCGTAATTAGACACGTAAGAAATTATGACAACCCTTTAATGCCCAACTGCTGTGGTGAGAGTTACCTCAAAAAGAGGCTAGTCACTAGCCTACAAAGTCGAAGTTTACGTGCGTTTCACCGCATCATGTAAAACCCTCAGGCATGTAGAATTACCCCCGTATAAGAGGTTTAGAGTATATCCTTCTGAAGCGAAGAAATTGTAACATATGCATAATTTCGAAAACTCACGATTTTGTTGGAGACTATGTGACGTTGCAAAATATAAAGTTACCACCAAAAATCGGCATTAGAAAACTAATCGGTAATATTTTTATATATTTTTTTCTCTTATTGAAACGGCCAACAAACGACCTGACGATTCATCTGATATATTATAGTAAGTGGCTATCGTCGCCCATGGACATCAGCGACACCAAAGGCATGAGTGATGCGTTGCCAGCCAAGATAGACATAAGAAAAGAAAGAAAGAACTGTCTCACAAGTCCCCGACAGGAGCAGCTAGAGTCGTTTGGCGGCTGACTTAGGCAAGAGTGGTAGCTAGTATAATAAAAACTTAATAATATGTTGATAATATAATTCTTATGTGAAGCCTTACTTCAACACTCTAGTGTTATGAAAGGCAACAGAAGCCGGCTCACTTGAAGTGAAGCGTTATTATTATTATGCCGGTATACTAGGGTATACACTATATACACACACATACTATATGGGTTCACACTCATAGCTCCACATTAGGATTCCCTGTGTCATGGGTGCCATGGACACACCAGACAAGAACTCACACCCAGACCGAGAACAGAAATTAAAACTGATTATTTAAATTTCCGCCTCGTTGGGAATCGAACCCAGGACCCTTGGCCCGGCGATGCGGCCTGGTAACTATCGCGCCGCGCAGGTCGTCGGATAGTCGTCATAGGATTTTTTTCTAGTTATTAGTTCCTGAATATAAAATAAAAAATTGAGGCAAAGTAATAAATGTACTTTGCAATCGCAAAGATCTCGTAGTTGACTTTGAGGTCGTTGGCGATCGATTCGAAGATCATAAATTACTTCGAAGCACGCCTGTCTAAACAGTAAGTAGGTATAGTAATAGTTATGCAACAGTTTCAAGCCCAGACTGTAAATAATATTTAGTGAATTGATAGGTACTTCTTTGTATTGTTGCCTGTCTGGACTACAAGATATTATTCATGTTAACACCACTACAAACGAACAAAGTTATTCACATCATCCATAGATTTGCGGCTCTGCAAGGCTATTTTGTTTTGTAACTTGACAGCGGAATCCGCGATGAGTTTCAAAATTGAAGTTTGAGTTCGAGAGTCACTTCACTTCGCAAGTGCGTACTAGATGATTAGAGTATGACATATCAATATGATGCAAGTTCGCTTTTGTTTTGTAACTTGACAGCGGAATCCACGATGTGTTTCAAAATTGAAGTTAGAGTTCGAGACTCCCTTCACTTCGCAAGTGCGTACCAGATGATTAGAGAATCACATATCAAGATCTCGGACTCGAACTTCAATTTTGAAACTCATCGCGGATTCCGCTGTCAAGTTACAAAACAGAATAGCCTTGCAGACATGTATAAGACAAAATGACTCACGTGTGAATAGCGTGACAAAATCTAGTAGCGATGACCATAGCCACACAGGGTGTTCTTACATGTGTAGCTGCGACGTCGCAATTTTGGAGTGCAGAAAATCGCACGTCTGACTACATACTTTGCACCTGCCAGTGTCGTTGTGTGACATTTTGTTGACTCGATATTGCGCGTGTGACGCTATACATTTCCATGGGCTATCTTATACATATACCTACGACTACGTATAATACGGATACATTTTATTATACTGGAGCTGGACAGGGTAGCTAAAAGCAAGTTAATAACATTAATAAGGTAAGTATGTTAGGTACTTACCTTATTAATGTGGGAACTTGAAACTCCATTTCGATCCATTAATGGAAGGCATGGTACTATTCGATGGCACAATTAAAATATTGTTAAGTGCTGCAGTATCGAAAGTGCACATTATTAAGCACTTAGAACGTTCGGTATATTCGGATACTCTGAACCTATAGGCACATAACTAAAATATAATATGCATACAACTTTCAATAGTTTATTTAATCCGGGTACGCTTGGATGGACATCAGCTACACCAAAGGCATCATTGAAATGTTTCTGGGCAAGAAAGAGAGAAGAATTAAAATGTGTGCAATTCACACGTGGTAGAAGTGAAACCTTCAAAAATTTACTTTTCAAGGTAATGAGATGAACCCCCCCCCCCCTCCTTTCCCTTCTTCTAATTCGAATAAAACTAATTTCATTTCTAATTGCATCTCATCTCATCTCATCTCAACTCAACTCAACTCCCCCTCCCCTACCCTTGTACAATGCTTCCTATCTCACTTTAGAATTTATGTGTCTGTCTCTTTTTACTGGACAGTTTCGTTTCATCGAATTTCAAATCACCCCCGTAGTAAAGAAGTTTTCACTTCAAAAAGAAAGAAAGAACAGGTTTTGAGTACGGTCGGGATTAAGGTGTTGTTCAGCAGGGCACACCACGAGCAGGAATGGTTAGCTTGGGCTGCGGATGGATCGAGATTCTAACACTCATGGAGATCTCCCGCCAGGCAAAACGACATGTCAAGGGGCAGCCAGGCTCCGACTGATCTTTTCTTTATGGGTGAGCCTGGCAAGACTCAGCCAAGGAGATAGTGATAGGTTCAGACCTCGAGTAGTCGCAAACGTACTCTAAAGACACCTGTGGGGTTCGGACCTCGGTATAGGACGTCACCCGGCCGACTGATCTAATCGGAACGTTGTTGTATATGCTAGCGTTTGTAGGAAACTTCGATAGCGTGATTCAGGTCAGCGTGACGTCACGTTGCCCTATCGTACAATATCGTCAAAGATAAAATAACAGGCCCGGCCACTAGACGTCGGCGTTTCTTCCGACGAAGCACCACTGTGTTACTGAGCTATGCAATTTGTCACTCGCAACGGGGACAGAATATAATTTGATTTTATCGTGTAATGGAGAGAAGGGCCAGATGATTGGACCTAATTCGGTTGGCGGAGCGAAGCGACAGTCACTGCGGAGTGCGGATTCAGTTTCTATCGCGTTAAATGGATTTTGCGCTGCGACGCTCAATATTGGTATTAAACATTGACGAGAGGCTTTAATTCTGTCTTTTGGCCCAGTATGATTGGCTGGCGAACTGAATATTTCAAAGACAGTTCAGATTAATAAATTTGGTTTGAAGACAGATAATGGGGTTCGAACATTTTTGTATGGAAACTGGTATACCTAAAAGTTCGCCATTATGAAAAAAACCTCGTTTCGGCGGCCAGTAATCAAGCATGTGCCAATAGACGAAGTAAGTGATTACAATGAAAAGTATTCAGTGATGAAGTGTCGTAAACGATATACTTTCTGAGATATTTGAGTTCACATGTTTCATAACTGGCCACCGAAACGAAAATTTTTCAAAATGGCGGTACTTTTAGGTATGCCAACAAGGTTCAATGCCCTTTATAGACAAATAATTTAAAGTTATCATTTAATGCCAAAACTAATTTTACAATTAATATTTTTTTCAACAAATATAAATTAGGCATTATTTCAATAAAATTATGCCAAATAAACAAGACTCGTTTAAAAAATGGACTATAAGCTTCAGAAAATTAAACCAAGCTTCCAAGCCTTAATTTACTATTCATTCGAACAGAACTAGGACTGAAGCCTACCTTCATAATTTACGTAAAATCTAGGAGGAAATTTTTAATCCTTGTCCCATTACAGAAGCACATTAAAACGAATAAACCGTTGGAGCCTTTTGAAAACGAAATCTCAAATTCTAAATGCCTATTTATAACTTTGCGGCAAAACAAACTTCGAAATATTCGCTTCTCATTAATGTAATGATGGCGTTGACTCGTAGGGTGTATGAGGAAATATTATCAAAAGGCATAATGACTTCTAAGTGTCCTCTGACCTAAATAAACTTTAGGCTACATAATAAAGAAGAATTTGTATGACTTGACCTGACTCGACACCATTAACTGAGTTATTTTATTTTTCAAAAAGGAAGTTAAGTGTATGAAGAAAATTATGTATTTAGGAAATAACTAACTAGCATGTCATCATCGAGCCTTGGTGAGGAAAACCCTTAAACTTACATACTGGGAACACTTAAGCGAATAACAGATTCCTTGTCCTATAAATCTTGTGTAAGATAAAACCGGAATAATCTAGTTTTCTCAGTACATCCGTAACATTTAACATCCGAGTATCATTATAGAAATTGGACCTAAGCTGCCGTCAGCTGCATCGTTACGGTTCACGCCAAGCGCCAAAAGATGAAATTGATATTCTAGCTCTAACCCGGGAATATTACTTATCATTTTTAAGTAACGACCGGCAAACGCGTTTGTGCGAACTGTACAGTTCTGTGTGGTAACGGCAAAGGTATTTGTGCAAACTATAGGTGTACCAGCATCTGATGGCAAAATGGGGTAATCAAAATTGGAGACGCAACACTCCCCAGCGTTGGGAAAATTTGAATAAAACTTCTTGATCATTGATATTCTTATCATAGTGTTAGTTTCATAATAGGTTACATTAAAAGTGTGGTTTATTACCTTCAGAGAAAATATATAAAGGACAATGTTAAATTAAGCACATTAATTTTTAATATTATAATTGATTATAAGAGTGACTAGGTAATTTATGCTACAACAGTTTAAAATTTTCCATCTGTATAGGTATTATTTAATGGTATTTTTGATGAAGAAAATAAATAGATAATAATAATGAATTGCTCCTCCGACATTTCAGTGATGTGAACTTGCATGATATAAATTTTCATGTCATATATACAACATTTTTGCAAGCTTTAATTTGTAACAATGTTTGTATTCTTCATTTCATTTATTTTAATATCATTTGCAAATCTATTTACATATAAAGAAATCATAATTAGATTAATTACTAAGAAAATATAATCAAGAAAACAAAGTATCAAAACGAGTCAATCCTACAAGATGGATAATATTAATATTGTAGATTGTCGTTTAAATACACCTTTTTTCTCACATGTTTTTCGATAAACACGATAAATTGAAAATAATATTTCTGGTTTGTGATCGTAAAAGTTTTTTTCGGTATTAAGTCGAAAATAATCATCATTTTCAAAAAGAAAAAAAATCCATACAACTCTTTTTTTGACTTGACAATTTGATATAGTTTTAATAATTTTCATTGCCATATTAAAAACCCTTTTTTCTGCTTGTCAAAAATGCCATAAGATTCTGGTACACCTATATATTTGCCACATGTTTGACGCATATGTATGTATGTGTGTGACGTGTGTGTTTGTGTTAGTTGCTGCCATTAGTATCCTAGCTATTAAACGAATGGACCTATTTTTAAGCGTGTTTTTTTGTATGTTTATTACCTCAGAACTTTTGACTGGGTGAACCAATTTTAATGATTCTTTTTTAATCGAAAGCTGGTGCTTTTCAGTTATCCCTAATTACGAAGTCGGTTATTTTTTGTCAAGAATTATTAATATTATATTTCATAAATTTAATTTAATTTATACAATGTAACCCAAATATTTATACATTTTTTTTTTATTTCGATTTGTGCACTATTATTAAAATTCATTTAACGCGGTGTATAAATTATTCAATAACCGAAGCCTGTCACTCCGATACCGCAAGCCGAATTACGTCCGATGAATCAAACTGTTGTGGTTTATTGGTTTCAAATTGCTCAAGTAAGTCTGACTCCAAGTCACGAAGCGAAAAAAGCTACAATATCAGACTAATGAATAGCTTAATTTGTCTTTATAATATTAAGTAGGATTAGCTTAATATTTTACATGTGTTTATGATGATGTTTTTTACTCTTTCACGCAAAGACTGCTGAACAGATTTTTACGAAATTTTGCATACAGGTAGACCATGATTTGGAATAAGTATTTATTATCCTGGAAAACACGGGCACTGGTAAACGCTAACACACTCATACCCTCGCAGTAGGTTTTCACCTGTGTCGCGGGTGACATGGACGACACATATAACAAACACATTATAATAACACCCATGACCCGATCACAAATATTTATCGGTCACATAAATATCCGCCCCGGCCGGGAATCGAACCCGAGACGCCTCGCTTTACAGGTAGGGTTGCTACCAAGGTTTATTTGAATTTTGAAAAAGAAATGATAAAAGTTTTTAATTAACAGCTAGTTAGTTAAACATGCCTTGTGGTTAAATAAAAAAAAAGTTCTGTAAAATTTTAGCAAACCTTAATAATCATATTACGAGTAATATTATAAATGTGAGTTTGTGAAGATGTTTGGATGTTTGTTCCTCAATCCTCAACTACTTAACCGATTTGGCTGAAATTTGGAATTGAGATAGCTTATACCCTGGATTAACATGATATAGGTATTTTTATCCTAGAAAATTCAAGGTTCTCGCAGGATTTGTAAAAAAATAATTAACTAAAAATTTCGTTTCGAAACCACTTTACCGCGGGCGAAGCTGCGGGCAAAACCTAGTAAATAATCAATTTAACGCGGGCGAAGCTGCGGGCAAAACCTAGTAAATAATCAATTTAATTTTACTTTTTAACAGGCAAAATGATTGAGAATTGTTGATGTTTTAAAAAGATTTTCCCGAAAAAATAATACATTGTATTCTTAACGCATACTTTAATGTAAACCTTTGAGAAATAAAATATTAATAAAAACCGCTATTTTATAATAATTATACTTACAACATTTTTTTAAAACGCTGCATTTATATTTAAGTAGTCGATAAAAATAATTTCTTATATGAGATAATTATATAGGAAGTAGGTATTAAAACTTAAGACATTATTAAACAAAGTAAAAATAACAAAAAAATATTAAAGTTAGCAATAATTACACAAAAATAAACTTGACAAACTATTTGTATTGAACTAAATTGCAGAGAGTGGATCTACTTATAAAGCACTGTTGGGTCTGTTGGACTGTAATTATACAAATTCAGTTTCCTTTTTTATAATTAAAACATTAATTAACATTTTCCTGTCCCCAAATCCAGCGACAATGAAGTTCCAAGTTCATTACAGAGAAAATACGGGTAATTATTCTTTGTCGTAAATTATTCATACACGACTTTTTTGAAAAAAGCTACAATATCAGACTAATGAATAGCTTAATTTGTCTTTATAATATTAAGTAGGATTAGCTTAATATTTTACATGTGTTTATGATGATGTTTTTTACTCTTTCACGCAAAGACTGCTGAACAGATTTTTACGAAATTTTGCATACAGGTAGACCATGATTTGGAATAAGTATTTATTATCCTGGAAAACACGGGCACTGGTAAACGCTAACACACTCATACCCTCGCAGTAGGTTTTCACCTGTGTCGCGGGTGACATGGACGACACATATAACAAACACATTATAATAACACCCATGACCCGATCACAAATATTTATCGGTCACATAAATATCCGCCCCGGCCGGGAATCGAACCCGAGACGCCTCGCTTTACAGGTAGGGTTGCTACCAAGGTTTATTTGAATTTTGAAAAAGAAATGATAAAAGTTTTTAATTAACAGCTAGTTAGTTAAACATGCCTTGTGGTTAAATAAAAAAAAAGTTCTGTAAAATTTTAGCAAACCTTAATAATCATATTACGAGTAATATTATAAATGTGAGTTTGTGAAGATGTTTGGATGTTTGTTCCTCAATCCTCAACTACTTAACCGATTTGGCTGAAATTTGGAATTGAGATAGCTTATACCCTGGATTAACATGATATAGGTATTTTTATCCTAGAAAATTCAAGGTTCTCGCAGGATTTGTAAAAAAATAATTAACTAAAAATTTCGTTTCGAAACCACTTTACCGCGGGCGAAGCTGCGGGCAAAACCTAGTAAATAATCAATTTAACGCGGGCGAAGCTGCGGGCAAAACCTAGTAAATAATCAATTTAATTTTACTTTTTAACAGGCAAAATGATTGAGAATTGTTGATGTTTTAAAAAGATTTTCCCGAAAAAATAATACATTGTATTCTTAACGCATACTTTAATGTAAACCTTTGAGAAATAAAATATTAATAAAAACCGCTATTTTATAATAATTATACTTACAACATTTTTTTAAAACGCTGCATTTATATTTAAGTAGTCGATAAAAATAATTTCTTATATGAGATAATTATATAGGAAGTACCCAAGTAGCAAAATAAAGTTATATAAATGGTAAACGAACGTCTTAGATTAACTTTCAGTCAGTCAAAATGGTTATATTACAGTATATTAGACGTCTATATAACGCGGGTTTGGGCGCACCTTATATGACATTTACATCGTGTAAGGGTCGTTTTGTCGTCGCAACGGCGTCAATTACGTTGCATAAAAATCACATAGATGTTGCAACTGTGACTAATATGTTTTATAATAGTGTCTAGTAATACTCCTACATAACTTTAACCGTATATAGATGTAAATAAAATTACAAAAGAGTCCTGTTATGGTTAAACACACAACATCTACATGAGTTTTCTTATGCGAACGGACAATATTTTTCCTTCTTGAAATACTTTATAAAAAGTTAAGCCAAGTGTTATCATGATTTTCATTTATATAATATAAAGAAAGCTGATTGTGTTGAAGATGAGGAGGGTGATGATATAGTGGCCATTAAATTTTTTCGAGAATATGTATGGACATCTTTGTTCATATTTTAATGGGCCTTCAAAATATTGATGTTTTAATATTGTATATTAAAATTATATATATGAAATTGACTTTAATAATTTCCGCCATATTGCAATCAACACACTGAGCGACCGCTTTACGACGTGTATATGACTACTGGTTATATACATGTATTTTATTCAACTTATGTCGTCCTGTCGTCCACCATTACGGTTGCAATTAGGGTTCTATGGAACAGAAAAATATGAAAAAAACCTTTATTAGTAAGGTACATGGGGTAAACAAGGGCCACCTTAATTAAAAGCTGATTAAATGATATAAATTAATAAATAAAACAAAATATTAAATCACAATAGAAATATTTAAAGTTTTGTTCGTCTAAAACAGTTCAAAAATTGGTGGTTTATCACAAGTTTCATCAATAATTAGGGTCTTTTTAAAACCTTAACTTTGGCCCTTATTAAAATTGGGTAGTATAATAAGGACCACATATTATTATATTATTTAAAAGAGTAAAGTTAACTGTCACTCAGCCTTCTAGTTTCTTTTATCTTACATTATCATTTTAGCATTGAATCACAATTTAGCTACAAATAATTATAGGAAAAAAAACCATCGTGGACCTTATTAAACTTATGTAACAAATATATAAGAATAAAAAAGTTTTTGGATACAAGCTCGACTAAAATACCATGTTTTTGAACAATGAATTATTTACTCTTTCAGAATTTTAGATAGGAAGTACAAATCGAGTCTAATAAAATTACAAAAAAATATTGATGGCCCAATAAGGGCCATAAGAACATACGAAATATAAAGTAGCAGATATACATATCAGTCAATCTTAGAAACATAACAATAATATTATAGAAAATCGATTTTAGTAGTCTAACCAAGATAATGTTAAAATGTTACAAGATTCATAGGTCTAAAGGGCCGGCCTCTATTATCCGCCCGGAATATGGCTCTTGTTAGACTCTTATGATTAGTTTTACAAAATCAAATGAAAAATGTACATACAAAGTAAAATGAATTGTAAACTTATCTTGATTTGTCCGTGATAATGTGTTTTTTGAAGTCCTTAATTTTATTTTATAGATTTTTTTATATTTTTAGGATAAAAATTCTTTATTCTTGACGAAAATTTTTAATAATGAGTGACGTAAACCTACTCGTCGGACGGTGTCGTGGCTAGTGCCAAGACGGCAGATCGCATGAGGTGGCTCTTTCGAATATTAGCCTTCCCATTGGTCCTTTAGATGTGTATGTGAATGGAATCTAAATAAATGTATGAGAAATGTGTTTTTGTAGTAATGGACCTTGATAGACACCGGCTCTTCTTACTCGCAGGTACCTTAGTTCTGTTTTGAAGTGAAACTTCTATATAGGGGTATTAGGAATTTTCTGTCACGAAAAAGCGTTACCAAGGCGTGACGTAGACGTAGCCGATATATCGTGTGAAAATTTTTGAAATAAATATTACGTTGCCATTCGTTTTAAATATTTAAAATATTTATTTTTAATTTTTTGACATATTTTTTTGAATTTCTTTTTTATTTATTTTTTTGATGTTTTTACAAATGTTTTTTTTGTTTACTTTTTTGAATATTGTTTTTAATTTAATAATAAAAAATATTTTTGAAATCTTTTTTGAAAAAAAAAAACAATTTTTAATATCTTCGTTTTGAAAAAATAATGTTGCCATTATTAAATTTAATTTACTGTGCTACTACTTTATCTAAGGGAAAATAGCTGTATTTTAGGGTATTTCAAATTAAATAAAATCTCATACATCCACTTAATGTTTATTTACTAAGTTATCATAGAGTTGACATAAGCATAAGAAATCTTTTAAAGAAATAGAAATTTCAACACTTTTCCAAAAAGGTCCTTCGGCACGATTTAGGCGCCTGGTTGCCTAAGTCGTATCGCCTATAATCTAAGTGGTAGGTACTAATGCTAAAAAATATACGGAACCACCTTGATTTTTGCTACTTTCTTTTTGATTGGGACCGCACGACAATGTCTTTTCCAGATTAATTGTAGGTATTTTTGATATTTTTAATGATTTATAATTGTTGTTTACTTTTCTGCTAAAACCACCACTTTTGTTAATTCTTTTCCACTTTCCAGGATCCATAACTATGAATTAAATTAAAAATGGCTTCTGAGTCATATAAAAGTTACTTATTATCGTTTAAATAATTACATGAATTATAATAGTCATATATAAGAATAAACTTATAGCCTAAAAGTTACATAATGATTGAACTAAACGCCTTAATAAGACTTTTTTATAATAGTTTATTATACAATCATTATAGGACAGTTAATTATTTAAGCGTTACATAAAAGTTTCCAAAATTACACAAAAATAGGAACTCCCGACTATTATCTGACTATAACGTTAACTCGACTCAAAGCTTTATCATGTAAACTTAGTGGCAGATACGTTTATATTACGTCATATAATTCGTTGAGACGACGTTTACCAGACGTATTTATATGATTAAAATTATATATAACTAAAGCATCGTATTGAACACCACTTTACAATTATTTGGTTGCTACAAAACTGAAACAAAACTCTTATACGTCTTTTAGTTGTATTATATGACTAGTTTGCTACTTGGGTAGGTATTAAAACTTAAGACATTATTAAACAAAGTAAAAATAACAAAAAAATATTAAAGTTAGCAATAATTACACAAAAATAAACTTGACAAACTATTTGTATTGAACTAAATTGCAGAGAGTGGATCTACTTATAAAGCACTGTTGGGTCTGTTGGACTGTAATTATACAAATTCAGTTTCCTTTTTTATAATTAAAACATTAATTAACATTTTCCTGTCCCCAAATCCAGCGACAATGAAGTTCCAAGTTCATTACAGAGAAAATACGGGTAATTATTCTTTGTCGTAAATTATTCATACACGACTTTTTTGAGGTGAAATGAAGGACGTGTCCTCCGCATCTAGAGAAACTTGTACAGTTTTGTCACTTATATACCTATAAGTCATGTGGTTCTATAAACATTAAGTTATTCATTTGTGACCTTATTAACAATATAGTAACACGAGTAACCACTTTGCTTCGGTTTTCTTATTTTTTTAAACCTTATTGGAGTTTTATTAAGGATCCCTAATTTTTTTGAAAATATAATATAGCCTATGTTACTTGAAGATAGTGTTTCTTCCCAACAGTGAAAGAATTTTTGAAATCGGTTTAGAAGTTTCGGAGCCTATTCAATGCAAACAAAAAATCAAATCTTTCCTCTTTATATATTAGTATAGATAAACATTTAGTAGAAAGAAAATAATTTTGACTGGCATATTTCAACGGGCCTAACCTTCCTTTCGAAATCATTACCTAAGTAATCAATCAATCAATTGATCACAAAAGTAATCAATCAATCAATTCGCTACGATTATTCGCTACGGTGCTACGATTAATCGTAGCCTAGATTTGGGTGTTCAAAATGTTAAGCCTTTGAAATCCTTAGTAACCGATAAAGGGCTTAATACTCTTTTTATCTTACCCCCATGATGTTTTACAATGATTTTAAAATAATATTCATTTGTGACCTTACAATATTATTCGCAGCTTACATTTGTGTGTTCAAAATGTTAAACCTTCGAAATCTTTAGCAACCGATAAAGGGCTTAAGACCCTTTTTATCTTATCCCTATGATGTTTTACAATGACCACCTTTTAATATCCTATTTATATATAAGGCTTTGATTATTTCATACGCACAGGAAATCGGACGGGTAATACCTAGCTGATAAAGTTCTTACAACACAAAACATTTACGATTCAATCAGTTCTGCATGGTATCACTCAATCGCGAAGGCGAGACGTATCGGCGCCTGTATTGTATACAGACTTCTTCAAGATTTGGGTTGATATTTGTTTAAACACCTTAGAACAAGATGTTTCGTGTTGTTGGAAGAAAACAAATGGAATTTTAAAGGATTTTCAGAGGATTTTATATCATTACTAGCTGACCGGGCAAACGTTGTTCTGTCAAAAAAATTTTAGGGGTAGGGGGATGAAAAATAGATGTTGTCCGATTCTCAACCCTAGCCGATATGCTCGCAAAGATTAACGAAAATCGGTCGAGCCGTTTCGGAGGAGTTCAACTTCTAACACCGTGACACGAGAATTTTATATATAAGATATGGACGATTTGTATTTTTATAGTAAGGTATATTAATACTTTTTAAATTTGATTCTCGGTAATTTTAACGCATTGTGCCTGTTATTTGATATGCTTTTTGTATATTAACTGTTGTAATATCCACATTATTAGGTTGATTTATGTTATAAATATTGTATGTTACATTATTTTCATTACATAACACAATCTCTGCTCACTGGCCTTAAAAGTTTTATCAAATCATGAAAGTGATCGGGGCCGCAGATTCAATTTGAAGATAGCTCATCCATTTCCTTCGAACTGTCACAACGTTGTTATTATCTATGTGATACTAATTTATAGTGAAATGTAATAGAAAAGAAAATGAAAAGAGAGAGGATCATGGGACACAAGGTTGGAGCCAATTTCCTTTCACTGATGTATTTTGCTAATGCTAAAAAGAACTAAAACCCTTGGTGACATGTATGTATGTATGACCACGCCACTCGCAACACACACAGGGAATAAAATAAATAAATTAATACTAATATTATAAAGAGGAATAATTTGATTGTTTGCGTTGAATAGGCTCTGAAACTACTGAACCGATTTAAAAATTCTTTCACTGTCGGGAAGCTACACTATCTCCGGGTGACATGCGCTATATTATATTTTCAAAAAATTAGGGATCCTTAATAAAACTCCAATATGTAACCCAAGGTGTAAAAACATAAGAAAACCGAAGCAAAGCGAGGACGGTTACTCGTAAATAATAAATAAACGCTACACACGCATACCCCACATTAGGTTTTTAACTATGTCGCGGGTGGTATGGACGACATATAATTATAACATATCACAATGACACCCATGACTCGTGTACAAATATTTAACTGTCACATATGTACATAAATACCTGCCCCGGCCGGGAATCGAACCCGGGACCCCTCGCTTCACAGGCAGGGTCGCTACCAGCTTACCCTATAGCCCTCTACAGGGTCATCATTCTAGTGCTCTGTTCTAGTTTTTTGCGTAATCCTCAGATTGTATACGTAAATAGCCATCTTTGCCCATGGACATCAGTACCACCTAAGTCAAGGCATCACCGATGCGTTGCTGGTAAAGAAGAAATAAAAAAAACTAAAAAACACGCTTTTATAGAAAATCCAATTAAAAAAAAGGAAATAAATTTGATTTAAGAATCGTGTAATTGTAAAAAAAGCGTGGGGTGCTTTTTAAGATATTATCAAAATGATAATCCTTCTAGTCATTGACACCATGCAGCTTTTATTAAAATTACACGATTCTTAACAGCATGTTTTTAGTTTTTTTTAATATTAAATTGTCATATAAATCTACGAAGTTTAAGTGAAATCTGACCACTTGAAGTGGGTCAAAATCAAGTCCAAAGGAGTCGGTTACAAACATACAAGTGAAGCTAATATAAAGCGTGTAAAAAATTAAATGTGAGCCAGAGTACGATAATGTAAGGTACATTATAAACTCTCAATATTGCCTTCAGCGTACGTTTAAATGTCGACATTTCAATATGTTAATCTCACATTCAAGCGCCTTACTTAAATATCTTAATACCCTTTGTCAATTTCCTGAGTTAGCTGAAGCGACTCGGAAACGTTCCGGGAAAAATATCCGAGGACTCCTGAATTATTCAAATATTCAACCGGTTTCGTCGGATGGTTATAGGAAAAGTAATGTTCATATACAGGACACTTTCTGCACGTCATTCATGTTTTGTGTTTATACTAATTCATTTTAAGTAAAATAGATATTAATAATTTTAAGTAAAATAGATACAAAAATATTGGTAATAATATTTTTTTATTTTTTATTAAGCAATAAAACAAACCATCTCATTGCATTATTGATGGAAAGGCTGATTTATTCATTTTTACAAACGTTAATATTTTCGTGTACAAATTACGAATTACAACAACGAATAGACTTGTTAATCGACCACACTACGTTGCCCTCAAACTATTTATATCGATATAAATATATTGCCGATTACTGGTGCTAAAAGCTTAGATATTAATTGTAAATTATGAATTCCATGCTGTTTTTTTCTGATTCAAAGAAATATGTCGAAGAAAGACATTTGGTTCTCGTATTACAATGATGATATTATACGTAATTGGTGTATTGGTAGTTTGTGTTTCAGTTCTATATGTCAAGGACACACACACACACACACACACACACACACACACACGAACACACAAGAGTAAACATAGTGCGAGGTCTGTGTGTTTTAATGAACATACCTACTTAATAATTCCTATCAATAATATTGTTTTAATTTGGAAGAAAGGAAAGCTTTGAACTAGACATAATTCATCAATAAAATGCTTGCTTTTAGTCACACATGTTATTCTATTCCAATATTGATTAATTTTACTTTACCCGACTGTCAGGGAGGGTTATGTTTTTCGCGCGTATCTTGTATGTATGTATGTATGTTTGTTTGTATGTATGCATGTAGTGTTCTTTATTACCTCGTATCTTTCATACCACTGAACGGATTTATATAAATAGGATATCGTTAGATTTGTTTTGACAACCCAAGTGTTCTTAGAAAAAGATATGCCATTGTTTGAAGTATTAAAAAAATAAAAATAAATCGAATAACGCAGTATGGGTTTCAAATTAAAGAGCTCACTATAAGGATTTCAAAAATATATAATATCATAATAGTTTTTTTGATAGCAGGCGGTTTTTTTTAATTTTTGAATGTGTACTATTTCAGATTAAATCAATCTTTTACTGTTATGAATCTAAGTTCAAGATAATGTAGGTATTAAGATATTAAGAACTAGCTGACCCGGTGAACTTCGTATCGCCTAACAAACAATTTTTTTTCTTATATTAAAGTAGCCTAAGTTACTCCTTGTTACATCAGCTATCTGCCAGTGAAGTCCCGTCAAAATTGGTCCAGCTATATCAGAGATTAGCTGGAACAAACAGACAGACAGACAGACAGACAAAAAATGTGAAAAATTTTGTTTTTGGTATATGTACCGTGTATATATCCAAATGCACTTAGTAAAAAGCGGTTATTTTAATATTACAAACAGACACTCCAATTTTATTTATTTGTATAGAGTATAGATGTAAAGATGTAAAGATTAGAAGCGTTAAGACAAGTTGAATAAACAGTTTCAAGTAAGCCATAACCATAACCACAATAAAAAAGAACTAACGACACGAATCCCAAAGTAACGTTGAAGTATTCTCCCGCTGCCCTAACAAGTCAAACTTTTAAAATAACGAAGGGTCGTTCATTCTCAAAGCTTTCGAAATTTTCTCACGTACGTGACTGGGGTTGAAGCGGGAGAGACGAGCCACATTAATATTAGAGTTTATGTGGCTTTTGGTAATTAGAAAAGGCTTTTGGTTGGTACATGCTATCGGGTGTAATTTCGCCACAGTTATATTTTTAATTTTTTTAATTTATTTATTTTAATTTATTTATTTATCATTTATGTACACACAAGAGTTCACAGGACAGTTACAGAAGGGATACAATGTACAAAGGTAGGTACTGCTTATCTCTAATGAAATTTCTTCCATCAGACCTACGACTGGAGAGGTGACAGAAAAGTGTCTTGTAAAATAAAATATTTACAGCAGGTAATCTCTCAGGTAATCTTTAATTTTGAAGTAAATTAGTTTCAATCCGTCCTTCCGCCCATTTGGTTTTTCGTATACCACGCGACGTGTTATTATGCTTACAGAAACTGATAAATTTTCGTGGTTGTAACCAAGAACTTTATCTATACTAATATATAAAGAGGAAAGATTTGATTTTTTTATTTGCATTGAATAGGCTCCGAAACCACAGGACCGATTTGAAAAATTCTTTCACTGTTGGGAAGCTACACTATCCCCGAGTAACATAGGCTATATTATATTTTCAAAAAGTTAGGGATCCCTAATAAAATTTCAATAATGTAAACCAAGGTGTAAAAAAATAAGAAAACCGAAGCAAAGCGAGGGCGGTTACTCGTATTATATAAAGTTACAAGTTGTAATTATCGATGTGGAATCATCTAATGACAACAACAACAACAACAAAATCCTCTTTATTGTACACCAAAATTATTACTAAATACTAGAAATGACTTAGAAATTCAGGAATTTTCAGGATGTAGTACTCTAGCTTTTTTGTCTTGTTTAGAACAACAATTTTCATGAAAACTCATAAATTATATCAATGCTGTGCTGTGTTTCTTTCAGTACAAATGACTATTTTAATTAAAGATTTCTAGATACATTTGAATCTAACAATAAATTAATTTACTCTTCACCTCAGCTCTGAATTTGGTTTACCAGAAATAATGATTTCATTAAAATATGATGTATAAATAATAAGAGGGAACTAAAATTGTATACTACATTACTAATATAAAACAAATAAATCCAGCAAACCACTGTGAGATTTATTCAGAGCAATTTAAGGTTACTTTAGATGAACGATAATTATATCAAAATACACGAGTCATTTGGGAGGAGAATTTGATAAATTAGTTATATCTGAGTCGGACTTGGTGAGGTGAGGAATACTAATCAGTCAGTCTACTAATCTAAGCCACTAATTAACTTTGAAAGTTGAATGTACTGCTAATAAATATTTTTTTATTTCGAATTTATTGGAAACTTAGTACCTACCTGCCCTTGTTTCGATTCGGGAAACCTATGCCTTTTATTATGAGTACTATAATAAACTTGGGATTTTTTTTGATGGAAGCATAATATTTTTAGGGTTCCGTTGCCTAATGGCAAAAAACGGAACTCTTACAGATACGTCATCTCCCTCAGTTCGTAAGTGACAGCCGCTTTATTTATTTAACCGATTGAAATAAAATAAACGCTTTAAGACCCCAAGCCACTACAATAAATAATACATACGTGAAAGATTATTCAAATTGTTAAGACTTTTCTGACTAGCCAAAATTGATCGCAGTGGCCCTTGGGAAACATCCTCACACAAAGAACCAAATAATAATATCTAAAAGTTTTTATTTTCTCTGAGATAATCGCTATGAAGATTAAACTGAAAGCTAATTGAGATATGACTGCACATTAACGAAAATTCCAAGTTAAGTAATTTACATGCAAATAGACGCTTTGACTGTGGTAGCGATACTCGTAGATTGACTTGCATCTGTGTATGTGTAGATATAAGACGGAGATTACTTAACTGTACAAGCTAATGAGTTAAGTACTTGAGTGTTATGTGAAGTAGAACACTTCACATTAATGTTTTGATGTGATGTATTATATAATTTATGTACCTTGATATATTCTTTAACGCAACAGACTTATAGTCCCACTCTAGAATTCCCTGTGTCGTTGGTGCCATGGACAACACACAAAGACAACACAAGAACACGCACCCAGACCAAGAACCGAAATTCAAACTCGTCATGCAAATTCTGCCTCGCTGGGAATTGAACCCAGGACCCTTGGCACTGCGGTCGGGCATGGTAACAATTATGCCACACAATTAATTTTTTCCTTAACATTTTTTGTTCCCTTTCCTTCTTTGGTCGGCAACTTATCGTCGATGGCTAAGGTGTTATAATTTATTATAATGTCTATACTATACTATACTCGTCTGCTCGCTATTTACATAAAAAAGGGTGCGTATACTTTTGTACGAGCGTGAGAAGTTATACTTCTTCAATATTCAAGTCGCTAATATAATAAAAAAAAAATATTACTTGTGTACTCCCTATGTTTACACAAGTACAAACTAGATGGCGTTGCTCACGAACCTGAATCACGCTGTTGAGACTCGTGAGATTTGTATAAATAATAACATAAATTTTAACAAAGGTAAAGATAATAAGAAGCTAGGGACACCCGGAAGCTAGGACGACCCGTGTGGCGCAATGGTTACCATGCCGGATCGCCGCACCAAGGGTCCTGGGTTCGATTCCCAGCGAGGCGGAAATTTGAATGATGAGTTTGAATTTCTGTTCTCGGTCTGGTGTGAATGTCCTTGTCTAGTGTGTTGTCCATGGCGCCCACGACACAGGGAATCCTACTGTGAGGCTATGAGCGTGAAGCTTTATTTATTTATTTATTATTTATCTATCCAGTGCTTTCATACCCCCTCCATGTTAGCGCAAACGTTTAACGCAACCTTTTTGCAAGTCGTATATGAAGTATAACTTTAAAAATTGTGTGTCAGCTCCGACGCACGACTGGAGTTTAACGCTATGGTGATGATGATGATAATGATGATAATGGTGATGATGATGTAACGCATAACGTAATGGAAAAATATAGTTTTACTCTCCATAAAATCTCATAATGCGAGCTTAAATATGAAATCGATAGATAAAGAGTTACAGTCCAAAAGCTTTGAGAAATACATAAGTACTATTATTTCCACTGTGGAAATACTCTGATTGCTTTGTAACATTCACAATAGTAGTTAACTAACCGTATATACTGGATACAGTGAACGAATATACTACAGTATATTAGTTCATTGACTGGGTAAGGCTAGAATGATTGAAGACAATTTTACTCATTAAAACAGTTAACAGATTGACTCGTTTGCGAGGGGATTTAAAACTAATATCAAAAATATTCTTATGAATAAAGTTATTTACGAGAGAGATAATTGCGTATATTATTTGAAAGATAAGATTAATTCAACTATGGTATTATAGTGCCTCTAAACTAAATCAATTGTGCCTTAAAAGATTTCCAAGTCAAATCCACGCTGCTTATATTTCAAGCGCAACGAATGGAAATTAATTTTATTGTTTTACAAATGGATTTCCAATATGAATGAAGTACTTCAATGTCGCGTCGAGTTGTATGTACCTGACGTAGAGTGCGAATGCGTGAAATGAATTCGGTAGTTAAAGTAAGGGGTATTTGAGTGCCTATCAACGCTGTATGACTAATTGCTACGAGTATATCTACATCTACACTAATATTATAAAAAGGAAAGATTTGATTGTTTGTTTGCATTGAATAGGCTCCGAAACTACTGAACCGATTTGAAAAATTCTTTCACTGTTGGGAAGCTACACTATCCCTGGGTGACATAGGCTATATTATATTTTCAAAAAAATTAGGGATCCTTAATAAAGCTCCAATAATGTAACCAAAGGTGTAAAAAAATAAGAAAACCGAAGTAAAGCGAGGGCGGTTACTCGTATTGTATAATTTCATAATGGTATTTTAAGTGCTTATAGTAACAGAACAATAACAGGCATACTTTTTATGGAAAAAAATCTCCCACGCGAACGAAGTCGTATGCACAGCTTGTTTCTAAGTATTCATGGTAATTTATACCTACCATACGGACCTTAACATTGTAAAGATGAAGAAAGTGCTATGTTTTCAAAATGATAAGATAAGCAATGCAAAAATTCGAAGCGCTCATGGTCCGGTGTCTTATTTCTTAACTACTGATAATGACAGGGTACCATGGGTCATCTGAATGATAGAATGAAACAAAAACAGCTGTATTTCTAGACATTAAGGCTATTATATTATAGCTGTATTGGGGCGGCTTAGAATACTAACCCCAATCCAACGCCAGATGGTTGTCGTAAGTGGCGACTAAACCCGGCCCGGTGGTGGTAGGGTCCCTCGAGGGATTGTATTGGTAATATTGATTTTAATTGTTAATTAATACCATTATTACTATTATTATTTCTTACTGGGGTTCGCCTGGATAGCTACCACCCTTGAGCATGAGTCAGCCGCCAAACGACTCGTCGTGTTCCGGCTGGGGGCTTGAGAGCCATTTCTTTCTTTCTATTTATTCTCTCTTTCTTGGCCGGCAACGCATCAGTGATGCCTTTGATGTTGCTGATGTCCATGGGCGATGATAGCCATTTACCATCAGGTGGATCGTCAGCTCGTTTGCCGGCTATTTCCATAGAAAAAAAAACTCGACTATAAAGTTTCAAGTGATTCAACGGTGGGTCCGTGACATTCTTCATTGTCACCTTAATCAGTTCAGTAGTTTCTGAGAGTAACTTGCACGTCCTTGGCTTTTATATCGATAACACAGCCTACATACATATAATGCACAGATTTAGCTTCGTCACAGTTCAATTAGTCTTTATTGCAAAACAATCCTTATTACATTATTCTGCCTACTTGATTTGCGGTTTGGCGCTTATTGGCTATTTGGGCGTCGATCGTATTATTCTGTAGCAGTGAAATAGAATGGAACTAATAATGTGGTTGGCACGGCGACAAAACATAATAAGTACTTAGTTTGGTAGACAACGATTTAGTACCTTTTTACTCCGCTATGCTGGGCGCTGTCATCGGTAGTTTTGGTTGCAACATATTAAAAGTATGTATTATTATATCTTCTGTGGTTGCAGTATTGAATAGCCAGTAAATAACTGATTTTTTTTTTATGGATATATCCGGCAAACGAGCTGACGATCTACCTGATGGTAAGTGGCTATCGTCGCCCATGAACATCAGCAACATCAAACGCATCGCTGATGCGTTGCCAGCTAAAAAAGAGAGAAGAAAAAGAAAGAACTGGCTCTCAAGCCAACAGCCGGAACACGACGAGTCGTTTGGCGGCTGACTCATGCTCAAGGGTGGTTGCTATCTAGGTGAACTCCATGGATTACCAATATAATTGTAATCCCTCGAAGGGCCCTACCACTAGCAGGCCGAATTTAGTCGCCTTTTACGACACCCATCCGGCGTGAGATTGGGGAAAATATTGTAATCTGCTCCAATACGGCTATTGTTTTTCCTTTTTGGTTGTTCGTCGACAATGCTTTTGTTGTTGTTCACGGCCATGAGCGACGATGGCTACTAACCATTGGGTGAATGCCGATCCAATCGCTTGAGGGATAGTTGCATTGAAAAATCAGCCAAGTGCGTGTCAGGTTACGCGTAGGGTTCCGTAGTTCATCGACTATTACTCATCAACTTTTAAGCCACCCTACCGTGATACATTTCAATGTTTTCTTACATAGCTGTCCATCGAAATAATATATTTAATGTTGTTACAACACCTATAATATATCGTCGTTGCGACTTTAAGACCTCTTATGTGTAAAAAGCGGCCAAGTGCGAGTCGGACTCGCCCATGAAGGGTTCCGTAGCAGCAAGTAACATAATATAAAAGTTCTTTTAGTTCGTTGTAACTTTGATCAATGTTTTTTGTGGTTTACGATTTATGAAGTATTAAAAAAAAACTACTTACTAGATCTCGTTCAAACTAATTTTCGTTGGAAGTTTGCATGGTAATGTACATCATATATTTTTTTTAGTTTTATCATTCTCTTATTTTAGAAGTTACAGGGGGGGGGGGGGGACACACATTTTACCACTTTGGAAGTGTCTCTCGCGCAAACTATTCAGTTTAGAAAAAAAATATATGAGAAACCTCAATATCATTTTTGAAGACCTATCCATAGATACCTCACACGTATGGGTTTGATGAAAAAAACATTTTTGAGTTTCAGTTCTAAGTATGGGGAACCCCCAAAATTTATTATTTTCTTTCTATTTTTGTGTGAAAATCTTAATGCGGTTCACAGAATACATCTACTTACCAAGTTTCAACAATATAGCTCTTATAGTTTCGGAAAAAAATGGCTGTGACATACGGACGGACTGACAGATAGACAGACAGACAGACATACAGAGAGACAGACAGACAGACAGACATGACGAATCTATAAGGGTTCCGTTTTTTGCCATTCGGCTACGGAACCCTAAAAATCAGCTTTTTGTGGGAATCGATAAAAATCGATAAAGTTTTGTTTAGCAAGCACATAGGTGATTTTGAATTTGGTGAATAAATTACTTTGGAAACGTCGTTCACACATGAGAGTTTTTGAATTCGATAGTGCTTCAATATGTAGAATCATTTGACGTAAAAAACTGATTTTGCCGAAAGTGGCGCATAACACATAAGAGGTCTTAAAGTCGCAACGACGATATGCTGTTTATTAATAGTGTTTGCAAAGACCCCGTGCGACCACTTACGTTTCAAAAAGAGCGTGACGGACGAAGGGTTATTAAACTATACCTTTTGGTTTCCACAGTTTATAGTTTATAAATAAACGTTGAAGTTAATGAACTGATAAGTCATCTGCGTGGTCCTTGAACCTTCGTGAAACCTTGTAAGAACGTGGCAGAGTACCCTCCATATCTCCTTATGTTACAAGAAGTTGGAGTGCTAATTATCCACTTTTTTCTCTTTAAATCCGAAGCTGTTAAGCTTTGTTTCGAGTTGCGCATAATTAAAAGTCTCCGTCAATAATTAAGAGCTTAAATACGAAGACTGTGGAATACGAGTCGAAATAAAAAAGATGGCGTCTTGTTGGTAGGGTTGTCAATTTGAAATGTACTCCAAAAAACAAATATTAAAATTTGTTGAAAATTTTTGTGAAGATTGCCTTTTGCTCTGTAGTATAATTTTTTGTCCGTCAGCCAAGCTGTCTGTTTACCAAAAGATAACCTCGTATTTAGCACCCGACCGATTTTGACGGGACTTACACTGGCAGAGAGCTGATGTAACAAGGAGTAACTTAGGCTACTTTTAGTTTAGAAAAAATAATTGTTTCTTAGGCTATACGAAGTTCGCCGGGTCAGCTAGTTTTTAAAATGTTTGTCTTTAAAGTGGATTGAAAATGAAAGAAATAAGGAGTTGGAACTAAGGAGTTCATGACTTTTTTTTGATTTTCTTTTTTTTTGAATTTTTGAAACTTTTGATTGTCAAATATAATAACACAATGATATTATATGTTACTATCGTAACAAAGCTCATTGTAATAACACCACAAATGTTACAATGACAGAAATATATTATTTTACTTTGCTATTTGAATTAGATGCTTTCTTCACCATAATTAATTGTGTAATAATCGAAAAAGGCATGTTTTTCGTTTCAAGCCTCAAAAGTTGTTATTTTGGAAACAACTAAAATTGTATATTTATAACATAGGTACCAAAAACACACTTTGTGCTGAAATTTTGACATTATTTCAATATGACAAAGGGTTACTTTACATTGACACAATTATTTACTGTTTAAGGTTTTCCTTTAAAGTATAATCTTAAATTAAAATTAAAAAAACCCCCGACACTTTGATTTACAAAGAACACTGTCGATTAAATCACCTTTCATATAAAAAAAAAACTAGATCAAAATCGGTTCATCCATTTAGAAGCTACGTTGCCACAGACAGACATACAGATAAATAGACACGTCAAACTTATAACACCCCTTTTTTTTGTAAGTTGACGGCACCTATTTAGGTACCTTGTCATGCAAATAAATCACGTTTCATTTAATTTCCATCTGATTTATAATAATTCATTCAATCAATGTCTTCTTTCACTCACGAGTATAAAAGATTGATCGTAACATATTTTTTCTCAATTACCGTATTAAGGCCGGAAATTGGATAGAGGCAAAATAATTTAATACATAATGCGTCTTCTATTAAGCTTAGGGTTGTCACTTCGTATATTTTTTTCAAAGTTTTGTATGTATCAAAACGGAAGATAGGATCACTTCGTTATTCGTTTGTCAATCTGTCAACCGTCTTTTCTCAATTACGCGTAGAGGTATCAAGTTGAAAGTATCATGCTTCTAACGGCCGGTCTCAATAATATACTAACAGATGGAAGACTGTGGATAGGGCTACCATTAGTATGTCTTCTGTCATATTTGTCAATTTTTCAGACGCAAAAATTGTCAATGCCATCGAAAGATAAAGCCATTTATACCTTTTTTTTTGTTATTTTGGTACTCGCTAGAAATTCAAAACTTATAGGGTACTTTCCGCTGACCTAGAATCATGATACATAAGAAGCAATGTCTTATAATATATCACATATAAAGGAAAAATCAGAAAAACGAAAATTTGTTACTATATTAATTTTGATAACAAACTTCTTATGTAAATGACACCATGTATGTTTATGACACCCTACTATGTCGGCATGGGATTGGGGTCAGTTTTGCCGGGTATATCAGTATGGGTTTAAATTCATATCTATTGAGGTAGTATACACCAGGGGCGGCTGTACTTTAAGTGCACTCGTGCGTCGAACTGCCAAATTTTAATATGTTTAGAAAAATAAAACAAAAAATGTTTAATAGTGTCTGATTAACGATCTATTTAATATTAACGAAATTATGATGAACCAATTTAAGCTTAGCTCTTTGTTAAAGTTTTAAGACTCATTATCGCGAAAATCGCTGTAAAATGGTTCACGGTGCGCTAGCCAAAGCTCACGGCGAATGCTCATACAACTTCTATGAGATTGAAATCGACAGGATTATTTTTCAAACACTCATTTAAGGACACTTTTAAGACGAATAATACGCGCGAAAATCATAACCATTCTTTGGTAGTCATTAAAAATAAAAATACGCTCATACAGTGCACCACCACTTCTAGGATCCACCAGCCGCCACTGCTATACACACACAATAACCGCCCAAACCCTTTATAATAAAATGTTAACGTTTTAACAGAAACATTATTACTTACATTGTGAATAGGTACTTGGTCTTGGTGTTTACATCCAATTAAATGTGCACTGCAGAATTTAAATCTTACTGTGATGATATTAGGGTCGGAGTTTGCGTAAAATACTACTATTCCTCTCAGAAGCTAAGATGTGAGTTCCTTAGGGACAACAGACGTAAATAATCTATAGGAAAAGGTGAAAAATTACAAGGTTAAGGAGAAAAGTATCTCTTCTGTCAACTGTTAGCGGTTGGGTATTCTTAATATACTGTGGCAATTTAAATTTCTTGAACCTAATCTTGAGAATAATCGTGTGGCTTAAGCACAATGTGGTTGTTTGTTGTTTACACTTTGTTGTTTGCATGTTTCCTTGCTTTGCAGGGTTTTATAACCAAAATAGTTTCCCGGGATAATAAATACCCTACATGATATTCGAGCTCATGGTCTACTAGTGTGCTAAATTTCATTTAAAACTGTTCAGTAGTTATTGCGTAAAGGGTGATTAACATCCATACATTCTCACAAACAAACTTACGCCCCAACTCAGTGACTAACGGTT
The DNA here is from genome assembly GCA_951805285.1 of Thymelicus acteon. Classification (NCBI taxonomy): domain Eukaryota; kingdom Metazoa; phylum Arthropoda; class Insecta; order Lepidoptera; family Hesperiidae; genus Thymelicus; species Thymelicus acteon. The sequence goes on from OX638230.1 coordinate 3,272,453, forward strand.
ACTTAAATCGCACCTTAAAGAATCATCGTACAAATTCATCATTAAAGAGCGATTTAAGTAACAGTGACTCTGAGTTCGGACGTTAAAAAGCCACATTTATCTTCTAGAGATGATAAGATTTATACAAGTAACCTATAAAGTGTATCAATATAATTCAGGTGTTTATGTTGGTAAGAACCGAATCATAATGCGTTTGATAGCAATCCTAGGGCCTTACAACTACATGGGAGTAACACATCCACGTAACATACTATACTGCTATTTCTGATACAGATTTAGTAACATACCCTCTTAGTCCAGTGCCGATAGCTCTAAAAACGGTAAAAAGTGGAAGAAAATTATAGTAGAATGAAACCTATTGCAAAAAGAAGAGAATATAACAAAAATAAAAGGAAAAATAAATTACGGGCGATCTGAGGTCGGGAAGTGGGGGGGGTGGAGGGGGTCTTTAAGGGTAAAAAACGGTTTATCTTGATTTCCGGAAAAACTACAAGCCCTATTAAAAAAAATTAAATGGCAAAGTTTTAGGTAATAAAAAGATCTACAACTTTTGTATTTACACTTTTTTACATAACCTCAAAATTTATGTGAAAAATTAAAAAAACCACGTTTTTGGTTTTTTATTTTTATCTTTTACAAAAAAAAAAAATTGTATCACGAAATTTGGTGAAAACTTACCTTTGTATGTCCTTGACCTACTGTAATTTTTTTGATTCAAAAAAATATTTTTTTTCACCTTATTTTGACCTTATATCGAAAAAGCACCCTTATTTTCAGTCGAAAAATGTCACGTCAAAAAATCTGATTTATTTAAAAATTCGGTGGTCTTTTTGTTCGTTAGAATCTCTACTTTCTAATGAAATATAAAAACTATACACTACTATGGTAAATGTTCTCAGAAAATGCAATGAAACGACAACTATTTTCGCAAAAAAAAATTCGGATTCCATTGATTGCATATGAGATTGCAAAAAATATGCGAAAATAGTTGTCGTTTCATTGCATTTTCTGAGAACATTTACCATGTTAGTGTATAGTTTTTTGAAACGACAACTATTTTCGCAAAAAAATTCGGATTCCATTGATTGCATATGAGATTGCAAAAAATATGCGAATCTGTTACTTTGAATATATAATCTAAATTTTACTAATAAAAAATTACTGACTTTAAAATTACTCAAAAATTACATGTCAGATCTCGCTTAAATTTATGTGGGACCACATGACAAGCACCTGCTTTCGATTAAAAAAGAATAATCAAAATTGGTTGACCTAGTCCAAAGTTCTGAGGTAAAAAACATAAAAAAAATACAGTCGAATTGAGAACCTCCTCCTTTTTTTGAAGTTGGTTAAAAATAAAGGCATTCGACAGTGCGAGAGAACCTCATCTGATCTGTCGTGAAAATAAAAAATGACCCAAAATATACGGATAATATTTCACCATATTCTTATGAAATATGGTAATGGTCAGTAATTTTTAACGTGAGGTGACGTAACGAGGGTTAAGTAAGCGATTGTGTTTTGGTCTGAATAGCGATGGTTTCCGGCTATAAACGCGTTCCATTTATGTCCTCTACTAGAAGTACCTTTGTTGATAGAGATTGTAACTCTAACGCCCCAACTCAAAGTCACTAACGGTTACTTTAATCGTTCCTTAGTAAAGAATCACCATACAAATTCTGTACTACAGACCGATTGAAATAACCGTTTACAACATTCTAAACTACTGGGCTTATTTTTCTTTTTAGTTTTTTCACGCAGTCGGGTTTTTGTTTTTGTTTTTTATTTTTTTTATTTTTTATTAAACTGTATTTTTTTTTGCTTTACGTCCGCTATGATGTATTGTATCTCAGTTCACCAAAAATATTTTATAATAAGTAATTATATGAAACTATCTATAGATATTGATCTGTGTATATTAATACCTGAATAATATTTTACGGCTATTTATTTTGTTACCTTTATCACACTTCGATTAGTTTTGTAAAGCCCAAACGAATTAAGGGCTTAAAACTCCGGAACCCTTTTAATATTTTGTACGCCAAAACCTCCGTTCTCGTGAATAAAACATGTTCGTTTTTACCGTTACATAAAAACCTGAATCAAAATTTACGAATGCAAATATACCCTTGAAATAAAAGTGATATTTACATCTGTGTACGTCATGTACAGTCAGGATTCAAAGCAGACGACGAATGCCTGAATAAAACAGACAGACAGACAAAAATTGTAAAAAAAATTGGTAAATGTACCGTGTATACATTCAAATGCACTTAGTAAAAAGCGGTTATTTTAATATTACAAACAGACACTCCAATTTTATTTATTTGTATAGATGGATGTGTAACTTTGTGAGGATGTATATGGATGTTTGTTATGCTTTCTAAAAAAACTGCTAAACGGATCCTCATGACATTTAGCAGATATATATATACTATAATCTGGAGTAATATATGGGGTACTTATTATTAAGCAAAGCCACGGGTAGAGTGGAGTCAACATAATTTCAGGTAAGTGAAAAAGTAAAGCGAAGTAAGGGTTAAACATGTAGTTGTCTTCTCCACACATTTGAGTTAAAAACATAGATAAAAAAATAACCGACTTCAAAATTACTAAAAAACCACTTGTCAGATCTCGTTCAAATTTATGTGGGACCAAAAGACAAGCACCTGCTTTCGATTAAAAAAAGAATCATCGAAATCGGTTGGCGTGATATTGAGTTATTCGTCCATTTGTCGCGCACATACTTAATGCAAATTTAAGACTTATACGGTTTTCTCATGGATGCCATTGTCAGATCTCAATAAAATTTAAGTGGGACCACATGACAAGCACCAGCTTTCGTTTAAAAAAGCAATCATCAAAATCGGTTCACCCAGTCGAAAGTTCTGAGGTAACAAACATAAAAAAATACAGTCGAATTGAGAACCTCCTCCTTTTTTGAAGTCGGTTAAAAATATAGGAGTTAAGATTTCCACCAATCCGCACTGAAGCAGCATGATGGTCTTAGCTTCCTCAAGAGGAGAGACCCGAGCTCAGTAGTGTGCAAATAATGGGTAGAAGCCATTAAAGTATTATTAGTAGCATATAGAATCGATACCGCAAACACAATGTATGTTCCAATGAATTGACGCCGATCGGCTTCAATTTTCAATGGATTCGTTCGATTTTGAAAGGAGAACGGGGGCTTAATTTTGAAAATAGAACCTCCCGGCGGGATACACATTTTGTTCGAGATGTCTGTTCTATAACATTATACTTCAATGGTTGAAGCCAAGATATTGTTCTTTAAAAAAGTAGAGAGCACATTATTACTTATTAAATACAAGTATTTAAAGTTGTTCAAGACAATTTGTTCATAATTACTATTTTAACGAAGCATTTTATTTAATTACGTTGAAGAGTTTTCTTTAAAAAAGTATAGCGGAAAAATGGCGCGCACATTTTGGCGGGAAAAATGAAAAATGAAACAGAAGGCACGCGATAGCCTCCGGGATCGCTATTTTGCAAGATAAATGATGGTGGATATAATTAATAAATTGTACTGTATCTTTCTTTTGTAACATTTTTTTCGGTTCCGTAACTCGTAGCAACAAGTAAGTAAAGTAACAATTAATATATTTCTTTTTATTTTCATCACTTTTTCCTGTGTCGCTATTCCTTATAGTTTCGGATTTGGCTATCCACGCCCGCTTGAAAAATTCATTCTATATATTGAGATAGAAGGACGAGATATTATTGGTGGTTCATGGTAAGACAGAAAACTCACATGGTCGCTCAGCCCTTGAAGGTTGAGAATCACTAGTCTATAAGGTCATATATCTTATTTTTAACCGACTTCAAAAAAAGGAGGAGGTTCTCAATTCGACTGTATTTTTTTATGTTTGTTACCTCAGAACTTTGGACTGGGTCAACCGATTTTGATGATTCTTTTTTTAATCGAAATCAGGTGCTTGTCATGTGGTCCCACATAAATGTGAGCGAGATCTGACAAGTAGTTTTTGAGTAATTTTGAAGTCGGTTATTTTTTGTAAGTAAAATTTAGATTATTGTTTATGATGCTGACTGTACTTTCACGGCCCTTTCAAACAAAATTCGGCGCCTGCCCTCAGGAAACCCTCTTCAGAAATCGGGCAAGCAGAAGTCCTTTACTTGGCAATGTAACCTCGAGGATAAGGGGTGGTTAGCAAGTCACCAGGGCAAAGCAAATTAAGTTTAAAAAGTAAAAGAGTAGGTACTTATTTGGGTTTCACTCTCTTAAGGCAAAGGCAAAGTCAAACACTTTAAGTTATAGGTACATTAGTCAGTATATACTATAGACTTAAGAGACCAAATATTGCAGCATCTATTTACTACTAACGTTATAATTTTTTTTATTCACGTAAGAATCATTGATACTTCGTATTTGATATTATTATTAAAAGTAAATTAATAAGTATTAATTTCAATCTATTTACTCCTGACTCGATCAGCTTTATTATCATACAAGGAAACTAAAAATAACTTTATTTCTAAAACTGCTTGGTGATGAGAAAAAAGGATATTATTATTATTAATCAAATTATCAAATAGCACAAATAAGTTACATCATGATTCGGTTAAAATGAAAAACTAATCGCGAATAAATAATCGTGAAAAACCTGAGATATCCGAAACACGGAAACGTTAGAAAGCAACATACAATTCTTTCTCAATACTGGATTTACAGGAAATCCCTTGTGACGTCACTGGAAAATCCGGTACGTTGAAAACTAGGCGGATAAGCCGGGAGTACCCGGGGGATAGATTGTTTCTCTCCAATTTATAGTGTTCGTGATATTTTACTCTCTAAACAGGATCACTATTTGGTGGAAGAAAATAAGATAAGATATCTTTTACATCGGAAAATGAGTTACAAGATATCTTGGATAATATTATCTTCAAATGCTTCTAATCTTATAAATGCGAAAGTTTGTGAACATGTTTGGATGTTTGGGATTCTATCACGCGTTAATCATTGTACAGATTAAGATGCAACTTGGCACACAGACAGACAATGTCCAGACTTTAAAGATATGGTAGATGATTTGGACATTTATAAAATAATACATTGAAATATGGGGTTTAGCTTACATGATAAATAGAGAAAGAAACTTTGTTCATCGAGTGTCCTATGACACCTCTTTCTTTTCTGACATTATTGAAAAATAAATAAGTGAAGAATGAAAAGATGAAACAAATAATGAACAGCATGCAATGCAATTGAAGTGTTCAGTACCGTTCACGGACAACTGTAAGTATCAATAAAAAGCGGCCAAGTGCGAGTCGGACTCGCCCATGAAGGGTTCCGTAGCAGCAAGTAACATAATATAAAAGTTCTTGTAGTTCGTTGTAACTTTGATCGAGGTAAATTGCGGTTTACGATTTATGACGTATTAAAAAGAAAACTACTTACTAGATCTCGTTCAAACCAATTTTAAGTGGAAGTTTGCATGGTAAAGTACATTATATATTTTTTTTAGTTTTATCATTCTCTTATTTTAGAAGTTACAGGGGGGGGACACACATTTTACCACTTTGGAAGTGTCTCTCGCGCAAACTATTCAGTTTAGAAAAAAATTATATTAAAAACCTCAATATCATTTTTGAAGACCTATCCATAGATACCCCACACGTATGGGTTTGATGAAAAAAAAATTTTTGAGTTTCAGTTCTAAGTATGGGGAGCCCCCAAAATTTAGTGTTTTTTTTTCTATTTTTATGTGAAAATCTTAATGCGGTTCACAGAATACATCTACCTACCAAGTTTCAATGGTATAGCTCTTATAGTTTCGGAAAAAAGTGGCTGTGACATACGGACGGACAGACAGACAGACAGACAGACATGACGAATCTATAAGGGTTCCGTTTTTGCCATTTGGCTACGGAACCCTAAAAATCATTACAAATATTTATCACTTGTTTCGCATAAAAAAGTTTTATTAAAAACGATTTTCAATAAACAAAGGTATCGTTTGTTTACAACCATAATTTAATGCAATTACATTTTCCCAATTTCACTCCATGCATTTTTTTTGATTGACCCCCATTTCACCCTTATGAGAGGGTTTCGTTTAAATATTTTATTAGTGGTCACCAATACTACATACGAAACTCCTTTACTTACAATATTTCGTTCTACATGTAGCCCACAAAGTTTAGGTCGGTTGCGGTTCGACACACGTTCGGCTTTAATTAAGTATATCATAGAATTGAAGAACCCAACCCAAGTGTATTAGGTCCCTTGCAAGTTAGCATGTAATTTAATAATGTTCTAACTTGTGAAGTAATAAGACATCTTTTATTTTTAGAAGTCAAACCTGAACCTCTATCGGCTACCTAAATTGGCTAGAGAGGTAGCCTTAGAAATCAAAATTGCAATAAATTGCTATATAATTTATCAGAAATAAGGTTTAACACAGAAATTACTCCTGAAAATACACTTTTGTAAGCAAATTCCCACCTCTCACAATATCAAACACAAGTAACATTCCTGATATCGAAAGTCATGTTACAACAAAAACCTTCCAACGGTAATTCACCAAGAAAAATGTCTTGTCAACACCAGATAGACGGAAGACGTATGACGAAAGACATATAAGACGAAAGACGCACTTTGTCACGTCAACACACAATTCAATATGACATGATTTTCAAAGAATAGGGAACAAAAGAACGGAGAATGAAGCGTTGTGGGTTGTGGCTTTTGTGCTGTGGGCTTATAGGGCCGCTAAACTGAATAATAAGAATGAATGAATGGGAATGAAAATATTATTCATCTTGGTAGTGAAACAAAATTATTTCGAAATACTGCACCAAAATATTGCCATTCCTTTTTGGAAGGGGCACATTTAAACATCCTTTTCTTTTAAGTATTGTTTATTAAACTTTTTTTTTGAATTAAACACTTTTTTTTTAAACACTGTAGCCTAGTTAGTACCGACTCTGCGAAGCGAGGGGTCCCGTGTTCGATTCCCAGTCGGGGCAGATATTTATGTGACAGATATATATTTGTACTCGGTTCATGGGTGTTATAGTGGTGTGTTATATGTGTCGTCCATGCCACCCGCGACACAGGTAAAAACGTTTATTTATTTTATATTTATTTTATTTATTCAAAATTTAAAATCGTTAATTCATATACCTAGGTAGGTACCTATCACCGATACACTTATGCATAAAACTAATTTAAAACTGAGTCAAAAGGACCGAAATGATCTAAAAAGAATTTCTAAAGAATAATGTGACAATAATAAATTACGTTATAAAATGACGTCCAGAACTTGTAGCTAATTAAAAAATATACTCAGTTTCCTGTGCCACACGAAGCCAAAGATTTAACGGGAAGAATGGGGCTTTACCACTTTATTATTAAGCGACTCCGAATGATTAATGGCACCCTTTTGTTTTGCAAATGGCAGTCATTTTACATAAAACATCGCATTTGTTCGATTTCCTCGGAGTGACCTTAACCTACTAACCTCGAAGGGCTTGAAATAGCATCACAACAAATATTCCTTAGTTTTGTGAAACCCTTATAATAGAACGATTTTAAGCTCAAATTAGATTTTAATCTGCATGTTTAACTGATACTGCTAACTACCAAACATATTACTTATGAGAATAATTAATCAATGTATTTGTGTACCCATTAAAATCACTAGGTCACACACACATACACAAACACACTAAATTGTATATATAATATGTATGTATTGTATGTATTTAAATATTTGATTATAATATTGTAATTATATATTTATTTAGTGAAAACATTTTTGATGAGACATCCTACCCCTTGTCGTCCTTGTCGACCCCCCCCCCCCCCCAACGTGTGGCGTAATTTATGGATGGCCCCTAAGTTAACACAAAGGCCAAAGCAGTGACTCTTTATATTGCCACTAATTCCTCTTATCATTACCATTACACCATGGTATTTATATATTACAAATTTTATTTATTTTACAACAATTAACATTCATTGCAAATTGACATTCATTCCACCTGTGCTGTCTAGGTTTACCTGATTAGGTATTAGAAATAAAACACAAAATGGTTTTCAGTGATACAACACAACCCGCGCACTTGACGGCTGGATGGTGACTGCCTCGTGTGCGGGTAGTACAGATACTCTTTTATTATTATGTATGTCACATCTCTCCCTTTCAACAAAATTTTAATTATGCAATTTGTCCACTGATAAATAACTGATAAGTTCAGCTTTGATTAAAATATAATTTGTTCGAACAAAGTACACAACTTATTTCTAACATTCGTAACATTTTATATCTCCAAAGATTACCTTTTTTTTCCAGTTAAATCACTATTTTTACAATATACAAAAAAATAAGTTACTATTATAAGGATTTATAACATTATTTTCTTATAATGATTTATTCCTATTTAGTCTCTTTTATTTTTAATATACGGCCCTCTCTGCTTTCCCTTGTTTTTCCTTTTTTTTAATTATTATTTTTTTATTTTTCCTAACGTAACTGGTTCGCTATGTGTTATCGTTGTGGAGAAGAACCAGTTGAAGAAACTCCATAACAACACTTTTTTATTAGGTACAAAATATTTGATTATTTTGTATACTTTTTAGCACCTGACCCAGTACATCGTCGCAGCACGGCTGGACCAAAGGTTATATTTCACACTGGAAGTGACCTGCAACAAAACACAACGAGAGCATTTCTCCAAATTTAGTGCTGACCTGGCCTTTAATGTAGTTTAGTTATCAAGTTCTGGTCAGGAAATTCAAACAGACCTGTCAAACAGGGTATATCAAAGAAGTGAATAAATTCATCCGGACTAACGTTTGATTGACTGTGGCGTATTTCATTTAAAATTATTGCATCAATGAATAAACCAAGTTAATTTATAACCTTATCATTGACTAATTGTAAGTAATTTAGTCTATCGACAAAGCAATATTCACATTCTATGGGCAGAGTATGAATTTGAACTCATTTTTATACTTTTACCTTGCTTGTAATACACGTAAAGAAACTTCCATGAGCTTGTGCGAGTATCATCAAGCGCTTCGATCTCGTCTCTTGCTCGAGCGTCTACCACCAATGCGTACGTGAAGTGTTGAAACACCAACGCTCCTGAGCGTCGTGTTATGTCAACTAGAAGCCCAGCGGCCTCAAATTCTTCGTTATATCCAAATTCCCCTTTTTCCTTTTCTTACATTTTTGCGGTGTTACACATGGGGATGTTAATAGGATTATAATTTTCTAAAACTTGTATTTCACACTTGAAATTCATTATTGTGATTCTTGAAACTTAGAACGATTGACGTCATTTTTTTCCATAATTAAATTATTACTTCATTACTTTCAATGCAATTACGTATCAAGTACTGGCGCTGTGCTTACACGGCTCATGTTGTGCAGCACGGCTTATGCTGGGTCTGGGCCTGTTCGGTGGTCACACAGCACGCTGCAGCACTGACACTCATAAGATATATCGCGTGTTACTTATTAACATTTATTTTTGTTATTTCTTTTTCTTTCTTGTAATTTTTTTTTTGCTGTAATTAGTACCCTGGAATATATGTATTTTCATTTCATTTCATTATACTCGTATTATAACTTCATTTCATTTTCTTTTCATTTCATTTCGTTTTCGTTTCATTTCAAGTAAGGATTTTATTAGTTACTCCAAAGTATCTTTGTACTTGTAATTGATTAATAAATATTTTTTGTTCGTTGGAACAATTAAATAGTAGGTCCTGTACATGTCGGTGATAACTGTTTTATCACTTATTCAAACATGATTGTTTTTAATTATTATTGAATTTTCAATATTTAGTGAGCAGATCTGGTCCACAACAACAAATGTTGTGATTCCATTTAGCAGGAATTCAGGCTCATACTAAGTTAATTCAGGCTTATTACGAGGATATGTAATAAAATAAAGCGATAATGTGCAAATATATAGATATTTACTTAGACAGCCGTACAGTGATATCGGTTTGTCATTGATCATTCGGAGCGGTCGTTAAGAGGTGCGCGTGTGAATACCTTTAATAACAACTTCGCACGCAAATACATTAAAACGATAAGATTCGTTATTATTAATACATGAATATAGGTATTTTAACCATAGGAAACATTAAATGGTATTCCATTAATTTATGCGTTTTGTTTACATATCCTCCCATTAATAGCCTGTTACAGCCCTAGCCTATTAGAGGATCGCTGATGCCGCGCACCGATCTGCACTGTCAGTACACGTGTGCCCCAGATAAATTGTTATTGCGAATTTTCCTTATTAATGTAATTTCAAGAATTAACATTCAATATCAGATACCAGAATTGTACTGTATTGTCTCTTTATAATTATTTAAATTGTAATTTTAAATTAATTAATTAAATAGTATTAGAAAACTTTGGTTTTTTTTAAGTCCTACGGCTGTCGTTAACGTAATTGGCGCAGTCGGTAGGATAATTCGAAGCAGTGTGCGTTAGACGCGAAGATCCAGACATCGACCTCAAGCGGACCTCAACCACCTGCTTACACTCTCAAGTGTTTTATCGAGTTATCCAGAATCTACGTACGACCTGACCCAGGACGCACTCAGCATCAGTGCACGAAGAAAAACCAATGTAAGTACATTAAAGTTTTCTATAAGTGTTGTCCTCCTTTCCCACCATTTTCCGTCCAAGAAAACTCGGGGAAGAATCTGTCTCCTCTAGACAGATTCATAGGAATAGTGTATTAGATAATAGTAGAAGTATAAGTTCAAACTTAGAATCTGATAGTTCGAGTTTATTAGATATTAGCTTAGATTTAAATACTTCAGTAGATTTTAATTTCACGATGGATCCAGACACGATTTTTAAGGCCTTACGCCCAGTTCCCGAATTTGACGGGAACCCTAATATCTTGACTAGATTTATTAGAATTTGTGACCAAATAGTTTTGCAATATATTAAAAATGAACCAGGCCATGAATTATCGAATCTTAGTTTAATAAACGGCATTTTGAATAAAATAACAGGTGCCGCTGCCCGTACTATTAATGCCAACGGTATTCCGGAAAATTGGTTAGGGATTAGAAACGCATTAATTAATAATTTCGCCGACCAACGCGACGAAACAGCTCTTTATAATGATTTGTCTTTAGTCACTCAGGGAAATGACAGCCCCCAAGAATTCTATGACAAATGCCAGACCCTCTTCAGTACTATAATGACATATGTAACACTGCATGAACCTGTGGCTACTACCGTAGAAGCCAAGCGAAATCTGTATCGCAAGTTAACGATGCAAGCATACGTCAGAGGTTTGAAGGAACCACTTGGGTCTCGTATACGGTGTATGAGACCCGAGACTATCGAAAAGGCTCTGGAATTTGTGCAAGAGGAGTTGAATGTAATGTACCTACAGGATAGGAATAAATTAGCTACGGATCGGCGCCCACCACCAGCTCAGACGCAGTCCAATGTACCGTACCCAATTCATAATTCTGTGTCTAGGGGATTTAATTTAGCTTCTCCTGGACCAAGCTGGCAGAGGCCACCCATTACACCAACTCATACACCTCAGTATGGGCGTCCCCCTTTTCAACCTAACCAACCTCCGCAGCGTACACATATGCAGCCTACTCGTACGCAACAAATGTTTAGAGCCCCTCCTCCAAATTATAATCCTGGTTTTAAAATTCCCCATGGTAATGTACCGCACCCTAGTGGTCCTAAACCCATGAGTGGAGTTAGCCATTTTGTGACGAAACCATTACCCCCTAGATTACCAGGACATGACTGGCAAAGATTCGGCAATCCCCCTCCGTCTAACTACTTTAAAACCAAGGAGATGAATTTTAATCAGACTTACGACTATAACTACGACTACAACTACGACTATAACTACGACTATAACTACGACTGTAACTATGACTATAATTACCCTAATTATTGTAATACTGAACCCCAATACTATGCGGAACTTGGTTACGAAAATAACTATAACTTTTACAATCCCAATGATTACCATAGCAGTAACTATATGCCCCTCGAGTACCATTCAGAGAGTGATCCCCAACACTATGGTCAATCTCCAGTCTCAGCGATAGAAAAACCCAAGGATCATAAAGAGCAGGATTTTCACAAGGGCCGCAGCAACTTAGAACCAAAATAGAGTTCAATTTGCAATCTAGAAAAGAGTTACCGTTCATAAAGATTAATAATCCCCCACTTAAATTTCTTATAGATACCGGAGCCAACCAATCTTTTATTAGTCCCCAAGCTGTAGATAAATTTTATTCACATGTAAAAAAAAATTTTGATCCCTTCGAAGTAACTAATTCATGTGTCACTAGTATTCACGATTATTCTATTACAATACCAAGTTTTTCAGAATTTAATACGCAAAAGGATATGAAGTTATTTATCTATAAATTTCATACCTACTTTGATGGACTCATAGGATTAGACTTATTAGAAAATTGCAAGATAGACCTTAAACACAATATACTATTCACAGATCATGCCAGTATTCCATTATTGCGGTATCAGTGTAGGAAACCCACATCTGAAGAAGTAATCCCCGCAAATTCTTCCCGTTTAATTGACTTTCCTATTTGCTACCCCGACGGTGATGTGTTTATACCTGAACAATTTCTATGTAACTGCTTAATTCTCGAATGCATTACGACCGTAACTGACAGGACTTGTATAGTAGAAATTAAAAACCCGACAGACAGAGACATAACTATTTCATTTGACCGAAACATTCAAATAGATTTATGCAATGCCGAGCTTACACGTACTGAACAAGACCCGAACCGAGTTAAAGATGTCTTATCCCGACTTAGAACTAAACATTTAAATGCCGAAGAACGTATTAACCTAGAGACTTTATGTGCCCGGTATGCCGACGTATTTTATATTGATGGTGAACCTCTAACTTTCACTAATAAAATAAAACATAACATTAGAACTTACGACGAAATTCCAGTATACACTAAAAGTTATCGGTATCCCCATATACACAGACAAGAAGTTCGAGATCAAATTTCTAAGATGCTAGAACAAGGCATCATACGACCTTCTGACTCAGCTTGGAGCTCACCCATCTGGGTGGTCCCAAAGAAGGCAGACGCGTCCGGAAAACAGAAATGGAGACTTGTGGTAGACTTCAGAAAATTAAATGACAAGACCATTGACGACAAATACCCCATTCCTAACATAACAGACGTACTAGACAAACTCGGTAGGTGCCAATATTTCACCACCTTAGACTTGGCATCAGGATTTTACCAAGTAGAAATGAATCCCGACGACATATCCAAAACCGCATTTAATGTAGAGCATGGGCACTTTGAATTTTTACGCATGCCCATGGGTCTTAAGAATTCGCCCTCTACCTTCCAACGAGTCATGGATAATGTACTCAGAGGACTACAAAACGAGATATGCCTAGTTTATCTTGATGATATCATAGTGTTCAGCACATCACTCCAAGAACATATGATAAATCTTGAAAAGGTTTTCAGTAGATTACGTGAGTCCAATTTTAAGATACAAATGGACAAATCAGAGTTTTTGAAGTTAGAAACCGCATATCTTGGTCATGTTATTAGTAGTGAAGGTATTAAGCCAAACCCCGACAAAGTTAGAGCTATCGAAAATTATCCGTTGCCCAAAACCACTAAAGAAATCAAGCAATTTTTAGGGTTATTAGGATACTACAGGAAATTTATACCCGACTTTGCCCGTGTAACTAAACCAATGACTAAATGTTTAAAAAAATGTAATAAAATTACCTTAGATTCCGAATATATTAACTGTTTCGAGAAATGTAAGACATTGCTAACTAATGACCCTATACTACAGTACCCGGACTTTACAAAAGACTTTATCTTAACGACAGACGCTTCAAATGTGGCCATAGGTGCCGTTCTTTCGCAAGGCCCCGTAGGATCTGACAAGCCGATTTGCTATGCCTCTAGGACTTTAAATGACAGCGAGTTAAACTACAGTACCATTGAGAAAGAACTTTTAGCAATAGTATGGGCCACTAAGTATTTTAGACCCTACCTATTTGGCCGTAGATTCAAAATTCTTACAGACCACAAGCCCCTACAATGGATTATGAACTTAAAGGAGCCTAACTCCAGACTGACTAGATGGCGACTAAAACTAAGTGAATACGACTATACTGTAATTTATAAAAAGGGAAAATGTAATACCAATGCGGATGCTCTCTCTCGAATTCAGATTAACAACGAAGAGATAGAATCCCTCCTTCAAGAGTGTGGTATAGACACTTCAGTAGTACCTGAACCACCAGGGTCTTCAACTGCCACCATACATACATCAGCAGAGGACCCCATTCTTGAGATACCCATAACTGACGAACCCCTCAACAAATTTCACAGGCAGATCTGCTTTACAATTGTAGGTGACATTAAAAGACGAACAACTGTGACAAAACCTTTTGACACTCATACACGGACCCACATACAACTATCCGAATCAACATTAGAGCAGGACGTAGTTAATGCCATTAAAGAATATGTAAACCCCAAAGTAAAAACCGCCCTTAAGATTACCCCACCATTAGGCATGTATTCTATTATACCAATTCTACAAAGATGTTTCAAAAGCTCATCTATGAATTTAGTTTTGACAAAAACCGAGTTAGAGGATGTGAAAGAGTATTTAAGACAGCAGGAAATAATTAGACATTACCACGAAGGAAAGACAAACCATAGGGGAATAAATGAATGTTATCTAGCTCTGTCCCGTCGCTATTACTGGCCCAAGATGAGGGAGGAAATCACTAAGTACATTAACGAATGCACTATATGTGGACAGACGAAATACGATAGAAACCCTATAAGACCTCAATTTAACATTGTACCACCAGCCACTAAACCATTTGAAATTGTCCACCTCGACTTATTTACCGCTATGAACGAGAAATACATAACCTTTGTAGACTCTTTCTCGAAATACGGACAGGCCTACCATTTGCGTGATGGTACAGCAGTCAGTATTTTACAAGCACTACTAACCTATTGTACGCACCATGGGTTACCCCTAACTATAGTGACAGACAATGGTACGGAATTCACAAATCAACTCTTTGCTGAATTTATAAGACTACATAGAATTAACCACCACAGGACTTTAGCTCATTCCCCCAATGACAATGGCATTATAGAAAGATTTCACTCGACTCTACTTGAACATTTACGAATACTCCGACTAAAACAGAAAGACGAACCGACTATCAATCTAATACCCTATGCTATATTAGCCTACAACAGTTCAGTACACAGTTTTACCAAGTGTAGACCCCATGATATAATTAGAGGACATTTTGACCCAAGAGACCCATTAGACATCGATATTAATGAACATCTAATGCAACAGTATATTTTGACACATCGGGATCAAATGAAGACGGTATATGATTTAATTAACGAATCTACGACAATTGACCGAACTAATTTAATGACTAACCGAAATAAAAACCGCGAGCCAGAAGTTGAATACCAACCTGACCAACAAGTCTTTGTTAAGAATCCCTTAGCCAAGAGGCAAAAATTAGCACCACGTTATACACAAGACACTGTTCTTGCTGACCTCCCCATACATATATATACCTCCAAAAAGAAAGGACCCGTCGCCAAATCCCGCCTTAAGCGTGCCCCTAAGAAGTCTAAATTATTACAGGTTTCGACTGGTACTCCTAGCGATTCACCTGACAATGGCGAGCGAGATAAGACTTGAATCACTGGACGATGGACCTGGACTTCTCCCCTTCAAACTTGGTCAAGCCAAACTCATTACTCATTACCATTCCTTCATACAATATATAGAACTCTCGGACTTAGAAAGACATCTCGATTCCATTAATAACCAATTAGATTATTTTAGAGCCGAACTAGATAATAATACCTTGGCAATATATGAACTCCAAATAGACTATCTGACTTCTAAACTTAACAAAATCAATTCTCAACTAAAAACCTTAATGCCCAATCGTTCCAAAAGAGGACTTTTTGATGGACTTGGATCTTTCATAAAAAGTTTAACTGGAAACTTGGATCATTCAGATGCTGTAAACTATAATAATGCAATTAAAATATTAGAGAGTAATGAACAAAAACTTTTATCTGAATTCAATAACCATATTAGTTTGAATAAAGCCTGGATGACCCAACATACACAATTAATAACAACTCTAGTAGATAATCAGAATAAAATAAATGATACCTTTAAATTCATTTTGGATAAAGGATATATTTCGGAAATAAAGTTTGCAAAATTCGCACAGCTTTTAGCAATTATTAGCGAGAACGTTGAAGATTTATATTTAGAGTTAATTAGATTAGAAAATATGCTAGCTTTTATTCGTGCATCGAGCACACATCATAGCATGTTAGGGTTAGCTAACTTAGAGAATATGACAACTAGACTTAAGGAAATTTATGGTAATAACGAAGTAGTGGATGCAGACATGAGAGAATACTACGATATCATTAGACCTGGTAGTTATTTTAGTGGTAAAAGATTGGTAATTATATTTAAATTCCCCATTATATCCCCCGATACATTTGAATTATTCCGTGTCTCCGTTGTCCCTAACAAATACCAACAGACCTTTTTACCACCATACCCTTTTGTGGCAACCAATGGAAAATCTTTTATGTACATGGAGGCTGAATGCCCGAAGTTTGGTCTTCAACTTCTCTGCGAGGAAAAAGGCAACTTGCAACCAAGAAATCACCCCGATTGCATCCAAAATATCATCGCTAACCAACGAATAGAGAAATCGTGCAACCCTACAATAATATCCTTCACAAACGAAGCCATGGAGCGACTGGACGACCGGCACTATACTCTCATCTTTCCACGACCTACGAAAGTCGAATTACGCTGTGGGCGCGACGAATATCTATCACTATCCGGAAGCTATCTCGCCACTATTCCATATGGGTGTTCACTTCGCACAGATACACTTACGATTATTAACATCAATGATGAAGTGAAAGGTCAACCGCTGAAAATTACTGAAGTCTTAAATAACTACGTCGCCATAGAAGATCGCAATACTCCTGAAATAACTCTCAATACGATCAATCTTAAGAACTTACATAACTTGGAGGACAGAATATTCTTGCAGAAACCAATTGAACTGAGTAATACAGACCCGGCATTGTACCATACAACGCTACCCCTATATGCCGTTGTAATTGGTGCATTAACAGTCGCCACCGCTATCTTTATTCGTCGGTACCTGCAACGAACCAGACCAGGCACCACTACTTCAGAGGAAACTTCAAGGACGAGCAAGGAGCCCATAGATGCAGCTCCTGGTGGAACCGATACGAGTGAACCGATTCCAGCAACATTTTCGCTCAAGATTCTCAAATAGTTGCTGCTCTGGGGGTGGAGGTGTTACAGCCCTAGCCTATTAGAGGATCGCTGATGCCGCGCACCGATCTGCACTGTCAGTACACGTGTGCCCCAGATAAATTGTTATTGCGAATTTTCCTTATTAATGTAATTTCAAGAATTAACATTCAATATCAGATACCAGAATTGTACTGTATTGTCTCTTTATAATTATTTAAATTGTAATTTTAAATTAATTAATTAAATAGTATTAGAAAACTTTGGTTTTTTTTAAGTCCTACGGCTGTCGTTAACGTAATTAGCCATATCCTCATATTTGTTGACCAGCAGGGGCAATTGGTATAGAAGTTAATAGTTTCGATACTTATCAAAACGTTCTTTCAATATTATAAATCTTTTGTTATTGGTCAGTACTTAACTGACGTTTTCGTGACTATGTCATATTTTGTTTTCGATATCATTATTGATATCTTTAGTATTGGTCAATAGTGTAAGTACTCAACTGACGTATTACGATAAACATTACCTCCCACGGTTTAGTGCAACATTGATTTCGAAAGCGGTTCGATACCACAATAGATATCTTGTATTATTGGTCAGTATTTATCTGACTTTCGATACCATAACAGATATCTTTTATTGTTTTTCAGTATTTGCCTGATTTTCGATACCATCACAGATATCTTTTATTATTTGTCAGTACTTGACTGATTGTCGATACCATAACAGATATCTTTTATTATTTGTCAGTACCTGACTGATTTTCGATACCATAACAGATATCTTTTATTATTCGTCAGTACTTGACTGCTTTGACTTGATCGATATCATAAATACCTTTTATTAATGGTCTATACTTGACTCAGTTTATAAGTATTTTATGCTTCAACCTTTGCATTTCTAGTACGACATTTAAGACATTTTGCAGCAAAATATTTCATTACTGATAATATGATTATTGGTTCCCATGTCTACTCCATTTAGATGTCGTTTGATCTCGTTCCAGTTTTATGTAGGTACGTGAAAGTTAGTTTTCGTTTTTTAATGCCTTTCATTACTTAACGGTTTAACTGTTTGTTCAGTTTCTCAATTCATCACGATATTATTCAGCAGATGCAAAACTAAGCTTATAGGTTGCATTCTAGTACAAACCAGGTAGAATCAGTATTATACCGGCCAATGAAGGAATGTTATAAATTATTTTGTTAAAATAATTTTGACTTTTTCCGTTTTTGACCTTAAGAGTATAATCCATTTAAAACATAAATTTATTTACAATCTTGATTTTAGTTAGGAATGAACTACTTGGTAATCATGGTGAAACGGTTCCTATAACTGGTTTGTACTTTACCATGAATCAACTTATGCAAATGGTGTAACCAACGCATGTGGTGTATATGTATATTTTTTCAAAAACACAAATAATTGCGATTACCTTGCACTTATCCTCGACTACAAAATTTCATCGAAATCTTTAGAGCATTTTTTCGAGATACTGATTATTGTTTTAGCGAGGAATACGCAAGATCGTTTCCGCCGCAATTTGGAAACAGTAATAATTTAGTCCCTTCGATATTTTAGATTATTACAATTGTCCATTTAACGTTAAAAATACATTTTTTCAAAATGAGATAGGCGATATGCAAAATTGCTCGCTTATTTAGTGAAATGTTCCATCAATAAAATCGGAAACACGTTTCGATACGATATAAATAAGCAAATAATTATTATTTATCATAATCATATTTTTGTATCTCAGAAACTAAATATCATTTGTTTATCAAATCTGTAATGTATATTATTATTTTTCCCCTACGTGATCATTTTAATGGCATTAAAGCATAATTAAAATTGGAACGACTTCTTGATTTATTTAATCCAATGTTTTACACATGTCAAATATATTATGTTCTTGACGAGTTTTCACTCATCTGACAATTTTGCAGTGTATTTGACTTGATTACATGGGGCGTTTCTCGGTGGTCATACTATGTAGTCATTACATATTTGTATGTATGTTTTTTCTTTTAATTTCGAAAATGTAAACAGGTACAGTTTCATGTATGTATGGTTAGGATCTTCACTTACAACAGGATCTATCACCCTATATTCTACTAATAGGTACGGGCAAATTAATATGCTTAATTGTTTTGTTGGTCTCAAACCATCTTCGCATTATTTGCCTTTCAAATGAACTCTGTTTGGAACACATCGGTTGGATAGTTTCAGTCTAAAGGACATGGCAGCAAACATTGTTTGTGGTTTATTATATAGA
Source organism: Thymelicus acteon (assembly GCA_951805285.1). Taxonomy (NCBI): domain Eukaryota; kingdom Metazoa; phylum Arthropoda; class Insecta; order Lepidoptera; family Hesperiidae; genus Thymelicus; species Thymelicus acteon. The sequence goes on from OX638230.1 coordinate 3,292,124, forward strand.
TTTTGCTTAGAATCAATGATATTCAAAAATATATTTTATACATTATAATATTATTGCTTAGAATAACATCAGTAAAATAACATCGTTGAATTTACTTGCTACGTAAGTACTATACTTTAAATTTAAATTTGGCACCCACGACACAGGGAATCCTAGTGTGGGGCTATGAGTGTGAAGCGTTATTTTAAATAACATAGTAAGTTAGTAAGTGTCTCTATTTTTGAGACAAACTATGAAGATACCGTATAGCAATATTGCTATGATATTGTTTACGGTTATCTTATTAAGATATTTGATATATTAATGTGAAGACTGAATTTGGATTTATATTGACATTTTAAATTATTATTATTATTTTGGCAGGTAGAAGTATCAAACATTTTTCAACTTACTATAATTAATAATTATCATTGTAAACTAAATATTACTTATTTAGTTTTTAACCTATCACACGAACAAGATCCTTTTAATCGCATTTTATGATCCCAAATAATCCCAATGCTTGTACATTTAAAGTAAACTGGCCGTGTCGATACCGACCATACAACAATGAAACAATATCTTAGGTATATATTATCTATTATTGCGCCAACACGCATTGTTTTTATTTTGTACCATTAATACGTGTATTTTGTAACCTATGTGTTATCAATACGAATATCAGGCTACAATATATGGAATGTAATTTAATGTACTAGATGCATTTGTTAAGAAAATACCTTCGTTAATTCAACAATCAAGTTAATCAAGAATCATCAAAGATTGAACACAAATGCATTTGTAGGTAGGTACTTAGTATTTTATCAAATGTTCTCGTGTCTTTTCTTTTTCCGTAAAATATACGATTCTTTTAAAACTTTCCAAAACTAAACATAGCACGCGTTTCCAATATTTCAAATAGCACTGACATTTTCGTATGATAGCTCAAGGTTAACATTTTTGTGAACTTAAAAGAACCACAAATTACTCACACTTTTTCCTTTTGTTTTATTTTTTACCTCGGTCGCCAAATGTGCTGTCTAGGTTTACCTGATTAGGTATTAGAAATAAAACACAAAATGGTTTTCAGTGATACAACACAACCCGCGCACTTGACGGCTGGATGGTGACTGCCTCGTGTGCGGGTAGTACAGATACTCTTTTATTATTATGTATGTCACACCACCTATGTCTCGATGTTTTCTATTTGTAATTTGTTTAACTAATTAAAAGATTAATAAAAACTTTGGCATGGAATAAATAACGAGGGTTCAAACTTTGGAAGTTCAAACTAGTAATTTTAATTGAGAACAGCGCGGCAGCTTATTTAAGTATAAAACTTTATTTCTGAAGTAGAGTCTGACTGAAGAATTGAAAACTACTTTTGAACTGTTAGTGTCCCGGATATAACTAACGTTCAAGATTGTGTAATTAAACATTTTATCAGTGTTTGAAGCTGTCGACGTATTAAGCAACACGGAAACGATCAGATATAATATGATTGACAAATTGTATTTTTTTACTACAATTACACTCATACGGCATACCCACGCACTAAGTTTCCTTGATTTGCAGGTGGCATGAACTTAACATGACAAGTTAGACATTAGAGTTCGTCTACTTTAATAAATAATAGCTAAAAAAAAACTAAAAAACACTGCGCTTGCTTTTTAATTATCAATTTTCAATCAATTTCATTATCAAAATGTTAATCCATCCTTCTATCTACTCATTGACACCATGCACCATGTTTTTTAAACATTTTTTTTAAATAATTTAGTTAGATTTTTTTGAAATGAAATTTAGTTTTTTTTTCAATCTTTCTTTTTTTTTAAATATTGAATTGTCATCGGTCGTCGATAAGTCTACGAAGTTTAAATGAAATGTGACCGTTTGAAGTGGGTCAAAATCAAGTTCAAAGGAGTCGGTTACAAAAATACAAGTTAAGCTAATACGAGTTTATAGTGTGTAAAAATGAACGTCCCCCGCGTTACATTATTAAAAAGAAATAAATATAAATTAACAGTTCGATGCTGACCTGACTCAAATATGTAAAGGAATGCCGAATTTATGTACCTAGTGATTGCTTCGGGTTGGGTTTTTTGACAGAGACTTAAGTGATCACTGACCACCAAATGTCAGCAGTGTCAAATACTGCCGAACCAAAAATGTTGGTAGCACCCCTACACGGACCTGAAAAAAAGACGGACGTAACCTCGTCTAATCGAGAGTGAAGCATAGCAATGGCCGCCCGCTTACCATGTGTGCGTAATTTTTGATTCGCGATTGAAGCAGTGAAGTGTCAATGTGTGGGTGTGTGTACTTGTACGAATAGAGAATTGGTATTACTATGGGTGCTTCACTCAATTTGTTCTTGGGATTACGTCCGTCTTTTTTTTAGGTCCGTGCACCCCTAACCCGTTGTCGCAGCATTCATAAAATTATATTATTTATCGAGAAAGGGTCATAATTGTTTCGATTCGAATTCAACAGCAGGCCATAATGCCAGGCAACAAAGGTCATGATTTAGGACTGGTATGACTTGCACCGTAGGTTTGAGCAGTTTAAATTATTTAGCCATGGAAACTTCGTTTTATTACAATACTTTAAATATGAACCTCTTACATTTTACTTTGTTAGAAGTTGTTTTATTCCAAGCAGTTAATTATTGTTTACCCTAAGGAGAAGGAGGTATCAACACCCCTTTTAATTAATAAATTGTGACAAATTTATGGCACAACTTTTATTTGCAAACTAGCAAACACGCTCTGGCTTCGGTTTGGGTACTGCGGTTTTTGAAAAATTTGCAATTTTTCCAAAATATTGAATTATTGGTATTTTCCATTAATTTAAGAAATAAACTTTTGATGCAAAGAGGCAAATCGGTAAAAATTTTAAAGTTTAAATCCATACAAAATTTCATCTTGTTCCCAAAGGAACGTCTATATTCCGGGTTAGACGAGTAAATAAGAGTTTTGTAAGATATAACTCGAAGTGTAGGTCCTGTACTTATACCAGTTTACATCACTTTATGTCCGTTTACGGGTTTTCATGTGACAGTGTGCACGGACAGACGAACAGACAGACAATAATTAAAAAATATTTTTGAGTACGTTTTATAAATGATTTAATGCACAGGAGAAAGGAAGAAGAAAGGAAAGATAAAGATATGAAGATCGAGATAATAACAATTGAATAAGACGTGAAGAAAATAAAATATTAGGCAGTTTCCTAACGGGTAACGGTAACAGAATGAATAGGGATGGAAAGGGCAAAAGGCAAAGCTCCTTTCATCCTTAAGTCCAATATGACTGTAAGTAGGCATTATCCTTAAATCGTTATTGTAGGTTGTGACATATTAAAGAAATCTTCGAAATCATTTCATATGAACAAAACAACTGTGTTTGTAAAAATGTTCTTAGCAATATTTTATTAATCCTCTGTCTATACTTGAACGTTTCGTAAGACTTTCTCTTCGAAATTAAAGGCGAGGTTTCCTCTCTTCTCCTAATCTCTCTTCTCTTCTCTTCGCCTCTCTTCTCGTCTCCCCACCTCACCTTGAGGTGAGAACCTCAACTCACCACTTCTTGCTACTCTTTATAAAATACAACGTACTACAAGAGGATACTCACTCCTCGTACGATTACTGTAATAACAAAGATAATATTTCCCATTCCGCCACACCTCAGCTAATATTGCGGTAATGTTCCAAATCCTTTAAAAGGGTGGAGCAAATGAGGTTACCCGTAATTGAAAGCTTTTAGAAATTAAATAATCTTAAGAGGAAATCTTGAAAGCAGTTGTCGACTATTTATAGGGCTTGTCACATTCGATACAATAGACGAACTGGGTTCAAGGTAAGAAATAATAGAAATAAAAGAGGAAGATTACTTTCATTTTAATAAAAGAAATGAAGGAATGAATGAACATAATAAATATGTAATATAACACAACATTCATTAATTTAGGTACTCTTCCTTTATTCATTTCCTCTACACTGACCTTTTCATTACAGGTCTGTTATTCAAATTATTGCATATTAAAAAAAAATGTTTTAAATTTTTCATTTTTTATTATTACAGTTTACGTGTGAAATAACTCTATTTTTGTTCCCTTCACAACGTAGAAACATAAATTCACCATCGGGTCAAAATAATCAATAAATTAACTACGCAGTATGCTCGGAAGGCTGTATTTACTGGAGCATTCATACGTTAAACGAAATTGCACGGTATTACATTTTTTATGAAGGTAAATTACGCAGGTAATAAATATTTGTCATCCTTGTACGTGACGTGACTATCCTATAGGTGAGATTGGGTCCCTTCTTCCAACAAGAGGTCAGACTACCACCCTAAGAAGTGGTGATTGTCTTTCATTCAATTAAAGTCAAAATGATTGATTATATCTTAAGAACCTTTTTTAGCCGTATTGGGGCGGCTTAGAATACTAACCCCAATCCCACACTGGATGGGTGTCGTAAGAGGCGACTAAATCCGACACTCTGGTGGTAGGGCCCCTCGAGGGATTATATTGATAATATTGATTTTAATTGTTAATTAATACCATTATTACTATTATTATTTCTCGATGGGGTTCGCCTGGATAGCTACCACCCTTGAGCATGAATCAGCCGCCAAACGACTCGTCGTGTTCCGGCTGGGGGCTTTATTTTATTTTCTTCTCTCTTTCTTGGCCGGCAACGCATCAGTGATGCCTTTGGTGTTGCTGATGTCCATGGGCGACGATAGCACCTACCATCAGGTGTATCGTCAGCTCGTTTGCCGGCTACTTCCATAACAAAAAGAACAAACGGCTCAGTCAACGAAGGTCAAAATTTAAAGAACAATAAGGACATAATTATAATAAATATACATAAACATACATTATAAACATTTTAATTATTTTATTTTAAAAGGTAGTGCCTACGAGGCGAGAGGTTAACGATTCGACTTCTTGGGAAGTATTTTTTTATTCCTCCGGGATAGGAAATAAAGCAGACAATTGCTTGTTTCTATTATTATGAACTTCAAAAAGTTTCAGATAGATGCAGATTTTGACAAGGTTTTATGATTCCTAAAAACAATAAGTTGTGTTGATGATTTAAGCCACATATTATTATAGATAAATAGCATTATCTGTAAACGCACAGTAACCTTATTTCCGTTTGGTAGAATTATAAATAATTCCTATCTTCCCTTCCTTCATTAAATATGAGATTAATAAAATTTACCTTAGAATCAGGTAATCGAATTCTGAATACAGAAGAGCTTATTGAAATAATCTGTCACAATTTCATTCAGCAATAATTTTAATTTGTACCATGGCTCATGGATTAAAAGTACTTTATATTCAAATCACTAATCCACTGGACCAATCTGACAGAAAATAATGTCACTTTGTGAAATAATATCGCCGTAATAATAGTAATAGTGACTTCTTGGTCCCTAAAAATACATGTTTCAAATCATAAATGTATCAATGATTCATATTAAGATCGGTTTGTACCGACACTATTTATTTTTCGTCAAAAACTTTGACACTGCAAATGTCAAATTGGTCCAATGGATTAATGATTCGACTATACAGGGTGGAAAAAAAGAGGTAGTTGGAGGAAAAGGGCCCTGAATATTGATGATGAAAATTATACTAAAAGGAAACACTCCTTTATTTTCAAAACTAAGTAAAACTTCATGCAAAGATTTTATTAAATTCACCTGCTTGAGCCGTTGAAATGCGAAAAAAACATCCTGTATTTTTATGATGCCAACCGAAAGAGTTATTCATAAGGATGAATTTCTGTTAAACAAGATACAGATAGTATCTTAAATTAAGGTAAGACTTAAAAAAATGAGTTAGTCAAAAAATTTTTTCGTGTAAGTTCCTACGTGCTATCAAAAGTAGATAGTCTACTTACTCGTATTTAACCTATGAATTGCTCAAAACATTATGGTCTTCTCTTAATTTATTTATTAGTTTTTTTTTTTCACCCTGTATATCCTTTTCTGTGCTCTCAATATGACGCAAAATTTCAGGCCAATCCGATTATATACCAGTAAACATTGGTTTCGCATTTGTAATATTATTTTGTATTGACTTTACAGAAAGGAAAGGGTTGATGTAAAAACAAAAGCTGTAATACTGATGTCTCTAATATCGCCCTAAGAGCCATAATCACAAAGCGTACTTATAATAACTTTTGACTTTGCTCAGACAACAGCCGAATGTCCAGCACATGATTTAGTTTTCCTTGTAAATTCATCATATAATTTATTTTTAAGAATTTTTTCACTTCTTCAACTAAAACCGTTTGGCTTGGCACTTAGAAGCCAAATATTTCGTAAACGGACCACTAGTTCCAAAAATGGTCTTAAAATAGATACTCATAATATTTTTGGATGACCTTTTCAACGATACCCCACACTATAGGGTATGCGACTAATAAAAAAAAACGTGAGAGGTGTCAAGGGACACCCGGATGGAACGAAGTTCCTTGCAGTCAGTACTAGGATAGCAAAAACCTAGTAGCTTGCTACTAGGTGAACAAAGCTGATGAGAAATTTAATACCCCAGATTTGTTTTGGCACACTCGCTTGCATGTTTTTGCTATCCTAGTACTTACTGCAAGAAACGAAAATATCTGGCTTGCTTTCTATAAGAGAGAGAGAGAGACAGACAGAGAAACATGCGCACGCCGCACGACATGTAACGACGCCGCACGAGTTGTAACGACTAACGACGGCAAAAAGTGTCGTTACAACTTTTCGTTACCAAATTTTCCGCCTAGCCCCCTTTCGCAACGCGCGATAAGGAACTTCGTTCCAAAAATTCATCCTCACGTTACCTGTAGGTGAGGTACCCTAAAAAAATGTTTTTCAATATTTTATTCTACAATTCTGGAGTTATAATAAATATGTATATCCATGCCAAATTACAGCTTTCTAGCACTAAGGGTCTCGGCGCTTTGCTTCGGACAGACGGACAAACGCGTAGATGGACAGACAGACGGACGGACATGACGAAACTATAAGGGTTCCAATTTTACTTCGGAAGCCGAAAAATTATATAAAACGGAAACACTGATTGGTTTAGGACCATTATTTTTATTTGAATAATTTTAAGCCTGAGCAAATTAAGCCTTAATACGGTTTATAGATGTTACTCTTAGTTTAAGGTTGTACTAGGAATACATAGACCTCATGGACTCTTATTTCAAACGTATTGAGACATACAATCCATTATTTAATACACGTTCGTACAAAGAACACGTATCTATCCCAATCCCGTGTTGCATACAAATGTTACTGAGAACAGCATTGGACGAATTGGACAATTCAATTTGTAAGTTCGTAGGCCCCAGAATCACAAGGAATGTAAGGGCGAAATTCGTCCTTAATGCTTTTTCTAGGAAAAACTAATTAGCGAATTTTACATTTTTAAATTTTGAATTTAATATAAAATTATATTCATTTTCCAACTTGGTTTAATTAATAAAATTGTAAAAGGGTCAAATCTGTACACAAGTTTTTTTTCGAAAAGGAAAATGACATGTATGTAAAGTTTTGTTACCCCTATAGCTAGGTTTCGATATTTGTTTCCTATCTTCCTATCCTTTAAAATTATTATATGTCTCATATTTAGTTTTAGTTATATTTCTGAATTTCAGAATAGCTCGAGAATAGAGCAACATTTTCACTAGTGCGTTTTAAGCCTGTTTTTATAGGCACTTCCAAAATTCTGGAACTCAGAACCGCTCATGTAAAATCCGTAGCGTCAGCTTGACGTTGAAAAGTTTTAATATTTTCCTGTTTTGTGAAACAAAACGTTTTGGCATACTTTTGAATGGGATCAAAGTTGCAAATATATTTCAAAGGATATCCAGATATTATTGAACTACTAATTATCTGCGTGAAATAAATTAAAGTTATTTCTAAACGAAAAATTTAATTTTATAAAGAGCTACGTTATGGAATAGTAAAAGAGTAAAATATTTTGGCTATATGGTTTAGTTCATAGTAATTTTATCTGCCATTCAGGCATATTTCTTGCTAGGGTTTTAGAGTTAGGTATTAAGAGGTATTACACGTAGACAATGCTGCCAGCGTGGACTTAGTTGGTCCACTACCACTGGTCATCATGAAGTTTCTGTACTTTTTAACCGACTTCAAAAAAGGAGGAGGTATTCAATTCGACTGTATTTTTCTGTTTGTGACCTCAGAACTTTCGACTGGATGAACCGATTTTGATGATTCTTTTTTAATCGAAAGCTGGTGCTTGTCATGTGGTCCCACTTATATTTGAGCTAGACTTGACGAGTAACTTTTAAGTTATTTTGAATTCAGTTATTTTTTTGGTAAAATTCAGGTTATAATGTTCCTACTGAATGTAGGTAAATAAGGAGCTTAATACATGCTTTATTATCGAACCAGTGAGTATAATATGCGATAAGTACCGACTGTTGCTTTACCGACATGTAGCCCATACCCGCTCGCTTTATGTAACGATTCTGACCGGACCTGCATCTTTTATTATTTTTGTTATCACTTTTGTTATTACTTTTGTTATCGAGACCAACAAGTATTTCATTTTCTTTTCTTTCTTTTTCTTCTCTCTTTCTTGGCCAACGTCAGTGATGCCTTTGGTGTCGCTAATAGCATGGACATGGGCGAAGATAACCAATTACCGTCAGTTTGTTTTTCGCCTTATTACCGTAAGAAATATGTGGCATAAAGAAAAATATTTCACATATTTATTTTACTTTCTTAGGCAAAATTATGAAAAATATTTCTTTAATTTGTTTGTTTCATTCACATTTTACCTACGGACTAACAATGAATTATTCTACGATTGCTCGTTAAATAAAAAAATGTATTCTGTAAAAAACTACATTGAAATTCATTCAGTGTAACAATTACAAGATATTTTCTGTTAACGAGAACGTTGAATATCATCACACTCCAATTTATATTGAGGGGCACTGTTATTAGTAGCAAGGGAATTGGAATATTCGAGCAGATGGAGTTCCATACCGAAAGGCGAATATAATCTAATTTCATGTCGTTATTTTCCCACCAAAGGTCAACTAACCTAGATAGTCGTATTTAGCCGTATTGGGGCGGCTTAGAATACTAACCCCAATCCCACGCCGGATGGGTGTCGTAGAAGGCGACTAAATCCGGCACGCTGGTGGTAGGGCCCCTCGAGGGATTATATTGGTAATATTGATTTTAATTGTTAATTAATACCATTATTGCTATTATTATTTCTCCATGGGGTTCGCCTGGATAGCTACCACCCTCCTTCTAGAGTCAGCCGTGAAATGTTCTCTAACGTGTTTCGGTTGTAGTGTCGGAGAGCCAGTCTTCTTCTCTTCTTTCTCCCCCATCTTTTATACATTTTCCCTCCCATTCTTCGTCTGTCACCCGTCCTGGAGAGGTGTACTTCTGTTGGTGTCTTCCGAGTCCGGTATTGTCATTGGCAACTGATCTCGTGCGGTTGGGCATGATGGACTGGCTCGGCGGCCAGGGAGAGCCGATGAAACGTTACCGCTGGCGCCCGTTGGTTGTAGGGGACCCGAACCCAGGTGATCCCGCCCTGGGAGGCTGTCCCGCCGCCAATGTCAAAAGCCCGTCGATTAATTTTCTTGCCGGTTAGGGAGCCGGATGTGGACGAGGACTTTAATCGCGGGTCGGATCGGGGGTCCTTCCGTCCGCCGAGCCAGTGACTCAGACTACCCACCTTTCCGAGATAGTTTTTTGTGACTACTCTTTGACTCGGGTAGTGCTGACGATGCACTACTCCTATTCTTTCAACTCTTCCCCGCAAGCAAAAATGAGAAAGTCGAAAAAAGGAAAAAAGTTAAAACCAGCGGCACCCCCTTCCACATTTCTTGTGGACTTTTGTAATATTAGGGGCTTACATTCAAACCTCAACGCCGTTCACCACCATCTTGAAACGTCGAGGCCGGCCTTATTCTTTCTGACGGAGACACAAATATCAGCTCGAGAAGAAACTTCCTACCTCCATTATCCGGGGTATAAATTTGAACACAAATTTATACCACACGCCGGTGTCTGTTTGTTTTCTCGAGATGATATTTGTTGTCAACGTCTCGACTTTCTTGAAGGAAGAGACCTGTCCACCATCTGTGTACGCGTGGACCATGGTGGTCAGACACGTGTCTACATCGGTTTGTACAGGTCTCATAGCGGCAATACCGAAGTTGATCGACTCTACGAGCACGTTCAAGGGGCGATCGACTATGTGCAAGAGCAGATCCCTCGTGCCGAAGTGGTGGTCCTGGGTGACTTCAACGCCCATCATGTTGAGTGGCTAGGATCACGTACAACGGATTACGCAGGGAAATCTGCTCAGAGCTTTGCCTTGGCTAATGGCCTCAGTCAGTTGGTGTCCAGCCCAACTCGGATCCCTGACATTGACGGCCATGCTGCTTCCACCTTGGACCTCCTGCTAACCTCCCACCCTAACGATTATGCTGTATCCGTCGAGGCGCCGCTTGGTTCGTCTGATCACTGCCTCGTACGATCTTGGGTACGATTGGCACAACCCGTTGACAGACGACCTTGCGCGTCTCGTCGGGTCTGGCATTTTGGATCGGCGGACTGGGATGGTTTGCGGGAATTTTATTCATCGTACCCGTGGAGGCGCATTTGTTTCTCTTCAGCTGATCCCGATGCTTGTGCGCTTTCCATAGCCGATGTGGTACTCCAGGGCATGGAATGTTACATTCCAAACTCTGTGGTACCCGTTGGTGGTAAAACCCAAGCCTGGTTTGACAGAAACTGCTTTAAGGCAATAAGCCTGAAGCAATCTGCTTTTCAGGATTGGGTTGTGGCGCGTGAGCTCGGAGACGCATCTGTGAGTCGGCTGAAAAAGAAATTTAATGCTGCCTCGTGGTCCTCAAAAAAGCAAATAGCCAAGGCAAAATTCAAGCACATTAACAGAACCGGCAAGAGACTGCTGAGCTATCCGTGTGGTAGCCGAGCGTTCTGGTCTCTGGCCAAAGCCATTCAAGGCAATTTCTGTGTATCGTCCCTTCCTCCTTTGCGCAGAGCAGATAATACCCTGGCCCACACCGCAAAAGAGAAAGCCGAAATACTGGGCACCCTCTTTGCGTCGAATTCGACTGTTGATGATGGGGGTAACACACCGCCAACCATCCCGCAGTGTGGTGAGCTGATGCCTGACGTGCATTTCACACAGAATGCCGTGCGTCAAGCTCTTTTTTCCCTTGACATCAACAAGTCGAATGGGCCAGATGGTATACCTGCTATTGTGCTAAAAACGTGCGCTCCGGAGTTGACCCCGGTTTTAACGCGCCTATTCCAACTCTCTTATTCTGCCGGCATTGTCCCGTCTCCATGGAAGGTAGCTCTGGTCCACCCTATTCCCAAAAAGGGAGACAGGTCAAATCCATCCAACTACAGACCAATCGCCATAACCTCTCTGCTCTCCAAACTAATGGAGCGTATAATAAACACTCAACTGCTCCGGTATCTAGAAGATCGCCAGCTGATTAGTGACCGTCAATACGGTTTCCGCCACGGCAGGTCAGCTGGCGATCTTTTAGTATACCTTACTCATTGCTGGGCAGAAGCAATCGAGAGCAAGGGAGAAGCATTGGCTGTAAGTTTGGATGTTGCAAAGGCCTTCGATAGGGTGTGGCATAAGGCATTATTGTCTAAACTTCCTTCCTACGGAGTACCCGAGAAAATGTGCAAATGGATTGCCAGTTTTTTATCGGAGCGGAGCATCAAGGTCGTCGTTGACGGAACATGCTCAGATACGAAGCCCATAAATGCTGGCGTCCCACAAGGCTCTGTGCTTTCACCTACACTGTTCATCATGCATATCAATGATATGCTGGACATCGAGAATATTCATTGCTATGCTGATGACAGCACGGGTGACGCCCGTTATACAGGCCGAGCAAACCTTTCTCGGGTGCAGATTGAGGAGAAGCGGATGAAACTTGTGTCTGAAGTCGAGACATCTCTGGAGCGGGTCTCAGAATGGGGCAGACTAAATTTAGTCCAGTTCAACCCCGAGAAGACACAAGTTTGCGCGTTAACCGCTAAAAAAACCCCATTTGTCATAGCACCACAGTTCCAGAACATTCCTCTTAACATCTCTAAAAGCATTGGGATCCTTGGTGTCGACATCTCGAATGAAGTTCAGTTTCGAGACCACTTGGTTGGTAAGGCCAAACTAGCCGCAAAGAAATTGGGAGTGCTCAACAGAGCTAAGCAGTACTTCACGCCTAAGCACAGGTTGATGCTCTATAAGGCGCAAATTCGACCACACATGGAGTACTGCTCCCACCTTTGGGCTGGAGCCCCAGCTAGCCAAGTGGATCCGTTCAATCGAATTCAACGGCGAGCTATTCGTCTTGTCGACGATCCCATGCTTACAGACGGACTAGAATCACTCGAATTGAGGAGAGATGTAGGTTCTCTCTGCGTATTCTACCGTCTGTACAATGGGGAATGTTCTGAAGAACTATTTGGCTTAATACCTGCAGTTGGTTTTCGACACCGCACATCACGGGGTTCCAGGTTCCACCAACATCACCTGGATACCTGGCATTCGTCCACAGTTCGGTTCTCACGTAATTTTCTACCTCGTACGTGTAAACTATGGAACAAACTTCCTGCATCGGTGTTCCCTCTAAGCTATGACATGGGGTCCTTCAAAAAGCGGGTCTATCGTCATTTTCTTGGCCGGCAACGCGTTGGTGACGCCCCCAGTGTTGCTAATGTCCATGGGCGGCGGTGATCACTTACCATCAGGTGACCCGTCTGCTCGTTTGCCTGCTAAAAGCATAAAAAAAAAAAAAAAAAAAAAAAAAAAATAGTGATTCCCGCTTCACTTAAAATTAGTTCAGAAGGTATAGAGTCAGGAGTATAGGTATAGGATAGGATGTTATTATTGCATTAAATTGGCATAATATATTAAATATTTTGACACAGGATTTTTAATTTATTAATAGGTGTTAAATTAATTCATTATTATTTCACATTTTGACATTTGTTTGACATTTTAATATTTGACATAGGACTTTGAATTTATTAATAGGTATTGATAATTATGTAAAAATGTTATTCTTTTTTAATGTTAACATTGCGATTTATTTTTGTTAATTAATATACTTACTAACGCATTAGGATTTGCCTGTAATGTTAGTGTATCTTTGGAGTAAATAAATAAATTAGTATAGAAAGACAGTAGAAACTTGGTATCTGCTACATTTATTTATAAACCGACTTAAAAAGGGAGGTTCTTAATTGTGTTGTATTTGTATCTATGTTTCAGACCTTCTCAGGAATCCGTAATTTATGAAGCGATTTGAAAAATTACTTCTTTATCTCAATGGATATAAATTAAGATTAATCAGATTATTTGAACCGCAGAGGGGGCCGCTGCCATCTTTTCAACTATCAGGCTTCGTATTTTAGGGCGATTAAGTGAGTAGGTACAATACGCGCGAAGCCATGGGCATATAAATCTAAATTAATTAATTAAATATTTCGTTTCGAAACCACTGTACAGCCAGTGATTGGTATTATATTGTAAAAAAGAGGTAGATATGTCACTAGCGCGCCGACGATGAAGAGCGTACGAACAGGCAATTGACCGTTCTGCTCGTAGTCGCTCTGTCAATACAAAACGATACGCACGTTTTTGTTGTTGTCAAAAGTGCTTGACATTTGACTTACATCGTTAAAATGCCTCCGTGTATTATACCAATGTAATGGAAGTGAAACAAAAGATAAACGTGTGTGTTGTAGCTCTTTTTGGAACAGATTTTTTGGATGATTTGTACGGGTATACCGTATCTATTGTGTACAGCGGGCGAAGCTGCGGACAAAAGCTAGTGGGCTATAAGGCAAAAAGAGTAGCTTCCGGGGAACGGGGTGTTAAGCCTTAGGTACCAGAAGCAAATCGAAGGGTTATCAGTCCTACTAATATTATAAATGTGAAAGTTTGTGAGGATGTATGGATGTTTGTCACTCTTTCACGCAAAAACTACTAAACAGATTTTCATGAAATTTAGCACACAGATAGACCATGATGTGGAATAAGATACAGGGTACTTATTATCTCGGAAAACGCGAGCAAAGCTGCAGGCAGAGTACTAGAATATTATATGTGTGGAAAAAGGGGTATTCCACGGTGTTGGTTATTCAATAATATTCCTTTTAGCTCCATGATATATTTCCAGTTCTCCTAACGTTCACATCAGTAACAATCTGTACTACTCCGTGATCAGTAATCGAATCCCATAGAATGTCCCACACGTATTGTTCTGAATAGATTGACACATTCCTTATTCTCAACTAGCTGACCCGGCGAACTTCGTATCGCCAAACAATTTTTTTCTAAAATAAAAGTAGCCTAAGTTACTCCTTGTTATATTTGCTATCTGCCAGTGAAAGTCCCGTCAAAATCAGTCCAGCCGTTTTAGAGATTAGCCAGAACAAATAGACAGACAGACAAAAATTGTAAAAAATGTTGTTTATTTATTTATTATTTATTTATTTATTTAACTCTTTATTGTACACCAAGAATAGGACAACAATGTAAAGTAGGCAAGTAAGTATATGAGATACAAAAGGCGGTCTTATCGCTACACAGCGATCTCTTCCAGACAACCTTGAGATGCGGAATGCTGTATATAGATAGAGTGACAATTAGACTTTCTTTTCTTATACCAGGTCCTCATTTTTCAAGAAAACTGAAGAAAAAATATCACCACCAAAAATTGAAAAAAATGCACATTCCTGATATTCACCCATTTATTTAATGATAATTTAAAATGCGACTCCTGCGGTTCCTAACTATGGCAATAAGTTTCGAGGGCAGGCATAAGAAGTGACGTTGCTTACGAGTACTTTAATTATTTGCTACTGAATTCTAAGCACTATTCAATACAATTGTATTGAATAGTAATAATAATAATTGTACAGAAAGCGGTGTAAAAGTTATTACCGCGCAACAAGGTTTAATTTATCATGGAAGAGTTTCCTATAAACCGTTTATGTTATGGAGTAATGATTGAGTACATAAAACTGTATGACGTCATTTGTTTTTGGCATACTGGGCTGTCGGGTCGGAGATCGTAATGTTTAGATTTATTCCCTAGGGCTTTCATGTAACGAAAAGTAAAAAAAGGAATGTTACTGGCAGTCAGGTAAATAGAGTATTTAAATATTAAGAGCACTATCTCTACCATATGTCACGAGGTTAAAAAGGTTTTCGTGTTGTTTAGTATTTTAGAAAGGGGCCATCCATAAATTACGTCACACGTTAGGGAGAGGGGGGGGGGGGGGGGGTTCGATGAAGTGTGACATTGTGTGACAAGGAGTGGGAGGGGTGTCCTAAATTTCGTGACGTCACATTTCAGAATCAAATAATTGGTATGTATAGGTAAATATTAAAAAAACAATTAATGGAAATAAAACTTATTTCGGTACTGCCGTTTTAATTTAATAATTTCTAGGTGTAAATTTCATAATATGTGACGTCACACTAGGGGGGGAGGTCTCACAAATGTGACCAGCTGTGACAGGGGGGGAGGGGTCAAAAAGGCATGAAATTAGTGTGACGTAATTTATGGATGGCCCCAAAGGAGAAAAACTTAAATATTGGTAAAAGGAGGTGGCCAACATCTGTATGGGCGATTGCCCCACTTGTGAAGTATAATGTACACATTTCATTTTTACCTTACATTAAAGCTTACACTATCTACTTTAATAATTTTATCAATAAAAATCTGTAGAACTCGGGATTCTCCTATTACGAGCACTTTTAGATCTTGTAGGTTGACATTGAAAAGTGTTTTAAAGAGAGATTTTTTATATTTAATAAATACTATTTATGTTTTGGATAATTTATTTATTTATTTATTTTACTTTAATTATGACTTTATTCATACAAAAAAGTACCAGCAGTACTAAATAAAATATACGTATTAACTTGTCACCTACCTACCTGGAAATATTCACAAGCAAACGCGATATAAATAAAACTGCACATTGATATTATTATGTGTTTAATTATATACATTTAGTACACATATGTAAAAATTGAGGAATTAAAACAATAGTATCAAACAAGGTAAATAAGGTGATGCATTGGCTGAGTATCTGGTGTACCCATCTACTTGTTCTCTATTCAAGATCGGCAGTAATTAATATTGAGTCTAAAAATGATGCAGGGGCTTTTATGTGATCTTGGTGACGTGCCCACCCCATGCGAAAATGCCATACCTGTACTGCAGTGATTCATTCTACCAATATGGATTGAATGTTTCTTGCTATCGAAAATATTGAATGACATGCCATGCGCTGAATATCAACCGCGCAATTAATGCACCTCATGGCAAAAAATCGAACACAATTATTATTTTGCAGAAATCAAACCCAAAAATCTTCTTTTGGCATTTGGCAAATGGCAATATAGCAGACATTCGCAATACTGTCAGTCAATTGTCAACCTCCACTGATAGCAATGGAGGTATAATGCGCGCTCTACACTCGCGCGAGAACCTCGCGAGAAGGCGAGAAAAACACGAGAAACGTGAGTGTGGAGCCGATTCACATAATCTTCGCAGGTTCTCGCGCGAGAACGCGAGAACTAACGCACAGAACACTTATACCCTAGAGGGAACTGACATAAATAAATAAATAAAAATAATAATATAAATATAATAATCCGGCTAATATTTATGCTCAGTAAATACCACAATGACAACTCTTCTAATCGGCGAGTCGCTCGCTACTGCTACGCTCTGCCAGTCAACCCTCGGATAGTGAGAACACAACGATATGGCGGTATATCTAGGTTGTAATAAAAAAACTACTTAGGATCAAAAAAAAATATATATATAGAAACAAACATACATACATACATACATAAATAAATACATAACTTCATACATGAATAAACACATAAATACATAAAAAATACTGATAAACATGTCAGAAAAACCACATATTTATTATACCATATATAATTATATTATTCATATTTATATTATTATAATTATTAAAACGTAGTGATTAAGTACTCTGTGATAATTATAATAAGCAAAGATTCTTGCCGAGATTCTCGGCGAGAATCTCGCGTGAAGTGTGGAGCGCGCATTAGATTAAGTATATACAATACAACTTATTATTATAGTTAATTTATTATAACTTCTCACTGCGGAGTTCAGAAGAAAATTAAAATTCTAATTATGTTATAATAAATAGAAAACATGTCTTTTCAGAAGACTAAACCCTTGTACAAATAAACGTATTTTATCCATTTCCGGGGCACATGTTGGCCACCTCATTTATTGTAATCAAGTGCTCGTATCTATAAAGTAGACGACATACCGAGATGTGCAATTTAAGGGTTCCGTAATCAAACTGGAGTGCCAGAGTTACTTACAATCAACAGCCTTACTCCCGAAACCGATTCGAATTTCATTTTGTCGCATCTTCATTTACATTTCATTTACATTTTTAGAATAAACATGAAATATTCCTTTTGTATTTTGTTGTGAATAACAAAGCTTGTAATAAAAAATGTAATACGATTAGATGTGTGCTCGATAAAATCGAGGGTAATTTGCTAAATGAGTACAGCTTATCTGATAAATTACCTCCGCGTCAAGTAATTGTTTTACTTCGGAGAGCTTGACGTAATTATTGGCTTCATTTGTTGATCACAGAAGCGATTTAAAGAGACTTGCTTGGCTCTTATATATTTCATACTTTATGAAATATTGTAGATACGAGTTAAGTTTGTCAGTCCGGTTTGGGCCCTTTCGAATATCGGGTTTAAGTACTTAAGTTGTTTCAGTTGTTTTATTTCTTGGTTTATAAAATCAGTAAAAGTAGATATATTAACACCAAAACACTTTAGGTACCTACCTATATGTATACACTAACACGTGTTTCACCTCGAAACGAAGCATCATCTGGCTGTAGGAGGGATTTACGACGAACACTCGTGGAGCAAACTTATGTTTCGTACTCGTTTAAGCGAGGGAAGGAGCTGCTACGCATTTCTATTCAAGGATATAACAATAGATTTCTTTATATTCAAAATTTATCAAAAAAAGATTACAAAGAAATAGTCTTCGAAAAACATACCTACATCAAAATCACCATTATGTATTGTTATGTTCAACGAACCACGCGTATTGTTATTTATACGAGTATTAAGACTCATAATAAATCAATATTATAAGTATAATAATATTCACTGTAAGTACGCACAACACTCCGCGGACACAGCCGTCTGCCCCGAGATCCTCGCGTAGACTGACTATATTGTACCGAGTTCGGTCCGGTATAATCGAGTAATCGAATAATACAATAATCGAATAGATGATCGTTCATTCGATCATCAAGCGAGGCGTCATCTAGCGACACCAGCACACAACTCTGTACATAACATGTATAAATATAATATTTGAGCAGTTCCCCCAATTCCTGATTTATTCTATTGACAAGTATTTATTGCCAAAAAGCCAAAAGTCTTCATGATAGCGCTACACTGATTGGCAAGTGTGATTGGTAGCAACCATAGATTACCCCCAATAGATACCGCATAAGTGAAATTTCCCTAGAGTTTGAACTCACAAAATTTGGCGGAAGGCGCGGGTTGCGGGGAACAAAACAATGCGCTGTGATTGGCTATTTCTTATTCATACTTGGACTTGACGGGTCAGTATTGGTCGACACTATTGTCGTCGACTTGCAAATGCACGTATGTGCTGGCGCGCGTCAGTTGCCTTGTATGCGGTATCTATTGGAGGTAATCTATGGTAGCAACACAATAAGAAGCCGAACTCATGGCAAAGCTACAGTGATTGGCAAGTGTGATTGGTATCGACATTCCCGTTTCATATTATTATTATGTCGCTCAGCTCCTTGCTACAAACAAAGCGATGCAATTAGCAGCGTGTTTGATTCAATAACCACTGGATCATGGAACGTGCAGCCATACACTACACAGCCTTATTAATCATTCATTTGCATCGTTGAATCACACCGTTCGCTCATTAGATAGAAAACATTTTTACATTTTTACTTTCTTGCCGTATTGGGGCGGCGTAGTATACTAACCCCAATCCCACGCCGGATGGGTGTCGTAAGAGGCGACTAAATCTGGCCTGCTCGTGGTAGGGCTCTCAGAAGGATTATATTGGTAATATTGATTTTAATTGCTAATTAATACCGTTTTTACTATTATTATTTCTCCATGGGGTTCGCCTGGGTAGCTACCACCCTTGAGCATGAGTTAGCCGCCAAACGAATCGTGTTCCGGCTGGGGACTTAAAAATCATTTCTTTCTTTCTTTCTTTTTCTTCTCTCTTTCTTGGCCGGCAACGCATCAGTGATGTCTTTGGTGTTGCTGATGTCCATGGGCGACGATAGCCACTTACCATCATCGTTAGCTCGTTTGCCGGCTAATTCCATAAAAAAATAACTATGAAAGGCATCTTTTAACTGGGCTATATTTGTGTTTTTAATGATAGCAGTAAATTAATTTTTAATGAAACTATTTCCACGAGAAAAATGTGGTTCAATTTTTCCTTTTCACTTAAAAAGCGAGACTTCTCTGTAATTCTCGCAATTTGTGGGTAATTTCTCATTCAAATTACCATCTCGTTCAGTCTGCTGAACTTGTCTTAATTGCAGATTTTTCTAATTTCACTTCGCTGTAAAATAAAAAACCATAATTGAATTTACGTTTTAGTATTCATTTTGAAGCTCTCACTGCTCGGGATAAGATAACGACTAAAATTATTATTTGAATTTTGCCAAGAAATAAATAATCGACTTCAAAATAACTCAAAAACTACTCGTCAAATTTAGCTCTAAGTGGGAATACATGCCAAGCACCAGCTTTCGATTAAAAAAAGAATCATCAAAATCGGTTCACTCAGTCGAAAGTTCTGAGGTAACAAACATAAAAAAATACAATCAAACCGAATACCTCCTCCTTTTTTGAAGTCGATTAAAACTGGTTGTTTTTACTTTACTTCACATTTTTTTATCGTTCTTTTTTTTTACAAAAATAGCCGACAAACGAACTGACGGTACACCTGATGGTAAGTTGGCCATCATCGCCTATGGACATCAGCAACACCAAAGATTTCATGACTTTTTGATCCCTCCCCCCGTCCGTGTCACAGCTGGTCAAATTTGTGAGACTTCCCCCCTAGTGTGACGTCACATATTATGAAATTTTACACCTAGAAATTATTAAATTAAAAGAGCAGTTCCGAAATAAGTTTTATTTCCATTCATTGTTTTTTAATATTTACCTATTCATACCAATTATTCGATTTTGAAATGTGACGTCACGAAATTTAGGACCCATCCCACTTCTTGTCACATAATGTCACAATAAATCGACCCCCCCTTCCCCCTAACGTGTGACGTAATTTATGGAGGGCCCCTTAGCAAGCAACGCATTAGCTAAGGCGGTGTTCCTAATGTCCGTAAACCAACCACTTACCGTCCGATGGACCATTTCATAACTGCTCATTAGTCAGCGATTATATTATTAACGTTAATTAAGTCGATTAATTTACTACCGCACTCTGAGTCAAATTCGACGACCCTGTAGCCTAGTTGGTAGCGACCCTGCCTGCGAAGCGAGAGGTCCCGGTTTCGATTCCTGGCCGGGGCAGATATTTATGTGACAGATAAATATTAGTACTCGGGTCATGGGTGTTATTATGTGTTATATGTGTCGTCCATGCAACCCGCGACACAGATAAACCTACTGCGGGTATGAGTGTGTTAAAAAAAAATTCTGTACTAAGGAGCGATTTGTATTATGATTTTGTACTATAACTAGAGTGATTTAAGTAATCGTTTAGTGATTCTTGAGTGCGGCAGTAAGGACGGGTTTGACACCGGTGTATACAAATACGTATGGGTTTTGGAACGAAGTTTTATAATGCGGCTTGCGGCAGGAGTGAAACCACTAATCTACCAATTAACACTGGAGCAGCATGGGGAAGAATTCCAATATGGTGGTGGAAAATTGTAGCGTCGTGATGCAGAATAGTTTAGTAACCTTTCCTATACTACTTACAGCGAAAAGCGAATGCGTTGAAAATACGTCTTGACAGTTTACATTATCTTACTAGCTAACAAACAATTTTTCTTCTGAAATAAAAGTAGCCTAAGTTACTCCTTGTTACATCAGCTATCTGCCAGTGAAAGTCCCGTCAAAATCGGTCCAGCCGTTTCAGAGATTA
Organism: Thymelicus acteon; assembly: GCA_951805285.1. Classification (NCBI taxonomy): domain Eukaryota; kingdom Metazoa; phylum Arthropoda; class Insecta; order Lepidoptera; family Hesperiidae; genus Thymelicus; species Thymelicus acteon. Next base: position 3,313,392 of record OX638230.1, read on the forward strand.
GCGGGAACAAACAGACAGACGGACAGACAGACAAAAATTGTAAAAAAAATTGTTTTGGTATATGTAGCGTGTATACATCCAAATGCACTTAGTAAAAAGCGGCCAAGTGCGAGTCGGACTCGCCCATGAAGGGTTCCGTAGCAGCAAGTAACATAATATAAAAGTTCTTGTAGTTTGTTGTAACTTTAATCGAGGTAAATTGCGGTTTACGATTTATGACGTATTAAAAAAAACTACTTACTAGATCTCGTTCAAACCAATTTTCGTTGGAAGTTTGCATAGTAATGTACATCATATATTTTTTTTAGTTTTATCATTCTCTTAGTTTAGAAGTTACAGGGGGGGGGACACACATTTTACCACTTTGGAAGTGTCTCTCACGCAAACTATTCAGTTTAAAAAAAAATGATACTAGAAACCTCAATATCATTTTTGAAGACCTATCCATAGATATCCCACACGTGTGGGTTTGATGAAAAAAAAATTTTTGAGTTTCAGTTCTAAGTATGGGGAGCCCCCAAAATTTACTGTTTTTTTCTATTTTTGTGTTAAAATCTTAATGCGGTTCACAGAATACATCTACATACCAAGTTTCAACAGTATAGCTCTTATAGTTTCGGAAAAAAGTGGCTGTGACATACGGACGGACAGACAGACAGACAGACAGACAGACAGACAGACAGACAGACAGACATGACGAATCTATAAGGGTTCCGTTTTTTGCCATTTGGCTACGGAACCCTAAAAAGCGGTTATTTTAATATTACAAACAGACACTCCAATTTTATTTATTTGTATAGATGTATAGATGTATAGAAGATGTATAAATAAATGACCTCTTAACAGTTACAAAGGAGTGATATAATTCCATATACCTACATCCAATTTGCTACAACACTCATAGCCGTTAAGTTTAATGGTCGTATCGCAGCAAACACCATTAATTTGACAACCCATTAGTGGAATGGTCTGTATTTCAATACTTCACCTAACGTCTTTATTAAGGGCTCCCTATTTGACCTTGATTTTTGTCTACGAGTCAGGCAAGGGGAGATTGTGGTTTCAGATCGGTCCAAGAGCTATTTAAAACAACTGGACTGCAAGCTTCGAAGAAGTAGATACCTGAAGACGGATCACGTGACGTTAGATGAATTAGATGAACAATTTCAACCAATCATAAGCCTGATTCATGAGCCGTAGTGTCGGTGTGTAACTTCGACCAATGATACGAAGCAGATATTCATCCAATGTCACGTGATTATTATCTAGATTTCAATTATTCATGTACCTCTTCGAAGCTTGCCCTCCAGATGTACAATATATTATTATGTATGTTACCGGCAAAACCCGATTTCAGGTCAAACTAGTTTGGCCTAGGCCAAACTAGTTTGGCGCGACACGATTAGGCAAAACTAGTTTCTCGTCAATAAGTTGGCTTATGTTTAACTTACCACCAAATAAATCATTGTTAACCCAAAAATAGTAAATGATCAAAAAATGAATTACCATCTTTGGTTATAATTTTACATTAAAATGCTGTTTTAATTTTGGTGACCATTTACTACTTTTGGGTTAACAATGATTTATTTGGTGGTAAGTTAAACATAAGCCAAACTTATTGACGAGAAACTAGTTTTGCCTAATCGTGTCCCGCCAAACTAGTTTGGCCTAGGCCAAACTAGTTTAACCTGAAATCGGGTTTTGCCGATAACATATATATCTGTATCTGCTGTAGTAAAATATCTTTGGTTCCCACATAACTACTAAACTACTTATCATAATCGATAAATGAGGTACTATTAGAAGCGTCTTCATCATCGTGTAAGGTGACATGACGTCACACTAAATTAATTATGGCGCATCTAGTTTAGGAGCGTTTTTTGAAAACTTTTTAGAAATAATTTTTTACGTTATCGGGTATTATTAAACTTTATCTTGTCTTTCAAAAACAGCTTTACGGTGGGTAGAAAGATAAAATCTAGAATGTATAAAACGTAAGAGAATTCCCTGAAATGTATTAGCTGTTGCCGTCAGCAGTGGAATTTCAAGGAAAAAGGAAGTTTCAAGAAATTTTAAATCCTTTTTGCATTCTCTTTTGCAGCGAAAATTAAAAAGATACATAAACACGTACAGTCACATCTGTTTATAAACACACAGTAACAGATGGGTTACTTTTCTCTGCAGGTTACTGTATCTACTTCACTGTTTATGAAAATGAAAAATTTCATGAATTTTATGTACATTTTTTATAGGTGTTGTCATGTAATAATAATATAGTAGAAACAAATTCATTAATATAATATTTGCTAACGTTATATCACCCCATAAAGGGAAAACCCATAAAAACGCTATTAATTCATAAACACAATAATAATGGCCGCTTATGCTGCTTTATCGCTTACAAGCTGTTTTCTAACATACTGTAAGGATAAGGGGGTCTGGATTGATCACCGGTAGGTTCACGAGAAAAAAAAAACTGTCTGTGTACTTACATATGTACCCGTATGCCACAACTCTTTGTTTGTAAAACGAATCACGTATCAGCTAACTTTATCATGTTGCTTTTTGGCTGTCGGTGTGCGCGCGCATCTTAACACGTACTCTTGAGAAACAATTATCAGCTAACTTCATCATGTCGCTTTTTGGCTGTTTTTTTTCAAACGCGCCTAAAGAAGTATAACTTCAAAGAACCCTACAAATTCCGGGTAGTTCCCATACACCCGTCTTTGATGATAAATGTATTTAATAACGATTAATTTTAGGAGGAAGCGCTATTAAAATATAATAAGAGTCAAATCGTGATTTCATTTGGCGTAACAGTTCATTTAGCTTACATTTTATATTATGCGGCCAATTTGATGGCCTTACCCACGTATAAATTACAAGCAGAAAATACAAAGAAGAATAAAAATATCCCACCTCGTTCTCTTTATGAATTTTATTTTAAAGCTAATAATTATAAATTATGGTTTTAAAACTAGTAATAAAGATCTCTCTAGTTGCTGCTGACTACATTATTTTTTGTTTTCAATAACGCTAACATTTTAGTAGGACCCTCAGTGTGGGTACACTAGGTACAGTCGGCAAAAGAATTAGGTATGCAGAGTATGATTATAAAACCTTTTGTAATTATTAATAGTATAGTATGTTACTGTTATTATCATTATAAAATTATACCTTATGTATATATGTAGGTAGCATTTAACATAGATAATAACACAAACATTCTGTAATATTAATGATTACGGATTTCGAATCATGCCCTGCATAACTAATTCTTCTGCTGACTGTACCTTATGGCTCAATATACATCTTTTAAGAAGCTTTCACAATGCTTGAAGCAATATAGCGCTACTGCAATAAATGCGGAATGTGTACAGTAACGTGTATAAAAGGTTAGGTACCAAACAGGATCATAATATATCCCGGATGAAAGTAAGCTTGGTTGTGAGACTGTAAATAATTAAATAGAAATGAAAAGGTTATGCCAGAAATAAACTCGGAGCCGTTTAACCTCAGTAAAATAGCTCCTATTACTGCAATGTTAATAATGGCGCAATTAAGAATTTATGAGACCCGCTCTCATTATCGTTTAGTTTGCAAAGGATTTTTGAGAGCCAGTTCTTTCTTTTTTTCTTCTCTCTTTCCCGTTTTTGACCGGCAACGCATCGGTGATACTTTTAGTGTTGCTGATGTTCATGGGCGACGATAGCCACTTAACATCAGGTGGATCGTCAGCTCGTTTGCCGGCTATTTCCATAAAAAAAAATGTAGGTGAAAATCAAGCAGACGAGCCTCCTGATGGTAAGTGGCCATCATCACCCATCATCGATGCCAGCTTAGATGGAAACTGGATCCTGGGGTATTACATTTGACTAAATTCAGTGAATAATTAATTTGTCATACATTGCTGTACAAACTAAAAAATCGTTAGCTTTTTAGTGAATTAATTGTGTTGTTTTTTTCAGTGTAAGCAACGTATAATTAATTTGTCCCATTTAGACACTGAAGTATTAAGTATTACTAGCATATAGAACCGACACCGCGAACACTGTATGTCCCAATGAATTGGCGTCGATCGGTTTCAATTTTCAATGGATTCGTTCGATTTTGAACGGAGAATGGGGGCTTAATTTTGAAAATAGAACCTCCCGGCGGGACACATTTTGTTTGAGATATCTGTTCTGTGACATTATACTTCAATGGATTTAGACGACTAAATTAAGTCAAATGTAAAACGACCAAAACATGTCGGTGGAAGTCTTTCCAACTATGTACCATGAAACTTTTATCGTAGCCAGTTACTTTTTAATCGACTTCAAAAAAGGAGAAGGTTTGCAATTCGACTGTATTTTTTTTTGTGTTACCTCATAACTTTTTACTGGGTGCACCGATTTTGATGATTCTTTTTATATTCGAAAGCTGGTGCTTATCATGTGGTCCCAGTTTAATTTGAGCGAGATTTGACGAGAAGTTTTAGAGTTATCCCTAATTTTCTAGTCGGTTATTTTTTGGTACGAATTATTAGTGACTGTGAGCGAGACAGCTATAGTTTGTAGGTATTGATATTCTCTCCTCTTCACCCGTAAATATAAACACCTACTGCAATATGCCCCCAATTTGTTATGCACCAACGCTAGACTGAACCAGTATTGATATAAAGTGGGCGCAAATTTGCTTTGTACTTCAATATTCATGCAACGCGCGTAAGGTCATGAAAATTCATGAGATAATATAGCTCTGGGAATAACTGTTCGAAGTTTTATAACCCGGAATTAAAGTTAAAATACGGGGTTTATTTTATATTACAACGCAACAAAATCTACTCTAGATTTTGTCTGCTGTGTTACATATAGAAAGAGAATATCAAAATCTTTATCAAAATGTTTTCGGCTTTATTGGCACGGCCTAGAATACTGATGCCGATCAAGTTAGTGGTCAAACGACTCGCTGTGCTCGGGCTGGGGCTCGATCGAGGGTCAGCTATTTCTTTGTATCTTCTTTTTTATTTCTTATCTGTGGACAACAATGATTGTTTTACATGAAGTGACACGTTTGTTTCTTTGTCTGCAATTCACATAAAAAGTACTTGGACGCCAATGATTTCGTGTCACGCTTTCGTGCCACAGAGAACTCAATCACAGAGTCACTATGCGCCCAGTGTTGCCAACACCCTACTCCGAAAGAGATCATGGATACATTACTATAACTGGACATATACCATGGATATACTACTCTGTCTGGATTACTTTGTAGAGGTACCTGAGGATTAATTACGTCATAACGGAATGACCATTGTGTTCATCCATTCATTGTGTTATCTGTAATCCCAGGATATCATTCAGCTGTGTTAAATTTTTTTTATAAGTGTTGTGCACTTAAAATAAAAGAAATGTACCGTAATAAATTACATTGTTTCATTTCATTATCACATTCAACATCCGTTTTCATGACGTAAGGACAATTTTGAAGAAATTATAATAAAATGTGTTAATACAATAATATATTTTTTTACCACCAGAAAAATTATTAGAAAACATTTGGAAAATAGGACATAACACCCCACAATTATGAAGGATAATCTCAATCCGGTCTGCGATTGGTCAAATAGTCATTCCGTTGTGACGTCATCTGTCTTCAAGTACCTCGAAGTTATGTATCCAGTTAAAAGTTATAATTATATCCATGGCGACAATCATACGATTTATGCCTTTTTCCAGTTCATCTCGGAGTGACTACTATATTTTTTTTTAACATCGTAAGTAAACATTAATAATTTAAATATGTATTTGTATGCATTGTTAGAAAATTATGTACGAGTATAATAGGTTCATGATATAATTATTATAGGTTCATAGATTTATCAATAGATGGCGCACATTATAATTACCTATGTCCCGATATTTCTACATTTATAATTTTGTATGTTATTATGTAAATTTATATTATAACTAGCTGCCCGGACAGACTTCGTTCTATCAAAAAAAAATTGCAAGAAAATAATATTGCGACTATACATTGAGATGTAAGCTATCCTATCTTTCAAGTTGGATCAAACTGCACACGATGTGCAAAGGGCAATGAACCTAGTTGGCATACCTACAAGTCCGCAATTTTGAAAAAACCTCGATTCGGCGGCCAGTGATGTAAAATATATCAATCGATAGAATAAATGATTATGATCAAAAAGTATTCAGTGATGAAATGTCGTAAGTGGTATACTTTCTGAGATATTTGAGTTCAAACCCGTAGAAAAATGAAGTAAAAAACTTTGTTTCGGCGGATATTGATAAAACATGTGTCAATCGATAGACTAAGTAATTACGATCAAAAAGTATTCAGTGATAAAATGTCGTAAGTGATATACTTTCTGAGATATTTGAGTTCAAACCCGTAGAAAAATAAAACATTGGTAATTGTCTTTTTTATTTATTAGTGGATCAACACTATAACTATATACATATAAAATATCACAATATCATTAACAAAACTAAATAAATACATATTTATTCATATTTACATATATACATATTATATTATATATTAAGTACATAAATATTTATAACTACGTATATAACATGTGGTTGAAGACCACGGGCGAGGACATTCTAATTGCTTCAGGTAGTGCTGCCGGACGTGATTCTTGAAGGAACTTTTGGTAGTCTTTTGATGTCTACAAGCAAGGAGTTCCAGAACAGTATTGCAAAGGAATTCCCGAAATAAGCAGTGCTATGGGTTTCCTTTAAATAAACAGGAGAAGACACATTATTCAAAATAGCATAAAATGTTGAGAGAATTCTGAAGTTTCACCTGTGTCGAATTGGTAGCCATTTAAGTTAGGAATCAAACTGGGAAATGTGGTCATACTAACGTAAGCTGAAGATAGGTATATCGAAGTTTTTTTACTTTATTTTCCTACGGTTTTGAAATCAAATATCTCAGAAAGTATATAACTTACGACATTGTATCACTTAATACTTTTTTGATCGTAATCACTTAGTCTATCGATTGACACATATTTTATCAATATCCGCCGAAACAAAGTTTTTTACTTTATTTTTCTACGGGTTTGAACTCAAATATCTCAGAAAGTATACCACTTACGAGATTTCATCACTGTAAAATTTTGATCGTAATCATTTACTCTATCGATTGACACATGTTTCATCACTGGCCGCCGAATCGAGGTTTTTTCAAAATGGCGGACTTGTAGGTATGCCAGGTTCCATACAAAAATGTTGGAAGCCCTTTGATTAAAATCGGTTAAGTAGTTTAGGAGTCTATCGCGGACAAACAACGTGACACGTAATTTATATATACATATAAAGATAAGATTTTATTTTAATTTATAGTTTTACTTATTACTTTTCTTTCAATTTCGTTTTGTAGACCGCCATCTAAAACTAATTAAAGTTTTAGTACCTACATTAAATGAATCGTACTATTTTTTTTCTGGAGCCATCTTAGGAAATACGACTTTTATTTACCCACCGTACGATCTCTCACTCCGCGACGTCTGGCAACCCTGTTCCGTAGTGATTAAGTACTCTGTGTTCGTTCTGTCAAGTTTGGTTCAAGATGTCGGTATTAAATATTTGACACTAAATAATTTTTAAGACTGTAAATAAAAATATAGTTACTTACCAATTATGATTAAATAAAGTGAAATAAAGTTCAAACGTAAATAATGAGAACGTTTTAACTGTGCTCAATAAACAATAATACGTTATTAAGTGTTTTTGAACAGTCGGAGTTTTTCTAACGTGACATTTACTTGTGTAGCTTGCTCGCAGCCGACTAAAGTGACCTAAACTGAGTTGGCCCCAGTTGGGGTCAACACAGGTGAACAAAATGTAAGTACTGAACAGCCTGTCTATATAATATAAGTCAATGTAAAAAAGATATAATTATACGTTATGCTTTTACTAATCAACCAAAAAATATGTTTCGGAAAGAGCTATAACACACACACTTTTATCTTTTGTTTCAATACACTAATCACACTGGTATAATACAAGAAGGCATTTTAACGCTGTACGTCAAATGTCAAGCAACTCCAGAGGAATTAACACTAAAGCAGCGGCCTTGAAAGGGAACTCTTTTTACATCTGTAGATGCACTCAGGGAATATCACAGAAGGGAGTTTATTTTACAGTTTTCAATCAAGATTCATGCGTAAAAATCTTGAAAGGCGGACCGTGGAGATTTTTCATGCCTTTATTCATATGGACGAAACTTGATTCTTCGGCGCGGTATAATAATGGAAGACCTTGAACTATAAAAACACCTTTTCAATTCAAGAGTATAAAGTTTCCCTTTTAATGTATCTCCAGGGGTTTTTTCCCTAATAAATATTTACTTAGTGCAAATTACACTCGGCCTAGTTCAATATACAAATTTGTTTCCTTAAGCAAAAGGGCTCTAATCCCTATATGCACAGTTTTGTTGCGAAGGGATATTCGTTTTTTGAAGGTTTTGGTTTAGACAATGTAGCGGTGAAGGCCTGTTTTTATTATACTGAAAGTTAGAAGAAGGGAAATTTAGAATATGGTATAGGTTCCGCAAAATTTTCCGTAACTGTTTCGTAGTTTTAAATTCATAATTAAAATTTCTGCGTCGCTGAGAATCGAACAGAAGATGCATTCGCACGACGGTCCGGCATGGTCCAGCATTGCGGTACACGGTTCGTTGACTTAAAAATCATATTTTTTTTTTAAATAAAAGTCAGGTATATTGAACAGAAGTCGGGTAAATAGCGTATAAAATACCTGCGCTCATTATTTATGACGAGTAACCACCCTCGCTTTGCTTCGGTTTTCTTATTTTTTTGCACCTTGGGTTACATTATTGGAGTTTTATTAAGGATCCCTAATTTTTTTGAAAACATAATATAGCCTATGTTACTCGGGGATAGTGTAGCTTCCCAACAGTGAAAGAATTTTTCAAATCGGTTCAGTAGTTTCGGAGCCTATTCAATGCAAACAAAAAAACAAATCTTTCCTCTTTATAATATTAGTTATAGATTACCCGTGACTATTATATCCATGAGTTTCATCGTGAATAGAGAAACAAATTAATTTATTCGCAGAAATTTGAAAATATTACTATAATAATATTATCATCCGTATTGTAATTATTGCATAACTCATTTATATGAAATGAAAGTGCTCATTCTGAAAATTCAATTTGTATCTTAATTGACTGTTAATCCTTCTATCTATGGTGTAGTTGTTCAGTATGACTTTTAACAACATTCTAAACTAGTGGGCTTGTTTTTTTCTTTTTAGTTTGTGTTACGCAATTGAGTTTTTTTTTTATTAAATTTTATTAAAAAATATAAACAAACATTTGCACTTCAATTTTGTAGGTACTAAGTACATAGAAAAAAATTCTACTTACAAGGTTAATTTAAAACTTCAGATTGCCTTAATAGTACGTAGACTCATACCTAACGGATAATATTCTTAAAGACACAGCTGCGTTTAACTCCCACGCGGATAATGTATGTAGGTATACACTATTTATTTAAGTGCTATAAACATGTTCATACAGAATTCTTTACTGTGTTTTAGTAGTTATAAATGACCCTTTCTTCGATTATGCAATTATTACTCTAAATAATTGCGTATCTCTATTAAGTTTACATACCTAGCTCACAGACATAAAAAAAGAACAGACGTAACCTTGTCTAATCGAGAGTGAAGCTGACAGCTGACAGCTCGCTTACCATGTGTGCGTAATTTTGTAATTTTTGATTGGCGATGGTGTCAATTTCGTAGCCGTATGGTGTCAATGTGTGGGTGTGTGTACTTGTACGAATACAGAGTTGGTATTCCTATGGGTGCTTCACTGAATTTGTTCTTGGGATTATGTCCGTCTTTTTTTTAGGTCCGTGACCTAGCTATATTTATTATGGTACTGTAATGGTGAACGCAACGTACGGTATATCGGCATCGTCCGCGCTGGACGCATCGCATTTGTATGAAATCATATTACGAGAGCCCGATGCGAATGACATATGTTCGAAAGCTGGTGCTTTTCATGTAGTTTTGAGCGAGATCTGACGAGTAGTTTTAGAGTTATCCCTAATTTTGAAGTTGGTTGAAGGTTTGAAGAATTATTGGAGCTACGGTACTTCATTGACATTTCACTCTTTCTTTTCTTCGTATAAAAATACCGTGCCGCCAGTAGACGTTAGCCCTAAAACGGTACCTACGCTATGACGTTTCGCAGTACCCTAGAAGTACGCCCTTCGTCGTTTATTGGAAAATGAAGCAGGTATAATATAAAAATTTACAAATGCGTTTAAAATAAAAGAAAAACCGAATTATGTTGCCAGAACTCATGGGCAGGTGTAGGTATAAGTTCCGAACATATATTTTGAAGCACTACACGCTTTCCAGGCTCTATGGTACTTATTCGACAGCCTGATACTTATTTCGCACCCTTAGAATGAGAGTGACCTAACTCAAAAATTGAAATTTGTGGGAAATGAGGAAGAAAGTTTTCAAAAAAGTATATATCGATGAATAGAGCGATCCATGAAAGTGACCGATTATTAGGTTGTCCTTTTCTTACTCATAATTCGAGCTCTTTTTCATCACAGGGTTTTAGGGTACGCATTTTAAGGTAAGTTTATAGCAAAATCAGAAATTACAGGAATTTTGAGTTAGGTCACTTTCATTCTAAGGGTGCGATTTGTGCATCAGAGGGAACTAAGTGGAATTGGGATTTATTTTTCTGAGCTAGGTAAAGTGGTTCACGTGGGTTGAGCACATTTCCACAGAATTACAGGTTTATTTCGGATTATTATGATAATAATTATGATATTATTTCATTTCTCTTCATTCGCAGAATTCAATTTACGCCCACGCTTTCAATGGAGAGGTTTTGTTATTTTCTTCTTATTTAATATCGATATTACAATGCCTGACTACTTCACTCGATAGTAAAGTAAAGGTAATTGGCAGGTAGACTGCATTTTCACGGAAAAATATTAATTCTTGACTTAAAAACGTGCACTTTATATTTAGTTGGTACGGAAAATGTTGGTAATATAAAATTGTGATATCTTTTTAATCGCCTACACAATATTTTAAACGGACTAAAGATACTTTTTTATGCAAATAGCCGGCAAACGAGCTGACGATTCACCTGACGGTAAGTGGCTATCGTCGCCCATGAACATCAGCAACACCAAAGGCATCACTGATGAGTTGCCGGCCAAGAAAGAGAGAAGAAAAAGAAAGAAAGAAAGAAAGAACTGGCTCTCAAGCCCCCAGTCGGAACATGACGAACACACGTTATTAACAAAGTACCTAAAAATCTAATTATTATTTATTTTGTCACAGTCCAAACGGTTCATATGAGTAATGAATCCTAAAGTCTTGACACACAATTTCTTTCTTATCATTAGTTTTAAAGAAAATACTCACTTGACTTAAATACTTTATCTATTACTTATACATAACATACTACAATACTCTAAAACTGTTTTAGATTCACGCAAAACGTCCAAAATAAAATAGCTTTCAGATAACATCCCGCACAGTATCACTTGACGTTGAAGTGGGTCCGACTCCGACTGGTGTCTCCTGCGACTGGAACTGAGATAGACGACATTACAAGAATGTGTGGGACAGCCATAGACCTATATGTATATACTATACCAGACAGGCTGTTCAGTACTAAAAGTTTCGACACCTACGTTGACACCACGCATTTTAGTCGGCTGCGAGCAAGAAACAAGTAGATGTCATTTTTGAAAAACCCCGACCATTCCAGAACACATAATAACGCATATTCTTTATTGTGCACAGTTAAAACTTCTTCATTATTTACGTTTGAACTTTATTTGAGTTTATTTAAATCATAATTGGTGAATAACTGTATTTTTTTTTACTTACATCTTTAAAAATTATTTAGTGCAAAATATTTTACATCCGCCATTTTGAACCGAACTTGACCGAACGAAGCGCTGTTACAGAGTATGAAAAATGCTTGAAAAATGTCACACGGATTTTGCTCGGAACAGCCCGTCTATATACCTATTTAAGTCTATGGGGACAGCATACCTAGTGGCTTAGGTGCAGCGCAGACGGCACACTGTCCGTGACGCACTTTTAAGTCTGTGAAAATATAACCTTTGCAATTATATGCAGTAACGCATACGACGCGCAAAAAAGTGTGGCTGCGCGCCATGTAGATATTTGTGCGTCCGCACACTCGATCGCACAAAAAGAGCGTCGTCTGCGCTGCACCTTAAAGTTTGGACTTCTACAACGGAGTTTTTAGTTTAGTTTGTACGTAAGAAACATCACCCAATTTTGGCCGTGGTATCTATCTCATCGGTATGTGCTCGGCTCGGCAATACCCCTCTTTAACTGACCTCTAACGGCTCTAACGCTATAGTCGAATGACGAATCCATAATTCAAGGGTATCATTTTGACAACTCAAACGCACAAATTCCAGGACATAGGCATTGCTGCTGTTCCTGTTGACATTATGAAAATGTTTTTATCGATATTTTGCGTGACTTTGAAAATCAAATTAACTCAGTCTTAATGCATTTTTCTTAGTAAAATGCGAATTAATTTTGTTTAAATTAAAAACAATTTATGTTTATTGATTAAAGCTAAATAAAGATATCTTTATTTAGCTGGCATCGAATCATTAAACGGAAGGTATTTTTAATTAGATAGAAATGCAAACAAATAAATAGAAAACTATTTTAACAACGTAACTGAAGGTTTTCCATTCCACGGCTAAACAAAACTTTTTTCAACGCTCACTTTCTCGATAAATCATTTTTTCGACACTGAAATATCGACACTTACCTTTCACCATTAATTTGCTGCAATAGATAGCAACACTCTATTTGTCAAAGTGGTCCGTCGAATTATGGATTCTACGATAAGCTCTCATCGTCTCATCTGTTGCTATCTTTATTGAAGTTATACTTCTTATGCGACTTCCAACAAGGTTGCGTTAAACGTTGGCGCTGCACTTCTGCGTTAATTGCTGGATAGATGGCGCTAGCTGCTCAATGTACTCTTCATATTATGTTAAGAAATGGCGTTAATTACCACTGTTTTAATATTATTTAACACAAAAATTCTTTTTAAAAGATAATTAAAACTGATACACGTTATTAAATTAAATATTTATTTAATTATGTCAGAGAAGTATAACTTCTCACGCGCGTACAAATGTACACGCATCATTTTTTTTATTTTTTATTTGATCACAGTGTTTGCTCATGCCTTTTTTTAATTAAATAAAATCCATCCTTTCACGCTTACTTTGTATACAAAATCGTAACGATATATCAAGTCCTGTCAGGGCTCCCGCGAGGGCTCTAATTTTTTGTTTTTATTTGCGTATTAAAACAAATGATCACTTAAAATTCAAACATTTCGTTTCAAATCTCACATTTCAATAAACGCAGGTAAGATTAAAATTTAACCGTTTAATCGAATCATAAGAAAATCGGTTTATACTTGAGAATAAAATGTGATGGATCTACGCTCAAGTTGACGGTAGGTTATATTCGAATGAGCTCGTTAATCATGCAACCACTTGTCAAAATGATTGATGATATGATGAACTGGGTAATATGTTATTTTAGCAGCATGTGAAACACTGAGATATGGAAATGTTTAATTATATTGTTGAAGTATTACAAAATTAGAATACGATCAAGAGCAAATACGGAATAAGTAGTGATCTAGTAATGGAAATAATTAACAGATGGCACTATTAAAGCCTGCGCAGATGAAGGATAATCCTGGAGGTACTTTTATCCCTGTCAGAATATAATGCTTTGTGTATCAATATCAATACGCATACGAGGGACTAAAAGCATCACGTACGTATAATTTCCACTTTCCTGCAAGGACATCGAGGGGCATCAACAGACAGGGCGTTTCTCTCTTTGAAAATGTTTACACAACGCGTGCATACTGATATGTCCCCGAAAACTTTGTTAAAGGTTCTGAGGATTTTGTTCTCCAAGAACAAAAACTATTTTTGTACTAAATAAAAATAAAACAGTGGTAACTAACGCCATCTCTTAATATAATATCAAGAGTATATTGAGCAGCTAGCGCCATCTATCCAGCAATTAACGCAACCTTGTTGGAAGTAGCATAAGAAGTATAACTTCAAAAACATCTCGTCTGCGCAGGCTAATAAAAGTGCTATACGTTTTTTATGTATAGAATTCTGCCCATCCGTAGTTGGCCAGCATGGCGCACTATGGAATATACCCCTCACATTGTGTGACCAAAGCAGAGGGATAGATAAATGGGTTATGGTGAGAATATGAAGAACGGCTATAAGTGCAACATTGTTTAATGTACCTACATATGTATATTAATGTATCCACGTGTCTTCTTTGGGGCAAAATTAATTTACGTAAAGAGGGTGGTACTACTCGACGAAATTATAATCATAAATCTTCGCTCCTGAAAGTTTTTTTTTATTAGGAAGAAAATGTAAGTGTATTAGATAGGAGTTTTTTGGGTTTCTATTAAACATGAGGTATTCGGAATGTTTTATTAATTATGATGAATAATTTATTATTTACGAGTAATATTAAGGACCAAATTCAGTCAAATATTGGAATAAATTCGGTTAACTTTTTATATTAACAAATCGCATTACATGATTTTTGACAACAAAAAAGCGGCCAAGTGCGAGTCAGACTCGCCCATGAAGGGTTCCGTAGCAGCAAGTAACATAATATAAAAGTTCTTGTAGTTCGTTGTAACTTTGATCAATGCTTTTTGCGGTTTACGATTTATGACGTATTAAAAAAAACTACTTACTAGATCTCGTTCAAACCAATTTTCGTTGGAAGCTTGCTTGGTAATGTACATCATATATTTTTTTTAGTTTTATCATTCCCTTATTTTAGAAGTTACGGGGGGGGGGGGGGGGACACACACATTTTACCACTTTGGAAGTGTCTCTCGCGCAAACTATTCAGTTTAGAAAAAAATGATATTAGAAACCTCAATATCATTTTTGAAGACCTATCCATAGATACCTCACACGTATAGGTTTGATGAAAAAAACATTTTTGAGTTTCAGTTCTAAGTATTGGCAACCCCCAAAATTTATTCTTTTTTTTTCTATTTTTGTGTGAAAATCTTAATGCGGTTCACAGAATACATCTACTTACCAAGTTTCAATGGTATAGCTCTTATAGTTTCGGAAAAAAGTGGCTGTGACATACGGACGGACAGACAGACAGACAGACAGACAGACATGACGAATCCATAATGGTTCCGTTTTTTGCCATTCGGCTACGGAACCCTAAAAACTAATCTAGAAGTATTTTCTTATTATTTTTATGATAATTTCATTGAAGTATGTATTTTCATTTATGTTAAGCGGTAAAACTGATACTTTTTCAAAGACTATCTTTGAAATCGTTAGTGGATTTTGATGATAGAATTTACGGAACCCTAAATGCGTGACTATGGTAGTAAAGTAAGCCAGCTCTTAGAGCACATAAAGTTTCATAACATCCGTCACACTTACGCTGTTGAGAGCGAACAATATTAACCAAACAAGTTGTATGCTTGCTGCGACCGTAAATCTCACCTCACAATTTGAGCGAAGTGTGTGCTTTATTGTACGGTGAGCTTACTCGAGAATTTTGCTTTAAATCTAGTACCATATAATATCTACAAGGGTGGATTATACATGATATTTTGTTATAGTTAGAGAATTTTGGTTTTATCAAATACTTGCTGACCTGGTGAACTTCGTATCGCCTAATAAACTTTTTTTTCTAAAATAAAAGTAGCCTAAGTAATTCCTTGTTACATCAGCTATCTGCCAGTGAAAGTCCCGTCAAAATCGGTTCAGCCATTTCAGAGATTAGCCGGAACAAACAGACAGACAGACAGACAGACAGACAGACAAAAATACTAAAAAAATTTGTCTTGGTATATGTAACGTGTATACATCCAAATGTACTTAGTAAAAAGTGGTTATTTTAATATTACAAACAGACACTCCAATTTTATTTATTTTATTATTATTATTATTATTATTATATTATATACATATGTATATACATATATAGAGAATAGATGTGGTACTAGATTTAAAGCAAAATCGAGTAAGCTCACCGTACAATACTGGTACTCCAGTACCGTTTAAACTAAGGTTTTATGTCTCTAATAATCTACAAAAAAATACATATCAAGTGTATTTTTTTATTTATTTAACTTTTTGCACCATACAATTAGCATAATAGCATAGACGGACAGCATTATCTCCCATTCAACAATCTGTATTGAAAGATCGGTAAATAAATAGTGCTTTATATTTTTTAATGGAAACCCGATTCCCAAGTGTTTAATTCCAAAAAAATGTAGACTTGGAATGTATTCTAAAAGCCTGGAATTTCTGGCATCTAGACAGCAAAAGATCAAAGTAATGTACGAATTCCAACCTGTACCAGTAAGTTAAATTTCCAGCTATTGTACTCGTTGCGTTCTCCACGGCGCTGGCACAAAGCCTTGAATCATTAAGGTTCTTTGAAGTAATTCTTTTCATTTAGCAGTCTATTGTCATTCTAGAATTTATTAACAACGGAGCTTGAATTGAAAATTGATATGCAAATTCAGTTATTCTTTAAACTCGTTTAGTAATGACAGAGTACTGTATGTTTGTGTATTTTTAGTTTTTACTTTTTAAAGTCGTCATTGACGATTCGGTATTAATGATGACTCTTCTTGAACAAAATTTTTACAATATAGTGATAAATCTATATATATACAAATAAATAAAATTGGAGTGTCTGTTTGTAATATTAAAATAACTGATGTAACAAGGAGTAACTTAGGCTACTTTTATTTTAGAAAAAAAAAATAGTTTTTAGGCGATACGAAGTTCGCCGGGTCAGCTAGTTAATAATTATATTTATGGATTCATATTTTTATGACACTAGCGCTCTGCCCGCGGCTTTGCTTGAGGCCCCGTGTTTTCCGGGATAATAAGTACCCTACATCTCATTCCAGATCATGGTTTACCTGTGTGCTAAGTTTCATGAAAATCCGTTCAGTAGTTTTTGCATAAAAGAGTAACAAACATCCATACATCCAGGATATACGCGACGTTGACCAATTTATATCGGCTAGTTCAACTGCGTTTTACATAAAATACACAGGAAAAAATCGTCAAACATACAGACTTTGATCAAAAATCGTGCTATTCGTTTCAAGCTCTCACGTACCTGCAAAGGGCGCAATTTATATTGTAAGGGTCAACAGGCGAAAGGTTTTATAGTCCCAAACACTTCACAGTTCGCAAGAAATTCTCACGGAAATCCTGCAATGCAGATAATATACGGGTTTGGTTTTTACCTCAGTGGCGCAGAGTTGAAGTGTTTTAAAGATGTTTTATACCTGTGTTTTTACGTAGACCATTGGAGTAAGTTACCAAAGGGCCTGGATTTAGTTTCCGTTAAAAATATACCTTCAGTATAATAAAACTACCTGATCGTTGTCTTCGTGTATTTGAATAAACTTGGGGTATGTTGATTTTAAATAACTAATATCTTGAAAATAATTTTAAAAACAAGCGTCTGAAATTTTGTATTTGTGCTCAGTATTAATATAATATAATTTAATGTAAGATACAATATGAATTGTAATGTATTTGATAAAATAAAATTAGTATTAAAATTATTAAGTACACCCCCGTAATAGACCAGTGCCGATAATTTTTGAAACGAAAAAAAATTATAGTAAGATGAAACCCATTGCAAAAGAAAGAGAATATAACGAAAATTATAGGAAAAATAAATTACGGGCGATCTGAGGTTGGGAAGTGGGGGGGAGGGGGCGTTTAAGGGTAAAAAACGGTTTATCTCGATTTCCGGAAAAACTACAAGTCCTATTGGAAAAAGTTAAATGGTAACGTTGTAGGTAATAAAAAGATCTACAACTTTTGTATTTACACTTTTTTACATAACCTCAAAATTTATGTGAAAAATTCAAAAAACCACGTTTTTGGTTTTTTATTTTTATCTTTTACAAAAAAAATCACGAAATTTGGTGAAAACTTACCTTTGTATGTCCTTAACATGCTGAAATTTTTTTGATCCAAAAATATTTTTTTTTCACCTTATTTTGACCTTATATTGAAAATGCACCCTTATTTTCAGTCGAAAAATCTCACGTCAAAATATCAGATTTTTTAAAAAATTCGGTGGTCTTTTTATTCGTTAGAATCTCTACTTTCTAATGGTATATAAAAACTATACACTACTATGGTAAACGTTCTCAGAAAATGCAATGAAACGACAACTATTTTCGCAAAAAAAAAATTCGGATTCCATTGATTGCATATGAGATTGCAAAAAACATGCGAAATATTAAGATTAAGTAACGTATTCTAATCCGATTATTCGTCCTGGTAATCCGATTATCAATTCCGGATCACTTTTTTGGCTTTTAGTAACCTTTGACAACGGACCAGCAAAAAAGACGGACGTATCCTCGTCTAATCGAGAGTGAAGCATACTCGTAGCAATGGCCGCCCGCTTACCATGTGTGCGTAATTTTTGATTCGCGATTGAAGCAGTGAAGTGTCAATGTGTGGGTGTGTGTACTTGTACGAATAGAGAGTTGGTATTACTATGGGTGCTTCACTGAATTTGTTCTTGGGATTACGTCCGTCTGTTTTTTAGGTCCGTGCCTTTAACAAAGTTTGAGTTTAGAGAGTTATAGAAATTAAAATAAAATAAAATATCAAACACTAAAAATAAATCGAATATTGCAATATGGGTATTAAATTAAAGAGCTCATCATTTATGGTTTCCAAAAATTTATCATGATAGTTTTTTTTATAACAGACGGGTTTTTTTTTTATTTTTAAAATACTAGATTACACCTTGCGAAAAATTTAAAGCCACGCGTTTTCGTACCGTGTAAAAGAGGGTGACTTAACGCACGGAAAAGCGTGACGTACGTGCGCGTTTAGGTCATATTGAACCATAAAGAATATTTTAATGATCAATTATAGCACAAAACTTCTTCGTTATAATTGTAATAATAATTGTCATTATGGTTAAACTTTATGCTGTCATAATTATATGGAATAACTGAATAATTTGAAGAGTTAACAAAACAGTTCTGCTAGATTAGTGAAAGCTAACCGCAAGAGATAAGTAGTGGTGACATCATTAAACGTTGTAGATAATATTAATTTAGGTATTAGGAAACAAATTGAAGCGCTCATAGCCTGGCGGCTTGCGTTGATCTTATGTGATCGACAAAGTTAAGCAACAGCGGGCGCGGTCGGTAGTTGGTGACAGCTAGTGGCAAAAAATTATTGAGCTTTTCCGTGCTTCCCTCCGCACGTAAGACCGTCGGTCCCGGTTGTTATCGTAAGATAACAGTCGTTAATCCATGTCGGAGGCCCTCGGGCGGTTTGAAAACTTCCGACACTCGGGTTGGCCACTAACCCCTCCACCAATCCGCACTGGAGCATCGTGGAGGAGTATGCTCTAGGCTTCCTCAAGAGGAGAGCCCCGTGCCCAGTAGTGGGCCATTAATGGGTTGAAGCCATTGGTAAACAAAAACAAGAGAACACTGAATTAGCAATAACACTCTATTTGTACTCCAAATAAGGTACAATTCAGAGTATTCTAAGAATAACAGACTGAAGTTAATAGTGCCATTTCGCGTGCAAATAGTGTCAGGATAAATATTTCCTTCCTAAGAAATAATTGCTAATTAAGTTAAGTAAAGCTTTATTCACTAACATTATACTCATCAAATTATTATTTTTGTCATGGAAATTGTTAACACAATTAGGTTGAACCCTTAGTATTTCGCGTCAAGTACCTAAGGGGTTGCAAACGCGGGCAAAGCTGTAGACAGAGTGCTAGTATACTACACTTAAGTTAGGGACGTAAGACTGAAGCACATTACGAAGCACATAAAACAAAATTCGTACTTCACGAGCGCCTCGAATAGGGCATGAAACAAAATTTGTAGGTTCAACACGAGTTTACAACAATCTACAGTACTCTGCAGAAATGTTAGGGATCCCCGTGGGAGCGGTACGGGATAAGGAAAGGTTTTTATGTGTAGACTTTTCTAAACAGGCATTGTTTTCATACGCACGGGGTATAAGGGTCTTCAGACCTCTGCCATGTTAACTTTGCTCTCAGGAGTATAATGGCTCAGTGAGTCTAGTCCAACTAATATCCTACTTGCTACTAATACCCCAGAAGAAATAATAGTACTTATAATAAGTACGAATACTACAAATATTAAACTTTATTAGGATGTATGTTATTCTTTCACACAAAAACAACTTAATATATTTTCATGAAATAAGCATACAGATAGACCATATTATCTGGAATAAGATATAAAGCACTTCTTATACCGGAAAACGTGGGCAAAGCCACGAATAGAGCTAGTAAATAATAATTTTAAAACAAAATATTCCTTCGTTATGTTAGAATTGCGTGGGATTAGCATTTATGTAGTTACATCACGGACGTAAAAAAAAGACGGACGTAATCCTAAGAAAAAATTCAGTGAAGAACCCATAGTAATACCAACTCTGTATTCGTACAAGCACACACACCCACACATTGACACAATCCTGATATGACATTGACACCATCGCGAATCAAAAATTACAAAATTACGCACACATGGTAAGCGAGCTGTCAGCTTCACTCTCGATTAAACAAGGTTACGTCCGTTCTTTTTTTACGTCCGTGAGTTACATTTAAAGTATTGTAAAGAGAAGACAAATATTTTTTTACGAATAGTGAACGCAAGTAATAGGCTGAAATTTAATTAATAAAAATATAAAAATAAATAATAAATGTTCTATGACTATTCAGAAATTCTATATTTAAGACAGTTGGTACTACGTGATAAGTCCTTCACATAACGAGAAAGAAACATTGTGTATTAACTAAACATTGTTCTGCCGCATTATTAAAAACTATTTTAATTGTGCGAAACGAAAAAACAACAAGGTAAAGAAATAATATTTTATAACAAATCATAACTACAATTATTATTAAACCTTACAGTTTTGATTTTCGCCTGTACACGAGAAAGGCTTGATAAGGCCAGAAATAATAAAACCAGATTTCATTAAGATAACGTTTCGGTGGAGCCTGTTTGTCCTCTTGAAATCTTTGCGAGTGAAGTAATGGCAACACGCTTGGGTAAGAATAATCAGAGTTCCAGCTGCTTAAAGGTAAGGTTTAAAGTTATTCTAATTTGTGACTTAACTTTATGGAAATAGCCGGCAAACGAGCTGACCATCCACCTGATGGTAAGTGGCTATCGTCGCGTGTCCATGGACATCAGCAACACCAAAGACATCACTGATGCGTTGCCGGCCAAGAAAGAATGAAGAAAAAGAAAGAAAGAACTGGCTCTCAAGCCCCCAGCCGGAACACGACGAGTCGTTTGGCGGCTGACTCATGCTCAAGGGTGGTAGCTATCCAGGCGAACCCCATGGAGAAATAATAATAGTAATAATGGTATTACTTAAAAATTAAAATCAATATTACCAATATAATCCCTCCGAGAGCCCTACCACCAGCGGGCCGGATTTAGTCGCCTTTTACGACACCCATCCGGCGTGGGATTGGGGTTAGTATTCTAAAGCCGCCCCAATACGGCTAAAAACGGGCCTGGGCCCTATAGGAAGTTTGGGTGGAAATAAAATATTGTCTGTGATGATAAATATTAAATATATTTATTTTACATCCACTTGGAAGCAAGTATACGTCTGTCGTACAAGATCCCGTGATGCGGTGTGTGTAGAATTAAATAAACAGTTCAAACCTATGGGTTACAATGGAGAACAAAGACTCCGTGTTAGGGGTATTAATTTTTGTCTATACTAATATATAAAGAGGAAAGATTTGATTTTTTGTTTGCATTGAATAGGCTCCGAAACTACTGAACCGATTTGAAAAATTCTTTCACTGTTGGGAAGCTACACTATCCCCGGTTAACATAGGCTATATTATATTTTCAAAAAATTAGGGATCCTTAATAAAACTCCAATAATGTAACCCAAGGTGTAAAAAAATAAGAAAACCGAAGCAAAGCGAGGGCGGTTACTCGTATTAAATAAATCCAACACATCATTTTGCCAAATATCACATTCCATTTGAGCATTATTCTTTAGAGGTTCAAAGGTTACGTATCAATATATAGATACTCGTTCTGTCAAGGGCTCCAGCCATTAATATTTCAAGGCAGGTCAGTGTCAATCGATTCAATATATTTCGGGACCAACGGAACATTTCTACACGCTGTCTGTACTCCGCTGTGGAGACCGAGCTCTGTTCAAATGGGAAAGTCTACTAGCTTCAACACAACGTAGGCTACTGGCGCCAGTACCTTGTACACGAAATGTGTGGATGTAGTTTGGTGATGGACTGTTTTATGAGATTTTATTAATTAACTAGCTGACCCGGCGAACTTCGTACCGCCTAAGAAACAATTTTTTTTCTAAAATAAAAGTAGTCTAAGTTACATCAGCTATCCGCCAGTGAAAGTCCCGTGAAAATCGGTCTAGCCATTTCAGAGATTAGCCGGAACAAACAGACAGACAGACAGACAGACAAAAATTGTAAAAAAATCTTGTTTTGGTATTTGGTTGTATAAATCCAAATGAACTTAGTAAAAAGCGGTTATTTTAATATTACAAACAGACACTCCGATTTTATTTATTTGTATAGATGTATAGATATCGATATTTTTTTAAGTAATTCGTTTTAATCATAAATTTTTCAGTTAAAGTCGCTGTATAACAACAAAAATAATTAAAAGTTTTAAATTAAATTAGTAATCTAAGTATGAATAAAAAATATGGGAAAAAATAACTCAGAATATTATGCTTTGAATAAGACATAACCAGTTTACTGTGTGCACTGTTTTGGCCTTCTGAATTAATTGAAGAAGTCTAGAGATAATAATTATTTTAAGTTAATGTTTACAAATTCTATCGAATGCTAGTGGCATTGAATTCCAACATGGTGAACGGATTAGCATCAGTAGATTATTGAATTTTCATGCACAGGTTAATATTAATATTGATTTAGTTACCGTCCTATTACACAACAATATACTACGGATAGTAAGATTTAATACTTCTCTGGCAAATTACAGTTTATAAAAAGAATTGTTTTAGAGCTAGTTAATGAGCCAGAACACCGCTTTCACCGTGTAAAATAAAGATGGCTTCCTAATATGGATATCCTAATAGGATGGGAATCTTAATAGAGAAATAAAAGTTTGTTGATAAAACTGATAATTAATAAAAAACATATTAAACGTTTTTATTACATTACAGTAGAGCTTTTCCTACCCATCACACATAAAAATTAAAAATATCAGTGTTATTCTTACGTACATGTTATTTTTCATTTGAATTTGAATGATGCATTATACCCATAGATTATTATACCTAACCTCGATATTGTGCAATTCACATAAAAATAAATGCAGTGCAGTAAACGTCATCATCATTCAGCTTGGTCGCGTGTTTTAATCATTTACATTATAACCTTATTGTGTCGCTCCTCACTCACTCTTACACTAACGCTTCCCGCTCACGTCAGACTTTTTGTAGGACAGATAATCGGGCCGGTTTTTCCTGCCATTTTATTTCTGACCAACTTTTTGTAGGACGTGTGCGTGGCACTATTGTTATCAGTACGTTCTATTTTTCTCCCACAAAAAATCGGTCACCGATTATCGGACGTGGGCGGGAAGCGTAAATGTATGAAATACATCACACATCTTTACTTGAGCTTGTATACTCGAGCCAGTAAACTCGCCTCAGTAAACGCACTCGGGTCGATCAGCCGCTAAAAGCGCCGCATCGCATCCGCATAGCCTTCCCGGTCTACAAGATCGGGGTTCTTGCGGCTCCCGAGCTTCTAACACAGTGTATACAAATACAATGTGATACGAAAAATACAATACAGTATGCATTCAATGTATTATAATTCTATTTTATGGAAATAGGCAACAAACGGGCTGACGATTCACCTGATGGTAAGTGGGTATCGTCGCCCATGAACATCAGCGACACCAACGGCATCTATGATGCGTAATTCATAATATTTGATTTGTAAATTCATGTGCTGGTAATAAATGTAAGTTATAATACAAGTTAATAAGTTATAATGTAATTTATTTGACGACCCTATAGCCTAGTTGGTAGCGACTCTGCCTGCGAAGCGAGGGGTCCCGGGTTCGATTCCATAAATATCTTCCAGCCCCAGCCGGGGCCGGGGCAGATATTTATGTGAAAGATAGATATGTGTCGTCCATGCCACCCGCGACACAGGTAATAAACCTGCTGTGGGGGTATGAGTGTGTTAGCGTCTATTTTTACTTATTTATAATAGAAAATACACAAGCAAGTTTTGACCAACACGGATTACTCGAATGCTTGAGTTCGAATCCTGACTGAAATAAAGTACTTTGTCATATTATGCGCGTAATGCACGTTATAAGTTAATTGTCATACTATTGTTAACACGTCGATTCAACGATTTCTACTTATTGTATGGTTATAACCTCAATTTCACCATATTCATAGTATTTTCAGTTACGAGTCAAAGTAATGATCGAATCAGAAACCTATGGATTATACAGATATAAAGTAAGACTTTATTAATTGAATTCCATTGTTCTACTCAAACATTTAGGGATATAAGAGAGTGCTATAAATTCACCTTTAATATCTTGAAATAGAATCCCTTCGTAACTTCCAACTGGACGAAGTTTTCGGTCCTTTGTGAAGTAAAGTTCTGCTAAAGTTTGACTCAAAGACCCTTTTTACGACCCTCTAAGTCCATTTGGCATCTGAGAGCTAATTTTCAGGTCGTGTTACACCTGAGATAACTATTTGTGATTACAAAGCTGATAATTTTACTGGCTGGTGTAAATTTTTGTTTTAAGGTCAGAATTTTGTTTGTACAAATAAGCGCAAAAGAAAACTTTTCAAAAACTTTGTTCATAAGAGTAGCATGGCCTGAGCATATACTTCGGAACCCTAACATTGCGCCTGGCCTGACACGCACTTGCCCGGTTTTATTCTTATAATTAGAAACCTATTTTTTGATGTTGTCGTGAAATAAAATTATACTAAATACCTCTCTAACCTGAAAATGAAAAACGCTTACCAAAAATAAACAATGTATTCGACGACTTCGACGAGTCTCTTATTTACAACCATGTGTCATTTCATGAGTTTGATAAATCTTTGTTTGACAAAGCGTTTATTTTTCTAATATGCTATTTCAGTATCATATCGAAGTTTAGGACAGATTCTACTGTAAGTACTGAAACCATTGAAATTTAAACTTTATCTGGACGAAATAAGGTTGGTTTTAGTTGGAAGGTATTTGTTGTTCAGCCACTTTGTATTCAAGTGCAGACGAACAGCCAATCGGTCGAATTTAGGAACTGTAGAAAAGGACCCTAATAGTCCTTGATCGGTTTTTGTAACTTAACTTGTGTGTAAAGAGTTGGAATTACTTATGTAACTCGTATACATAAATGTTCGATTGAAATGATCGTTTACGATAATAATACGATACGATATTGAATGCTTCAGTTCTGGATGGTTTTGTTAAAGAGTGACATATTGTCAACAAAATTCCTTTCTAACCGACTTCAAAAAAGGAGGAGCTGTATTTTTTTATGTTTGTTACCTCAGAACTTTCGACTGGGTAAACCGATTTTGATGATTCTTTTTTTAATCGAAAGCTAGTGCTTGTCATGTGGTCCCACTTAAATTTGAGCTAGATCTGACGAGTATTTTATGACTTATTTCGAAGTCGGTTATTTTTTTCTTGATAAAATTCAGACTATATTCTTGGCTCTTCTTAAAATCCGTCGTCTCACCTCGTTTCGTCTCGTCTCATCTCGTTTCGTTTTGTTTCGTTTAGTTTCCTCTCCTTTCCTCGTCTCACCTTCTGGACCTCTCAGATGCCTTTAGTTCATAAAATTCCTCCGTTACAACATTTATATTCTTGAACATCAGAACACGTTTATTGTGGTTAGAATATTTTAATAACTTTTTAGAGTTCCGTAGCCAAGATGGAACCCTTATAGTTTTGTGATATCCGTCCGTCGGTCTATAGTATAGTGCATAGCTTAAGTATTATTTAATAACGAGTAACCGCCCTCGCTTTGCTGCGGTTTTCTTTTTTTTACACCTTGGGTTACATTACTGCAGTTTTATTAAGGATCCCTATTTTTTTTTAATATAATAGCCTATATGTCACCCGAGGATAGTGTAGCTTCCCGACAGTGAAATAATTTTTCAAATCGGTTCAGTAGTTTTGTAGTCTATTTAATGCAAACAAACAATCGAATCTTTCCTCTTTATAATATTAGTATAGATAGTCAATTAATTTACAAGTACGGAAACATTTATTGCCCGTGGCCTGACACACACTTGGCCTATGTGCGTGTTATATTTGGAGTTTAAAGGGCTTCCAACATTTTTGTATGGAGCCTGGCATACCTGCAAGTCCGCCATTTTGAAAAAACCTCGATTCGGCGGCCAGTAATGAAACATGTGTCAATCGATAGAGTAATTAATTGTGATCAAAAAGTATTCAGTGATGAAATGTCGTAAGTGGTATACTTTCTGAGATATTTGAGTTCAAACCCGTAGGAAAATAAAACAAAAAACATCGTTTCGGCCGATATTGATAAAACATGTGTCAGTCGATATGTATAAGTAATTACAATCAAAAAGTATTCAGTGATAAAATGTCGTAAGTGATATGCTTTCTGAGATATTTGAGTTCAAAACCGTACAAAAAATAAAAAATTTGTAATTAATTGTCTTTTTATTTTTAGTGGATCCGTAACTGTATCAGTGTAATGCCAGATATGAAATATTATGAATATTTAGAATAATTACTATATACATATAAAATCACAATATACATAAACAAAACTAAATAAATACAGTTTTATTCATATTTACTTACAAACATCTTATATATTAAGTAAATAAATATTTATAAATACACATATAACATCTGGTTGAAGACCACGGGCGACAACATTCTAATTGCTTCAGGTAGATAGTGCTGCCGGACTTCTTGAAGGAGCTTTTGGTAGTCTATGATTTTTTGATGTCTACAAGCAAGGAGTTCCAGAACAGTATGAACTGTATTGTGAAGGAATTCCCGAAATAAGCAGTGATATGGGTTTTCTTTAAAATAAACAGGAGAAGACACATTATTCAAAATAGCATAAAATGTTGAGAGAATTCTGAAGTTTCACCTGTATCGAATGGGTAGCCATTTAAGTTAGGAATGGAACTGGGATATGTGGTCATACTTACGTAATCCGAAGATATACCTATACAGTTATTAAGAAGGCGCTCCAATTTATTCAGAAGTTCCTCTGACAAATCTGTACAACACACATCAGCATAATCAAGGTGAGGGATAGATTCAGTGATTGTCAGACATGATATAGAAAACTAAGCCAATAATGAATTTTAACTTTTGGTTTAGAGTAATTGCCAAAGCTGTAGCCGCTGGTGGCAAATAAATTGTTTATAAAACAACCTACAACATTCGAATCAGAATTTACATAAGCACTGTGTTGCCTAGCAACCACAAACAAACAGGTGCATGAAACTTTTGGTCGTATAAAGTACGTTTGAACTAAATCTGGAGTTCGCAAGTCGCGTTCCGTTCCACTCTTTATAATTTTATTTTATTTTTAAACATAATATTTATTTTGCAAAAGTTTAAAATAACACGGAATAGTTACGTATAAAATCGATATAGACTGTTTTAAAATACATAAACATAAATATAAAATGTTATTCGGCTTTGTTTAATGAAATTTAACTTATAAATAATTTTATGCTCATGCATATTGAGTGGAATGAAATATCTGTATAATCTGTACAGTGCCATCTCTCAAGAACTTATTTGTGACGTGGCGAAAATTGGAACTAATGCCATCCCATTCATAAATTACTACTATGCGCACTATGATTGGTCCAATGCGTCCGGCAGCGCCCTCCTTATAGTCACAGATAAGTTGATTTCACTGTATTTCGAAACATAATACGACCAAGTTGCAAAGCATGTAAACGCCATTATAGCTGTGAGGTTTTCGTAGTCATTTCTATTTATAGTCATAGGTAGGCCGGCCTCAAAACAATAAGTTTCTACAAAGGTTTGAAGTCGCTTCACGAAATTAAGGATGTGCGAGCGTGAGTTATTCATGACGAAAATTGTTTTAAGATGTTGGTTTTTACGTCGTTTTCTCTTAGTGTGTTGTTGTTATAGGTCAATATTAAAATAATGAAGTTGTCACAAACGTTATAATGATTATTTCGTTCTTTAATAGTTATTTGGTGTGCGAAATACAAATCAGTTTGTGAAAACCCTATAAAGGAATTTTTACGATTTGTTGACAAGTATTCTGATACGAGTTTGACTCAAGTAGTTTGCTTTTGCTTTGCTTTTTTTTAATTCAAACCTACCCGTTATTAATAAATCAAGTACCTATGCAGCACATACACATATGGCATAATATACTTATTTTTCATTATTGACCCAATAAATTCAAAATAAATAAATGATAATTTTTAATGCATTATTTTTGTACGGCTTTGAACTCAAATATCTCAGGAAGTATATCACTTACAACATTTCATCACTCAATACTTTTTAATTGTAATTATTTAGCCTATCGAATGATATATGATTTATCAATGTCCGCCGAAACGAAGTTTTTTGCTTTATTTTTATACAGTTTTGAACTCACTTATCTCAGAAAGTATATCACTTACGACATTTCATCACTGAATACTTTTTGATCATAATTATTTAGTCTATCGATTGACACATGTTTCATCACTGGCCGCCGAATCGAGGTTTTTTCAAAATGGCGGACTTGTAGGTGTGCCAATTAGGTTGGATGCCCTTTATCTAACGTGATATTTTAAGGAAATCACAGTCTTAAGTGAAAACGGGCACGTATTCAATACTTTCCATGCAGCTCAGATTAAATTTGCGTGCAGAATATAAATTAACTTGACACATTTCTGTCATTTGTTAATATATATTTATATCAGTACTATTATGCCTTCTGTGCTTATATGTAAATTCAATAAAACAGTGTTCAGTTAGTTCCACATGTATTTTTATTTTCAAAACATATAAGTATACGTACAACTTTCTCCGACTTTACCGCATTTTTAACTTTCGACAAAGTGTTCTCACGATTACAAAACATACGGAGATTATATACCATAACAAACAGTAAAAATCAGGTAATTTCATATCAGACTGACACCAGACAGCAAGAACAAGTTTGTTGACTGTACTACTTAAGACAATTACAATTTGTTGATCAGACTGCAAATATACAAAGTTACAAATCTCTTTAAGATGTTTGTTCGTAAAGTTGTTTACAACCAAAATCGAAGTAAAATTGGTAATTTACAAATTTTATTTTAACCAAAACTTTTAAATTGCAATTGTAAATTGTGTCTTACAACTTACCATTTCTCGTAAATCATTGTAATAGTGATTGATATCAAGCAATCTAGTGAAACGATGCTAGTTTAACTGACATACGCCCCAACTCAGAGTAACGCTTACTTTAATCGCTCCTTAGTAAAGAATCACCATACAAATTCTGTACTAAGGTGCGATTTAAGTAACCGTTAGTGACTCTGAGTTGGGGCGATAGTGTCATTAAAGCACTAGTTAAAGAATACAACCGCTTAAAACGTATCTTATTACACGCGGGGCCCTGAGGCCCTGTTGAGTGCCTTGCAGATTTACAAGCAGTCCATTGTATCTTCCTTGATTATCATGGGAGGTGCATAGGGTCCATGGTAAATTCCGAAAGAGTATGCGTATGGATTCTGTAACAAAAATATTTTGCTTCAAAACTGTACACATAATAATTCCGTAAATTGATCACATTTTTATACAGTGTGTATGATGAAAAGATGGCATAAATGTGTATACACGTGTGTGTTGTGTTGCTGTGTATTGCAATGAATTAAATTGACTGTACTGTATTGTACCTATTACTGGACTGATTACAATCGAAATTAAAGATTTAAGAAGAGCATCATCATTGGTGGTCAGTGCCAATCATGTGAATCTGCATAGTTGGAATGGCACCAAGTCACCGACCCATTGTCTACTGAGGAAGCGAGGAACCAGCTTAAAAAGTTTAAAAAATTCTGGAGGGAGTAAATATCAACTCTATCTGAATTGGAAAATACAATACCTTTTTTAGGGTTCCGTAGCCAAATGGCAAAAAACGGAACCCTTATAAATTCGTCATGTCTGTCTGTGTGTCTGTCTGTCTGTCTGTCTGTCTGTTCGTATGTCACAGCCACTTTTCTCCGAAACTATAAGAACTATACTGTTGAAACTTGGTAAGTAGATGTATTCTGTAAACCGCGTTAAGATTTTTACACAAAAATAGAAAACAAACAAAAATTTTGGGGGTTTCCCATACATAGAACTGAAACTCTAAAAAAATTTTCATCAAATCCATACATGTGGGGTATTTATGGATAGGTCTTCAAAAATGATATTGAGATTTCTAATATCATTTTTTTCTAAATTGAATAGTTTGTGCGAGAGACACTTCCAAAGTGGTAAAATGTGTGTCCCCCCTGTAACTTCTAAAATAAGAGAATGATAAAACTAAAAAAAAATATACGATGTATATTACTATGCAAACTTCCAACGAAAATTGATTTGAACGAAATCTAGTAAGTAGTTTTTTTTTAATACGTCATAAATCGTAAAACGCAAAAAACATCGATCAAAGTTACAACGAACTACAAGAACTTTTATATTATGTTACTTGCTGCTACGGAACCCTTCATGGGCGAGTCCGACTCGCACTTGGCCGCTTTTTTAATCATTATTTTCGAGTAAAAGGATTTGAAATAAAAAAATATGCTACACACAGCTCGATACAATTATTGTGTTAACACATGTGCCGTGGACAATACCCGAAGCCAAGAACACACACGACTAACCTTTTTTGTGTTATAGAGGTTTGGCGGGTAGTTGGCGGGGCCCGGCGACTTAGTGGCCTTCCCAGCGCCCTCTGAACGTGCGCCCATTGAGTAATTGGGAGCCCTATTAATGTAGAAAAACATGAACGCAATCAATCAAAATGAGGCATTAGTTGTATTGACTCTACGATTGGTCTTTGACGACTTGGAAAGTGACAAGCATGAATTGAATGTGACTAAATACTTTTAGCATTTTTAAATTTATCCTTGAATTATTTATTGAATAAATTATTTTTGTATCAATAATTTAGTAATTTATCATCTAAACAGAAAAAAATACGTATTATACTACATACTTTAATACTTAATAAACTCACCTAGTTTTATAAACATCAGCATCTCTCTGAAAATACACAGCGGGGCCAGGCGATTTCGCTTTTTGATTGAAGCCGACGCGCGCACCCATCGTATACGCGGGGGAGCCTGGGCCCAACCGCAGCGCGTACGCATTCGGCGCGGGCCCCACTTTCCGCGGGGCGAACCCGAGTCGCGCGCCCATTGAGTATGCAGGGGCCCGTGCTTCTCGCGTCGGGGGACAGCGCTCTGGCGCATGCGCGCCCGGCCCTGGCGTGCGTAGAAGTGCTCGAGCTGGGAACCTAGTTAATAGATTTCAATAAATTTTGTAGTATTACAGTTTACTTCTTCAGATCAAAAATGTTATCTTACTATGAATGTCACACATTCATTTTATTTTTAACCAGCAGCCTTACTCCCGACGCTTTCGAGTTCTAAATCAATCGAGTTTGTCTCGATTTGGTTTGAATTCGTACTCTTGAAACACTACGCTAGCGCACAATCGAGCAGTTTTATTTATTACTTTAATCCAAATTTAATTACTTATATTATTATTATACAGCGGGCGTAAGGCCTGAATAAATATTTAAACATCGATTTAGTATGAGTGTAGTAAGTGTTATTCTATTCGTAAACAGAGAAAAATATTAGAATAGATGGCGCTAGTGTGTGGCAGATGTCTTGGATAAGATTAGTCGTTACAGAATATTATTATTAAAAGCATAGAATTTTATGTGTACACATGAAACCGGAAACAGAAGAAATTTATGAAAGAAAAGTTAGTAGGTATATTATGCCCTAATACATTTTTACAACTTAAGAAAACTTGTCAATTTTTCAGACGCAAAAATTGATAAATATGACAGATAACATACTAATGGTAGCCCTATCCACAGTCTTCCATCTGTTAGTACATTATTTC
Source organism: Thymelicus acteon (assembly GCA_951805285.1). Taxonomy (NCBI): domain Eukaryota; kingdom Metazoa; phylum Arthropoda; class Insecta; order Lepidoptera; family Hesperiidae; genus Thymelicus; species Thymelicus acteon. Next base: position 3,345,734 of record OX638230.1, read on the forward strand.
ATCCCTAGAAAATTATATAAACGTCACTATAGTGCAAACACAGAAAAAACTTATGATCCTAATAAAGCATCCAAAATTTCATTCCTTTATTGTTTTTAGCATCACATATTTCTAATAATACTTATTGGAACATACTTATAAACGTTTTGAAAATAATGAAAAAATAAACCTACCTATATATAATTTTTAGGAGCCCACGTTCAAAAATAGCATTGGTGATTGCTCAGTGGCCGGTTTAAATGTTTAATGCTATCTTTCGGAATGGTGCTTTACCACTGAGGAGAATAAACGACGAAAGGTCCTCAGCAAACTTTTAAATTAACAGACATTTTTGCTTTGCGTGCGTGGCCCCAAATTTGCGTACCTGGCCCCAAAACTCCAAGCAGGTGATGACACGACCCCATCTCTAGTGACGCGGTCGATGCGGTAAGCTGGACCTGGCCCCAGCGGCTTCATGCGGAAGTTGGCCCCAGTGCCGAAGGAAAACATCGGGTTCCGCCATCGCGATGGATCGTGGCCCGCGAATCCCACTGTCGCTGGTAACTTGTATGCCCCGGGGCCCGGACCTAAAATATTCCATTATAAGGTTAAAGTTACAGGTAGTTGCATAGTTACATTAAAATTCCGGGTGGAAACTGAAACATAATTTAATGGTGAACTGAAGTCAGATAACTTAGCGCTATTCATTTGCTTTTCATAGTTGAACTGGGAGTTTGTATGAAAGATGCTAAGATTATTTTTGTAATTAAAGCCCATTAGTTTAATTAAGGCACATGTGAGTTAACATTTTAACAGTCAGAGTCTACAATGAATTCTCGTAAAATTATTCGTTTATATACCATTCGAATAATTTTAAACCAATAGGTACGACTATCTACTATAACTTTTTAATGTCCCATCTCAGAGTCACTAATGACTCCTTAAATTGCTCCTTAGTCCAGAATTTGTATGGTATTTCTTTACTAAGGAGCGATTTAAGTTACCGTCAGTGACTCTGAGTTGGGGCGAATGTCAACTATGTAGACTGAGTTACCTAAAGACACGGACCTAAAAAAAAGACGGACGTAATCCCAACAACAAATTCAGTGAAGCACCCATAGTAATACCAACTCTCTATTCGTACAAGTACACACATTAACACTTCACTGCTTCAATCGCGAATCAAAAATTTACGCACACATGGTAAGCGGGCGGCCATTGCTATGCTTCACTCTCGATTAGACGAGGTTACGTCCGTCTTTTTTTCAGGTCCGTGACTGGAGCCCTTGAATATAGACCTATACACCAAGTTATTACATACTCTCAATAAACTTACCTAATGGTTTTCTAGACATTATTTATACTACGAATTTGATATTGGAGAGGAAAACACTAAAATTTTGTGTATAAAAAACTAAAAATCACTAAAATTTTACCACATAATAAATAAATAATTTTGACATCATCTGTCGGCCGCGGCCTGACGTGATTTATTTCAAACAATGCTTTTAATTGTCTTTTGGAATGTCGAAAACAGCCAGTAAAATTATTTTTTAGACTCGCTGCCCGCAGCCAACTAACCAATAATAGTCCATTCATTCTAGATTTCAGTGTAGGGGAGACCGGGTACAAAAGTAACGGCGGGTCGAAAGTAACAAACGTTCTGTGGGTTTATCCAATAGTCAAAACACCGCTTCGTTGCCGTCAGGTGATAGCCGGTGGCACCCCCCTCACTTGCATTCAGTTGCCGCGCGCGCCACGCGCTGTTAGGTTGTGTGACAGGATGCTACGTGATTTTACGAAACAAAAGTAAGTTTTTTGACGTTTACTTATTTAATGTTTACATAGTAATAAAAGGATGATATTAATTTGAATATTTGGATATAAGTTCTTAATTAAATTGATTGTATAGTGTTTTATCTCGTTTTTGTCTGGCACGTTTCGTTTAAAGGTTATGTTTCATGTTTTAACAAAAATGTGGTTGGGTACAAAAGTAACATATCCCTATGGGTACACAAGTAACATGTTACTTTTGTCCCCGTTTTGATTTAATTACGTAATATTTTTATGTGTCTGTTTATTTTAACAGAATGCCGCGACAACGCATCAGAAACACCGCACGAGGAACTACCGACATGGAAGTTTACCGAAAAGCGGCTGAAGAGCATTTAAAAAATGGCGAAAAAATTCGAGCCCTGGCAAGAAAATATAATGTTTGCCATGTGACATTATATAGATACATAAAAAAATTAAAAGCAGGAAATACTGACGCAGTTGTTGGTTACCGTTGCGTCAATCGTGTTTTTACTGTTGATGAGGAAAAAAATCTACAGGACTATTTAATCGAGTGCTCTGGAGTTTATTTTGGGTTATCTCCATCGGAAGTACGTAAATTGGCATACGAGTTGGCAATAAAAAATGGAAAAACTTTTCCTGAAAAGTGGCATGACACTCAAATGGCGGGTAAGGAATGGTTGATGGGTTTTTTAAAACGACACCCGAGTCTCTCTTTGAGGTGTCCTCAAGCAACAAGTCTGTCGCGTGCCTCGAGTTTTAACGAACATAATGTGAGTAAGTTTTTTGATAACCTTGCTGATGTAATGGATAGGTATAAATTTGAGCCAAAAGATATCTGGAATATGGATGAGACGGGGGTGACCACTGTCCAAAAACCTAGCAAGATAATAGCTCAAAAAGGAATTAAGCAAGTAGGAGCAGTAACCTCAGCAGAACGTGGAAGATTAGTAACTGTTGCTGTTGCGATTAATGCTCAAGGAGGACACATACCTCCTTTTTTTGTATTCCCATTGAAGCGATACCAAGACCACATGATACGTGAAGGTCCTGTTGGTTGTACTGGAGCTGGCAATGCTAGTGGATGGATGCAGGAAGCAGAATTTTTACTATTTCTTGAACATTTCAAAAAACAAGTGAAGCCAACACTTGATCAAAAATGCTTGTTACTGCTCGACAACCATGCATCGCATATATCTATCCAAGCTCTAGATTTTTGTAAAAAAAATGGAATAGTTTTGCTGTCGTTTCCCCCCCATTGCACACATAAATTACAGCCTCTGGATAGAGCAGTATTTGGACCATTCAAGAAAATGGTAAACACAGCTACAGACAACTGGATGCGGAATCATCCTGGTCAAACGATGACTATCCATTACATTCCTGGGATTGTTAGAGAAGCCTTTCCTGTCTCTGTCACTGATAGAAATGCAGTTGCCGGGTTTGCTTGTACCGGTATAAGTCCATTTAACAGAAATATATTTACTGATGTTGACTATGCACCATCATCTGTGACTGACCGTCCTTTACAATTTAATAGTCAAATCCCACCAAATGATCCGTTGACCAGTTTTGATGCAACGTCCTCCGCCCAAGTGAATCCGGATACTCCAGTTGATGATCTTCCAACATCCAATGACCAGCGATCAGATTCTAACGATTTGTCAAACAATAATAACGACTCACCGTCTGTTCAACACTTACCGTTCCCTGCTGACGCTGATTCTCTGATAACTAACTCAATTAATGATAAAAGATCTATCTCGCCAGTACCAGGACCTAGCGGTCTACAAAGAGCAAATTATTCTCAGCCATTTAATTTCTCACCTAAGGATCTTAGACCTTTACCACAAGCAGGTCCGAGGACCGCAACAAATAAAGGACGTAAAAAACGTAAGACAGCAATATTGACGGACACGCCCGAAAAAAATGCAATTGAAGAAGAATACCAACAAAGAAATAAACCCAAGAAAAAGGTTTTACAAATAGATACTGGAAAAGGCAAGAGGAAGATATTCACGAAAGGAAAGGGAAAAGGGGAAAAGACAAAAAAGGCAGCTAAAGACAAGGAAAATAAATCTGATGACGAAGATTGCTTCTGTCTCATTTGTTTAGAAACTTTTAGCAATAGCCGACCAAATGAGGAATGGGTACAATGTATCGATTGTAAAATGTGGTCACATGCTGAATGCGTCAATGATGATACAAATTACGTGTGCCATAATTGCGAGTCTGAATAGAAGGCTGATACTGAAAAGTCTGATTAGAAAAAAATATCATATAATAATTGATCTCATTAATTAAACTAAAAATAATTTCTAACGAAGTGTTAATAATATTGATTTGTATACGTAGAATATATAATATTTTGGCATTAAAATGCAAATGCTTATTTGTGTCATTAATACAAAGTTTTCTAATAAATAATGTGTTGTTTTAATTGTATTAATGTCATATCATATTCATTATAAACCCCTTTGTCTTGTTACTTTCGACCCACAACGTGTTACTTTCGACCCGCCAACGTGGTCGAAAGTAACAACTGACGATTTTTTTTTTAACCCCTATGATTCATTCAAAATACAAAATAATAAGGTTAATCAAGGTACCAATGTAAAGAACATGAACGGAATTTATATATGGTTATATAAATTTCATCAAAATAATAACACCTAACCAGAAACCAAGGTAAAAGTACAAAATGTTACTTTTGTACCCGGTCTCCCCTATGGGCGAAACGGCAAAATTTATAATTTTGTAAAACTGCTGCTATGTTGTACCCATATGTGAGTACATTAAAAATAACCACTCTCCCCCTCCCCCTCCTGTCCGCATCACCCCTCCCCTCCTTGAAATGTGTCCCATTTTACAGATTTTCTCAATTTTCAGGAAAACTATACAAGCTAGAACAAAATGGTCAAAAAGTAAATTATTTACTGATAAATTGTCTACAAATAACTTCCAACATTTATTTTAATACGAATTATAGTTTCGAAGTTATGGTGCGTCAAAGTTTAGTGAAAATCTGCGCTTGGCAAAAATTCATCATTTAATAGGCAGAAAACGGTGATATTTTGTATTAAATACAAGAAACGCGTTATAAACATTAACTACTCATAATAAAATTGTGAAAGGTTGGTGCTTGTAAAATCAGATATTAAAAACAGAATAATATGAGGGATCTTTATAGGAAGAACAGAAGCAAAAACAATTATCTGTAGAATTTTTGTCTTTTTGTCTGTAATTTTCAATCGCGAATCGCACAAAAAGTACTGGACAAAATTGGATTCCGTTTTCAGCATTGTATTGCTGGACATCTAATTTTAAACCTGGCGCTTGATTTGTCGTGATGCGTTGCTTAGAAGCCGAGGTATGACTATTTCAAATGTCGTGGGGATAAGTTACTTTAAAATAAGTCAGTAATATCATCGTTATCTTTTCATTGTAGATTATTTGGCGGGCATAAATTATAATTTTGTAAATCTGCTGCTATATTGTATCTATATGTGAGTACTTTAAAAAAAACCACTCTCCCCCTCCCTCCCCTGTCCGCATCCCTCTCCCCTTGAAATATGTCCCGTTTTACAGATTTACTCAAAATTTTCAGGAGTATTTAAATTTCAATTGTCATACCTCGAACTATAATTAATAATAATTAATAATAACTTCGAAACTATAATTCGTATTAAAATAAATGTTAGAAGTTATTTGTAGATAATTTATCAATAAATAATTTACTCTTTGAACATTTTGTCCTAGCTTGTATAGTTTTCCTGAAAATTGACAAAATCTGTAAAATGGGACACATTTCAAGGGGGGGAGGGGTTATGCGGACAGGAGGGGGAGGGGGAGAGTGGTTTTTTTTAATGTACTCACATATGGGTACAACATAGTAAAAGTTTTATAAAATTATAAATTATGCCGCTAAAAAATGTAGAATGAATAGACTATAAACAATAATTTGTAGACATCGCTTAGAAAGTAAACGTTTTTTTCTGGTTTAGAGGGAAATGTAAAAAAATGTCAAACAAAGCCCCTGAATTTAGGAAAATGCTTATAGACATTGCCTTTCGTCATTGCGTCATAGGCTTGTCTTTCGATAATTATTCTCAGATTTTTTGCCACTGACGAATTTAATCTCATATCACAACTTACAATATACAGTCAGATATTCTACATTGCTGCTATTATAAGTACTACTAGCTGACCCGGCGAACTTCGTATCGCCTAACAAACTTTTTTTTTTTCTAAAATAAAAGTAGCCTAAGTTACTCCTTGTTACATCAGCTATCTGCCAGTGAAAGTCCCGTCAAAATCGGTCCAGCCATTTCAGAGATTATCCGGAACAAACAGACAGACAGACAGACAGACAAAAATTGTAAAAAATGTTGTTTTCGTATATGTACCGTGTATACATCCAAATGTACTTAGCAAGAAGCGGTTATTTTAATATTACAAACAGACACTCCAATTTTATTTATTTGTATAGAATATGTCTTCTGTGATATTATTCAATAAAAGCTAACGTTTTTCTGGCAATGTAACACCAATGTTAAACAAAACCTCTGAATGAAAATGCTCAGATGCCTTTGAGTAATACAAATCGTCATAAGTTTGTCCTACAATTTATTATAACATTCAAATGTATGTTATCCACTTACGATAGTCCAATTAGTTCTAGGAATCGACGGTTGTTTCTCAGATATGAAACCTATTAATGCTGGCGTTCCCTAAGGCATTGTGCTATCTCCCACGCTGTTTATTATGCACATGTATTATATGTTGCAGCAAGTCAGGAGCATTATTAATATTGGGAACTAGAAATAAACTAGCTTCTACTAAGTTAGTGTGCTTTACCATCCAAGGCTTCATTACTGCTTACCATCAGGTGGTTTTGTGGTCAAGCACTAACTTATTCGGTATAAAAAAAAAAAAAAAAGAATACTTGAGTAGGTACTAAGTATAGTCTTCCAAATTCCAATCAGCCGTATTCGGGCGGCTTAGAATACTAACCCCATTCCCACACCGGATGGGTGTCGTAGGAGGCGACTAAATCCGGCCCGCTGGTGGTAGGGCCCCTCGAGGGATTATATTGGTAATATTGATTTTAATTGTTAATTAATACCATTATTGCAATTATTATTTCTTCATGAGGTTCGCCTGGATAGCAACCACCCTTGAGCATGAGTCAGCCGCTAAACGACTCGTCGTGTTCTGGCTGGGGGCTTGAGAGCCAGTTTTTTCTTTCTTTTTCTTTTCTCTTTCTTGGCCGGCAGCGCATCAGTGATGCCTTTGATATTGCTGGTGTTCATGGGCGACGATAGCCACTTACTTACCATCAGGTGGATCGTCAGCTCGTTTGCCGGTAATTTCCATAAATAAATTACAGAACAGAACTAGGGGGATTTTTTTCTCACTCTATGTGCTAACAGAACTACTCCACATGACAGGTGTTAATAAAATCGGATGTCAAGCGTTGTCTTACAACTCACAGAACTAATGGGAATTTTTTCCTTTTAATACTGTCAAGAAAACTACTCATCAGGACAAGTGGGAATAAACGAGTCTTTGTCTCTCAGGTAAATCTGTTGACTCGGTGTATTTTACCGTGTTTTACAATAGTGAGTGTTCAAAAAAACTCATAGACGTTCTTTCAGTATTACAAACGCCGAAGATTGAGTTTCATCCACACAGAATGAACTCGTCGAATCTCTATGGTCCAATTCAGACAATGTTAGATATATCGCACCCTTAGAATGAGAGTGACCTAACTCAAAAATTGGAATTTGTGGGAAATGAGCAAGAAAGTTTTCAAAAAAGTATATTTCGATGAATAGAGCGATCAATGAAAATGACCGATTATTAGGTTGTCCTTTTCTTACTCATAATTCGAGCTCTTTTTCATCATAGGGTACGCATTTTAAGGTAAGTTTATAGCAAAAACAGAAATTACAGGAATTTTGAGTTAGGTCACTTTCATTCTAAGGGTGCGATATTAAGGTTATTGAAAAAGATCCATGGCTTGCTTGGCATTTGTGATTGTCCTGATATTACTCATGTCAGTGACGGTGACCATTTATCAGGCAACAATTCGTATTATCGACAGCCCTTACCGAAAAATAAATTTAGTACGTAACATTTACATAAAAAATAATGTGGTTCAGTCACGGACCTAAAAAAAGACGGATGTAATCCCAAGAACAAATTCAGTGAAGCGTTCATAGTAATACCAACTCTCTATTCGTACAAGTACACACACCCACACATTGACACCATATTGCTTCAATTGCGAATCAAAAATTACGCACACATGGTAAGCGGGCGGCCATTGCTATGCTTCACTCTCGATTAGATGAGGTTACGTCCATCTTTTTTTCAGGTCCGTGCGACAGCCCTTACCGCAAAATAAATTAAGTACGTAACAATTACATAAAAAATAATATGGTTCAGTTAAGTTATATTTAACAAAAACTGGTAGCGTTTGCAACAAGCAATAAACTTCCCAACTAACACAGTAGTGTGTAACTAGGAAGTTATTAAATTCACTTTAAAGTACGCGCAGTAAAAAAATCCCCAAGTCCACTTTAAAACAATCGATATAATTACTGTTAAATTTGAGGTCAGCAGGAATTAAAAACTTACTTAAATCTAGTCGTAAATATTGCTGATGTTTTGAATGAGAAAGATGAGAGATTTCTATATCGAGATTTAGATGGGGGCAAGATGTTGATCGTCCTGTAACGTCAGGTAACGATATTCAATAAGAGTAGACACTCTTAAAAAAGCGGCCAAGTGCGAGTCGGACTCGCCCATGAAGGGTTCCGTAGCAGCAAGTAACATAGTATAAAAGTTCTTGTACTTCATTGTAACTTTGATCGATGTTTTTTGCGGTTTACGATTTATGACGTATTAAAAAAAACTACTTACTAGATCTCGTTCAAATCAATTTTCGTTAGAAGTTTGCACGGTAATGTACATCATATATTTTTTTTAGATTTATCATTTTCTTATTTTAGAAGTTACAGGGGGGGGACACACATTTTACCACTTTGGAAATGTCTCTCGCGCAAACTATTCAATTTAGAAAAAAATGATATTAGAAACCTCAATATCATTTTTGAAGACCTATCCATAGATACTCCACACGTATGGGTTTGATGAAAAAAAAATTTTTGAGTTTCAGTTCTATGTATGGGGAACCCCCAAAATTTATTGTTTTTTTTTCAATTTTTGTGTGAAAATCTTAACGCGGTTTACGGTATACATCTACTGACCAAGTTTCAACAGTATAGTTCTTATAGTTTCGGAGAAAAGTGGCTATGACATAGGACGGACAGACAGACGGACAGACAGACAGACAGACAGACATGACGAATTTCTAAGGGTTCCGTTTTTTGCCATTTGGCTACGGAACCCTAAAAAAGCGGCCAAGTGCGAGTCGGACTCGCCCATGAAGGGTTCCGTAGCAGCAAGTAACATAATATAAAAGTTCTTGTAGTTCGTTGTAACTTTGATCAATGTTTTTTGCGGTTTACGATTTATGACGTATTAAAAAAAAACTACTTACTAAATCTCATTCAAACCAATTTTCGTTGGAAGTTTGCTTAGTAATGTACATCATATAATTTTTTTAGTTTTATCATTCCCTTATTTTAGAAGTTACAGGGGGGGGACACACATTTTACCACTTTGGAAGTGTCTCTCGCGCAAACTATTCAGTTTAGAAAAAAATGATATTAAAAACCTCAATATCATTTTTGAAGACCTATCCATAGATACCCCACACGTATGGGTTTGATGAAAAAAACATTTTTGAGTTTCAGTTCTAAGTATGGGGAACCCCCAAAATTTATTGCTTTTTTTCTATTTTTGTGTGAAAATCTTAATGCGGTTCACAGAATACATCTACCTACCAAGTTTCAATGGTATAGCTCTTATAGTTTCGGAAAAAAGTGGCTGTGACATACGGACGGACAGACAGACAGACAGACAGACATGACGAATCCATAAGGGTTCCGTTTTTTGCCATTCGGCTACGGAACCCTAATAAAAATGGGTCACCAACCACCGATATTTCACACATTTTATATGGATTCGTCGAAGAAATGGAGCGAGTGACGTTCACTATCGAGAACGGTGGTAGCAACGCCTGATTACCACCAGCGATGGCCTTTGACATACCGGCCCGCCTTCTTGGCGAAACCGACGGCGGTGTATCGAAAACACCAATCACTCTTTGCGGCCTCGTGCTAACTTCGTTTGCGCAGTATCAAATTGGGTGGCGCAAAGATCCAAAAACATTACAAGAATATATAGCCCCTTATAAAATAAACTAATATTAAGCGGCTCTGCTTACTTCTTCCAGCTTCTGGAACTACATCCGAAGAACTAATGAACACCAAGTGATTCTCTCATCAATAGCACTTATATTGCACCTACGCCTAATTTTTCGGTCCGAACTTGGCGTTAAAACTGCCATGCAGCTGCGACAGTGTACCGTGGCATATTGCCAAAATGTAGGTGTTTGTTGAATTTATAGTTATGTTGCATTCTCTTAGAACCTTATTTATGTGTTCTGATGCGTCGTTATAAATGGTCCGAATTGTCTTTGGTGTCCCGTTTGTCTACGTCACAACATAAACTAGATAGTTTGCTTTTGATTGAGATCTGAGAATTTTATCGAAAGAGTAAATAGAGATGATATTTATTCGTGTGGTTTTATATTCTTCTTCACTGGCAGACTTCACACAACTTTGAGAACATTACAGAGAACTTTTAGGTGTAGCTGCTTTGAGATGTCTTGCACCAAACCAAAATAAACTTGCCAAATAATTTGATAAATTGGAGGTGCATGCAGGATTCGAACTCGGGTCCTCTGTCAGCGGAAAAGCAACGATCATAATTTTAATACTAGATTCTTTTAAAGTTTCAAGGGTATCAATGGATTTAGTAAATAAAAACAACTATTGTAAGTGTGGCTTATGAACCCTTTGAAAATGCCACTGAATCAATTTAGTTCACTAGTCGATAAATTGCTCGGCTTGAATGATGACGTGTTCGCTGAGAGACATCCATTAGCTGCAAAGTGCACGTACTTTTTACGGTTCATTACTTTAAAAATTGCATAAAGCTTTAGTCTTGTCTCTGAAAATACATGTTCCTGAATGTCTCCAAACTTAAATGTTATAAGGAAGAAGATTAGGTTCGAGAGTTTGGTACTTTATATTACGACGAGTAACCTCCCTTGCTTTGCATCGGTTTTCTTATTTTTTACACCTTGGACTACATTATTGGAGTTTTATTAAGGATCCCTAATTTTTTGAAAATATAATATAGCCTATGTCACCCGGTGATAGTGTAGCTTTCCCAACAGTGAAATAATTTTTCAAATCGGTTCAGTAGTTTCGGAGCCTATTCAATGCAAACAAACAATCAAATCTTTACTCTTTATAATATTAGTATAGATATGTATTTTCTATGCCTTTATTTCAACCCAATCTCAGTTGCATGGAGCGTGGTCACGTATATGTATCTAACTGTGATATAAAATATATACTGAAGTATATACTCAACATATAAAGTCGAGTTAAAAATTAAAATAGGTTTGATACCATTATAGTTATTATTTCAGGATTACGGTGTTAGTAAACTGATTAACTGATGTGACTTGCCCGGTAAAATATCCCATTTTACTTCAATGTAAATTATAATACTATAAAATACCTAATTTAGATATCAAATATGCTTTGTTTTTGATAAAGCCATATTTTATATCCCTAACAAGCCATCCATTTATGAACGTTTTCTGTACAAAACAATTTCAATGTTTCACATTTGCTGGGCGTCCCTAGACGGCTCTATTTCTATAATTATTTTCAGATATTTTATTTTAAATATTAAAAACTTAAAGCTGCATAGAACGAGCCGTTAGCTTATCCTATTTATTCATAAATCATAATCACAAATACTCGTTTTCCGCACTGCCTTTCATAACATGCGCTGAATACATTCTATGAAAATAACAAGGCTTTGTGCCGTTAAATTACGTTTTACATTAAACCCGGTAGAGATTAAACTGGCGATCTTGCGAGTTTGTTACTAGCGATTGTGTGAAGTTGGTATTTAATACATACATTGCTTTGCTGACCAGTTGTGTTGATGATTGGCGCTGCTGGCCAAGGAAGCACGGACCTAAAAAAAACACGGACGTAATCCCAAGAACAAATTCAGTGAAGCACCCATAGTAATACCAACTTTATTCGTACAAGTACACACACCCACACATTGACACTTCACTGCTTCAATCGCGAATCAAAAATTACGTACACATGGTAAGCGGGCGGCCATTGCTATGCTTCACTCTCGATTAGACGAGGTTACGTCCGTCTTTTTTTCAGGTCCGTGCAAGGAAGATAAAGAAGAGCTGAATCACGAAGAATCGTTTGATGGCTGACTGAAGTTAGATAATGGTAGCTATCCAAGCGGGTTGAACGAAAATGAATTAATACCTGCAATAATAAGAGGTATTATACACACGATCGCGTCGCGAACAAACATGTCTAACAAGAATCGAGTCACCGGAACTTGAGAGGCAGTAGTTTCTTTCTTTTCTCCTTTTCTTAACCTTCCTTGACCGACAGCGCCAATGAGTTCACCAATATGATGCTGTCCATGGGGAGCAGTTACCACATATCATTAGGCGTCTTATTGTTTGGGAACTATTCAGATAAATATAAACTGTTTTAAAGTATTTCAATTGCGTCAGTAAATCAATTAAAATATTAAAATAAAAGAAAATGAATTGAATTTTGTACGCCAATATTTCAATTGTGTCAGTAAACCAATTAAAATATTAAAATAAAATAAAACAAAATGAATTTTGTACGCTAATAATTGGCAGAGTAAGCGAACTATGTATTAATTTAACCATCCTTATGTACCTTATTTCACAATTAAATATTTATTGATTCATTGAACCTCCACATCGAAAAATGGTCCATTAAGAACTTGAACTTGAGAAAGGTGAAATATTCTAGTCGATGTTCTATGTAAAGTTTGCGATAAAATGGATAACTTGTCGTCATTGGTATTCAGATATTGTACCGGCACAAGCGCCGGCTTGGATAGTGATGTAACTCGGTACCTTCAGGCGCATTTCTGAAGAGCATAACCCAGTGGCTTTGACTGGACATCCTTTTGTCATTCAAATCAAATTTCTAATACACTTATGCAATACTAGTGCTCTGCACGCGGTTTTGCACGTGTTTTCCGGGATAATAAATACCTTATGTCTTCAGTGGTTTTTGCGCGAGAAAGTAAGAAATCCATACTAATTCCATACTTTCCATACCAATATTATAAATGCGAGTGGGTTTGTTTGTCCCTCTTTCACGTCGTAACAGAGCGATGTTGTGGTATGATTTTTGTGTGTGGAGATAGTTAGGAGGCTGGACATAGACTACTTTTTACCGCGATAAAACATCTCATTACCATGGGAAGATCATTATGATGCGTATTTGAATCGTAAATGAATAACGTAGTTATTAATTATTAAGTTAGTATTAGTCTACTTTGCAACAATCCGCGGATAACATGTATGATGGTATATACTTTAAGACATGCGTGGCACCTCCCTCCCTCCCGCAACGGAAACATGCACTACAATAATTAAAAGTATATTCCAACATACATACCAGCACCAACACGTGTTTCGCCCCGAAACGGAGCATCATCAGGGTAAGTTGACTCTACGATGGTTAGTCGCAAAGTGAACATCGTTCACTGAGCGTGGCGTATTTATACCCTACTCGCCCACTGGTTATCTAATGACGTTGTTGATAATTAGTGATTCACGCCGGCAGAAACCGGGTCTGACGTAATCTGGTGATTATTACTGTTGGAAATCCTCAGTAATGGCGAGTTGGATACATTAATTTGTTCATTCAGCAGTGTAAAACTTGGGTTATTATTATGTTTTATTATTTCTAACTGCTCTAGTATATTTAATTTAAAACCCTTTTCCGATTTATGTAATATATTGTATGTATGGTTACTAGTTAAACTGTGACCTGATTCTATTAAATGTTTAGCAAAGTTAGATTTATCCGCGTGACCATTCCTATATGCGGCCATATGTTCCCGGTAACGTGTGTCAAAATTTCTACCAGTTTGACCCACGTACACGCCATTACAATCAGGACAAACAATCTTGTAGACACCTGATTGTTCATGTCTACCTCTTTTATCTTTACAGTTTGTTATAGATTGCAAAGAATTGTTTGTTCTGAATGCAACGAAGATGTTGTTACGACGGAGCGTTTTTGCGATTCGCTCTGAAATCCGCATACAAGAGATCACGCACCATTAATCTTGTATGCGGCTCCCAAAGATATAACTCCCAATAAATATCGTTCTAGTTTAACCTATCTCGGTCCAATTTCAGAGCGAATCGCAAAAACGCTCCGTCGTAACAACATCTTCGTTGCATTCAGAACAAACAATTCTTTGCAATCTATAACAAACTGTAAAGATAAAAGAGGTAGACATGAACAATCAGGTGTCTACAAGATTGTTTGTCCTGATTGTAATGGCGTGTACGTGGGTCAAACTGGTAGAAATTTTGACACACGTTACCGGGAACATATGGCCGCATATAGGAATGGTCACGCGGATAAATCTAACTTTGCTAAACATTTAATAGAATCAGGTCACAGTTTAACTAGTAACCATACATACAATATATTACATAAATCGGAAAAGGGTTTTAAATTAAATATACTAGAGCAGTTAGAAATAATAAAACATAATAATAACCCAAGTTTTACACTGCTGAATGAACAAATTAATGTATCCAACTCGCCATTACTGAGGATTTCCAACAGTAATAATCACCAGATTACGTCAGACCCGGTTTCTGCCGGCGTGAATCACTAATTATCAACAACGTCATTAGATAACCAGTGGGTGAGTAGGGTATAAATACGCCACGCTCAGTGAACGATGTTCACTTTGCGACTAACCATCGTAGAGTCAACTTACCCTGATGATGCTCCGTTTCGGGGCGAAACACGTGTTGGTGCTGGTATGTATGTTGGTATATACTTTTAATTATTGTAGTGCATGTTTCCGTTGTGGGAGGGAGGGAGGTGCCACGCATGTCTTAAAGTATATACCATCATACATGTTATCCGCGGATTGTTGCAAAGTAGACTAATACTAACTTAATAACAATGGATTTCCGCAAAGTAACGCCTGATACTATTAACTATAGTTATTAATTGAATTACGTAGATATTATAAAGTACATTGCTATATAGTCTTCATGGTTCATTGTGAAGATAACTATCTCATACCAATTCTCAAGTACTCTCTGTTAGCATGTTGAGTAACGTCTCTTCAAAAATTTTTTCACGAACTCTTATGGAAGCAAGTGTATGCATGGAAATCTTTGAATAAATTTCTCGAAAGCTATTCTAGTTTCAGTTCAGTCATGTCCTACAATACGAGTATTACTTCTTTAATGTTCTTTCTTGTAAGGTATTATTTTATATTTTGGATTATTATTCCGCCTCACTTACACCATGCTTTTTTTTTGCTGGATCATCTATAGAAGCTAGGTGAATAGAGATTCGTGACCGACCTTTCGAGAAATTTGAATATCGTTTAAAATAATTCTATAAGCCGCAATAATTAATAACTCATCATCATCACAACACTTAAAGTATGATGCATATTTCTTGTTATTCTTCGTATTCCAACTATAATTTCAGAAATGAAGTTTAAGTATTCTTTATTGTACATCACATAAATCTATATATATAAAAGAAAGTCGTGTTTGTTACACTATTTATAACTCAAGAACGGCTGAACCGATTTGGCTGAAAATTGGTGGGGAGTTAGCTTAGAATCAGGAGACGAACATAGGATACTTTTTATCCCGGAAAATAGACCTGTTCCTGTGGGATAAGGTGAATTTTTGTTATATGTAGTTGATAGATTAGTTATTTATAAAGATATCAAATAAAGCTCGGGGATGGATATAGGATACTTTTTATCCCGGAAAATAGACCTGTTCCTGCGGGATAAGGTAAAATTTTGTTATGTGTAGTTGATACATAGCTATTAGCGGGAACGGGAGCGGGAAGAGAGAGAGGGAGAGGGAGGAGCACACAGAAACTGTACCGGCTAAGAACGGCTGTACCGATTATACATTCTTAGGCGATACGAAGTTCACCGGGTCAGCTAGTATTACATAATTAAAAGCATATATATAACAGTGGTAACAGAAGGTGGTCTTATATCGCTCAGGTAGCGATCTCTTATAGAATACCTTTCGGTAGATGACATTAATAAGTAAGAGGAAGTGGATTTAGCAAATGGGAAGATAATATATTATTCTACATAATATCACGTATGGGTATGACATTGAAATAATTCATGACCCAGAATGCGAATGACAGGTTGAGTCTATTTACCACGGACAAAATGTGGATTGACAAAATTCACTTAGGTTATAAAACTGCAATAACTTCAATCCATTAACGACTAATAAAGAGCACGGGTCTCTTTTCAGTGCTGAGGAAACCTGGAGTACCCATGTTGCTCCATTGCGGAATGATAGTAGGGTTAGTGGCCTACCCAAGTGTGGAAAAATATTATGTTACAAAGGCCTCCAACGTTAGCTAATGACTATTAATCCTACGATAACAATCAGGACCGATAGCTTTACGTGCCCTCCGAAGCACTGGAACGTTCAACAAACTTTTGCCACTTGCTGTCATCCATCAAACTACCGGCAAACCAATATAAACCCTATACCTCATAACGACAGTACTTACTGATATTCACGAGGCTAACGTGATCATTCTTCTTGTTCCAGATCAAAATGAAGAAACGTGATGTAGTGTTGATTACAATACTGAGCTGTGGCGCTTTAGCTGTCTTTTTCGCTCTTGGCGCCTACCTGTACTTGAGGCGCAGGAAACGAAAGCGAGAGGACGATGAAGATGGTACGAGCTGCGCTATACGGTAAGTGTAGATAATACCAAGAATTTTGTATATTCACTGGACCGTAAGCTTTGAAGTGGTACTAGATAACGAATCACGTGATATTGGATGAATATCTGCTTCGTATCATTGGTCGATGTTACACACCGAGACCCTATAAGTGGCTATGAGTCTAAAGGTCAATGTCAATCAGGCTTATGATTGGTTGAAATTGTCCATCCAGACTTACTCTTCTTGGATAGCACCAAGTTCCTTCTATAGGCACTTATAGAAAGTTTATTTATCTTTCTGGCTGCCATTTTTCTTCATAAATTAACACAGGAAAGGTTTTAAATGTATTTGAAAAGGTAAGAAGGCTTTTTTGTTGATTGATCGTGATATTAAGTGAATCCCTATATGATACTAGTTGACCAGACAGACTTCGTTCAGTCATAAGTTTTTTTTATTAAAACCTTTTGTCTATCCTATCTTTCAAGTTGGATTAAACTGCACACGGTGTGCAAATTTGATTAAAATCGATTAAGTAGTATAGGTGTCCATCGCGGACAAACAACGTGACACGTAATTTATATATAATTAAGATTTGCGCAAATAAATAGACGAAGGACAGAGATATACCTAGATATCTGAGAATTAAATTGAAAAACAGAGTTTTGGCATTGTAACGATAAATAAGAAGTCATATCTTCATATTTATTTTAATAAATCTCTCTTCTCATAACAATATTATTATTATCCTATGAGCATAGATATTTCCTGGAGGAAATTTAATATACAATTTAGCACAGTGAAGATGTAAAACGAATAGTTTTCTTCGATTTCCTATTAGGTATACATGCTATTTCTGCAGCATAATTGGCACACACGGAGTACGTTATCAACAAATTTGGCTTAGAAAACCCATTGGACACGCTCTATTGGCAATCAATACGAAATATGGCCTTTGGGCATACCGATACCGACATACGGTCGCTTGAAACGACCCATATACCTGTGTCTTTATTACTGGCTTGCGTATTATACTATACTGGAAATATAGTCCAGTCATCTTAGTAAGTTCACTGCGGAATTTTAAAGACTGAATATTTGTATAAACTTGTACAATATTTTAACATTCTGAAATTTGTCTCAAAACCTACATATGGTAGGGTGTACGCGTCTATTAAAATTTGAGGTCAAAGGTCACAAAAGTCGATTTTTGCAAACATCACTATGGGGTTTCTGCTATTTGTATTCATTATCAATATTGTAAATTTTTTCATACGTTGAATTGTTTTCGAGGTACAGGGCGGAGAGCGCGCGGTTAAAACATAATGTAAGGTCAACCGTAATTCTTACCTAATTTTGACTAAGATGACTGGACTAATAGTACTAATACGTTTTAGAATATATTTCGAGCGTACTCTACTTTCTTCTTGGACTGGCTAGGAAAGCATTGATGATGCCTGTGGCGTTACTGATGTTAATGGACGACAGTGATAGATTAACGGTTTTAACGTTGGTCTCCTGGACGCAGGGGCCTGAGTTCGAATCCTGGCACGCATCTCTAATTTTCAAAAATGGTGTGCGTATCAGAAGTAAACTATACTTGCTTTGGTGAAGGAAATCATCGTGAGGAAACCTGCACACTTGAGAGTTCTCCATAATGTTCTCAAAGGTGTGTGAAGTCTACCAATCCGCACTTCGCAAGCATAGTAGACTATGGCCTGTATCCCTCACATTGTGAGAGGAGACCCCGAGCCCAGCTGTGGGACAATTATGGGTTGTGAAGTTATGTATTATCATGTCTTGTCATGTCATGCCTAGTATTTATCGATATGTGTAGTTACATACACATTGACTCGTCGAATAACTATTCCAATAACCGAATATTTTCCCAAAGTATGTAATAGCTCAAAAACTCAACAGAAATATAAGCCGTATTACAGGGACATAAGTATCAGATTGTCTTAGCAAAAAAACTGAAGCAGAACTTTTAAGATGGTTACTGATAACGAAAAGCTGAAGTTCAGAATGCTTCCTGTGTCAGCATTATCCGGCTTCATCGATCGCTGATCTAAGATAGAACAGATAATCAGTTTCATAGCGGCTGAAAGTAATATCTTTATTTCTGTTAGGAAAAAATAATATTTGGTTTCGTTATAAGTCTGGAAAATTTTTGCTTTAAAAAACAAAATTATTTATCTATTTACGTAATGCACTTAATTATTTAATAAATAAGTACTAATTTATATCTAAATAATTGTGAACGTCTGTTTCATTCATATTACGTTACATTACGTGGTAATTTAATTGTATCAATCAATACTAAGTTACATAATGTAGTTGTAATTCTAATACCAGTTGTAGAATTGGAACGAACACACCAGCTAGATTATTATTATCACAAACATCGACTACAGAGATTTCTTAATTACGCAAATGTCCCAGCCGGGAATCGACCCTGAGATCAGCAAGCATGCTATCTAGCACCCGATCTACCGGGTCACCTAAACAAAATTCCAGTGCATAATTCTTGACAAAAAATAACCATCTTCAAAATTAGGGATACCTCAAAAAGGACTCGTTAGATCTCTCTAAAATTTAAATGGAGCCATATGACAAGCACCAGCTTTCGAATATAAAAAGAATCATCCAAATCGGTACATTTAGTAAAAAGTTATGAGAACACAGATAAAAATACAGTCGAACTGAGAACCTCCTCCTTTTCTAAAGTCGATGAAAAAGAGACACAATAAGTCGTTTAAAAGTCCTATACTGTAATTGAAAGATGTTATACGGTCATGTAATGTTCTTTAAGTTGTTGCCAAATTTCGCTATCAATTCTACGTGATGCAATTATCCTAGCGATTGAAAATTAAACTACAATCGGGATATTGTTATGATATTTTTGACAGTACAACTGTCTTTTGTTTTACAACTCCACGTTTTAGGTTTACAACTAAAAACAAGTGATATTAATTATAAAATTACTAGCTTTTACCCGCGACTTCGTCTGCGTGAACTTGAGAATAATTAAAAAGATCCCGGGAAATCACAATTTTTGCCACCGAGGGTTGTGTACAAATTTACAGAACCGAACATAAGAGCAATATTAAATGATTTAGTAACAAACTTAACTTTTCCGCTGTAAAACTGTCGTTCCCATACATGTACATAGCGATGAATTAACGAAATACAAAAAAGTTTAAGATTTTTTGGAATGATACCTCCACGTATTCCTGAGAAAATAGGGTCGACAGACAGACATACAGATAACGAAGTGATCCTATAAGGGTAATATTTTTTCTTTTGAAGAACAAAACCCTAAAAAAATTATACAAAAATTCTATGTAGTAGGACATACATAAAAGCAGCCCAAACAATAACTATTATAACCTGTAAACCCAACTTCCAAACTAAATTATACCCTTGACCTGTAGAAGCAGATCCATCTCCGACCCTCGAATGACCTGATCCCGACAAACATGCACCCTGTTCTTTGATGCGGGATATAAATTATCTGTGAGCCAAATTTCATCTAAATCCATTAAGCCGCTTTAGCGAGGTTAAAAAAAATATCTTAATATACGCTAAGAAATATTAGTGGGATTTTATATACGTACACCATCAGATCCTGAATTGGTCAATGTTGTACTGGTTTTGCTATGTCAACGTTATCAACAACAAATATTTTGAAAACTGTTACTCCCACCCATTCTGGAATTATTATACATATTCTGTCTCTAAGGTACACCACCTGACCCCGATTTGGTCAATAATGGGCTGGTTTCATAATGTCGACTTTATCAACAGCAAATATCTTTAAAAACGGTTACGTTATTTCCGTCCGTTCAGGATTTACATAATAATTGTTCTTCAAGATACACCATCAGACCCAATTACATGATCATCTTGATTATTAATTTTACCTTTTTTATACCCTGGACCGAATAATTTAAAAAATGTCTTCCGCATTTTCACACATTTTGGGATTAAAACTCCAACATTATGAAACATTTCAGTCTTCTTATCCATTGAATAGTATTGAAGGGGCGCCATATTTGGGATGAGGAGCAAAAAAAAGGAAAAATCGATTTTTATATTCTTATGTGGGCGCCAGAATATTCTTGCCTAGGGCGTCAGTGGCTCTAACGCCGGCACTGGTAAAGCACCTAAAATCAATGACCAAAAATAATAAAAAATATGAAGAACATTAAATTTTTCATTCCATCAAGGTTAGAGACAACTTTATTTATTTTATCTAGTAGGACTAACTAACAATTAACATATTATACTGAGATAAAATATAAAGACAACTGAAAAAAAAAACAGTTTTACTTCGACTACACCAGGAATAGGAGTTGGAGATTATAAATGACAGTTTAATTCAGACTACTGGAATACTGGACTCCTCCTATTTATTCATAGACGTTGACAAATTTTTCCACATAAGTATAAACAGCCAAACCTAACCTAATCGAATTCTTCTTCCATTTGAATTTCTTAGTGTTTTCTTGGCACTACTTCTTCCTTCTTTTCGACTTATTGTATGATTTTATCTGACCAAGTAATAATATCTGTAAGACGGTCCCCATGCTGCTCACCAGATGACGCAAACTGCTGCCGCCCGTCTGTCTCCATGATCGGATTGGGTGGTTTAGCAGGTACCTGAGGTGTACCATGTCATGTTTCTCGGTCAATATTTGATCGCGCCGACCACGGGCTATTTGAGTCGCTCAGGGACGTCTCGCCTCTCCACAGTTGACTGCCTGAAAGCTAAACGCTTCTGCGTGAAGAGTGAAAAGAGTCCCCCCGACTATCTGGGGATTTTCGCAACCGCGGCTCCAGCTAGATTTACGGTAATGAAAGGATCCCCTACCCAACAGCAGGGCCCGCCTCGCAACCGGGAGTCTCTAGTTCTCCTGAGTGTATTCCTGAATGACTTTGGGATTTTTAAGTGTAACTTCCAACTACGCAATGCCGAGCTTTTCGTCCAAGAACTTGGCCCAAATGTATATATTATACCTATGTATATATTATACCTATAAAAAGTTTCAGAAGAAACTCATAGTTTAAACTGCTTCGCCGTTTGTGGATTAAACAGCGTGCCTGCATTACCATAAGATTAGTTTGTTTTTACTGCTATTTATATAGCTCAATACATCTTAATTCTAAGTTCTGCTAGATCATTAACAACTCTCTCTGAACTTGATAGAATGGAAATGTAATCATCATCATTATTTATTATTTTTTCTTTCATGTTTTTTTTTCTTGGATGAGAACGCATGAGTGATGCCTTTAGTCTGATCATGGACGACGCTTTTATTCATCCATGGAGGACGATGACAATTTAGCATCAGGTGGCTCGTCTGCTTTTACGCGGCTATTTACAAATTCAAAAGTATTTTAGTTATTTGTATTGCACTTATGTACGTCCAATCATAATAAAATTTGCCTATGCGGGGCCGGCTTGGTACGCATTGACCAGTAGGTGACATCAGTGATTATTAAATATGTAAAGGATTTGTATTTTTATTATTATCTACTTACTGTGTGCCTATTCATACATTACAATAAGGAAATCTAAATTGTAATACTTTGACAAAATTTAAAAAAACATTATTTGATAATTTTCTTAAATTGTGTGATGTTATTATCGCTAACTCTGACCCACATCGTCATACAGCGAATTGAATATAGGAATCTTTTAGAACAATCTAACATAGCTATGTGTTATTGATTGAGTACGGTAACTAATTTGCTTAAAACCTCAATGTTTTAAATATTATAGATATGTATAGGTACACATTAATTTCAATAAAAAAATTATTGACTCGTTCTCAGACCTACTTACATTTTTAATTATGACTTCTAGTGACCTAAACTGACATTTGTTGTTGATTAGCGGAACTAATTCACACAAAATCATAAATAAAAAAAAATTGGTACACATAGATTTTTTTAAGAAATAACGTATATTTCCGATACTAAACAGTCTCTGATGTCCCTCTATCGGGCACTTTCAGTATTTCTTGCTGTTATGTTGCGTATCAAAAAGACCTATTTATTGATATCTCGGCTTGTAAGCGACGTATTACGATAAAACATATACCAGATTTTAACTTAGACCACCAGTAATACAACTGTGAAAACCGCATTCAATTTCATCCAGTGGTTTGTGATAATAAATTTTAATACTTTGTCAAAATTTAAGATTTTTATTTATCTACAAAAAAACATTATTTGATAATTTTCCTAAATTGTGTGATATTATTATCGCTAACTCTGACCCACATCGTCATACAGCGAATTGAATATAGGAATCTTATAGAACAATCTAACATAGTCATGTGTTATTGATTGAGTAGGGTAACTAATTTGCTGAAAACCTCAATGTTTTAAATATTATAGATATGTATAGGTACACACTAATTTCAATAAAATATTTATTGACTCGTTCTCAGACCTACTTACATTTCTAATTATGACTTCTAGTGACCTAAACTGACATCTGTTGTTGATTAGCAGAACTAATTCACGGAAAAAACATAAATTAAAAGAAAATATGTACACATTGATTTTTTTTAAGAAATAACGAATATTTCCGATACTAAACAGTCTCTTTTATCCCTCTATCGGGTACTTTCACAATTTCTTGCTGTTATGTGGCGTATCAAAAAGTCCTATTTGTTGATATCTCGGCTTATAAGCGACGTATCACAATAAAACGTACACCAGATTTTAAGTTAGACCACCAGCAATACAACAGTGGAAACCGCATTCAATTTCATCCAGTAGTTTTGGCGTGATGCGGTGTCAAACATACAGACAGACAAGATTTTTAAAAATGACAGATTTGCAATCTATTGCTCCTATTGAGTCCCCTGATATCAAATTTTCTTAAATATCTTCTATGTACAGACATTATCGAGTTACTGTTTTATAATATATATAGATTACCAGTTCTCGCTTCGTTTCGAAAGACCGATGCAATCCGTGCAAGACAAAATATTTAATCGGGATCCTATTTATTGACATTTTTTTGGGAAACGATTGAAATAATACTTAATAATTATGTTAAATTCATCTAAATAAGTGACTTTTTTAATTTGGAGATATTTAACTTGAGGTTCAAGATTGAAATCTGTGAGTAGAGCAAGCAGTCTACAAAATAAAGATTTTTCTTATGGATATAGCTACTAAACTAGCTGACGATCCACCTGATGGTAAGTGGCTATCGTCGCCAATGGACACAAGCTACACCAAATGCATAACTGATGCGTTGTCGACCAAGAAAGAGAGAACAAAAAGAAAGAAAGAACTGGTTCTCAAGAACACGATGAGTTATTACGTAACCGAAATCTCTGTCGTCAAAATGGCAAAATCTCATGCCTCATCGATCATTTTATTCCGTGGCGTGTTATCGACCCCTATAACTCTTACAACTTGGGTATTATCTACCCAATTCATGACAAAGTCCTTATCGAATTACCAAGTCCAAAACTTTGTTAGATCGATATGTTATTCGGAACAACCGCAGTTGCTTGGTGACCCTGTCATCAGTTTTATTACTAGTGATGACATTTGTATTACGAGTATACTCGGGTATAATGCATTTTCTATTTAAATACATTTTGATGTGAAACATCTTTGTGCGAAGGGTAAACCTGATTTTAGACTTGGCGATCGTGGCGACGCATTTCGATGTTTCACATCTGTCAGCCGTCCCATGACAGCTGTTCTTTTTATAAACTATTTTGCACATCTCTGGTATTATTATAATTGTATATAATAAATATACGTAATAAAATAATAAGTTATCTAATAAATCAACGAATATAAATTATATTAAAGCGATTAAAACTTCTTCATAAGCAAAATCGATTGTTATACAAAATCGAATCGGAATAACATTCCAACATCACTAATTGCATTGACTAAAATGATAAGTGAATTAAGTCTACTTATATCTATTCACCTCGATCAGTAGATTTAAATCACCTGGGTGCATAGGTGAATAATTTGTATAATCGAATAGTTGTATTCGAATTTCACAATCGATTAATAAAAATCTTGGTCAATGAATTTAGCTTCGCCACTTCGTTAAGCTATTGAATGACATAATAAGACTTAATTTAGTTGCAGGAAAAACGACAAAGCCATATTTTGACACAGTCATAAACAATAACCTACAAGGGTTTATAGAGTTAAGCTGGCCAAACACGATCAAGTATACTTGTCAAGTTTGCAGTTTGACTTGATGCAACATTCAGTTTGCATGAGATAGCTATATGTCCAGACATAGCCATACACCGTCAAGTTTACTGGATGCCGCATCAAGTCCGCTGCAAACTTGACAAGTATACTTGATGCCTCTATATCAGTGAAAGCGTTCTGACTTTTCTTATCACTAATAATTTTATTAATTTCTATAATTTATAATTAATTATTTAATTAATTAATTTGATAATTTAACATGAAATGTAATGGTTTTTGATGTTAGTTTTTGTTCATATTATTTTATTAATACTCGTATTATATGAAGCGTATTGTACCTGTATTCCACATTAAGGCGCTGCCGCGCCCGTTTGGTTGATTTTCTTTTGGATATATTTCGTAAAGTGTATACGCTATTAGCGTAATACTTAGGTATATGTTTTTTGACTATATACTTTAAATCTGCTCGAAAATGAAAACACGATAACGTGAAATTTTCTCGATAAAAAAAAATCATGAAGTTGGCTCTAATTATTTACATTATAGCTTGCCACCGCGATATTTAAAGAAATTTGTGCATGGAATTCTTTTTAAAACATAGTTCATTGTCACATCTAAATCCATGTGTTTTTTTGTGAAAAAACATGAAGTAGTTTTTAAAAACCAAATAAAAACGTTGTTTGGCGCTTATGTCGGTCAGTTTCGAGCGCACGCTCAGTATAGCTGTCTCACAATTTTCATACAAGAACTCATTCCCACACTGTCTTTATGATGTGCGTTCAGTCGACTGCGGTCTTCATCGACGTCGGACGTATGTCTCTCTGCGCTATTTTTTACACGCTTTTTATTAAAGAATTTGAAGTAGCGTATAAAGTTTTTGACTTTTGCTTATGATTGTCAAAACGTTAAATGGGGAAAACTAAACAGCACAGGGAAATGGAGTAGTTTTGTTTTATTATTTATATTTTATTATTTGTACTTAAATAAAAATGTTTGATGATATGTAAGAGAATGAATAATTAAATTACTGTTCAGTTGCGTAATACATTATCTATATATATAAAAGCAAAAGAAGACTCGCCGCTTTTTATTCGGTTCGGTAGTTTCTTACATAATGAATAAAATGAAATTTTTCAAGGAGATTGCCGGGAAGACGTCAGCTAAGAACGGATTTTTCGAAATTCATCTCCTAAGGGGTAAAAATAGGGGTTGGAAGTCACTTTCATACAAACCAACTCCGTCAGTTTTAGAGTAATAAATATATTTTTTTATGTAAGTTTATCGTTATGAACAAAAGTTAACTTTGACCCATTAACTTTTTTTTTTAAATCCTCACTTAAACGGAAGTCAATACATTATTTATGAAGATTTAAAACATACACCCACACTCAGATTGTAAATATACGTGTATATAGTATTAGTAGAAACTAGCCAAGTTAAATGTAGAGCTTGAATTACATGTTGTTGTGACTAAAATTTTAGGATTTTCTACACAGAACTTGGCACCCATTTAGATGTCAATTCTTTTTTTTTATTGAACTTCACTCTCATTTCACATTTATGTTTTTGATGAGATAATATCCTACATAAAGTAAGACCAAGCAAAAAATGAGTTTTTTTCTGTCAAGTTCCTACTTACTATTTTCACGTATGCACAGATTTATTCTTCGACTGAATTCACTTCGTGTCGCCTTTTATATCGAATTATGATGGATATCATCAGTGTCCAAGGAGTGAATTTGAATCAAGTTATTTTATCATGTACTGTATTGGTCTGACCTTTTTAAATAGGTTTCGCTTAAATTTAACTACGTTCCGTTAAATTAATAACGTAATGAATATTAAAAAATATGATAATTTTGAAATTATTACAGATCCATATTTTTTTGATGTAATGATGCAGTTTTAGTTTTCATCAAAATCGGCCCCGAGACTCCTTTCAGCATTGTTCGCTATTCCTCATAATTTCAGAGTTGGCCATCCACGCACACTTTGAAAATTCAACCTGTATAATTTGTATACATAAAATAATCTGTTTTCTATTCAATTGTGTTTTACCTATTGTCTATTTTAAAACAAATTGATACATTACTTAACACTGTGCGAGTTTTATTAATGAATAATGTATTAGGGAATTAAGGAGTAACGTATCCCATCAAAAACATAAATGTAAAGTGAGAACTAATTTAAAAAAATTGAGATCTAAATGGGTGCCAAGTTCTGTGTAGAAAAGCCTAAAATCTTAGTCACAATAACATGTACTTCAAGCTGCACATTTGACTTGGTTAGTTTTCACGTACCTACCTAAGCTATATATGCGGGGACCTGGTGTGCTATATTACAGGCTCCGGCTTAGTTTAGGCACCAGATCTCCCACAAATTGTAAACTCTGTTCCATGTTAAGAGAAAATTGTAACAATTAACAATTTGTGGAGATAAATAAAACTATTATTATTATTATTATTATTATTATTATTATTATTATTATTATTATTATTATTATTATTATTATTATTATTATTATTATTATTATATTTTGATTAGGTTTTCCTTTACTCGAGTATTAACTCGGTGTACTGAGCGCCCGCCCCGAGACCCTCAGGGAAAGGGTGGCTCAGTTCCCCCCGTGAGAAACACGGAATCTCCTAACACCTTGGAGAGAATGGTTACTGTGTGTATGGCTGCTTGTTTTTGTATGATGTGTGGGTTTATATTAGAGTTGAGTTTTTCGCAATATCGGTGAAGGCTTTTAGCTACTACTCCTGTTGCACCTATTACTATTGGGATAACTTCGGTGGGTATTTTCCAGAGTCGTGCTATTTCTATTTTAAGTGGGTGATATTTACTGAGTTTTTCTATTTCTTTGGGTCCTATATTGTAGTCTGATGGTACTGTCGCGTCTATTAAATATGCTTTATTTTCTATTTTGTTAATATATATTATATCTGGTCTATTGTGTACTACTGTGATATCGGTTTGTACGGGTATTTCCCACATTATTTTTGCAGTTTCATTCTCTATTACCTGTGGTTGCGTGAGCTGTTCTTGCCACCACAGATTAGAGACCTGAAACTTGTGCTTTTTAGCTAGGGTCCAAAAGATGTATTGTACGATGTTGTTATTATTATTATTATTATTATTATTATTATTATTATTATTATTATTATTATTATTTGTATAATTATCTTCGTTAAGTCTTTTAGGTTGATGAACTATGTTACTTTTCTAAAATTTGGTTTGTTGGTTGCTAACTAATGAAAACTAGCCAATTCAAATGTAAAGCTTGAATTACATGTTCTTGTGACTAAAATTTTAGGCTTTTCTACACAGAACTTGGCACCCATTTAGATCTCAATTCTTTTTTTTTAATTCGCTCTCACTTTACATTTATGTTTTTGATGGGAAATCATTACTTTTTGTACAGAAATTATTAGAAGGTACTTATTCATAACGTTACTGATTAATTATTTACCTTATACATGAACTGTTATAGTGCTCTTCAACTAAATCTGTAGTTAGTGCGCCGTGTTCTGAAATACCTATTATTTCATCTATATATATTATAAAACAGTAACTCGATAATGTCTGTACATAGAAGATATTTAAGAAAATTTGATATCAGGGGACTCAATAGGAGCAATAGATTGCAAATCTGTCATTTTTAAAAATCTTGTCTGTCTGTATGTTTGACACCGCATCACGCCAAAACTACTGGATGAAATTGAATGCGGTTTCCACTGTTGTATTGCTGGTGGTCTAACTTAAAATCTGGTGTACGTTTTATTGTGATACGTCGCTTATAAGCCGAGATATCAACAAATAGGACTTTTTGATACGCCACATAACAGCAAGAAATTGTGAAAGTACCCGATAGAGGGATAAAAGAGACTGTTTAGTATCGGAAATATTCGTTATTTCTTAAAAAAAATCAATGTGTACATATTTTCTTTTAATTTATGTTTTTTCCGTGAATTAGTTCTGCTAATCAACAACAGATGTCAGTTTAGGTCACTAGAAGTCATAATTAGAAATGTAAGTAGGTCTGAGAACGAGTCAATAAATATTTTATTGAAATTAGTGTGTACCTATACATATCTATAATATTTAAAACATTGAGGTTTTCAGCAAATTAGTTACCCTACTCAATCAATAACACATGACTATGTTAGATTGTTCTATAAGATTCCTATATTCAATTCGCTGTATGACGATGTGGGTCAGAGTTAGCGATAATAATATCACACAATTTAGGAAAATTATCAAATAATGTTTTTTTGTAGATAAATAAAAATCTTAAATTTTGACAAAGTATTAAAATTTATTATCACAAACCACTGGATGAAATTGAATGCGGTTTTCACAGTTGTATTACTGGTGGTCTAAGTTAAAATCTGGTATATGTTTTATCGTAATACGTCGCTTACAAGCCGAGATATCAATAAATAGGTCTTTTTGATACGCAACATAACAGCAAGAAATACTGAAAGTGCCCGATAGAGGGACATCAGAGACTGTTTAGTATCGGAAATATACGTTATTTCTTAAAAAAATCTATGTGTACCAATTTTTTTTTATTTATGATTTTGTGTGAATTAGTTCCGCTAATCAACAACAAATGTCAGTTTAGGTCACTAGAAGTCATAATTAAAAATGTAAGTAGGTCTGAGAACGAGTCAATAATTTTTTTATTGAAATTAATGTGTACCTATACATATCTATAATATTTAAAACATTGAGGTTTTAAGCAAATTAGTTACCGTACTCAATCAATAACACATAGCTATGTTAGATTGTTCTAAAAGATTCCTATATTCAATTCGCTGTATGACGATGTGGGTCAGAGTTAGCGATAATAACATCACACAATTTAAGAAAATTATCAAATAATGTTTTTTTAAATTTTGTCAAAGTATTACAATTTAGATTTCCTTATTGTAATGTATGAATAGGCACACAGTAAGTAGATAATAATAAAAATACAAATCCTTTACATATTTAATAATCACTGATGTCACCTACTGGTCAATGCGTACCAAGCCGGCCCCGCATAGGCAAATTTTATTATGATTGGACGTACATAAGTGCAATACAAATAACTAAAATACTTTTGAATTTGTAAATAGCCGCGTAAAAGCAGACGAGCCACCTGATGCTAAATTGTCATCGTCCTCCATGGATGAATAAAAGCGTCGTCCATGATCAGACTAAAGGCATCACTCATGCGTTCTCATCCAAGAAAAAAAAACATGAAAGAAAAAATAATAAATAATGATGATGATTACATTTCCATTCTATCAAGTTCAGAGAGAGTTGTTAATGATCTAGCAGAACTTAGAATTAAGATGTATTGAGCTATATAAATAGCAGTAAAAACAAACTAATCTTATGGTAATGCAGGCACGCTGTTTAATCCACAAACGGCGAAGCAGTTTAAACTATGAGTTTCTTCTGAAACTTTTTATAGGTATAATATATACATAGGTATAATATATACATTTGGGCCAAGTTCTTGGACGAAAAGCTCGGCATTGCGTAGTTGGAAGTTACACTTAAAAATCCCAAAGTCATTCAGGAATACACTCAGGAGAACTAGAGACTCCCGGTTGCGAGGCGGGCCCTGCTGTTGGGTAGGGGATCCTTTCATTACCGTAAATCTAGCTGGAGCCGCGGTTGCGAAAATCCCCAGATAGTCGGGGGGACTCTTTTCACTCTTCACGCAGAAGCGTTTAGCTTTCAGGCAGTCAACTGTGGAGAGGCGAGACGTCCCTGAGCGACTCAAATAGCCCGTGGTCGGCGCGATCAAATATTGACCGAGAAACATGACATGGTACACCTCAGGTACCTGCTAAACCACCCAATCCGATCATGGAGACAGACGGGCGGCAGCAGTTTGCGTCATCTGGTGAGCAGCATGGGGACCGTCTTACAGATATTATTACTTGGTCAGATAAAATCATACAATAAGTCGAAAAGAAGGAAGAAGTAGTGCCAAGAAAACACTAAGAAATTCAAATGGAAGAAGAATTCGATTAGGTTAGGTTTGGCTGTTTATACTTATGTGGAAAAATTTGTCAACGTCTATGAATAAATAGGAGGAGTCCAGTATTCCAGTAGTCTGAATTAAACTGTCATTTATAATCTCCAACTCCTATTCCTGGTGTAGTCGAAGTAAAACTGTTTTTTTTTTTCAGTTGTCTTTATATTTTATCTCAGTATAATATGTTAATTGTTAGTTAGTCCTACTAGATAAAATAAATAAAGTTGTCTCTAACCTTGATGGAATGAAAAATTTAATGTTCTTCATATTTTTTATTATTTTTGGTCATTGATTTTAGGTGCTTTACCAGTGCCGGCGTTAGAGCCACTGACGCCCTAGGCAAGAATATTCTGGCGCCCACATAAGAATATAAAAATCGATTTTTCCTTTTTTTTGCTCCTCATCCCAAATATGGCGCCCCTTCAATACTATTCAATGGATAAGAAGACTGAAATGTTTCATAATGTTGGAGTTTTAATCCCAAAATGTGTGAAAATGCGGAAGACATTTTTTAAATTATTCGGTCCAGGGTATAAAAAAGGTAAAATTAATAATCAAGATGATCATGTAATTGGGTCTGATGGTGTATCTTGAAGAACAATTATTATGTAAATCCTGAACGGACGGAAATAACGTAACCGTTTTTAAAGATATTTGCTGTTGATAAAGTCGACATTATGAAACCAGCCCATTATTGACCAAATCGGGGTCAGGTGGTGTACCTTAGAGACAGAATATGTATAATAATTCCAGAATGGGTGGGAGTAACAGTTTTCAAAATATTTGTTGTTGATAACGTTGACATAGCAAAACCAGTACAACATTGACCAATTCAGGATCTGATGGTGTACGTATATAAAATCCCACTAATATTTCTTAGCGTATATTAAGATATTTTTTTTAACCTCGCTAAAGCGGCTTAATGGATTTAGATGAAATTTGGCTCACAGATAATTTATATCCCGCATCAAAGAACAGGGTGCATGTTTGTCGGGATCAGGTCATTCGAGGGTCGGAGATGGATCTGCTTCTACAGGTCAAGGGTATAATTTAGTTTGGAAGTTGGGTTTACAGGTTATAATAGTTATTGTTTGGGCTGCTTTTATGTATGTCCTACTACATAGAATTTTTGTATAATTTTTTTAGGGTTTTGTTCTTCAAAAGAAAAAATATTACCCTTATAGGATCACTTCGTTATCTGTATGTCTGTCTGTCGACCCTATTTTCTCAGGAATACGTGGAGGTATCATTCCAAAAAATCTTAAACTTTTTTGTATTTCGTTAATTCATCGCTATGTACATGTATGGGAACGACAGTTTTACAGCGGAAAAGTTAAGTTTGTTACTAAATCATTTAATATTGCTCTTATGTTCGGTTCTGTAAATTTGTACACAACCCTCGGTGGCAAAAATTGTGATTTCCCGGGATCTTTTTAATTATTCTCAAGTTCACGCAGACGAAGTCGCGGGTAAAAGCTAGTTATTTATAAGTAATGACGTTCCACTATTGATGTCCACTAATATTGAAATAATAATTATTAATACTAAATCCCAGTATCGTAATATTAATAAATACGATATTCAACTATATTCCTATCCATACTCATATTATAAATGTGAAAGTGTGTTTGTTTGTTTGTTTGTCCGTCTTTCACGTCGCAACGAAGCTGATAAATGGTATGGTTTTTGTGTATGGAGTTAGTGAGGAGGGTGGAGAGTAACGTAGGCTACTTTTTACCGCGGTAAAACATCTCCATGGGAAGATCGATATTTTGTTAGTTGCTAAATATTTAGTTCCGGATGTTGCTAATAGATGGCGTTAGTAAAATTCATTTGCAAGTTCTGAATCACGCTATCAAATGATACATCTTTACTTAAGTCATATGCAACTAAATCTAACTAAGTAAAAGTAAGTAGGATTTGTAAAGAATCGATCTCTACCGCGGACGAAGCTGCGGGCAAAAGCTAGTTATATAGTTATAAGTATTTTATGTTCGATGACATAACGTGCTACAATATATTTTGAAACAATACTTCGAATCACTTTAAACTGGTATAATTTCGGAAATAATACAAAATTTAATCGTTTACACGCCATACAAGATTAGAGAAAAATAACTTTTCACACATTAAAAATGAAACGACGTAATACACTGGAAATAACGTCCCACACACGCTTTCCCAAAGGCACTTGGGACACTTAACATCTTCCCCCCGTTGAAAGCTTCACAAAGTACTAAAACTGATATGTTTCATTATAATATGTTCAGCTTGAAATCCACCTAATGACCAGATGTCATCAATTTTGATTGCTACTCTTAAATTTCAGGCATTATAAGTGTTTCTAATAGAATCAATTTTTTGAAAAAGAAATAAAATGATAAAAATTTACTATTTTTTGATTTATTTCTTTGTATTCACCCGATTACCTATCTGGATGCCAAATTTTAACTTTCTAGACCATCTGGAACTGAGTTAGAGTCTTGATCTATAGGTCAATCAGTGATAAAAATGACGATTTTTGGACGTTAATATCTAAATGACCGTTTGAGATGTGTATATGAAATTTGGAACACATATGTATTTTGCAAGTCTCAATAAATGTTAAAGTTTCAATAAAATTTGACAGGTTTATGTTGAATAGTTTTTAGAGTTATGAGGTGGTCAAAAGTGGCTCCAAATGGTTCATGTAATATTACACACGGTGCTACTCGCCAATTCTGTTAGTTTCAAATTGGCTTGACACGCTACCGCGTGTCTAGATTATTTATTCTCTTCAACATCGTCAAACTTTGTACAAAAATTTCTCGTTTCGTTCTACCAAAAATAAGTAATATGTCAAGAACCTTAAAAGCCTACCACGGCTATGTTGCCTCTAATTTAAGGTATGGTATAGTTTTTATGGGGAAACTCTACAGATTGCAATAAAGTCTTCATTGCTCAAAAACGATGTATACGCGCTATTTGTAATGTTACCCCAGACACTAGCTGCAAGCCTCTCTATAGGAAGCTAAAATTATTGTCATTGACAGGTAGGTATATACATATTATATGAGATTTGTATTTTTTTTAGAACAAATACCTATGCACCTTTTTCAGGAAAAGAAAAATAATTGTTATTTTGCAACCAGATACCCTAATCGACTATGTGTACCATGGTACCTTCTTCTCGATCAGGGATACGTTCAAAAAATTCAGACTTCGAAAACGATATATAATAAAATCCTTGAAAACATAAAAATCTTAACTTTCACTAAATTTTAAATAGAGTTACTTAAATGGTTATCTGACAAATGCTACTATTCAATGAAAGAATTTAAATGACGATTTTTTTTATTTTATGGAAATAGCCGGCAAACGAGCTGACAATCCACCTGATAGTAAGTAACTATCGTTGCCAATGGACATCAGCAACACCAAAGGCATCACTGATGCGTTGCCGGCCAAGAAATAGAGGAGAAAAAGAAAAACAGAAATTATTAATAATTATTGTTTTCCCTTGACATTTGAAATTAAAATTTATTATAATATGATGTAAATAATGTAAATTCACATATATTTTTGTGAAAATCCATAAAGTAGTTTTAAAAACCAAATAAAAAAAAATAGTTTGGCGCTTATGTTTTTCGCTTCCGAGCGCAGGCTCAGTAGGTATAGCTGTCTGACAAATTTTATACAAGAAGTCATTACATTACTGTACTATCCTTGATCCGCAAAAACATAAAAGATTTTTAATATTGATAATATGGTCACTATAAGATGTTGTTACTTGTTAGGTTAGCTAATTACGTAACAAATTAAGATAGAAGGACCCTTAAGTAGGAACTGAATAAATTAACTGACTTGGTATTACACGGATCTCACAACTTTTTACGGTAGAAGAACTGAGTTGCGAGACTTGGTTTTTTTACAAGTTTTGTTTTTGATGGCATTATTATTACACAATCATTTTGGTATGAATTTAATTGCATAAAGATGATATTATACTAATTTTAAGATTAATGTAGTACTAGTGCATACTCGGCGTGTGCTATTACGCTAAAAAAGTGTGTTGAATGCATTGTTTTAGTGGTCTCGAACCATTTTCGGATTATTACTTTTTAAATGAAACCAGTTTGGGGCATGTCGGTTGGATGGTTTCTGAGTCTTTATAGGACATCAGTAGCTCGAGCACGAATATTTGCGAGAAAGTATTCGTATGGTTAACGTAAGCAATTTGTATGGCATTTTTTCAAAAGCGCCCCTATCGTACGTAAATGGTACTAAAATGCCATACAAAGACAAATTGCTTACGTTAACCATACGAATACTTTCTCGCAAATATTCGTGCTCGAGCTACTGTTCAAAATTGTTGTGTTTTATGTATATACTTAGCTTCGTAACATAACCACATTCGCTCATAAAACATGTAATGTCTTACTCCGTTGTGGTATGTCAACAAGTCGAATTTTTATGAAAGAAACATAGCGTCGCTTGCGAACTTTGACATGTCTGACTACAAGATATTCGATATACGGAAAACATAGTTTGTCGGATAAATGTGAACATAGGTACCTTTTTTAACGCTTCACCCTCCTAGCACCACACTAGAACAGAAATTCAAACTCATTCAAATTTTCGCATCGCTGGTAATCGAACCCAGAACCTTTGGCGCTGCGATTCGGCATGGTTACTATTTCGCCACACGGGTCGCTAATAATAATAATTTTAATGAACTGTTAAAAATCTGATAGCAACACTTAGGTAGATACGTTCATTTGGTTTTTGTACCGTGATCGCGTATCGTGACAATTTGGTATTTAAGTTTTTGATAGTTTGACATTATGCGTATTTAACTTTTCGCGTATATTCTATCGAGAGAAATTATTTACCTTGACTTCGTTTTTTACCCCGCTGCGGCCCTGCTTTAAAGTGGAAACAACATCGAAATTGGTTAGCCATTTCAGAGATTAGATGGAACAAACATGGGTGAATTACAGTTTTATTATACCAGTGTGTATTATTTACTTTTCAGATCGTGAGTTATGCGTACCTGCACGAATTTTAGTTTTGACGTGATAACGTCTTATAAATTGGTTGACTCGGGTGTCATTCACGAAAACTGTGTAAGGAACGTTACCATGCGCGCGCGAGAGAGAGGCTCGCTCGACCGGCGCGCGCCTTGCGTCACTCTTCTACGCGAGCGCTTCTGGCGTTACTGAATTATGTCAGTGAATTATGAATTTATTACTTAAAAGGTTTGTAAACAAAAGTGTAAATTAAACTTATACCACGAACAGACGTTGTCACGTTAAACTACCGTCCGTAAACCGACTTTACAGACAACCATTTTTTGAACTTATTCTGTATTTGTTAAACAAGTCCCTTAATTTGTTTGTTCCCTTCACGAAAAATACTGTTGTTTTTCGCGTCACTCGTAATTCCTTCTTATCGTACCAGCGTCCTTGAAACTACATTTTTACGAGCAGACTTTTTATCGCAAATCATTTTGCGAAGCGTTCTGTAACATTTTTTGCGTTTATTAGAAATCGGTACAGTTTTCTAACGATTACATTGGTTCATTTACTTGAGAAATTAGTTTCTTTGGTATCTACAATGGTTTGATTTGAAGTAAATTTAAATTTATTTCCTCTATGCACACGGAGATGTGTAATGACGTCCTTTTAATTGGAAATATGGACTCTTACTCTCAGCTTGATCTAATTTAAATTCACAATCGTTTAATCATGTAGGTAATGGTTTGATTTGAGTTTCAATACTTTCATGACTAGCGCTCTGAACGTGGGTTTGCCCGCGTTATAACAAGTACCTTATACACTACGACCAGCTTAAACATCTGAATTTAATGGAAAAATTGACGAATGAAAACAAAACTTACAGTGCCACCAACTTATCTGTGAAGTGGCGAAAATTGGAACTAATGAAAACTCATTCCTAAGTACTTTGTGGTCATTCATCTGTCAGTTACTACCTCTCGAATTGCGTCCAATGATTGGTCCAATGCGTCCGACAGAGCCCTCCTTCAATTCACAGATAAGTTGGTTTTACTGTACCTACTTATGAATGAATTTTAAACATGGCGGTATTAGTTCAAATTTTCGTCACTTCACAGAAGTTGGTCGCTCTGTACCTATATCATTCATACCGTGGCCTACCTACCTGTGTGCTAAATTTTATAAAAATCCGTTCTTTTTTCCTTGCTTTTTGCGTAAAAAAATAACATACATCTATACATCCTCACCAACATATTATCACGGACGTAAAAAAAACGGACGTAATCCCAAGAACAAATTCAGTGAAGCACTCATAGGAATACCAACTCTGTATTCGTACAAGTACACACACCCACACATTGACACCATACGGCTACGTCATTGACACCATCGCGAATCA
Source organism: Thymelicus acteon (assembly GCA_951805285.1). NCBI lineage: Eukaryota > Metazoa > Arthropoda > Insecta > Lepidoptera > Hesperiidae > Thymelicus > Thymelicus acteon. The sequence continues at coordinate 3,383,142 of OX638230.1, forward strand.
AAAATTACAAAATTACGCACACATGGTAAGCGAGCTGTCAGCTGTCAGCTTCACTCTCGATTAGACAAGGTTACGTCCGTTCTTTTTTTATGTCCGTGCATATTATATTAATGATATTATCAGAAGGATTGTAGAATATAGTGACCAAAAAGCAGCAGCCTATTAAAGGCTTTTTACCGACGTTAAAAAAATATTCGTGAATTTTCTCAACGTAAGAGTTTGATAAGCTAGAATAACATTTTCTGAGACCCTTTAAGATATCATATCGTAAAAACGAACAGCTGTTCGCCTTTCGCCACACATAGTTACTCGTAGTATGAAAACGGTCCTTTTTACAGCAATATCTTGTTATACGACGCTGTTTTTCATCCGCAGAATGAAATGAGCTAGAAAAACAGTCTGTAACTTACTATTAAGGTATTGTAAAATAGTACAACTGATTTTCCATTTTGTATAAGACATTGCGTGGTTAGTAGGTGACTGCTGTAAGCAATTTCTTTAGCGTTTCCGTGCTTCGGAAGGCACGTTGAGTCGTGACTCATGGGCGGTAGTAGCCGTGAAAACATGTCAGCTTTAGGTGGCATAGGTACTTTATATTTGTGTTGTATATCTTCTAACTTCTTTACCGATTCGCGCTGCATAAGAGTGGCAGAGCAGCTTATAAATCTCCTCAATTGTGAGGGATCTGTGTATTGCCATTTTGAATTCTATTAAAATATTATATTATATCATCTATTAAGTTAGTATTAGTCTACTTTGCAACAATCCGCGGATAACATGTATGATGGTATATACTTTAAGACATGCGTGGCACCTCCCTCCCTCCCACAACGGAAACATGCACTACAATAATTAAAAGTATATACCAACATAAATACCAGCACCAACACGTGTTTCGCCCCGAAACGGAGCATCATCAGGGTAAGTTGACTCTACGATGGTTAGTCGCAAAGTGAACATCGTTCACTGAGCGTGGCGTATTTATACCCTACTCGCCCACTGGTTATCTAATGACGTTGTTGATAATTAGTGATTCACGCCGGCAGAAACCGGGTCTGACGTAATCTGGTGATTATTACTGTTGGAAATCCTCAGTAAAGGCGAGTTGGATACATTAATTTGTTCATTCAGCAGTGTAAAACTTGGGTTATTATTATGTTTTATTATTTCTAACTGCTCTAGTATATTTAATTTAAAACCCTTTTCCGATTTATGTAATATATTGTATGTATGGTTACTAGTTAAACTGTGACCTGATTCTATTAAATGTTTAGCAAAGTTAGACTTATCCGCGTGACCATTCCTATATGCGGCCATATGTTCCCGGTAACGTGTGTCAAAATTTCTACCAGTTTGACCCACGTACACGCCATTACAATCAGGACAAACAATCTTGTAGACACCTGATTGTTCATGTCTACCTCTTTTATCTTTACAGTTTGTTATAGATTTAACTTAATAACAATGGATTTCCGCAAAGTAACGCCTGATACTATTAACTATTTATATCATCTATGTATGTATATGTCGGTGTGCGACCTCGTTGGTTCTTCAACGACCGGCCGATGCAGATACTGTCATACAAGAAATCATGAAGAAAAACTAAATGTTAGGTTATGGAATGTGTCAATCTATTTAGAATAATATGTGTGGGACATTCTAGGGGATTCGAATAGTGATCACGGAGTAGAATAGATTGTTATGGATGTGAACGTCAGGTGAACTGGAAATATATCATGGTGCAAAGTAAAAGGAATATTATTGAATAATCAATACCATAGTATAACCCTTCTGCTTTATATATTTAGTGTTTTATTGTAAATTTGAAGAATCCCGCCTTTTGTGTGGTAACTAAGACATACATATGCTTGCTGAGGCGAACCGAAGCCGATTACTCCTATACCTTATGTTATGAATGAACATTTGGATAGTTCCTATGCGTCCGTAGACTTAAGACACTCAGCTGAATAAAGTCTACGGCACCCAAATATATATTAAATACTGTAGTATGTTAGTAAATATCGCAATAGGTCAGTCGGACGTTCGGAAGTGGGTAGTTAGGCCCCTTTAGTACCAGCTTAGCCTTCTAAGTGGGGTCTATTGCATGGGCGGATCGTGAATTTGTGGGGCCCTGGGCTGAAACAATTTAGGGGCCTACCAAATTACTCGACTAATAGCCATTTTGTCAAAAATGTGTGTGTGTTTTCGATAGTGATGTAGGTATATATAGAAAAAATAGGACAATATAATAATTTGAATTTTATTTAATGTGACTTAGTGTTTTTGTATACAGACAGCAACTGTACAACATTATTGCAAAATAATTCTGTGCCTTCTGTGATAAGTGATGCAAGTGAAAAATCGACACTTTAAAGAAGGACGAAAACAACTTCGAAAAAATTCTAGTTCATAAACTAAGTGAGCTAGGTGTAACATGAGTACCTTCTTTTGTAGATAAAAACATTTACTGTCACCGTACATTTAGTTTTTTGTAGTTAATATTATAATATTAAAGTAATTCATCAAAAACCTGTGAGTTGTACCTTTTTTATTTCAAATATGTGCTAATATTACCCGATATGATACAAGTAGAGTTTAATTATGTTGCACCTATAAATTGTCTTTGTGTTAACTGATATATAACTGATTAGGGTACAATTCTATATAGATTCATATAGAATTGTACCCTAATCAGTATTGGTTTATAGTGATATAACTCTAAATAAATCAATATTCACGATAAATATATTGAAAAATAAAAAACTATCTGTAGAGCAATTATTTATATGGGTTACAACTTTGGATATATCCATATTAACGGTTGTTTTGTCAAAACCTGTGCAGTTATATTAGTTTGCACAAAATTATCTCCAAAACTATAGCAGATAGAAGAATGTGAGTTAGACCAAAAAAATCGTGATTTTTTCTTATACATCTCTATGTTAAAATCACAAAAAGGGTACAACTCGACTTAGATTACTTATGACAGGAGGACGCGAAAAAATACACTGAACAAAGACAAACGACGGGGAATTCCCCGTTCCGTAGGTACGATAGACGTGAATTGATTGATCTCAGAGTTGTCAACCTTATGATAGGATTTTTTAAATTTATTCTTTTAATTTGAAACATATTTTTAATTCAAAATATCGCATATCGCTTTTAGTGGGGCTGGGGGCCCTTTGTATCCACGGGGCCCTGGGCTACAGCCCAAAAAGCCCATATGTAGATCCGCCCCTGGTCTATTGTGTTACAACTATCGCTTACTAGACGTCCCTTCGCAATTTACGCGGCGCACGATACCAAATTTTCTAAGAATTTCACGCTCAAGGTTGACTGAAAATCATAATTCTCTGTATAAAATATTATTTATTTTGGTATTTCAATAGTTGGCTGGCGAACTGAATACGGAACTTGTTTGAATTAAATTTATAATCTATGCACTAAAGTGACATGTGCATAATAATATTAAGTCTTAATATAAAGTGTAAAAAAACGGAAAACGTCGTTGGTAACTAGGAATAACTTGCAAGAAATGGAAATAACAATAATTCTAATTTTCCTTTTATATTACTGCATTCTACGATTTAATGTCGATCAAACAATAATTTCGATTTCAAATCAGAAATGATGATAGATAAAAAGCTCTCGTGGAATTTCACGGTCGGACAACTTCTCTTCTTCCAACTACTTAAATCGTTAATATTAAAATTATAATCAATTTGATTCAATTATGACATCATAATAAAATTTTCCTTTAAACCGACTTCAAAAAAGGAGGAGGTTGTAATTTTTGACCGACTTCAAAAAAAGGAGGAGGTTCTCAATTCGACTGTATTTTTTTTTATGTTTGTTACCTCAGAACTTTGGACTGGGCGAACCGATTTTGATGATTCTTTTTTAATCAAAAGCTGGTGGCTGTCATGTGGTCCCATATAAATTTTATTGAGATCTGACAATGGCATCCATGACAGAACCATATAAGTCTTAAATTTGTATTAAGTAAGCGCGACAAATGGACGAATAACTCAATATCACGCCAACCGATTTCAATGATTCTTTTTTTAATCGAAAGCAGGTGCTTGTCACGTAATCCCATATAAATTTTAACGAGATCTGACAAGTAGTTTTAGAGTAACTTTGAAGTTGGTTATTTTTTGTTAGTAAAATTTAGATTATGTTACATCAGAACTCTTTCATTTAACTACCGATTTTTCATGTGTAAGGATTTACTTCTATGCTCCCTATATTTATTAAAGTTCAGTTATGATGATGGGATATCTCCATTACTAAAGAATAAACCTTGTTGAACCGCATTGAAGTATTATTACTTGCATATAGAAGCGACACCGCGAACACAATGTATGTTCCAATGAATTGGCGCCGGTCAGCTGCAATTTTCAATGGATTCGTTCGTTTTTGAAAGGACAACGGGGGCTCAATTTTGAAAATAGAACCTCCCGGCGGGACACACGTTTTAGTCGAGATGTCTGTTCTATGACATTATACTTCAATGTTGAACCGTAAGAAATTAGCACTCTCTATAAACTGCGATGGCTTTAATCAATTACGGCCAAAGATAGTTATGAAGTGTAAGTTCTGACATGGGTGAGACATGGGTACTCTGATCACCGATGCTTGTCAATAAACCTATAACCACTAATCTATGACAGGCTTTTATTAGGCTAGTAGGTGTAAGCTCAAACTATCTGAGAGTTCATTCTCCGCCGCGCCGTTTCAAAACATGTTACCGAAACATAGTACAGTAATTTTATATTCTAACTAGCCCCGCGAATGACTACTAAAATATATGATGTTTTATCGCCGTATTGGGGCGGCTTAGAATACTAACCCCAATCCCACGCCGGATGGGTGTCGTAAAAGGCGACTAAATCCGGCCCGCTGGTGGTAGGACCCCTCGAGGGATTATATTAGTAATATTGATTTTAATTATTAATTAATACCATTATTGCTATTATTATTTCTCCATGGGGTTCGCCTGGATAGCTACCACCCTTGAGCATGAGTCAGCCGCCAAACGACTCGTCGTGTTCCGGCTGGGGGCTTGAGAGCCAGTTCTTTCTTTTTTTTTCTTCTCTCTTTCTTGGCCGGCAACGCATCGGTGATAATATAATAATAATAATTTTTATTTCATCTCCACAAATTGTTAATACAGTTATGTAACATACTTTAGGTAAGGTGTTTACAATTTGTAGGAGATCTGGATGCCTTTGGTTTTGCTGTTGTCCATGGGCGACGATAGCCACTTACCATCAGGTGGATCGTCAGCTCGTTTGCCGGCTATTTCCATAAAAAAAAATGATGTTATATAGCTTATAGTCTTCCTCGATAAATGGACTATCAAACACAAAAAGAATTTATCAATTCGAACCAGTAGTTCCTGAGATTAAAGCGTTCAACCAAACAAACACTTCAGCTTTACAATATTAGAATACTTAGATATTATTAGTTAATTGATTCATTGTTCAACTGAATACCCTAATACCATGTCACAGTGCTTTCGGGATTATACTAAGTGGGAAAGAGGGATCTGATTGTCTATGTTTCATTGTAGCTTGCATGCAATCATAAATGAAGCGCCGTGGATAGTAAACCTTAGACTTAGTCCGTTATTCAGCAGGATGGGCCCCGAGCCTTCTAAAGCTTGACTCTAAATCCACCTGACGGTAAGTGGAGATGAAGCCTAAGGGGCCATCCATAAATTACGTCACACGTTAGGTGGAGGGCAGGTTGATGTAGTGTGACATTGTGTGACAAAGGGTGGGTGGGGGTCCTAAGTTTCGTGACGTCATATTTCAAATATATTCGTATAGCTAAATATTAAAAAACAATTAATGGAAATAAAACTTATTTCGGAACTGCTGTTTTAATTTAATAATTTCTAGGTGTAAAAATACATAATATGTGACGTCACACTAGGGGGGGAGGTCTTACAAGTGTGACCAGCTGTGACAAGGACAGGGGAGGGGTTAAAAAGTCATGAAATTAGTGTGACGTAATTTATGGATGGCCCCTAAGATGTTGAGCACTTATTAAGAACTTATTCACTGTCTTAAAGACTAAAATTCAACTACGGAATGTATGTAACACCTATTTTTAGGGTTCCAAAATAAAATCGGAAGTAAGCTATTCGTTGGTTAAGTTGACATTTCGTGTATGTAAAATGACACTTTAACGTCACTTTAACCGGCGAATAGCTTATTCAGGACTCTACTTGAAGATTGTGAAACAAGCCCTTAGTGCTAGAAAGCTGTAATTTGGCATGGACATACATATTTATTAAAACTCCAGAATCCTAGAATAAAATATTGAAAAACATTTTTTTTCATTGTACCTCCACTACAGGTAACGTGAGGATGAAATTTTTTTTTCGTTGCATACCCCATAGTGTAGGGTATCGTTAAAAAGGTCTTTTGAAAATATTACTGGTCTTCTAAGATCATTTTTGGAATTAGGGGTCCTTTTGTGAAACATCTGGATTTAAAGTGCTAAATTGTTAGAGTCAAGTGTCCTTCCCCCCCCCCCCCCCCGCCTCCCCCTACTGGCTGAATGGTTGGAGTTGGAAAACTGAAAAAAATTCTCAAAAATAGGAGGTGAATTTACAAGGAAAACTATCACGGCTATGTTAGCATAAGTAGTTAATGAGTAATAAACGATAAACTTACTACCTAGGAATGTCCTGACACGCACTTGCCCAGTTTTAGTAATCAGTTAAATATGGGATTAAACAATCGCCGCACTACTATATACCTATAGTTTCACGTTAGCGAAAAACCAAAATATTACTCAGATAATATGCAACGTAAAAATTAACAAAATGACGCAGTGTACAAAGTTATGGAACTTTAGAAAACCGCATAACGTTCAATTCTGCCATATAAATAAAGACTGGCCATAGAACACCAAATAAACTTAATTTTGTTATTGTTCCAGCTTGACCAAAAGCTGCCGCACTTGAAACCATTCCTTAAGTCACCGTCTTAAAGTTGATAATCCACTAACTAACTTCACTAGGGTTAACTTCCCTTAACTTTTCCATATAGTTCTCGACTGTTTCAGCAAGCAATAGAGTCGAATTTTCATTGTGAAGCATTTTGAAATAACAAGGCGGTTACGACATTGGAAAATGAACTTTGTGAACTTACGGATAGAACCGAGTTTTCCCTGTATGAATGATCCTGGTGTGAGGACCGATTCAAGCAGCTAAATTCAGTTCATTCGCGAAATTGGTGCCTCGAAGTTGTTTTGACTTCCATATTCAAAATATACAGTTCGCGAATGTGTTCTATTTGCATAAATTATAAATGTAAAAAGCAATTTATATACGCATTAAGAAAAATGAAATTTTGTCATTGATTATAAATTTTGCGCGCGAATTTAGTAAACAGTTTTTGTTTCCGCGTTCGAATTTGCATTCGTTTATTTTTTTATCTGTGATTAAGTAAACCCTATTTTTTACTTTCAAACAAAGAACAAAGACGAGTTTGGGAAACATTGTAATTCCAATATTAAGTTATTTGTGTATAATAAGTGATTTTGTTTTGGTGAAATCTTTTGAGGATGAGCCTGCGAAGGTGAGATTAGGAAAAGCTAAATTTATCTATTAATAAGCTTAAGCTAAATGTATTAATGTATTAATAAGTTAAATGTTAATTTGCTTTCATTGGAAAACCGATTTCATAATAATGAGGTACTTCTACAATATAAATTGTAACTTTAGTCATATAGCATTTATAGCAACTTATTTATTTGTTTATCTTTCTCTTTAGAAAGTATTTTTAAATTTAAAAATAGTTTCTAAAATATCAATAATCGGATTATCATTTTTAAAGTATTTAGCTAAATACCTAAATTAATAGTTAATATTAATTTTTGGTAAATAAAAAAAATGGTTGTAAAAATCCAGTGAAATTTTATTGAACTTTATAATCTAAGTTACGATTCGAATTTTCAGAACGACGCGACATTTGTTAGGTAGTTTATTTTTCAAAGAAGGAATAAGATGTGAAATATAAAAATTAATAGTACAGAAAATATTACAGTCACATACATATACTTAGCACGTAAACAAAAACAACATTAACTATAGATAACAAAAATTAAAAACAAAAAAACCACTACATTTATAACGTATAATTTTGGCAACGATATTTAAAAAATAATGTTGAAGAAACTCCAATATAAATAAACTCTATTATCTGTGTATGTTAAGATTGCACCTGTGTCAAGTAAGTGGGCCAAACTGACAGTTAGAGGTTTTTAAGCCTATTTCCAGCCCTGACACCGGTTTATTTATTCTACGTAAAGATCAGTTATTATTTATTCTTCACGATAGACTTAAACCCATTATTGGCCCACTACCGAGCACGGGTCTCTCCCCCTGAGGAGCAAAGCAAAAAGCAAAGCAACAACCCATAATTGTCCCACTGCTGGGCTCGGGGTCTCCTCTCACAATGTGAGGGGTATTAGGCCGTAGTCTACCACGCTGGCCAAGTGCGGATTGGTAGATTTCACACACCTTTGAGAACTTTATGGAGAACTCTCCGGTGTGCAGGTTTCCTCACGATGTTTTCCTTCACCGAAGCAAGTGATAATTAACTTGTAATACGCACATAATATTTGAAAATTAGAGGTGCGTGCCAGGATTTGAACTCGGGCCCCTTCGTTCGGGAGACCAACGTTCTAACCACTAGGCTATCACTGCTTGGCCCCTGAGGAGGCCTAGAGCATACTCCACCACGCTGCTCCAGTGCGAATTGGTAGAGGGGTTAGTGGCCAACCCAAGTGTCAGAAGTTTTTTAAGCCGCCCGAGTACCTCCGATATGGCTTAACGACTGTTATTTTACGATAACACCGAAGCACGGAAACGCTCAAGAAATTTTTGCCAGTAGCGGTCACCCATCCAATTACTGACCGCGCCCGCTGTTGCTTAACTTTGTCGATCACTTAGGACTGACACAAGCCGCCGGGCTAGGAGCGCTTCTATAATTCATATATTTTTCACAATAAACTATGCAAGTTTACGTAAATAAATTAATATTTTAAAAATGCTTGTACAATATATTTCATAATATTCAATATAAGGTCGCTTGTTCAGATCCGGCTCGGAGGACCAAAATAAATGTACGATGTATTTCATAATATAATATTTTCAATATAAAGTTGGGTGCGGGAGCACCGTGGCACGTTAGTATGCGAAAAGAAGGTTATTAAGTGATACCTTTTGTTCTTTAATCTGATTTTAATGATCAAACACGCGACCAAATTCAATGCTGATGTTTATTCCACTTTTATTTTATTAATAATTGTATAACATTGACTTTATTGATGGCAGATAAATGCTGAGTATGTAAACCACACCAATTTACGTGACAATGTGTTTGAAAACAAGTTTTTAAAATTGTGTTTGTGCAGTTGGCTTTTGAGGAATTCTCTCTGGAGTCAACTCAGAGCATAGTATCAGGTTACCATTAGCATAAAAATACATTGTCATCAGGAACAAATTACTTTGTGAACTACGTAGAACGATAAGTAGTTCTAATTCTAGTTAGTATAATTCTAACTTTAACTTTTAAAACTTTGTTATTGAAAAGTAAGCAATCAAGTATCTGGCTAGTTGTTTGAATGCGAGGATCTTAGTTCGAATCCTCTCTCAATATCTTAATCGAATCTCTCATTATCTTAGGATGAGCATATTAGAAGTAAAATCACTTGATTTCGTGAAAGAAAACATGGCTTATGGTTCAAGATCTTTATTTTTCCTCATTATAATAATATTATTCCTCAATATATGTATATTATTATCAATATAAGATGAACAATTAGAGATACCTTGTTTATACAAGTTTTTATTTGACTTGTTCGTTAGTTTGTAAGTACGAGTATGTAAGGGCCAAATCTTGTAAGCTGAAGCAGAAATAAGATTCATTCTACGAAGCTGACATATTGCATATTGCATATCGCAAATCAATTGTAAAATCATACCAAAGAAGTAAAAAAGTTGCTTTAAGAAAATCCTTTTTATTTTTATAGTATTCATCGCTCGCAACATTTCCCCTTCAAATTGAGAAGTCATTCACACCTGCTTACAAAATGTTTTAAGGTAAACGGTAAAAAACAGCCAAGTTTGGGGATAAAACCGAATTTAGTAGCGTTAACTGGATCCAAATATTGGCACTGTTCCCTCTTTATCGTTCGCGTATGTAAAATACTTCCGATAAGTTAATTCCAATACGCTTTATACCGATAGTTTTGTGTATAATATTACATTTAAAGCAGATTTGAAAGTAACATTATCATTTAATTTAATATCTGTATTGTACACAACAATAAAGTAAGGGTTTATTGACCTAAAGTACAATTATTGGTAGCCTTATTCATAGATATAACAGTAAAACTATAACTAATCGATTTGGGTACAAGATAATTGAAAAATAAAAACTACTGAGGGAAATAATAAGAAGTGTTTTACGGCTCAACAGGTTAAAATGTGGTTTTCACTGATGTATTTAATAATATTTAGCTTTATTTAATTTTGTTCCTTAAGAAAAAAAATAACCAATTTGAAAAATTATGTTTAAACATTTTATTTAATGGGTTGTTAGGCCAAAAACCCCGAAGTAAAAGTAAAAATAAAGAAGTAAATTAAATATGGGTGAAGTGTATAGTTAAAAAAAAAACTGACAAACTGATGCATAAAACACTTGAGGTGTTTGCATTATAAGTGAAATGCCGAATGATATCCGGAATATCAAAGGCACCGGACGTATTGTCGGCTAAAAAGGAAGCAAGTATCCGCTTGTTAATTGGCTGGCCAATGGTCGCTTTCTTGGATGATACCATAGGTACCGCTATCTAACTTATCTTTAACTTATCTAACGTTTAATGATAACTTATATAAATAAACGTTTAAATAAACGCTTACACACTCACACCCCCGCAGTAGGTGTTTACCTGTGTCGCGGGTGGCATGGACGACACATAACACATCACAATAACACCCATGACCCGATTACAAATATTAATCTGTCACATAAATATCTGCCCCAGCCGGGAATCGAACCCGGCACCCCTCGCTTCGTAGGCAGGGTCGCTACCAACTAGGCTACAGGGTCGTTTTTATTTTTATGTATTGTGTATTTTATGTAGCGTGTGTAACGCTCACATGGAAGCTTTCTTATGATAAATTAGACATGCACTCAATCTGTATGTGTGTGTGCATGACTGCGTGCGTCGTGCGCGTTAATATTTGTGTTTGTCCATGTATGATACCTGACATTGAATATCAGACAATCTTTTTAAATCTTTTTTATCACAGCACTAAAATAGGCCAAGTCATTCAATTGGCCGTAAAACGTTTACCTTTACCGAAAGAAGTTCAAGGCTATTGCCGAATTCATCTGGATTTTATTGGAATCTAAAAATTGGCACTGTGTTACAGTTTTATCGTGAATCTTGAGGTAAGAGTGAAAGATTTATTATTGTTTATGATGTACATAACAATTTTTATAATCATTTAACAACTTCATATTATTATAACAAACTATTATTTTCATTACGTAATTTTTCCTGCTAGTCAAAGCCAGGAGAAGTGGCAAGAAACTCCCAAGGAGTTTTATCGACCATGGTTACAAGGAATACGTATTATTGTTGCATAAATTAAGTAACTTTTATATAAAAACTCTTGTTATTAAGTTAGTATACGTCTTTTCAGCTGTAATACAATAAAATATTTTCATTGCACCTACCAAGTAGCAAACGTCACCATACCAAAAATTCGATAAATGTAAGGAATAGGCAATCTTATCGCTCACGTAGCGATCTCTCCCGGATAACCTATTATGCTTCATCAGGAAAGAAAATAAGCAGTGTGTGCGTGGATTGAATCATGAAGATATTTTTTATGGAAATAGCCGGCAAAAGAGCTGACGATCCACCTGATGGTAAGTGGCTATCGTCGCTCATGGACATCAGCAACACCAAAGACATCACTGATGCGTTGCTGGCCTAGGCAGAGAGAAGAAAAATAAAGAAAGATAGATAGACAGCAATGTTAACAAAAACAATGAAAAATACGTGACAGTATTAAGAGGAAACTAACACTGGGTGAACTAAGAAACATTCTTTTTTGACTTTGTGAGTTGTCTATGGCATCCACGACACTGGTAATATGAGTGTGTTATATTTACTTATTTATCATATAACTTATTTTCATACACATCCCCCCTTCCGTCGCAAAAGGACTAGCTCATATCCATGGACAGCAATTAGGTACATACCATAATGTAAAAAAGTGCAATAATAATATTTGGAGGTAATAAAAGTAACGAAATGCAACTACATAAATAGGTCAAGTCCAACCGTCGAACGGAAAGGTGAAGCCAAGTTCGAGGTTCTATAAATTTATCTGGATTTTATCTCGAAATGAAACTTGGCGACGTTCCACCGCTTAGCGTACATCTTTAAGGCAAGAATTTTTAATGTGATTGAAGTTTACTTAATATGGTAACGGAGGTTTTGGCTTCGTAACCCCGTATGAAACTGTCCGTTTTGTTTGACTTAATTGTAGCTAATTATAAAAATTCTGCTGATGATAAGACAAGAAACCGTGTCAATGAATCTAACTACTTCTTGAATATTTCTGATCTTGGTAGTTAAAGATGGCCTGGAATTGTCATCACAATAATATATTTATACCTAAGTTAAGATCCGTAAAATCTCTGCGATCTCAAGATACGGTTTAAGATGCGGACAATAATAATATGTCAGATTGTGTGTAAAGTGACATGTTTATTTAAGTTTGAGACCTATTCAGTCTCAGTCAAGATCGGTTTTTATTTTTATTAAGGCGGACATAGGTTTCACTGGACACAAATAAAAATAAATGAACAAAACTTGTCTGTCATCTCTGCCCCGTGAATCGAATTCAAGACCTCTCGTTTCACAGATAGAATCGCTACTCGCTACTGCTACGGACCTATAGTTCCGTCTGTGAGGCTTCAATTTTTTACACATATCTATTTTCGCATGAGAAAAATAATAATATTTTTATTATGTAGCTGTTATTTCGTAGAGACTCTTACTATTAAGGGTCTACGGTCTACATGCCGTCGAGTTGTTGTTCCGGGCTCTTGCGATGTTGGTACGTTAAGGGCTCTTCAAGCTGACTACTCTTCAACTCTATAACATCTCAAATTACTTTTATGATAGTAAGCGTGAATACTGTTAATTACTTTGGTTATATGCTGGTCTTTTATGATTGGATTATAATTTGAAATGTTTCTGATTTGTTCGATGTTTATAAATGGCACGTTTGAGAAAACTAACGATTTCTAGGATAGTGGTTAGTGGCAGATATTATAAATTTCGCGCTACGCAGAAATACAAGAAATTTACTAAGAGTTTTTCTTTCAGCTGTATCATGATTCATGATTTATGACTTTTTGTACAGCAACGTTTTTTCGAAAAATATTTCGAAAGTTTAAGTTAAGATATAAACAGAATCTCAAAGGTTGGGGTAAAGCTAAGCGAACCGCTATATTATTAATAGATTTCTCAGCAAAGGTATTCGTTTGAATGAAAGAGTTAGTGAAGCGGATAATATCGCGATACTTCACTCGCTTTCAGACTTCTTTAGAATTATGATGTAAACTAAACAGCTGTGAAGTTAAGGATGACGTTAAAGGTAAACAGTATTTTTAACCGACTTCAAAAAAGGAGGAGGTATTCAATTCGACTGTATTTTTTAAATGTTTGTTACCTCAGAACTTTCGACTGGGTGAACCGATTTTAATGATTCATTTTTTAATCGAAAGCTGGTGCTTTTCATGTGGTCCCTCTGGAGCGAAATCTGACGAGTAGTTTTTGAGTTATCACTAATTTTGAAGTCGGTTATTTTTCGTCAAGTATTATTATAAGCTGAAGCAGCAGTTGCTTCATAAAGCAGCCGTTTCATAAGGTACATAATAATATAGTAACTATAATTCCAATTCCATATTCTTTTTGAATATTTGATGAACGATTTCAATAATAAATTTTCAAATTAAAAAATTTGCCGCCTTTTTTGTTAACATCAAACCTCTCCCGATCGCGTCAGCTTTCGGATAAAAAAACCCATCAAAATCTGTTACCAGGGACAGACACAATGGCACACAAATATAGACACGTCACCACTCTTTTTGCATCCATATAATCCATATCCATACTAATATTATAAATGCGAAAGTGTATTTGTTTGTTTGTTTGTCCCTCTTCCACGTCATAATGAAGCGATGTTATGGTATGCTCTTAGTGTGTGGAGATAGGAGGCTGGAGAGTAACGTAGGCTACATTTTAGTGCGGTAAAACATCTCATTCCCATGGGAAGATCCATTACGATGCGTATTAAAATCACTTCATACTAAAAGTAACAATGTGTTGGTCCTTCTATAACTTCGTAAAGGCTATGGATTGATAAATTTTGTATATAGTATGTATTTAAATATATTTTATATAAAAAAAAGCAAAGCAACAACCCATAATTGTCCCACTGCTGGGCTCGGGGTCTCCTCTCACAATGTGAGGGGTATTAGGCCATAGTCTACCACGCTGGCCAAGTGCGGATTGGTAGACTTCACACACCTTTGAGAACTTTATGGAGAACTCTCCGGTGTGCAGGTTTCCTCACGATGTTTTCCTTCACCGAAGCAAGTGATAATTAACTTCTAATACGCACATAATATTTGAAAATTAGAGGTGCGTGCCAGGATTTGAACTCGGGCCCCTTTGTTCGGGAGACCAACGTTCTAACCGCTAGGCTATCACTGCTGCTATTATATTTTATATAATTGATATAAATATATATTTATAGTTGGAAGGTTGAAGAGGGTTTACAGAGGTTTTACAGTTATTTCCTCTTAGTATCTTTAAATTTTGTAACTTTTACTTATTTATTCTTGGACCAGGAATGTGTCATGCATGTTAAACATCTCATTGTTGGTTCCCTTTGAACACGCGGGCGAAGCCGTGGATAAAAGCTAGTAGGTTATAAATTAAATATCGTAGGTTTCATTTGAGATTGAAACAAAGAGATCCCTGATAGTGAGGCGCGCTACTGAATAATGGACACAACGAAATAAGACAGACGCGACCTTGTTCATAAATTTTCTTACAATATAATTCACTTCATAATTAAATTAGTCATAACATTTTATTATAATATCCAATGAACTTTTTCACGGTATAAAATGCAGTAGAAATTGTACCACAAAATCCCTGCGCACTTTACAATTGCAAGAACCGCAATAAACATGATTCAACACAAATTGCGCCATTTTCAGGTATTCGCCGCGGATCGTTATAGAGAAATTAGTCATTCACGCCGCTAAAATGTTTTCTAATTTCCATAACTTCAGGGGAACTTTTCCTACTTTACATAGGACTGAGAAAGCCACACGCTACGCAATTAGGGGAACCGGAATAATTTAGTTTCTATACAAGGTTTAACTGTATGCAAAATGATTCGTGTTGCGGCTGGGGCGTGGGAGCGGCAAATATTCTTTGTTCTCTGTTTATTTCTTGTAAATATTTCTATTTTTATAGTAATTTGGTTTAAGATCTTTTCTGTATTATGTTAGTTAGTTCGAGTTATTTTTTAATATTCAAAGGAAGAAGATTTTCAAAATAAATTCAATTTACTCATCCTATCATGTGTCGAATATGCTTAAATTGTGAAAAGTAATGATTGATAAAGTTGACAAATAAATAGTTATGTTTATTTCTTGGCCGGCAAAGTATCGGTGATGTTCTTGGCTTAGAATATAATAGAATATAATACATTTTATTTTCACAGCCGACACACACATGAACACAATTGAAAACAAGAACAAACATGGAAAAAAGTAAAATACATACCTAATGGAAATAAAAATATACAAAAATAATAAAATTATAAGCTGTAAACAAAATATTAGGTGGCTGGGCGGATCATTTGTTCGGTACTTATACAAACATCATATTGCATCGGCAGTAGCGGAAAATGCAGGCGTTTTTAATCACTTATCTAGGTACTGGAAGAGACAAACGAGTGCTCCATGATACCCAATCCAAAACGCATTATCTCCGTGTCGCAATTTTGATATAATATACATATATTTGAAATTATACTTCTTTAGGCGCGTTATGAAATAAATGGAAAAAATGATGAGAGTGAAATTTTAAAATTTGTGACACAAAAAGTTGACGAAAACCATCAATTTTTTAAAGCCCGTTTCAAACGCTCATTTTGAAATAAAAAGCGGCCAAGTGCGAGTCGGGCTCGCCCATGAAGGGTTCCGTAGCAGCAAGTAACATAATATAAAAGTTTTTGTAGTTCGTTGTAACTTTGATCAATGTTTTTTGCGGTTTACGATTTATGACGTATTAAAAAAAACTACTTACTAGATCTCATTCAAACCAATTTTCGTTAGAAGTTTGCTTGGTAATAAACATCATATATTTTTTTTAGTTTTATCATTCCCTTATTTTAGAAGTTACAGGGGGGGGGGACACATTTTACCACTTTGGAAGTGTCTGTCGCGCAAACTATTTAGTTTAGAAAAAATTACATTAGAAACCTCAATATCATTTTTTAAGACCTGTCCATAGATACCCCACGCGTATGGGTTTGATGAAAAAAACATTTTTGAGTTTCAGTTATGAGTATGGTGAACCCCCAAAATTTATTGTTTTTTTTTTTCTATTTTTGTGTGAAAATCTTAATGCGGTTTACAGAATACATCTACTTACCAAGTTTCAATGGTATAGCTCTTATAGTTTTGGAAAAAAGTGGCTGTGACATACGGACGGACAGACAGACAGACAGACATGACGAATCCATAAGGTTTTCGTTTTTTGCCATTCAGCTACGGAAACCTAAAAAGGTGACAAAAAACGTCAATTTTTTAACGCCCGTTTCAAACGCTCATTTTGAAAAAAATATTATTATTATATTGTTTTTTTTTTTTAATATTATTAGAGTATTGTTTTTGTATTGCATTTTTTAATATTGTTTTTTTGAATACCTATTGTTTTTTTTTTGAATATTTTTTTAACATTAAGTTCATAAATTTCTTAGAAGTCGGTTATTTTTTGGTAAAACTTTGTTTATTACAAATAACGCTTGATTCTTGGTTCAATTTCTATTCAATTGGGAAGTTAATTACCATTTTGCTATGACCTAAACGAGCACAGCTTTCTCGACACTAGATCTCGGTTTTGACACGCGAAAGCCGTCAGCGGTAATAATAATAATTACTATCAGATGCCTTCATCGTAATAACTTCCTATTACACACGTACCAATTTATGTATAAATTATACAGCAAGCTAATGCCAGTGTACGACTAGAATACGAAGTGAGCTACAACAGCCTATAGCTGTTTGGTAAGCTAATGCCAATTTGTGATTCATTACAAAATATTTGTTAAGTTTGTATGTATGTATATGCTAGCTCGATATTTATATCATTACTTCAATGTTATTATACGTAGAATAACGGTTATATCTTTTAAAAAGATTAAAGGCATTATCAATAGTTTTTTAACCGACTTCAAAAAAGGAGGAGGTTCTCAATTCGACTGTATTTTTTTATGTTTGTTACCTCAGAACTTTGGACTGGGTGAACCGATTTTGATGATTCTTTTTTTAATCAAAAGCTGATGCTTGTCATGTGGTCCCACTAAAATTTGAGCTAGATCTGACAAGTAGTTTTTGAGTTATTTTGAAGTCATTTATTTTTTTCTTGGTAAAATTCAGATTATTGGTAAATATCTTTTATTTAGCTGACTCTGATCCAGGGTAAAATTTTGCAAAGTTAGTTAAATAGACTAACTAAACTCGTCTTATCCTATGGAGTTCCCTTAGTTCTGTCAACAGATAGAGGTCAACTCGTCACCCCAAAAGTTTGTTCTAACTCGTGATGCGTCAAAAATATATTAAATTAGTAATAATTTGTCACGTCTCAAAAAAGTTACAATTTGTCACTTGTAAGTATAGTTCCAATTCGTCATGTATTCATTTAGTTTTCACTACATTATATATTTAGTTTTTAAATTAGTAACTTATTCTTGTTTGAAAGGTAATTCGATTGAAAGAGTTATATACTCGTAATCATCGTTAAGGTTGTCATTGCAATTTATTCACTTACGAGTAACCGCCCTCGCTTTGCTTCGGTTTTCTTATTTTTTTAAACCTTGAGTAACATTATTGGAGTTTTATTAAGAATCCCTAATTTTTTTTTCAATATAATATAGCCTATGTTACTCGGTGATAGTGTAGCTTCCTAACAGTGAAAGAATTTTTGAAATCGGTTCAGTAGTTTCGGAGCCTATTCAATGCAAACAAAAAATCAAATCTTTCCTCTTTATATATTAGTATAGAGTATAGATTAGCTTCATAGCTTCTACGCTTAATTAGCTTCATAGTATCATAAACGATATTACTGTACCTGTTTATTATATTTATGTATCGTATCTGAACATCAGACACAGTCATGTCGTCACGGTCACAAAGTTTATGTAGCTAAAATGTTTGTCAACTTGTTTTCGTGATGTTGAGGCAAAGAAACATTTGTCAACTTTCTGTGGATTTCATGGTTCATTACACGCGTTATATTGCGTGCGTGTTTGCAAACTTTATTACTTGGTAGAGATAAATTTTTGTTCGTATCGACTTTGCAAGAACTAAGTATAGAAGAAGAAAAACGACTGCGGGTATATTCCGCATGTGAATAATACAGTTACTTACCATTACAGGTATATAATTTATCTTTACCAATTTAATGTAGATTCAAACTTTGCACAGTATTGCACACATTATATCTACTATATAAGAAATAAAGATGGTGGATATCAGTAATACACCAAATGCATCACCGATGCATTGCTGATCGAAAAGGAAGCAAGATACCTTCTTTTTTATGTTTCTAGAAGATTACAGGTACTTTTTATAGTTCACGATAAGAATAATTCACAAAATTTTACGTTAACAAAAGTTTCGTGCGAGATAAAAATTTAATACAATTTATTTTAAACTTTAAACATCGCGGACACTGAACATTAAAATGTTTAATACAATTAAACGCTTAACCACTCACACCCCCGCAGTAAGTGTTTACCTGTGTCGCGGGTGGCATGGACGACACATATAACACATCACAATCACACCCAGGACCCGAGTACAAATATTTATCTGTCACATAAATATCTGCCCCGGCCGGGAATCGAACCCGCGACCCCTCGCTTCACAGGCAGGGTCGCTACCAACTAGACTACAGGGTCGACAACTGTTTTCAACAATTGTTTTCAACTACTTATTTTTAAGAATAAAATTATTTTCAGTGAATTTACTATCTATTTAACTTCCTTCTTTAAAATAAACAATGTCGAGTAGATATAAATAAATAGACTTAGCTGTAGCCCCAATAAAGAATTCTTCGAACAATCTCACAAATTCTCAGTAATAAACCAAACAATTCGTAATGTATTTTCCAACTTACTCCGATGTCTGAGGAAAACATTCTGACTGAAGTTTATATTATGTTACGTAACAAAACTATTTTTACTTACTACACACTCACACAACCAGTCTTAATTTTGTAATGATGCATCCACAGCAGTTTTGTGGAGCAATACAATATAATATTTTCCTGATAATTGGGAGAGGTTATTAAAATTTTAAACAATACAATATCATTGTGATGACCTTCAGTATACCATATATTTTTTATATGGAAAACGCACGAAAGGATTCATCTGCAATCTTCTTCAAACTTACAGTGTTTTTGGGATTTGAGTGAGCCAATCCCCTTAAGCTGGCCTTACATGATCAACTGAACTTGTCAAGTTGCAGCGGACTTGATACGGCATCCAGTCAACTTGACGGTGTATGGCTATTTCGCTATACATATAACTATCTCATACAAACGATGCTGCATCAAGTCCGCTGCAAACTTGTTCATGTATGACCAGCTTTATGCAAAGCAGTATCATTACGATCTTGATCAACCACTAACAACAAATCTTTTTGTTATCTTTTTGTTGCCTATTAATTTAAAATGTTGCTCCGAAAAAAATGCGGTATACGAGTAGGTGCACCATTACAAAACGGTTATGTTTGAACAATTCAATTCAAAACAATTTTAGTTTTAATCATCAATATCATAGGAATAATTTAACATTAGCTTATAGTAAATACAAATAGATAAATTAATATTGCTTTATTAATTAATTTAAGAAAAAGCTTGAAAAGTTTCGATTGTTAATTATCTATACTAATATATAAAGAGGAAAGATTTGATTTTTTGTTTGCATTGAATAGGCTCCGAAACTACTGAACCGATTTCAAAAATTCTTTCACTGTTGGGAAGCTATACTATCCCCGAGTAACATAGGCTATATTATATTTTCAAAAAAATTAGGGATCCTTAATAAAACTCCAATAATGTAACCCAAGGTGAAAAAAACAAGAAAACCGAAGCAAAGCGAGGGCGGTTACTCGTTGTAAATAAACTGGGTATGAGTACTTATTATAAAAGTACTATATTTCTTCTGTGGTATAAGTAAATGATATTTCGATGGGAAATAGATGCGTTGCCTAATAAAGAAAGTTTTTCACAGTTAATTCTAGGAGGAATATGGTAGTAAGAATGGTTCTTAGGCAAAACAACTCCGCAAGCAATGTTATAAAAGTTTTTCTCCAAAACTATTTTCTGAGAAAGAAAGTATCTTACCTCATAAATAACACTGAGATAGTTTTAGTAGTTTAAATGTGACGGGTGCACAGACTCTAACAGACACTCTTTATGGTACAACTTTTCCTCATAGCCCAATGACTTGCGTCTTTCCACAACAAGTTGAAGGTAGTTCATGATTCAATGCGTACGTTAACTCAACGATCTTGCCGGGTTATCGTGAGATATACCGAGATCAATAAAAAGGTAGATAAGTCACCGTCTTGAATTTGATTGTAACCGAAAAATACCAAGCCGGTCTACTCAATTCGTGTATTTATAATATGCAATCACGCACACCAAGGCAAGCTTAAACCAAGTAGGTAGGTTCAAGCAGGTAAGGCTAAGAACTCACGGAGCGATTTTCACCCGCGCCCGCCGCGGTAGCGGGCCCGCAGCTCCTGTAAAATACAGATATGTATGTAAAAACGAGCGGCATATTTCACGATGCGGTTTACGCCCGCGGCGCCCGCTGCACCGGCGGGCAACTTGTAGAATCGCGCGGATCGCGGTCAGCCGCAGCCTCGGCGGGTTGCTCCAGCACGCTCTGCGATCGGTTGGCGGGTGACCTAAACAGTCTGATCGTAAATACCGCCCATCTTGCGATATTCGCCCGCCAGGTTTGCGGGCGATAATCGCAACCGCGGCGGCTGCGCTACCGCACAAAACTTCGGTCTCGTGAGTTTTTAAAGTTTCCGCCATCGCAGCGGGCGCGGGTGAAAATCGCTCCGTGCGTTCTTAGCCTAAGAGTTTAAACGTACATATGTATGTGCGTGAATGAGTGTAAATACACGAATTGCGTAGACCGACTTGATATTTTTCGGCTACACTCATTTCAAAGCGGTGAGGTATTTAACTTCTCTAATTATCTGAGGTTAGATAGCAGTCGCTAAAACATGTCGGTGTTCGGATGGCACAAATATACCTAACTACACATAAATACTGTACATTTGTGAGATAAAACTGTAAAAGTTCTATTTTGTCCACTCGTTTGGGGCAATAATTGCCATGACGGAACACCATTGTTCAATTTGTATAATGAGTTATTTCTGTTCTTGTTCTGGCACCCACGAAGCAGGGAATTTTGTGTGGGGCTATGTGTGTGAGGCGTTATTTATTTATACAGGTAACTGTACATAATTATGGGAAGTATTTTTATACTGCATAGTAGGTTAAAAATAATAGTTATGTCCAACGTAAGTTCTATCATAAACCAATGTTAATAAGTTGGTGTGATACAAATGAGCTATGGTAGATATTTCGGAGAAGCCATTAATAAACTTAAAACTTTTGAATAACGCTTCAAACGAATACTAAAATTATCTACAATTCAGCCAGCATTTCGAGATGCCTTCATCACCATACCGCTCCAAATCGCCGTGATTAGTGGCTAGAGTGCCGGAAGTACTTAGCGTGGGACTGGGTTGTGAAACACTAAATTAGCTAGCTACATATAAACGTACCGTTAAATATCAATAGGTAATAGGGATCTACTATAAGCCGCAATTAGGCTTAGCTCAGAGTTAAAATTAATTACAAAAATAATGTTTAAAAGTATCATATATCATACATACGTTTATAATTTTTAGTATTTATAACTTTAGTATTAAATAGCTTTAAAACTGTAATGAAATGATGCAAGAAATACATAAAAGGCTTTTTTTATTATGATTACATTTTAGTATAATTTTAGTAATTTGATTACCTCGACCAGGTGGGCTGTTGAGGAAGGAAACCACTGGGTTCAGAGGTTCGAACACCAGTCGCAGTGGCACCACTTAGGGGAGACTTGGAGGCCTATGCTGTAGACTTCGCTAGGCTGATAGATAGATACAATGAATGAATAAATAACGCTACAGATGCATTGCCTAACACTAGGATCGTATGACCCTTTGTCGTGGGTACTAAGAACAATAGACAAAGACTAGGACACACACACCCAGACCGAGAACAGAAATTCAAACTCATCATTCAAACTACCTCACTGGGAGTCGAATCCAGGACCCCCTTGGGCCTTGGCACGAAGCCGCGACGGTCCGGCATGGTAACCTTGATAATAGGTAATTTTGCTAATAAGTCAAACCATTACGCCTTAAGGGTAGTTAAAGATAAATCTTACTATTACGTAACAAACTGTTAGGAGTATAATTTACTTAAATAAAGTCAAATAAAAACTATTTGTGTCTCGAATTCGAGCGCGTCGTCGTACGATGGAAGCCATTGCAATTTGCAAATTGAATTGCTTCGTCGTTGCTACATCCGGTTCCGGGCGTTTTATATTCAGCGGTAATCATGTTTCCAGGATTTTATGGAATTCCGTTTGAAAACTGGAATCTTTGTTTATGGAATCGGAATTGCTTAATTGTCGCTGTGTTGCGATTGACAAAATACGTCTTGTCAAAGTATATTAAAAAACCGTAACTTCCTTATTTTCATTCATGTATACAGAAAGGGTCCGGATTACCGCGGGTCCACGGATACGGTACTAAATATATGAAGTTTATTGAAATTAAACATTTTCCTTAAGTTTACCGTATGTCATTACTTCCCAGAATTATAATTATCCTTTTTAGTGACACTATCGAATGGTGTAATAATACAGGGTGTTTGTTTTTTCAAAATAAACGGGCTCGATTCCTGGCTAGGAATATTGATTTTTCAAAAATATAATGATGCAGTTTTAGTTTTAATCAAAATCGGCACCGAGACTCCTTTGAGCATTTTTCGATATTCCTCATAGTTTCGAATTTGGCTATCCATGCACACTTGAAAAATTCACCCTGGATGTGTAATTTTATTATCAGAACCCTAGTTCTTATTTTAATTCCAATTTATTTTTGCTCTTCTGCTGGCTATACCAGACAGCCTAACCAATGATAAGTGGAACCCACCGCCAATGGTTCTCGAAATACCACAGATCACCGACGCATTACAGACCAAATACCTCCTTTGTAATCTGGTTCAGCGACACCGCATTCCAACAATATTAATGACAGGGATGCTTCGAAACAGACTTTCGAATATTTCGTTCAAGTTAGTTATTCTACCCCTATAATTATACATGTCGGAAATCAGTAATTTCAAATCATAAAATGGAACGTCAAGCTGGAACTAGCTTGGGTGTATTCGGAAGTTGAAGATGGCAGCACCGTGCAAATTGTCTACTGTCATTTGAGTACACGCGGTGGCAGGGGTCACAGAGGACAGCTATTGACTTGCCAACCGGCAGCGGGCACTCTTTAGACAGCCTCCGAGCTGAGCGGACGATAAAGTAGAACGTCGTTATTATGGCCGAGTTTAATTTGCATTAGCATTGCACAACGTTTACTTTATGGAGAGCACAACTGGGTACAGTGTGTACTGATGGACTGCGATCGAGCAGGTATTGCGTGTGTTGACCAGTCAATAGCGCGTTATGCCGGAGCCAGCGAGAAGTGCACGTGGACTGTTTTCTATGCACAGTCATACCCTTTGCGAAGAGTAGCACCCATGCGGCTGTGATGGTTCGCTTCTGATGAGATAGGTCATAGTGCCAGCGATTGGCGGATTTATCACACGGGTTTTAATAAGCGCGAGAGGCGCGGGCAAGTTGTGGAGCCGGGATGGCTATGAGTGTGCAATGCGACGTGTGAATTATGGTTGGTTACCCTGAATGCCGCACCGCGATGTAAATCCGACTTCACCGCGTTCCATTAGCGATTGGTTATGTTATTCGAGCGACATAGTAATCTGTTCAGAGCCATGTGTATCAGTAGTAATTGCCTACTAAATTAGTAGCAAGTGTAAAACATGTGTTTCAATGGGTTTCTAAGTAAAATGATGAAAACGCCCACAGTTTATTATTTTCTGGACCACCTATCTGCGACATCAGATCGTGGGATAATGAATCCGAATTTCAGGTTTTTCAGATGGCTATCTTGATATGATATTACAAACAGTGGACGGCGAACATGCCAAATAAGGATTCGTTTGAGGTTATAAACGTAAGGAAAGTAAGACAGCGATTCGGTATGGCATTTTTATTTTATTATTATTATTATTATTGGTAAGCTCCTGCAGCCAGCATGTTATCTCGTAGCGAACAGAGCTAGAGCTCTTCATTTATCACGAACAGATGCTTGATGAACATCCTCGTTGACTGACGCGTTGGCAACAGCTTTCCTTATTATCTGCCTGAACTCCTGACCAACACTGGTCTCAGTGTCCAGGCAACGCCTGGTTGTCATATCCGTGGCGTCTTTGTGGCGCGTTACATAGCACCAGGATCATACGTTTCTTTTGCTGAGTATGGTGGCGAGTTACCGAGTAACCGGGTATATTAAAAGAAAAGTTATTTTCTAAACGGCGCACACTTAAAAAAAATAGTTACCTTAGGTGAAAGAGATAACAAGCTATTGCGATAGTGCAATCCCCACATGGATGGCATGTTTGTTCTCATTTGTTTAATTTCATTACCCTTACTGAATTACATTTTATTTTAATTTCTATTCGACGACTGCAAGCGACAAAATAATAAATGGTATCACTAAGCAGAATCGGAACATCCGATAGTATTTTTGTGTAATATCTTGACTTCCAGTGTAAATGGTGCCGTCATCTTGAACTGTAAAAACACTTGACAGAATGTTCAAAGTTAAGGTCTCGTGAATTTGATTTTTAATAAAAATATTGTGCTTCTTGTAGCATCTAGGTTTTCCTGAAAATAGGACTGATCGGAAAGAATTTAAAGTGGACGTGAAAGTGTTTAAAGTGGAGGTGTGCGTAAACAATAAATCGTTTCGATTTATTTGTGCTTGATTCAACGAAGTGTTATAAAGTCTTTGCACAGTATCTTTCATCGTAGTTATTATTAATTTGCGCCAACAGAGTTGTTCAAAATCAGTGCAAGTATATTGTTTTGTGAAACTAGAAGCATTCTGTAAATGAGATGAAGAATTTTCTGTTTTCTAACATCTTGTTATTATTTAATTTATCGTCTACCGTCAGTTCATAAAAATAACATTTAGAAATTTCGTGTCTTGTCGTTGTTTTTTTTTGTGTGTTTCAGATAAACTAAGTGACAGTGACTGTTGTATGGACATGCAAGCTTGGAAATAACCAAGAGGCTATCATTGCGATTGCGGCGTAATGATACCGGGCATCAATGCAGGTAGCGTTTGTTGATAGTGATACTGTTGGGAGCGTATCCGGCTTCTTGCACTATGGCTTGCAATTACCATCAGAGACGATGACATGATTATAACAGGTGATCTGTATTGTTTCTATTCTTTGTGGCTTAACTAAACAATAATTATTCCTTGTCGAGTTTGTGATAATTATGCGATTTCGCATTTGATATTTGATAGTTACCTGGGTTTGGATACTTGACGATTTCTGGTAACAAAGGATCTGGTAACAAAGATCACTGGTCTTTGCTCACCCAACATTGAGTAACTGGCACCAAATGAGTGAAGAATAGACGTTTTGTTACTTACAAGAAACATCTAAAGATAATTATTACTTTACTGAAGAGTTGTGCTGTTTTTGAATTATCTTTAAAACAGACAGGATGACATAGTGAGAAAATTTAATAGGCGCAGTTTTTTTTATTTTTAAAATATTGCTTAAGATACCTAACCTCGTCAAAGTAGAAACGTACCATGGCTAGTTGCCAGTTCCGTCAGATGCACCATGATCTTTGTGTGTGATAATTATATTAGGTAAAAGTTAAAGTGCTTAAATATTACTAAAATTAACACATCTTTTCTTAGTGACAATATCAAATTATAGTATGCACTTTATGATAGATAAGGAATTAAATAAAGAAACCCTTTTCTCAATCTTCACTGCTACTGAAACCTGTAATTGCTCACAGATTAAACAGTCAACTGACGTGATATAAAATGTACCCATCGCAAAGTAACTCAATTAAGGTGACTTACAAAATTAATTAACAGCTGTGCTGCAGTAAGCTGGTTCTTTGGCAAGGGAATATTATTGTGGTCGTATCACATATTATCATGGGGAACGTCATAATAGCTGTCACTACCTTCTCAGCTAGTTCAGAAAGACTGTTTAAAACAGGTGATCTGCATTTCACAGTAATAACGTTTTACTTCAGCAGGTAGGTACTCTTTTGCCGCAGTGTTACGCTTAAACGGGCTACCTACGTAATTTTCTAAAAAAAATAATAATTTCGAGTAAACACTCGTAAGGGTGGTGAATGTACACGTATATTGGTCGCGTAATGTCTAGTTTTTATTTTATTTTATTATGTAGTCAATTTCAGTGTACAAACCAAATTGGAAAATAATAATTTGTTGGTTGTATCCTGGAGATGCCTTTCACTTTCTTCGACAATTGATTTGTTGGTTTACCATATAGTGAGAGGTCACAGTAATAGTAATCAATCGGTATTGAGTTCTAAAATTCATAGAGTAACTATTTGAATGAATCTTATTGAAATTAATTGTTGCTGTGTTGAATTTTATCCAATGTAAGCATTCAATGGTAATGCAAAGAGCAAGCTACCTATTTTTTTTTTGTTGCGGAAATTATTTATTGTTCTGGGGAACGCGGTACGCAGTCAACTTTGATAGAAGTCTGATTTTGGAGGAAACCAGAGACGTTTTCTGGGGGAATTACACCATAATTTTTTTATTTTTATTTTTGAAATTATCAGCTTACTTAGTCGTTCTTTGACCACGACTATGAAGTAACTACGTTAAGTGTAAATTTTGGTTGAATATTCGTTCAATGTTGAAATAATTTTTGGTGAAATTCAAATACCTTAGTCAATTTAGTCATACAAGGTGAAAAAAACTTGACAGAGTGACATTGTTTTCGGTTGTTTTTTTTTTAATGATGCGTGGAACGAATTGTTTGAAAATCACACATTATATTGACATCACAAATTATTGAGTCAGACATTTTTGGTAGAATATTTAAATTTTACGAATTAACTCATTTATTATGAGCTATTTTAGTACTTGTGAAGTACTCGAAATATTTACGCAATAACCTCGATGCATGGGCTTAGCTACCACTAGCTACCACCTAGTTGGCTTAAGACGATAACTGTACAGCCCTAGTGTGATTCGATGCTGACGATTCTTTTTTTTTTTTACGAGCGCAGGTTCAGTGGATGCGTCGACCAATAGATGCTAAAAGACCATTACGTTCTACTCTGATCAGGGGCCAGGGTCAACGCTGACCCTCAACAATTTAGATATGGCTATAGAAATTTAATGCCTCAATGATCAAGTAGCTTTCCAATAGATCAGGAAAGGCCGAGCTAAAGAGATACTTTTGTTTGTTTCCTTGTTACAGATTAACCATGATAGTGAATTTACTCTATGATGTATACAGCGTTCCGATTCAAGAGCTCACAAGCTTGTTCGATGGTTTATACACCATCGCGAGTATGGGATCACAAAGCACCCACGAGGACGTGGGGCCTGTCATGATGGCCGTGTCGGAAATCAGTAATTTCAAATCATAAAATGGAACGTCAAGCTGGAACTAGCTTGGGTGTATTCGGAAGTTGAAGATGGCAGCACCGTGCAAATTGTCTACTGTCATTTGAGTACACGCGGTGGCAGGGGTCACAGAGGACAGCTATTGACTTGCCAACCGGCAGCGGGCACTCTTTAGACAGCCTCCGAGCTGAGCGGACGATAAAGTAGAACGTCGTTATTATGGCCGAGTTTAATTTGCATTAGCATTGCACAACGTTTACTTTATGGAGAGCACAACTGGGTACAGTGTGTACTGATGGACTGCGATCGAGCAGGTATTGCGTGTGTTGACCAGTCAATAGCGCGTTATGCCGGAGCCAGCGAGAAGTGCACGTGGACTGTTTTCTATGCACAGTCATACCCTTTGCGAAGAGTAGCACCCATGCGGCTGTGATGGTTCGCTTCTGATGAGATAGGTCATAGTGCCAGCGATTGGCGGATTTATCACACGGGTTTTAATAAGCGCGAGAGGCGCGGGCAAGTTGTGGAGCCGGGATGGCTATGAGTGTGCAATGCGACGTGTGAATTATGGTTGGTTACCCTGAATGCCGCACCGCGATGTAAATCCGACTTCACCGCGTTCCATTAGCGATTGGTTATGTTATTCGAGCGACATAGTAATCTGTTCAGAGCCATGTGTATCAGTAGTAATTGCCTACTAAATTAGTAGCAAGTGTAAAACATGTGTTTCAATGGGTTTCTAAGTAAAATGATGAAAACGCCCACAGTTTATTATTTTCTGGACCACCTATCTGCGACATACATATAATTGTTATTTCACGCAAAACAGGCACATAGATAGATTATTATCTGGAATAGGGTATAGGGCACTTATTTTTACTATAATACGAGTACCACGATCCATGCAACTGGGTCGAAATATCGGAATACAAAATAAATATCGTGAGTACTCATCTATCTATACAAATAAATAAAATTGGAGTGTCTGTTTGTAATATTAAAATAACCGCTTTTTACTAAGTGCATTTGAATGTATACACGGTACATATATCAAATCAACATTTTTTACAGTTTTTGTCTGTCTGTCTGTTTGTTCCGGCTAATCTCTGAAATGGCTGGGCCGATTTTGATCGGACTTTCACTGGCACGAAGTTCGCCGGGTCAGCTAGTTATGTACTAAAGTGTACTAATATTAAGGTAAGTTATGCTAGAAACTAAATTATAATACCTAAGTGGTATTAATAATATTATAGTAAAATGTGTTCAGTCCACGATAAGTTAAGTTTAAAATCTTGTAGGGCACTTATTATTCCGAAAAACTTGCGAAAAGACGCGGGCTGATTGCTAGTACAAAATAAGGTTAATATAATAATTTAAATAAATTAATAAAAATTCTTGACAAAATAAAAACTCACTACAAAATTAGAGATAACTCAAAAACTACTCGTCAAATCTCACTCAAATTTAAACGCTAGTGCTTGTCATATAGTCCATATGACAAGCACTAGCTTTCGATTTAAAAAAGAATCATCAAAATCGATTCTGAAGTTTTGAGGTAACAAACGTTAAAAAAATACAGTCGAATTGAATACCTCCTCCTTTTTTGAAGTCTGTTAATAATAAACAAAATATAATTAATGAAAAAAATTATGTACAAAATTAGGGTAGATACATATTATCATGATTGTGAAAAATAGGCACACAAGCTATGAGCTTTTCAACTGTTCTCCATCGCTAAGAGACTTGTTTTCGTTTTATCAAGAAAAACAAAACATTATAAATCTTCTTAGCGTTTAATTTCTGCCATAACTTTAAAGAATGAAGAAGGAACTTGAGAATTAAAAAAATCAAAAATAAAAATCAAAAATTATTTATTGTTCGTCTACAAAATCAGTACATAAACTATGTATTTTCTTTTTTGGGTTCTGTGAATAAAGGTCTGTAACTATAATTATAAATATACATAAGTAGCCTTTAAGTCCCAGTGCACAATAGCGAGATTAACTCGTGCAAAAAAGTCTAAAGTACAATTGTTGAAAACAGGAAGAATAGGAAACTTAAGAAATACCTACACAATTTGAAGTCAATTTTCCTTCAATATTTCTCATCCTCTCCATGCCTAGGACCTATAAACTACACTTTAGCCCTCACACATAGTGACACGTCAATTAGTTGATTGTAACGTGACGTCACGTCCGGACCCACCTCTAATGGCAGCTAGATATTGGTGAAGGGAATGTCACGTGTCCATTAATGCGACACGATCACATTACGTCATCGATTCGCATTTCTGAACTGATCATCATCAACTTTTAAATCAATTTGCTATTGATAAACTCGAGTTTCTTTAAAGGAATATGAGATACTAGAGCTTTACACGCGGGTTCGGCCGCGTTTTCCGAAATAATAAGTACCCTATTTCGTATTCCAGATCATGGACTACTTGTGCGCTAAATTTCATGAAAATCCATTCTGTGCTTTTTGCGTGAAAAAGTTACAAACATTCATACAAATTTTCACATTTATAATATTAGAAGGATGTAAATTACATAAAAGGGTGATGTCAGTTACGATATTCAGTCCCACTGCTGGGCTTCCGGTAGCTTAGCGTTACTTACGAGGGTTTTCTTAAGGGGACACTTTTGTCTTGAATACGAATATTTTTAATCGACTTCAAAAAAGGAGGAGGTATTCAATTCAACTGTATTTTTTTTTGTGTTTGTTACCGCAGCATTTTCGACTGGGTGAACCGATTTTGATGATTCTTTTTTTAATCGAAAGCTGGTGCTAGTCATGTAGTCCCACTTAAATTTGAGCTAGATCTGACGAGTAGTTTTTGAGTTATTTTGAAGTCGGTTATTTTTTTCTTGGTAAAATTCAGATTATAAACACAAAAATTGGGATAATACAACCCTGAAGACAAAAAATTATGCAACATAGTCCATTCCGGACTACATAATCGTAGGTTACATTACAGTACAATGTCCCGCTCTTAGCCGCTAATATCATAAACTACAGACACACATGGAGTTGATAGCTCTGACCCAAATACACAGACAACAGTGTTCTGTTTAATGGATATTTGTTTACGAAATTAAAATCGATATTGAAAATTTCAGATCCGTTATACTGCAAGGAATGAATCATTGAAAGTTTTCAAAGTCAAAGTCAAAGTCAAAATATTTTATTCATATAGGTATCACACGTCATCATTTTTTTATCTACCAGCTTTTCGGAAGGGTAAGCTTCCCGCCCACGTCAGTCTTTTTGTAGGACCGATAATCGGGCCGATTTTTTCTTCCATATTATTTCTGACCGACTTTTTGACCGACTATTGCTATCAGTACGTTCTATTTTCACCTACAAAAAAAAGCGGTCACCGATTATCGGACGTGGGCGGGAAGCGTTACATGAATTTTGAAATTGTTACGGAAGGGTTACATGAATTTTGAAATTTGAAGGATTACATGGACGTTCTTGAATCGAGCTTCTTAAATCGACCGTCAAATTTTCTTACGCCCCAACTCAGAGTATCGGTTACTTTAATCGCTCCTTATTAAAGTATCACCATACTAATTCTGTATTAAGGAGCGATTTAAGTATCCGTAGTGACTCTGAGTTGGGGCGTTAGGACGAACTAGAATTAATGCGATTCTTCTGCTCTTTATTGGCGGCAAAATATAGGGGTAACTAATGCCCAATAGCTGATGATCACCACTAGGAAGGCGCGTCTGTGCTCACGTCTTACATTATGTGTAAAAAATTATAACATGTTTATTTCATGGTATTACATCGGTGACAGTGGGTATGTATTAAAAATAAAAAGAATCTGATCTAGGATCAAAAAGACGGAGAAATAGGCAAAAATGTAATTGAAATATGCTGAGTTCTCTGTCGCTAAAATTTCGATAAATTAAGTTTTCTTTGCATTGGTCCCACTAACACTTTTATTTTTAGTATAGCCAGCTAGCTACTTTTAGTTTTTAATGATAAATTATATTTTTAGGGTTCCGAAGTAAAATCGGAACCCTTATAGTTTCGTCATATCCGTCCGTCCGTCCGTCTGTCCGAAACAAAGCGCCGAGACCATTAGTGCTAGAAAGCTTTAATTTGGCATAGATATACATATTTAATAAAACTCCAGAATCGTAGAATAAAATACTGAAAAACATTTTTTTTCAGGGTACCTCCCCTACAGGTAACATGAGAATGATTTTTATTCGCCGCTTACCCTATAGTGTGAGGTATCGTTGAAATTAGGGGTCCGTTTGCAAAATATTTGGCTTTAAAGTACTAATTTTGGTTAGAGTCAAGTGTCCCTGCCGGCTAAACGGTTGGAGTTGGACAAGTGAAAAAATTCTCAAAAATAGGTAATATGATGAATTTACAAAGAAAACTATCATGGCTATGTTAGCATAAGTAGTTAATGAGTAATAGTCGATAAACTTACTACTTTGGAACCCTAACATTGCGCGTGGTCTGACACGCACTTGGCCGGTTTTTAATTTAATTGAAAAAAGAAATTGTGCCGCTCATAACTTGGGTATCTAATAAATTCGCAGGGTTGAACAAGAACATATGCTGTGCTGTCTAATCTGAAAGCCTCAATTTGAAGGCTGATGCGGAGACAAATTGAGTACTTTAAGTGCCATTATAGGGAGATAATGGCGTTAAGAAGGGTCTTAAGGCCTTTAATATATCTAGGGATCCAATGTGTTTGATCCGACCGGGGTGGATATTTGGCAGAAAAATATTTGTTCTCAAGTCCTCAATATTTACCACGAATATGTTTCATTTGTGTATGTTTATGCCACCGGGATACACGAGTGTGCATGTATTATTTGATTAATAATAATTATATCTTAATATTTTTATTTCAGTATATAAATGTACAAAGTATAATTTGTTACAGACATAGTTATTCTAGTAATAAGGACATAATAGTAAACAAGGACATTCAGTTGCCTAAACTGGGTGGGAAACCTGTATTATAGGCAACCGAAACTAATAATATAAACGAGTAATGTATTCAGAAATTAATATCATTCTCAAGTGGTCTTCAACCTCGCCAATGGACTTTATTAATTACTACTCAAAACCTACAAAGTATAATAAAATTAATATGCATTATTGTTTATACTTGCCTTTGAGGTCGAATAAATACTGATATGACGCTATATTCCGTTCGAACTCGATGTGGAATAAATGTAAACAAACTGTTGCCTAGCAACCACAAACAATCAGGTGGAAGAAACTTTTTGTCGTATTAACAATTCACGGCTAGGTCTCCGGCCACAGACTACTTTAATATTATAACATCTGTAGAGACCCGGCAAGACCGGATAGCCGCAATCCATCTCATAAATAATACGACCAAGTTGCAAAGCATGTAAGCGCAGTTATAGCTGTGAGGTTTTCGTAGTCATTTCTATTTATAGTCATAGGCAGGCAGACCTTAAAACAATAATTTTGTGAAAAGGTTTGAAGTCGCTTCACGTAATTAAGGATGTAGGAACGCGAGATATTCAATGATGAAAATTGTTTTAAGATGTTGGTTTTTGCCTCATTTTCTCTTAGTGTGTTGTTGTCAATAGTAAACTAATGAAGACATTACAAACGTTGTAATTATTATTTAGTTCTATAATAGTTATTTGCTGTGCGATTTATATTTCAATCGGCGAGTGAAAACCCTACAAAGGAATTTTAATGGTTTGTTTACATCGAGTCCAAACCAAATGTGACTGGAGTATAGACATGCGTAGCTTTTGCGACGCTATCATAAGATTAAAATAAAATAAATATTCAAATAGCGAGTGATAAGTCCAATTTTATAGAGCGCTAACCATCAACTTTCCTCAAAAACTCTGGAAGAATTGTTTTATACAATTTTGGTAATAAGATACAACGACTTATCTGATGGACTTGTGTAGACGCAAGAAAAGACTAATGGTGTTAGAATCCTCCTTCTAGGTGTCGTTTCTAGGCTTTGTTACATGCTGTTCCATCTTAGCCATTTTAAAGCCCACCATAAAGTGTGTTAAGTATATAGATGTTGGCATGTGGGGGTACGGTCGTGCCGCCGAATGTACGAATGTACTACCTAACTTTTCTCGAAGCACTTCGTCCGTTCGTCGTTTTTTTGAACCCTCATGGGTTTGGATTTTACCACATAAACAAAATTCGCGGGATATGACGTTAATAGTGGACTTATTAAACACAGAGTTTTAATTGCATACATAGCTCTTAAACTTTATATTGATATCTATAAATCGTCGATTTCGTCACTCACTGATGATCATCAAAATTATTTTCCACTTTCTGCAGTCCTAGAAAAAATATTCACTGTTAATTACTTTTACACATATTTTGGCTAAAGTTTAGATTTTGTGAAGATAGGGACTTCTAGTAAGAGCGTGAAGACAGAAGGTTGGCTCTACATGAGATCTCATGAACTTTTTGATGTAGATTATGGTCTCGTTTTGGCATCATTTGACATTAAAATGTGTTTGGTGGGTTAAAGGACTATCGCTTTATACCATTTACAGCTACATCTCAGGGATGTCACTGATGTTGTAGACAATAGATGGCGTTGACTAGTTATATAACAGTAGCCCAATACTTGCTAACCAAATCCGCCACACATTATCACTTAAACCAGCCCCTTAAACTTAATAAAGGCGGTGTGAAAGCGACGTCTGAGCTTGACGTCCTTGTGAAACCTAATTTTATTTGCAGTTGCGTCTTTGACACTGTATCTTACAGATAAGATTTTGCCGCCGTAAATACACTTTATTGCCCGCTGTGGGAGATGAGAGTGTGGATGACGAGTGTTCTGAAGATTTTATTAAATCAAATGTTAGGTAGGACTTCGTATTCGACATTTTTATATTAAACATGGAGAAGAAGGAAAATTTAGCTATTGATGATTGTTACCGACGGATAAACGGTCCTCCGGTTGAATACCTGAAACTAAAAAAAATAACATAAAACATATTTAAAATGTACCTATTATAACTATGTGTCACTAAAATAATAATAAATTATACTTACCTGTGTAGAACCTGTAAAAATATAAAGAGTTAACTAAGTTCTTTAATAATAATAAGTAAATTAAATAATTACTTACGTGTTAATATTAGAATGTAACCTTTGTCTGAATTTTCAATAAAGAAAGTACTAGCCGAAAATTACTGAGAAAAAAGATGACATACCAGTCGACAAATGACACAAGCCCTATATCCGCGAACAAAATTTTTCCCAATATTTTTCGGTTCGGCTTATTCAACCAATATCTCGCCTTTTCTTATTTCGCACCACACTTGACCACGACGATAAACTAATTGCCAACGTGACAGAACAGCAACGCCCCACGCCTGGAACCCCGCGCGCACCAATGATACTTTTGAAAATAGTGCCGGTTACCATCCACGGCCCCCGAGGTGACGTAGAAACGCACGCCTTGCTTGATGATGGGGCTACAGTGAGCCTCATAGCGGCGGACGTGGCCGATAAGGCCGGCCTGCATGGTGAGTGCTTTACCATGCGAGCGACTAGCGCATGGGACTCCGAGCTGGTATGTAAGACTGAAATAATAAATGTTAATATTAGTAATAATAAAGGTGATAAGTTTAACTTAAAAGTTAGAAAATTAAAAGAATTAAATTTACCTGTACAATATTTCTCTAACGTAGATTGTACGCATTATAATAATTTGTGTAGTGTTAATTATGACCCCTGTAAATCTGTAATTAAACCGAAATTGTTAATAGGTCAAGATAACTATGATTTAATTGCGCCAATTGTTTGTAAAAGGGAGATGCCGGGCGGACCGTTTATCACGAAGACATTACTAGGCTGGTGTATGCACGGAGCCTTACGCTTCGGTGAATCTCGAGGTAAACAACCCCGCAGGCCGCAGCATAGCGGCGCGCGCGTCAGCAACGCGTCGGCGTCGCACGAGCATACAGGTACGTTACAAGAACATACACACTGCATCTCTCACTCAGACAGCGTACACACAAGCGCGCACATAAACACTACCTATTTTGATGAACATAACGACTCATTGCATCACTCAGTCCCTAACACGTTATCAACTACAGATGAAGATTTACATGAATTAATAAAACATTCTTTTTCATTGGATTCGATTGGGTTATGTAACAAACCTCGTCCAAATATTGATGAGCTGAAAGCCATTAATATACTTGACGAGTCGGCCGAATTGGACAACGGTCAGTGGTCAGTCTGTCTTCCTTGGAAGTCCGAAAAGTCCTCTATGCCAGACTCATACCATTTAGCATTAAATAGATTTAAGTCAATTGAAAGAAAAATGTTATTAAATTCGGAATATGAATCACGTTATCGAGAACGTATCGATCATTTATTCAACAACGACTACGCAAGAAAACTCAGCGACTCTGAGTGTAGCAACGCGTCGGCTACTCGCATATGGTATTTGCCTCATTTCGGGGTCGACAACCCGAATAAGAAAAAATTACGATTAGTTTTTGACGCCGCAGCTAAATGTAACCAATTATCACTTAATGACCTTTTGCTTCAGGGACCCGATTTATTAAAGTCATTGTATGATATAATGTTTAGGTTTCGTGAAAATCCTATTGCAGTAATTGGAGATATAAAAGATATGTTTTTGCGAATAAAGATTAAAAGTGATGATCAATTAATGCGTAAAGCGGAATTACTCTTGCTCCGTCACTCGCAGTTACAATCGTTTCGACATGAAATAAATTTATTAAAATTAAATAATGAGATTCCGCGCGATAGTCGTTTGCGTTCACTTACCCCAATTCTGGATGATAACACCTTACTACGCGTTGGTAGCCGCATTGGTATCACGAAGGACGTAGCCGAGTTAACCAAGTTTCCTGTCATTTTAGATGGTAAAGATCATATCGCGCGACTTATCGTGATGCATTATCATGTAAACGCAGCTCACTCATCTAACGAAATGGTTGTAAATGAGTTGCGACAAAAATATTGGTTACTCAAACTAAGACCAACAGTTCGTTCTGTTGCTAAAAATTGTTTAGTATGTCGCTTTAATAAAGTTTTACCTAAACCCCCGCGACTAGGTGACTTACCTGAATGTAGACTAACTCATCATCAGAGGCCCTTCACTATGTGTGGCGTAGACCTGTTTGGACCGATGGAGGTGGCTGTAGGTAGGCAGAGATCTCGTAGGTATGGCGTATTATTCACGTGTCTCACAGTGCGTGCCGTACACATTGAGATGGTGCCATCTCTAACAACTGATTCCATGATAATGGCACTGCGGCGTATGGCCGCTCGACGAGGGTGGCCACACACATTGTTCTCTGATAATGGGACTAATTTACGGGGCGCCGATACGGAATTAAAAAGCGCATACCAGGAATTATTATTAAGTAAGCAGCATATAGTGTCTGAAGCACTAAACAAAGGAGTCCGGTGGCAATTTTTACCTCCCATTAGCCCACATATGGCTGGAGCGTGGGAACGTCTGATTCGTAGTGTTAAGACCGCCCTTAGGGTTGTATTAAGGGAGCGGGCTCCGAGGGAAGAAACTTTAACTACTTTCCTATGTGAGGTAGAAAATATGATAAACGGACGTCCATTGACACATGTTTCAGTCGATCCACATGACCCAGAATCCTTGACACCTAATCATTTCTTACTCGGTTCATCTTCCAACTTACCAATAGCAGGCATCTTCGACGATGGCGACCTTTACCTCAAGAAGCAGTGGCGTATAGCACAGCGTCTTGCGGATCTTTTTTGGTCTAGGTGGATGAAGGAAGTTTTACCATCGTTGGCCCCTCGAAAAAAGTGGGACCGCGAGGGCACGCAGCTGAAAGTCGGCGACCTTGTTGTTGTTGTGGATCCAGCTTCGCCGCGCAATGTTTGGCCGAGAGGAGTCGTTCAGAAGGTGTATCCTGGACCAGATGGACGGGTAAGAATTGTTGATGTTAAAACAAACAATGGTGTTAGGAAACGTCCTGCGTCGCGTTTAGCATTGCTTCTTCGTGATGAGTGTCGCCATCACGACACTGAGGGGCAGGATGTTACCGACGGATAAACGGTCCTCCGGTTGAATACCTGAAACTAAAAAAAATAACATAAAACATATTTAAAATGTACCTATTATAACTATGTGTCACTAAAATAATAATAAATTATACTTACCTGTGTAGAACCTGTAAAAATATAAAGAGTTAACTAAGTTCTTTAATAATAATAAGTAAATTAAATAATTACTTACGTGTTAATATTAGAATGTAACCTTTGTCTGAATTTTCAATAAAGAAAGTACTAGCCGAAAATTACTGAGAAAAAAGATGACATACCAGTCGACAAATGACACAAGCCCTATATCCGCGAACAAAATTTTTCCCAATATTTTTCGGTTCGGCTTATTCAACCAATATCTCGCCTTTTCTTATTTCGCACCACACTTGACCAGCACCATCACCAACAATGATTTTTTTTAATATTTGTTTTT
Source organism: Thymelicus acteon (assembly GCA_951805285.1). Classification (NCBI taxonomy): domain Eukaryota; kingdom Metazoa; phylum Arthropoda; class Insecta; order Lepidoptera; family Hesperiidae; genus Thymelicus; species Thymelicus acteon. Next base: position 3,421,866 of record OX638230.1, read on the forward strand.
TACCGTCTATATAAGAAATATACAATATTTTTTTTGGATAAGAGCTTCAAATTTTTACTTCCACATAACTCATGACAGCCTCTAATCGATCTATCCTAGTAGTAGATTACAAGTTAACTCGTGGTCCCAGATAACATGAGATAGATGACATAAACAAAATTGAAATTATTGGGGCAACTTTACAAATTGGAATGCATTAACGTATTAATTTGTTTTGATTAACAACAGCGCCATCTAATTAGTTTTAGCTCAAACTATCATTATAAAAAAATACAAATCTTTCCACCAGTCCGCACTGGAGCAGCGTGGGGAAATGCAGTAGACCTTCTGAGATTTGAGGAGACACATGGCGGGCCATTAATAGGTTGAAACCAGAAATTACAATATTACCAATAGCTCAGAAGACATAATAGTACATAGTCCAATAGAGGTATCAACTGTTGAATATCCCGTCAGAGGTTCACTAAAATTTTGGGCAATACTGAATGGTTCCTCTCTGAGGACACCACAAATGATGTAGAATGAGTGTTTGAGCTTACTTGGGCGGAAGAAAGGTTGGTGAGGTTCTCCCTACGATGCTTACGCCGTCGAATTACTTAAACTGAGGTTATTTAAATAAACACTTATGTTCATGAGCTAAATCAAATCTATGTTCTCTCATGACTTGGACCAGCATCCGAAACTTAATATCGCGGTGTTAAGCGCCATCTGATTTTGATGTCGCTCCTTCAGAAACGTGATTTTATTTTCATTTCGCATAAATATTTGTTTGTAACTAGCGTCTGCTTGTGAACATTATTTATGTTTGGAAGGGCTACTGTTAGGGTTGTAGCTTTATTAATTACGAGTAACCGCCCTCGCTTTGCTTCGGTTTTCTTATTTTTTTACACCTTGGGTTACATTATTGGAGTTTTTTAAGGATCCCTAATTTTTTTTAAATATAATATAGCCTATGTTACGCGCGGATAGTGTAGCTTCCCAACAGTTAAAGAATTTTTGAAATCGGTTCAGTAGTTTCGAAGCCTATTCAATGCAAACAAAAAATCAAATCTTTCCTCTTTATATATTAGTATAGACTAGTTTCCACCACTCTCACCCGCAGAAGAGAGGTTTCATAAATAAATTGACATTTTGACGACCCGTGTGGTGCAATGGTTAGGGAACGTTCCCAAACCACGTGACACATTTAGGGGGGGGAGGGGGGTCTGCAAAACACCACGCTAGGTCACAGGGGGGAGGGAGGGGGGTTAGGGTTTTGTCACGTAGTCAATATCCACTAAGGGAATCTCCTGCTTTCTCGAGCTATACTTATTCACCTCCAGGAAGTTGGCGCCACACTTTCAAGTTACAAATATTTTGAAGGTTGTTCTAGGTTTGTTCTACATTGTTCCAAAATGCTATAGGGCTGAGAATGAAACTTTCAGAGAAAATCCAAAAAAACGCGAGTTTTGAGCTAGCACCGCACTTTCAAGGTATCGCGATTCTGGCCTTTGCCTTGCAAAGCCTTGAAATTGCCTTGAATAGCTTTGGTCAGAGACCAAAACGCTCGGCTACCACACGGATAGCTCAGCAGTTTCTTGCCGGTTCTGTGTATGTGCTTGAACTTTGCCTTGGTGATCTGCTTCTTTGAGGATCACGAAGCAGCATTAAATTTCTTTTTCAGCTGACTCACAATGGTGCCTCCGAGCTCACGCGCCTCTACCCAATCCTGATAAGAAGATTGCTTAAGGCTAATTAATGCAGTTTCAGTCAAACCAGGCTTGGGTTTTACCCCAACTAGTACCACAGAGCTTGAAATGTAACATTCCATGCCCTGGAGTACCATATCAGCTATGAAAAGCGCACAAGCGTCGAGATCAGCTTAGGAGAAACAAATTCCCCTCCACTGGAAAGACTGGGCCAACTTCACACACATGATGCCACCTTACAAATAAATTTTCTTAGAACGCGATATTTTGGATTAATATAGAATAAATCTATAACAATCCAGACCAACCGCCAAAACTTCCTAATTTGTTTTTACGTTTGTGAAGAATATTTTTTTCGAACGCGATATTTTGGAACAATATAGAACAACCGCCAGAATCGCGATACCATAAAAGTGCGGTGCCAACTTCCTGTACATTACTTATTTATATACGACCGTTTACTCTAGCGCTTTTAAATCTCACAGATGGAAACACTGACGCACATACATAGATAGTTAGGTACAATATAGTGCTGATTGAAAACTGACGTTTGAAAATTCTAGTCTCAGTAGTTTCGGAGATGGGGGGAATGGTCAACTTTCGCTTTCAATTTTCTTTCTTTCTTGAATATTTTTAAAATTATCAAATAATGAAATATATTTGCGATCCTTACAACAAGCCCTTTCATTTGACACAAGTGACACGACACAATACAGTTAACAAAACAGTTTTTTTTATTTTGATTTCATGATTTTTTTGAAAATAAATACCTTCGTCTTTGGGTCACAAAAAAAGAACTTGAGCATCAAATTTAAACTCGTTTTAGTCCAGTAGTTTCGGAGTAGCTTGTTTTTAGGGTTCCTTCACGAACAAAATCAAAAAACGAACCGTTATAGGATCACTCGTGCGTCTGGGCGACCGCCGTTCACATCCAATTTACTTCGAAACTACTGCTCCAAATGAGTTGAAATTTGGTACTCATGTACTTTTTTGTGACCCAAAGACGAAGGTATAATTATTAAGTTAACAACTGAATTTTGAAAAAACAATTAACGAAATCAAAATTAAACAAGAACTGTTTTGCAAACCATCTCGTGTGGTATGTCAAATATAATCGAAATTTTACTAACAAAAAATAACTGACTTCAAAATAACTCAAAAACTACTTGTCAGATCTCGCTCATATTTATGTGGGGCCACATGACAAGCACCAGCTTTCGACTAAAAAAAAGAATCATCAAAATCGGTTCACTTAGTCGAAAGTGCTGAGGTAACAAACATAAAAAAAACAATCGAATTGAATACCTCCTCCTTTTTTGAAGTCGGTAAAAAGGGCTTGTTGTCAGGATCTCAAATAATATATTTTAGTCATAGTTCTACAATGGAAAGTTTTAAATTTATTCAAGAACGAATGAAAATTAAAGCCAAAAATTTACCATCCCCCCCCCCTTGTCTCCGAAACTACTGACATTTGAATTAAAAAAAAATACAGAGTTCTTTACTTAAATATTACAGGAAAAATAAGTCAATGGTCTTAAAAAAACGGCAAAAATAAATAAAATTGGAAAATAACGGTAAAAACATAATCAACGTACGAAACCTTCGTCAAGTTTATTCTATTATAGTTCTGCAATAGATACTAATTTATATTCTTTTAACTGTCTGCAAAAAAAATTTTTCACGTGAAAACTAGGGGGGGAGGGGGGTGTCTTCTTATATACCACGGTTGGTCACAGAGGGGGGGGAGGGGGGTAAAAAATGGTAAAAAATGGGTCACGTGGTTTGGGAACGTTCCCTTACCATGCCGGATCGCCGCACCAAGGGTCCTGGGTTCGATTCCCAGCGAGGCGGAAATTTGAATGATGAGTTTGAATTTCTGTTCTCGGTCTGGGTGTGAATGTCCTTGTCTAGTGTGTTGTCCATGGCACCCACGACACAGGGAATCCTAGTGTGGGGCTATGAGTATCAAGGTAAAAAAAATCAACGTCTAAATAATCCCACAGAACGCTTAACCGGGATAAAATCTATCCATTATTTTGAAGTGAAAACTTCTTTAGTCGCATTGGGCATTTTTGAATTGCGATGAAACTATACAGTTCGCGACCGGTAAGCGACACCTACCTGTAGCGCCATCTCTGAGAGAAGCACAGAACTATAGTTACTTAAGTTACAGCTCGATTAATATCAAGATTGTAGTTTACATATACAAATACTTTACGAGATGGCGTTGGCAGCCATTCATTAAAAATGTAATAAATAGAAAAACATTTCATTTAAAAGTATTTCCTGCACAATAAAATATTTCCTGATGATTCAAAAAATACACACGTAATTGTTAAAATTTTCACATTTTTTTTTAGTCTAGACATGGTCAGTCTGTGTGCCAACGTAAAAGTTACTTAATCAAATTTTCAAGACTAGGTTTAGGTGGTTTTGGTTTTGCGTTGATTTCTCAGTCAGTCACACGTCTAAAATCAAATTGAATCTGTATATCATACAATACAATATTAAAATAATCGCTTTTTACTAAGTGCATTTGGATGTATACACGGTACATATACCAAAACTATTTTTTTTACAATTTTTGTCTGTCTGTTTGTTGCGGCTAATCTCTGAAATGGCTGGACCGATTTTGACGGAACTTTCACTGGCAGATAGCTGATGGAACAAGGAGTAACATAGGCTACTTTTATTTTAGAAAAAAAAATTGTTAGGTGATACGAAGTTCGCCAGGTCAGCTAGCCAAAAAGACAGTTGAATAAAGTATTTTAAATCATAAAATACTCTTACGTGCACGTCTAAAGGAAGATAATAAAATTGTCTGATTAGCGCATTAGTCTTATAAAACGTGAAGTCTGGCAGCGAAACAGGAAAATAAATGATTTTAATTAAATGATCTGGCCTCTTTTATTTTTTAGAATTCATCTGTTGTTTAGTCGTCCATCTTGCTAGATAACTTGAGGCAGATAGCATTTTTGTTTCATGAAAATTAGAGTCTTAATCTTTATTTCTCTTTCGTTTTATAATTACCTAGGTACGTTAATTATAATGATTTGTTAGAGCTTTTTCTTTTGATAAGCGGGTTATCAGCTTGTTGAGTCCCTGATACCGGCTTCAATCCATTTATAGCCCACTACTGAGCTTAATAGCCCACTAATGGGCACGGGTCTTTCCTCGTGAGGAGGCCTAGAGCATACTCCACCACGCTGCTCCAGTGTGAATTGGTGAAGGACTATCTATTTTATCTATATCTATGTTACCGGCAAAACCCGATTTCAGGTTAAACTAGTTTGGCCTAGGCCAGACTAGTTTGGCGCGACACGATTAGGCAAAACTAGTTTCTCGTCAGTCTAAAACTGATTGGAACCGAATTGTTACGGATTTATATTTATTCGACAAATCTTTGTGCTTTAAACCTCTTAAATTACAGCTATTTTAGTCACGACTGCACTTCAAATTGTATTCGAACACCAAATGTAGTAAATGATCACCAAATTAACTGCTCGCGTATAATATTGTTTCTTTTGGATTCTTTTAATTTCCAGATGTAGGTCGAAATGGTTACAAAACCGACTTAGTCAACCCCGTCCCCACGTGGTACTATACTCTGCGCGTCTTGGAGCCGAAATGTTTAATGACAAACCGTTGCCTAGCAACCACTGACAACCAGGGATATAAAACTTTTTGTGGTTTTATGAGAATATTTATTTTTTTCCCTTTATTTCTTAATCTTTGCTACTAATAAATCAAGTAACTAATTGATAAGTTAATGCATAAAATACATTAAATGACAGTATTATAAATATTGATTTCATATTTTAACCTTTATACCCTAACCTTAAAATAGCTTACGTACGTAATTACATTGTTTTACTTTCAAAGATAAAGTATAATATTTATTTTATATGTACTTTAGTAGTATAATGTTGTAAAACGGGACCACGAGAGCTTCGCCTCTTGAGGTGGCGAGCTCCAATCGTCAGAGTTAAGCAATGCTTGCTATGGTAATGCCAGCATTTGGAATATGTAATGAATAAACGACTGTAGTGGCAAAAAACTTCTTGATCAACCTTATGGGCTAAGTAATTAACGAGTATATACTCGTTAATTAAATAGTCGACATTATTAAAACTTGAAGACTGACTACTAACCTTCCTCATCAGTGGAGGTGCCCCGTACTTAAGCAGCATTGAGGTGTTAACATAGGTCTCAGCTATGAGGAGACCTGTGCCCTGTTATGAGCCACTGAGTTGTTGGTGGCACACGGTTGCAGCTATAGAGTGATAGGGTGAAGTAACAAAAAAAACTGTATTCTTCACGATTTTATTTCAAAATTATCATTTTACAAAATAAATATGACTATTAAGGTAAAATGACTATAATGTTTTAAACTCTTCAAGTTCAGTTCTTCGAGGACAATAATTGAAAATTGTATGGTTGGTACAACCATAGATTGTTAGTAACATTCATCTCCTTGTGGTAATCCCCATCTCCCTTTTGGCTTTCAAAAATTAAATGGCCCTCTTCTAAAAATCCATCTTCATTACCTGAAAAATAAAAACAGATACATTATATTGAAGGAACTGTGGCACGGTGATCAGTGACCCTAACTGCCGAGCTGTGGATAACATGTTCGAGTCCCAGCTGGGGCAGATATTTATTTCACAGATAAATATTTGTACATACTTCGGTCATGGATGTTAAACTATGTGTTAATTTTTTACAGATTTATTTTTGTACAGTTGTACAGTTTTGGACATGACAATTATTCAATAAACTGAAAAAACATACCAATATGCACTATTATTAAGCGCTTTCTTTTTCCTAAAGGTCCTTTTAAACCCATCGACAACCCTTCTTGGAAAGCTTCACGGCTTGAAATGATGCTCAAATCTTGCCAGACCTTACTTTTTGTATGACCTGAAAATTAAAGAATGTATGCTTTTTAAATTAGATTATCACATAATTAGATAATATTTTTTACAATACTTTACCCACAGCTTTAGCTCCATTAATGTATTGCTTAAAACATATATTATATATCATCATAATCTCGACCCATCAAGGCCCACTATTGAGCATGGGTCTTCTCTTAGAATGAGAAGTTTAGGCCATAAGTCCACCACGCTGGCCAAGTGTGGATTGGCAGTTATCAAGACATAATAGTAAGTAAACCTGCTTAATAGTTCTCAAAGACATTGAAGTCGCACTTGGCCAGGGCATTAATAGTCTGGATTAATTCTGAGGAGCTTTGATTTTAAAAGGATTGATTGTGAATAATAATATAGCGTTAAATAATATATAAATTAGTGAATATGTACCTTCGTTATGCCATGTTTCATTAGTATATTTTACGGCCTTCTTCCTTCATTTTAGCAATGAGACACAAGTATTTTCGCCTCCACATAACTATTATACGTTTTTCTATGTTTACGATAACTTCTTGACCTTTCCAAATATTTCTATTTGAGAAACTGCTTGCTGCAGCCTGCAAATAGCAGACGACGCGCGACGTCACGTCAGCCAATCTGGCCAATCAGCCATATCATTTCGTTTCTTACGTTCCGTTCCTTTAAATTATTGTACACCAAAATTGTAATTGGGTATTTTAAAGAAGCTTAAAATAATTTAAATCCGGTTAGATTAGTTGCTGTTACCTAAGTATCGTGTAGCGAAATTCATTTATATAAAGAAAACCATTACTATCATTGTTTAATTTATTATAATAAATTATACTTTTAAAGTTACCGTGTGTAATGAAACGTCCGTGTCGTCCGTACCACAGATTAGTAAATTCCATCCGATCTAAACTTCGGAAAATAATACGACCAAATTGCAAAGTAAGTTAGCACCATAACTCTGTAAAGATTTTGGTAGTCATTTCTATTTATAGGCATCGTAAAATTGTACAATATGTTAAAAGGTTTCAAATCGCATCATGGAAATAAGGTTGTCACAACAATGTGTTTGAATAATGACAGAGTTATTTAATTTTGTTTGTTTCCACGTTTACTCGGAGTTTATAATTGTTATCGATCAATGTGTACTTATTTAAGAATTCACAAATAACATAGTGAGTAGTTTGTCTATATAAAACGCATTTGGTGTACAAATTCATGTCAGTTGGTGAAAACCCTAGAAAATTATTTTTATGGTTTGTTTACATTTGTTTCGGCTCCAAAACGCGCAGGGTATAGTCTGCCCTACCCCTAGAGTGAATGTAAACCCCGGAGGCGTTGGCGTTTAGCCTAGGCCAAACTAGTTTAACCTGAAATCGGGTTTTGCCGGTAACATCTATACTAATATATAAAGAGGAAAGATTTGATTATTTGTTTGCATTGAATAGGCTCTGAAACTACTGAACCGATTTGAAAAATTCTTTCACTGTTGGGAACCTACACTATCCCCGGGTGACATAGGCTATATTGTATTTTCAAAAAAATTAGGGATCCTTAATAAAACTCCAATAAGGTGTAAAAAAATAAGAAAACCGAAGCAAAGCGAGGGCGGTTACTCGTTATAAATATATAAAAGGCAAAAGTGATTGACTGATATATCAACGCACAGGCCAAACCCTAAAGGCTAGAAACTTAAAATTTCGCACACGTATTCCTCTTATGACGTAGGCATACACAAAGGATTTTTCAAAATTCAACCCCGAAGGGGGTAAAATAGGGGATAAATATGATAAGCATAATTTCCGCGTACGAAGCTGCGCGCATCAGCTAGTATAATCATAATAAAATGCCTTTATGAAACTGTATTTAACTTAACATGACCAAATGCTTCACTGATACATAAACAAGATAAAAATAGGTTTGTTAAAATTGAACATTTTTCAAAATCCTTGATAAAATGTACATAAAGGTAAACATAAATAATTATGCCTGTATTTTCTTTAACTTTGAAAACTGAACGATTCAAACTCATAAAATCGCTCCAGATTATAAATAATAAATAATAAATAACGCTTCACACTTACAGCCCCACACTAGGATTCCCTGTGTCGTGGGTGCCATGGACAACACACTAGACAAGGACATTCACACCCAGACCGAGAACAGAAATTCAAACTCATCATTCAAATTTCCGCCTCGCTGGGAATCGAACCCAGGACCCTCGGTGCGGCGATCCGGCATGGTAACCATTGCGCCACACGGGTCGTCATTGGAAAGCGTTACATTGAAATAAAGCCTGTCAGACCCTTTCAGGGGAGGGGAAACCCTTTTGTATAATCCTTGTACCTTGACGTGACGGATAGGGTAGGTCAAGGTCAAACACAGAACTTTTAAAAAGGCTGCCACTCAAAAGACTTTATAAAAATTTTTTTTTCCATTAAGAAAATAAGAAATCACGAAGGTGTCCATTTTAGGGTTACATTTTGGC